>JALHLI010000018.1:2517500-3717500 GCA_023349425.1 Anthopleura sola | reverse complement strand
GCACACATACACCATTACCTTGATAGCCTTTTCAAACAAATCCAAGGAATGAAGTTCTCCATCATCTGATATTGTTGTCTTGGTAACATTGATTCCAGCGCAGTTCACAGATGTATTTATCAGGCCATACTTCTCCTTGGCTGTTGACACTGCCACATCTATATCTTTTTCTGAAGTTACCTACAAAAGAGATTGACCATCATTGTCAGCAATATGTTCTCTACCACAGGCAGCCCTATATTCAGAAATAGCAGATATCAAACAATTGCTTAAGTCGTGGCATTTGGGTCAGTTTCAATACATTTTCTGCATTGTTGACCCAAATGCCTCGACTTGAAACAATTGTTTGAAGGCGATGGAGCTAGTGTAACTCTGATATCTGCTATTTTTTCAATGAAAAGCAAACAAATCCTTTTAAAAAAGTTTGTGAACCTTTTTGATGTACAGAAACTTCTATCTTAGTCTACTAGTGTTTCTTCCTCAATTGTGAAATGTTAGGTCATTTAATGAGTATATTGCCCGTGATTTACTGGGTGTTATGTTATTGTTATAATCAATAAACACGCACATAGTTCACAGCCGGAAGCACAATGAACACAAAAAAGACACTACTATAAAGTGTTCTTCAAGTATAAACAACGTTGACACTTGTATCAATACTAACATCAGCTTTGACAAACGTGCAGTTGGCGCCAAGTTCTTCAGCGATGTGTCCTCCATCACTGACCAGATCAGCAATAACTACCTTTGCTCCTTGGTTCAGGAGTCTTCTAGCAGTAGCTAAACCAAGACCAGAAGCTCCACCAGTAACAAGGCAAACCACGTCCTTGATAAGCATTTTTCTGGAATTAGTAGCCGGAGAAACTCTTCTGACAAAGGACGACTATTCTTTGAGCGAAACTCAAAGGGTGGATTGCGTGACAGAAGCTCTACCCGTGACAAGACTTGTCTTTGATGAACATTTTTTCTTCAAGAGAGAAATTCTTCTAACTGGACTATTTTGTGTTAAAAACTCAAATTCCTGGGGCTCCAGAAAAAGTGTCATTGAGATATTTAAGAGAAAGTTTCATTTTAAATAAAATATTGGATTACGTGACAGAACAAAATCTACCTACCCTACCCCTATCAGTAACATTCCACCACTATACAACTTTTAGTCTTTTAAGTTTATTGGCGATAAAAAAATCAAAATAGAAAGCTGCTTGCTATTCTGTTTATAGGAAGGCGTAAATTAGTAGGAGTATTTTTTCATTTTCGTGAAAAAAAAAATGTTCTTCCTTGATAGAACAAATTTCGACGGACCCCAACCCGCTTGAGTGTTGAATTCCCACGTGAAACAAAGTGCAAACATGGCAGCACGGTGAACGTCTTTTGAAGCAGTTGTCATCTTTTATCTTCATTTTTCACCATAGAAAAGACTTTAAAGACTTCTTTTATTTAGACGGAGAGTTCTTAGAGTAGAGATGAGCTTCGTACCAGCCGGTTTTGAGGATTCTGACGAGGATGATTTTGATTTTGGTGATAGAGATTATTCTGACTTTACCAGTAAGAAAGCTCCCATTCAAACTGAAAAACCACCTCAAAAAGACTACAGCAGCACAGCTAGTCCTCGTACAGAGTATAATTCAGTAGCACAGCCTTCAGTTGGGAGAGGAAGAGGTGTATATCGTCCGCGTGGACATCATACAAGGTCCAGAGGTGGTGGTTTTGGTGCTCCTCCATCTGCTTCAACTGGTCGACAACACACAGGGTTATTAGGATTCTTTTTCTCCTCTTCAAAGCCAGATTTTTTTATTAGAATACGATGATTAACTCTGTTTATATGTCTCTTTTTCTAGTCCAAGCACTCACTTTTCAAAGACCACTCATAAAACTCCAGTAAGACCAAGAGATACTGGTCCAAATCCTATTTTACTAGATGACATGAAAAATGCAGCAGTCAAAAGCAATAAGGATGGAGTAGAGAAGCTATTGGATCAAGGTAATATAGCCCATCTGTGGTATGCTATGGCTTTGGATGGGAATACAAATGAGGTGTGGTCTTAATTTTGTTGTTTAGGCATTGGTGTGGATACTACTTTGCGGTCGGGATGGACAGCATTGTTGCATGCCGCAAATGCAGGTGCAGATGATGTGGTGGAGTTCCTGCTGAAGAGAGGTGCAAACGCTAACTTCCAGAAAGGTTAGATATTTAGTTTTAGAGCAGATAATTGGAGATCTCTCATTCTTTCATTCCATCCATTCATTCATTCATTCATTCATTCATTCATTCATTCATTCATTCATTCATTCATTCATTCATTCATTCATTCATTCATTCATTCATTCATTCATTCATTCATTCATTCATTCATTCATTCATCAATTCATTCATTCATTCATCTGTCCATCCACATTCATCAATCTATTAATTTAATTTATCTGTTCATCCATCCCTCCATTCATCAATCTACCTATCAATCCAGTTAGCCATCCATCCATCCATCTCATCCCATTCATCCATCCATCTGTTTTCCTATTCCTCCATTTTTCTATCACAATCCTTCTATCCATCACAATCCTGTCCTACTCTGTTCATTTATCAATATCCACACATCTATCATTCAATCTCATCCATCCATCGATCAAATTACAACAACAATCCTTTTCACGTTGAGTTTTTCATACAGCTGGTCCTATCCATCTGTCCGTCATTCCATCCATCCAACCATCATTCGTTTATATGCATTTGTATTTATTAATTTTTTTTTTCATCCAGAAATGTACACAGTTTTAATGGCAGCATGTGATGCCGACTCTGTTGCTGATGAAGATAAAGTTTTGCATTGTGTTGAGATGTTGCTTGAACATGGAGCCAAGATTGGTGTTTATGACAGGTACAGTAACTTGAATACTCAGTAAAATGTAACTAAACTATTTTCCTGTTTGTTTGTTTTTATTCACCACCTTCCATACATCAGTTACAGCTAATTTACGTCATGCTTGACCAGTAATTCTGAAAATTCAAATGTAGTGTTCAAGTCTTCATATTAACATTTCAAATCTCTGATCAACAGCTCCAATATTTAAAAAAAAAACGTTAAAAATTAGGTTTTGGACCTGCTATCATAAATGATTGTGAAATATTTCCCAAAAGAATTCACTTGACAAACACATCGCTAGTGATCAGCTTCTAAAAAAAAACATTTAAAATATATTATGAGTTGCCGGAGTTTTGATCATAGTTGGCGCCGAGATTTGGAATTTCAAACGAAGCCACTGAAACTCCAATCAAAACATTCAGGTTACTGGTCACGCTTGACGTAAATTAGCTGTAAGTGGTTACATGCAAAGCAATAAATAGTGGCTGCAAGCTAGTTTTAAAGGATTATTCAAATTTGAACCTGTAGCCTCGGCTGAATGCTTTGTGTAACCAGTGAACTAATGTATGGAAAGTGGTGAATCCAGTTTCTTCCTTACTGGGTACATTTTGGCTCCCATAATCTGAAAAATTACTAGATAAAGCTGTTTAAAATTCTTTAAAATTCTGAAGAAATATGAAAAGCACAGTACATGTAAGTCAGTTACAAAGTAACATGGTTATATTATGCTGTCCTCTTGTAGACACAGGATGTCACCTCTGATGTACGCAGCTCGTCAAGGGAGAGTTGTTGTGTGTGAAAGACTTTTAGAGAAAGGAGCTCAAATCAACAAGACAGATGGTCGTGGATGGACAGTGAGTGACACTTTGTTGATGAGGTTAAATTTCCAAAAGGATTGGAAGGGTCTGAGGAGGGTATGCTGTGTAGTTCCAGAAAATATCCATACCTCCCCCACAGAGGGGGATTGGAATTTCTAAGGGGTAGGGAGGGTCTGAAGACGGTATATTGTGTAGTTCCAGAAAATATCCATAGCTCTCCATGGAGGGGGATTGGAATTTCCAAGTGGTGGGGAGAATCTGAGGACGGTATATCATGAAGTTCCAGAAGTTATCCATAGCTCCCCATGGAGGGGGGATTGGAATTTCCAAGTGGTGGGGAGAATCTGAGTACGGTATATTGTGAAGTTCCAGAAATTATCCATAGCTCCCCATGGAGGGGGATTGGAATTTCCAAGTGGTGGGGATAATCTGAGGACCGTATATTGTGTAGTTCCAGAAAATATCCATAGCTCCCCATGGAGGGGGTTTGGAATTTCTAAGGGTCATATTTCTAAAGAATGATTAAAGATGTTGATGCTCTTATTATAGGCACTATCCTGGGCAGCAAGTAGAGGGCATGGTAGACTGATACGAGTGTTACTAGACCGCAAAGCTGATCCTAAGCTATACTCGTTAGATGGTCAGGCACCTAGTGACATTGCATATTCCAGTGGATATCCTATTGTAAGTACATATTGGAGGATGTAGTTGACTGATTTATAGGGACAAAACCCAGGCCCCAGCAGTGTGAGACAAGTGCTCTGCCACCACAACACCATGGGTTGAATTCCCCATTTACAAATGTTATTGAATTGGAATTGGATTGGGTTTTGTAATGGGAGGAAACTAAGCCACATACCGGTAATTATCACCATAGAAGCGAATAAATCACTTTTTTTTATAGTGGGATACAAATTCGGTAAATGAATACTGGTTTTCAATTTGGCTCACTGTCTCACACACACAGTACCTCTACATTATATATTCTATGCATATAACTCTTGAAACTCAAACCGATTTTTACGGAGGGAGGAAAAACCAGAAAACCTGGAGAAAAATCCTTGTGGCACAGGAGAGAACAATACATCAAACAAACTCAACTCACAATCCATATGATCCAACCTGAGCTGGGGCTTGAACCCAGACCACAGTGGTGAGAGGCAAGCAGTAAACCACTTATGCCATCCATCCCACTCTTAAATCAAATATTATTTTTAATTAGTTGTTTTGGGGTTCATTATTTCTAGATTGCAGGCATACTAGAGGCTACAGCATCTGGTACTCTTGGAGCAAGAGCTGAAATGATGCTGTTGAGGTACAAAAATATAGCAGAGAAGTAGAAAACCTACTGGGTGGATATTGATTGTGATCTATGCCCTATACTATTTCACACGTAAAGTTGTATGAAATCAACTACAGTACTAGTAATGAGTGTGTATAAAATGTAGTACAAGCACATCGAGATCTGCAGCTTCACAGTGATTTTTATATTTCTAAGATCTACTGACTCCAGATTTCTGGCTTTTTGGCTTAACTGTCCATCAAATTTATGACAGACTGAGTTTATTCGGATAACAAGTGAAGAAAAAATTATTGTGTGAAAATGGCAATGTAAGGTACCTATTACTTCCTGTTTGTGATATTTTTTTCTTCTGCTTTTTCTTAGTGGAGAAGCTGATACATCAACAGATGGAAGGTAAAAGTTGATCAACTTTTGACTCCCTGCAACCCCACCTAGCCCCCATCCCCGCCCCACCCCCCACCCCCCACCACCAATTCTCACTAGGGCTAAAAATAACAGCTTTTAGATGACCAAACGGTAAGTACTGAATGAAAGTACTTTTTTCAATCATTTTTTATTAGTGCTTCCCTAGAGACTTATGGTGGGCTAGAAGTACTCTTGTGTGGTCTTGATTTAGGCCACCTGGTTCCAAAATTTAAGGTAAGATATAGTTTTACATCTCCATTGGGTTATATCCAATGCAATTCTACTGAAGTCTAGTTTTTAAATTCCAGTCCCTTAAATCAAGGTACCTTAATTCATCAAATTTATTTGTACCTCTTTAGGAACACAAAATCACTTTTGAAAGCTTTGCAAAAATGACAGAAAAAGATCTTGACCAGGTAAGATAGATTCATACTAAAAGAACAGGATCATGTGTTATCATCATCATGTATCATCATGTATCATCATCATGTATCATCATCATGTATCATCATGTATCATCATCATGTATCATCATGTATCATCATCATGTATCATCATCATGTATCATCATCATCATGTATCATCATCATGTATCATCATCATGTATCATCATCATGTATCATCATGTATCATCATCATGTATCATCATCATGTATCATCATGTATCATCATCATGTATCATCATGTATCATCATCAAGATTGTATCATCATGTATCATCATCATCATGAGCATCTGTGGAACAAATGTCATGTACACTTTAAAGTACCATTCCCGTCATTATAACCATCATAACCATCAACCCTTTAATCTCTCTTGACAGTTGGAGATAACACAAGTAGGAGTCCGCCAGAAGATTCTAGATGCGATACGTGATATCCATGTGAAAGAATGGGACACGTCTTCCATGCAACAACAGAAAAACCTACTGAGGTAAATAACTAACCTCTATGATGCCCTATCTATCCTCAGGGTTCTTAGCCTTACCTCTAGTAGGTGTAGCTCATTATTCTCCCTTAGATCTCTTTAGCTTGGGTATAATGTTTTCACTAGGCAGTCTATGCCGCCCCAGGCACCACAGAGTTTTTAGGAATTTTTATAGGAATATTTTCTAGGAATTTTTCAAATATTTTATTCTTCATTTTATTTTGGATTTATTTGTTTTGGTATTTTTGTTGTTATACGCAGGGCTCTTATTAATACCACTTTGTACTGACCAGGCCACCCTGTCTAAATAACTGTTGCAAATTGCTGCTCAAAACTATGGCACTGAAAATTTCATTTCCAAGAGAATCAATTTCTGAATTTTCAGGGGGGGCATTTACCCAGATTCTACCCCCCCCCCACACCCGATTAGCACCCTGCCACTCAAAACTATGATCTGTGGTCCCTGTTCTCATACATCATATGACAGACGCCTTGTTATTCACCAATATTTAAATCCTTGTGTGTGCATATTTTCTAAAATAGCTCTGTTTGTTCTGTTGTTTGGCAGTGCTCCAGAGGTAACATCTGTCATAGCGAATATCAACAAACACTTATCAGTTATCCAGAGCAGTGTAGTGTATGCACAGAAACAACTGGATGCCGTTGTTAATCCTACAGAGTTTGTCCAGGTTTGTGGAGAAAGAACTAGGGTGTCATTCATTGCTTTTTACTCTGATGAAGAACTAACATCTAAAAAAGTGTTGAAGAACTTGAGGAACAGTTTGCAAGCATTTTGAGTCATGTCATTCTCCTATGGTCCATTTCTCAAACGAGGGATGTTAACATTATTGAGATTAGAAATAACATTGTCTTATTCGTTTTATGATAGGATGTATCAGAAGTTGAAGGCCTATCATTCTTTGCCAAGGAAGCATTGAAGACCTCAGAAGGCCTTCATGATGATGTGATTGGTTTACAAAGAAAATGTACAGAGGTTAGAATGATATACATATCCACTGTTGCTCCTTTAAACAAGTGTGTGCGTGAGGTAGCACTCTATCCAACCAAACCATGCTTGCTCCTTTAAACAAGTGTGTGTGTGAGGTAGCACTCTATCCAACCAAACCATGCTTGCTCCTTTAAACAAGTGTGTGTGTGAGATAACACTCTATCCAACCAAGCCACGCTTGCTCCTTAAAACAAGTGTGTGTGAGGTAGCACTCTATCCAACCAAGCCACGCTTGCTCCTTTAAACAAGTGTGTGCGTGAGGTAGCACTCTATCCAACCAAGCCATACTTGCTCCTTTAAACAAGTGTGTGTGAGAGATAACACTCTATCCAACCAAGCCATGCTTGCTCCTTTAAACAAGTGTGTGTGAGAGATAACACTCTAACCAACCAAGCCATGCTTGCTCCTTAAAACAAGTGTGTGTGAGGTAGCACTCTAACCAACCAAGCCACGCTTGCTCCTTAAGACAAGTGTGTGTGAGATAGCACTCTAACCAACCAAGCCATGCTTGCTCCTTAAGACAAGTGTGTGTGAGATAGCACTCTAACCAACCAAGCCACGCTTGCTCCTTAAGACAAGTGTGTGTGAGATAGCACTCTAACCAACCAAGCCATGCTTGCTCCTTAAAACAAGTGTGTGAGGTCATTGAGGATCAAACTATGGACCTCTTGCTTAACAGCCAGCACACTAACAAGCCAAGATACTTGCTCCTTAAGACAAGTGTGTGTGTGAGGTCACTGAGGATCAAACTATGGACCTCTTGCTTAACAGCCAGCACACTAACAAGCCAAGATGCTTGCTCCTTAAGACAAGTGTGTGTGAGGTCACTGAGGATCAAACTATGGACCTCTTGCTTAACAGCCAGCACACTAACAAGCCAAGATACTTGCTTCTTAAAACAAGTGTGTGAGGTCACGGAGGATCAAACTATGGACCTCTTGCTTAACAGCCAGCACACTAACAAGCCAAGATGCTTGCTCCTTAAGACAAGTGTGTGTGAGGTCACTGAGGATCAAACTATGGACCTCTTGCTTAACAGACAGCACACTAACAAACCAAACCACACTTGCTTCTTAAAACAAGTGTGTGAGGTCACGGAGGATCAAACTATGGACCTCTTGCTTAGCAAGCAGCGCACTAACCAACCAAGCCACAATTGCTCCTTAAAACTAGTGTGTGAGGTCACTGAGGATCCAGCTATCTTGCTTAGCAAACAGCACACTAACCAGCCAATTCTTTTACTTTGCAGTTATTTTCTCAAACAGAGCACCTCTCGGCAGACCTCATCTCTTCTGAACCACACCCACCAGCCTCAACATCAAGACGAGGGTTACTTCTTATTGGAATTGCTGCAGTGACATTAGGAATCATTTATGCCAAGAAGAGTGGTATGCTAACATGATCCCTCCCTCCCTTCCCACTTTGATTGACAGGTGAAGTGATAATATAATTCCATAATGACAGGCGCAATTAATCATCGTTAAGGTGCGAACATACACCCATGCGATGTTATGTTCACACAGTGAGGTTCATTGTGCACAACGTCACAAAAGTAAAACTTGTTTCTATTTTTTTTGAGCTGCATTCTGACGTGCTGCAAGGGGTCTATTAATTGCTACTCTCGTAAGGCTTATTTTAGCTTGGGCGTAATGTTTTCCCATTTCACACCATTTATCATTCCCTAGAGTATCATTTCTTTGTTTAACGGTTGCGCATGAGGAGACACATGAATATGGATACAACTCAAACAAAGAATCTTATTCTAACGAGAATGACACGTGGTCTGAAATGGAAAAACATTACTGCCAGGGTAAAGAGATCTGTTTGCTTCGCATCTGTTCCCTCTTTACTTCTTCAAACACTTTCCATAAGTAAATAGGCAAATATTCCAATATATCTATTTAAAGACATCAGTATCTGGCAGTAACCGTTATGGGTCGATCCTTCATTAAGTTTATTGTACATTTGATAAATAAATTCCATTCTCTCACACTGATTTATCTGCGGAGTGATGATAGATCTTCAGTTATTCCAATATTTCCGATTCTGATATTTGTTGTTGCTCGTGTTTATTTGGGGATAAGATCATCAATGGCACGGCCTCGCTCGAGTCTCATCTCCATCTCGACCAGAAGATTTACTCCGTCAATGACTTTCTGTACCAGCTGAACCTAATAGAGAAATATCCGTTACGGCGCGATTACACGGAGTAATTTTCCCTGCAACTTGTCTCGCAACGGCGAGAGGGTTTACACGCGATTACATATGAGTAGAGTTTGTTAGCTCTCTCCTTCGATTCGAGAAATTTTCTCTGGATTCTCCGGCTTTACTTTCTCCGCAAATCACTACAAACTGAATTCCAATTCGAGCTGTGAGTTAGCCATGCCCTGACTTTGACGAGACCAGAACTTACAACGATTCTAGATATTTCTGCGCAATGGTGATGAAAGCAACAGAATTACTGTCTCAACGTTTGAACGACAACGTCCCTCACAACATTGCTTGAAAGCGCAAAGTTGTTACGGATTTCTTCATGCGTGTGTTCGATTCTGAATCTATTGTCAACGATTTTGGGCGCTAAGTTTCTCTCATTTTTACCTGCCCTTTAAACCCTTCTATTCTCCCTCCCTCGGGATAATGACGCTCTGTTCGTCACTAAACTGGGGGAGTTCAGATAGCAATAGCAGTCGCTTACCTCCGAAAACCCCAATCGATCAGAGTTTGAGATATCAAAGATCCCTCCTTCAGCCGCTGTGTCTACTCCACCTGAAGATAAAATACGATTGTTTTGAGGTTAAAAGAATATGAAAAGCAGATCAATTTGCTAGAAAATAATTTATAGAATAATTATAATAATCTTGCTTTCTGATTGGTTGATGGCGCGTGCATTAAGAGATGACACAGCACAGTGTGAAGTTATAAAACACTCGGGGATTGTCAGAATACTCGAGAAGTGTTAAGAAACACTCCCCTACGCGTCGTGTTTTTCCTAACACTTCTCTCGTGTTCTGCCAACCACCACGTGCTTTATAACTGCGCGTTATTTATTTCTTCAATAGTAATTCAATCAGTTTACCTGTGCCTCGTTTTTGAAGACGAAGGGTCTCGAGAATATTAGGAAAATCTTTGTGCTAAAACCAAAAAGAAAAAGTCTTACTAGGGGTAATTTTTGGAGCCAAGGAAAAAACCGGCTTAAAACATCCAACAGAAGCGCGCGGGCAAGTAATTCTCTCCGGAATCTGTCATTAGCCTATCAGAATTCAGGAATAGACCCCTTGTAGCACGTTGGAATGCAGCTAAATTTGTAGGGCAAAACAAAAGAATTTCAAACTCCTGAGAATTGGAACCTTTTTTTTTTTTTTTGTCCTCCAAATTGAGCTGCACACCAACGTGCTGCAAGGGGTCTATTGTGCCCTCTATGAGATACCTTTCCTAAAAGCGGTAGTTTGACGTGTACTCCTGCCCTCAATCCTGTGCCGAGATTGCTAGGGCATGTCAGGATATAGCCGAGGTGTTCAGTCCACATGTACTCGCGATTCTTCTTCTTCATCAACTTTTCCACCTTTGAAATTAAACACGAGATATCTTACAAGTTAGTAGTCGTACTATCAGACTCCGACCACAGTAATGCGTTTTTGAACACTCCGTGTTAGTCTCACCCGAAAACTCATCAAAAACTCAGATATGATCGGAAATAATGCACTATAATCATCTGCGCATGCGAAAAATAGACGTGCTGTTGTCAATGACGTCGATAAGCGATTTCAAAACCTCCGTGACTGACTAGAAAAGCATATAGACCCCCTGCACTAAATCCCAATCTGGTAGTCAGAACAAAATAATTCCCTTTAGTGATGTTAATGTTTTTCATTGTATTGTCCCGCAGGTTGGGAATTAGTCTATACTTCATAGATGCAATTATAGTTAATATTAACTATGCTACAATGCTGGGATTTTTCTTAAACTATGAATTGCTCGAGTATCGCGGTAAACTTACTTCGTTAATCCCGTTACAGAATCGTTCAAAGACAGCTCTCATGTTCCCGCCTTTTTGCATTGAAATCAAGCGCGTGTGGTCTTCCTCGTTGATCCAGATTAGGAAATTCTTGTTCTTGTTGTGCCAGATCCCGCGCGCGTCGGGCCAGTCGCGCGCCATTCCCGCGCAAGTTAGAAGAGGAGAGACGGGTTTGTCGAAGAGAAAGTGGTCCCTGATCAACTGTTCTTGGTCCTCGTTGGACATGTTTGCCAGAGGGTAATATGTACCAGACAGGTCACCTTAGTAAAGCATACCAGAAGAAAATTAGCCTTTTCGAAAGGTTGAAAAAATAACTGGGTGAAGTTGGCATTGCAGTGAACTTTGGAACTGTTAAAGGTACGAAATTGAACCTTTTTGGGAATATGTTCTCAAGCAGTCCCACGATTCATTGCAATGCCAATTCGACCCAGTTTTCCCCCATCATCCTCGAAATGGCTAATATTAGATAGATATTAGATATTTTCGGCTTGGGCGTAGTGTTTTCCCATTTCAGACCACGTGTCATTCCCTAGAGTATCATTTCATTGTTTAATGGTTGTGCATAGGAAGATACATGAATGGTTGCAACTCAAACAAAGAATCTTATTCTAAAGAGAATGACACGGTGTAAAATGGGAAAACATGACACCCAAGCTAACAAGGTCTATATGGCTGCAGCACCAATAGTTCAAGATATTTTTTTACCTTTGAGCTCTGAAAGAGCGTCCACAACGATCTTCTCCACCTCACGTCTCTCCGCACGGGTACAGTTTGGAGGAAGACTAAATCCCCTGATCGACCTGCCAGTCCTGCACCGCGAGGACAACACATATCGCTCATCAAAGTTACCACCACGTACTTTACTGGAATCTAGGTCGGTTACATGTTTGTCTGTTTTCTTGTATCCGTTGTGACGTTCTTCGATGACAGGATCAAAGAGATCAGAGAATACCTCGTATGTCTCTTCGTCGCCTGCAACCAGACCTACTGTGGTTATGAACGGGTGGCCCGGGTTATCCACACCTGGAGAAGAAAGATAAACCAAGAAGTTTATACATTTCACTGAAATCGTTACATTTTCTGCACAAGAGTTAATAACAGCCTTTGTTTATGAAAACTATTCATTGCAGGATGAATAAAGACAGTTGGCCATCATCAAGGGTGATGTAGTGGTAGTACACTCGCCTCTGAGGTCTCGGGTTCGATTCCTGGACTCAGCATCACATGTGAGTAGAATTTGTTAGGCCTCCCTTGATTCAAGGGTTTTTCTCCGGGATCTCCAGTTTTTCTCCCTTTGCAAAACCAAACACGCTTTTTTCCATTCGATTTGTGAGTTAGCCCGCGTGCCTTGACTTAGATCAGCCAAGAGGGTGTTTCAGGGTTCGATAAAATTTGAAGGTATCCTCGTACTATCATCAAGTTTCATCGTCATGGTAACTGTCTTTGGATTCATGAACTACTTTAATTTCTGCATCAAATTTACTTTCTAAAACTCGTTTGAACGCAGAGAATCCATTTGCGTCCCTTCTCAATCCTTTCTAATCTCGATAGTGTTTCTCTTCACAACTGATACACCGACTTTTTAGTTATCATATAAAAGAATCACAACTCACCCGTCTGTATCGCTTCATCCAGAGTAAAACCGTTCGAAGTAGCCTTATCCTTCAGCTTCGCGTACAATCGAGGTGAAAGATGAGTTGCCATGCAGTTATTATGCTTCCTAAGATCTGGATAATCATCCATTGGATGAAACTGTCGATGGGAGCCATAATTACGAAATGTTACACCACCGCAAAACAGCTTGGCCGCGGCGTACGCACTAACCCCGAGACCGATGGCGGATACGATCAAAACGCGTTTGTTGCTGAGAACTTTGAGCATTTTTTTATCCTGTTTTACGAGTTCTGTGCGATAAATGAATGAAAGTGGAGTAAAGAGAAACAAAAGGATGTGCGTTTGATGACGTCAGCATTCCATTCGATCGATAATTGATTAATTTGATTGAGTAATTAGTTGGAATCAGCGCGCGAAGGTTATTTGGTATTCGAATTTATTACGTTTGTTGTTCTAAATGAAATAGAGAATGAGGAAGATGAGCGCGCTTTAAGTTGTTGTGGAGAGGGCGTGCATCAACAATCATCATGATCATGTATCAATCATTTATCATCATGTATCATCTTCATAATCATTTATTATCATGTATCATCATCATATATCATCATCATCATGTATCATCAACATGTATCATCATCATGTATCATCATCATGTATCATCATCATCATGTATCATCACCATGTATCATCATCATGTATCATCATCATGTATCATCATCATCATGTATCATCACCATGTATCATCATCATGTATCATCATCATGTATCATCATCATGTATCATCATGTATCATCACCATGTATCATCACCATGTATCATCATCATGTATCATCAACATGTATCATCATCATCATGTATCATCACCATGTATCATCATCGTGTATGATCATCATGTATCATCATCATCATGTATCATCATGTATCATCATCTTTTATCAAACATTTTCTTACCGTATAAATATAGTGTTTATTATAAATAGTTTCTGGTACAAAACTACACATAACCTCCAATCACAAACGCTAACACTGACGCTAATTACATTTCAATAATGAGATAAAACAACTCGACCATTGAGGCTTTCTATATAATATTTACAACTTGAAACTAATTACATGATATATCCACAATGGACTAATTACAGTTGAGAGTTACGACTACCTTTATATCAGCCGAAGTCAGATGGGTCATAAGATCCATATCTATCTATACCTTTAGACTATCATTGACCAAGTATGGCGACGATCAACTATTTTTCGAAATACAGTCGAAGCTCTCTTAAACGACTACCTCGGGAAATCGAAACAGTGGTCTTAGAACTAGAACTGGTGCAGGCTGCTAACGAGCCGGAGAATGGGCTGTCATATGCGGCAATGCATGTAATCGGGGCTTCAAAGTCGTGGGCGTAAAGGAAAGCTTCGACTGTAACTAAATCACTTTCAAGAAGGGATAATTTTTTGAATTTTTGTCTTTTTCGATTTATTTTCTCATTTTTCATTATTTCCTTATACCGAGTCACGGACACCAGGAGTATCACCTTTCCTTCGATCTTTTCTTTTCTTGTTTTTTCTTCTGTTCTTTTTACTCTTGGTGCGAGAACTGCTTGTCTTCACGTTCGTAGACCTTCCATACGTTTTGCTATCCTTCTTTCCTTTGCAAATATGTTTGTCGACTGTTCTTCGGCATATCTGGCATTTGACATGACAACACCAATGAAACTTGCAGAAACATTTGTACTCCTCTTCAACTTGTATCGTATTGAATCCTTGACCACAACAGAGGACTTTACAGCCACCCATCCCTGAGGACGTCTTGTTGCATTCCCGACCAGATGTCCCCAGAGAACCGGTTTTGGCGTCGATATCGCAGTAATCGGGAGATTCTTCAAGGTACACGAGTTCGTCTCTCGATGGCCTGCGATAGCTGATGTCTGCATTAGTTAGTGCCTCGCCGCTTTGATCGACAGTCACGCGCTGTGCGGTTAGGTACTTGTGTTTTAGGTATTCGCCAACAATACGGAAAGGCGGGAGGGTTTTCCAGCAGGTTCGTACTGAGCAGGAGCCGGAGACTCCGTGGCATTTGCAGTCTAGGAGCATGTTGGTTTTGACCGCCTGTGGAAGGGAAATGGAATAGGATAAACGAATGAATGGCGGAAAGAATTCTGGCCAATGGATGGATGGGATGGAAGAATAAATGAACGAACGAACGATGCAAGTAAGAAAGAGAATACTGGACGGAGAAGTGGATGGACGAGTAAACAAACAAACGATGCAAAGAACAAAAAGGATGCACTGAGGATGCATTTGAGTGGTTAAAATAGGTTGGATAAATGGATGGATGTTAGAGCATGACTTGCCAGGGATGAACTTGTAAAGACGAAAATAATAAGAAAAGTACTGAACATTGAAGTGACAGGTGAGTGGATGGAATGAGATGTATACGTGGATAGATGGAATGAGATGTAGTGGATGAATGGAATTCATATACATAGAACTTCATTCACTCCCGGTTTTAAAATTCCAGAGATAAAGTCTGCTCCAATCAAACATTTCTATATTGCTGCACAAGACTCAACAAGTAACCGTAATGGCAATCACAAGTGACCCAAGATAAGACTACGCCACTCAAGAGATCCATTACAGTAAGGATTACATGAGATAGTCTTTTACTGTTTGGATGATTTAGAATCAAGTTTTTCGATTCCCATCTGGGTCTCAGAATTTTTTCATAGTCCATTCAGTATGGTACGATCACATATACATTTCAGAATTAAGTTTTTATCGGAATGCCAAAAATATTTAAAATATTCAAATAGGAACAAATAGGCCATAAAGCGAAATGTTAGTTGATATTTATATCCAATAAAGTTTATGCTCAGGAAATCTTTTGTTTTCCGCAACACACCAGTACAAGTGTATTGAGATACCTTACAGATCAATGAAGGCACGTTGAAGTACTATGCGTTCAAAGTACGTAGAGGAGTCCTTAACAAAGTGCTCATTTATTTTGCTATCGAGAAAGTCAGCGATATCGTCGGGTTCGATTCACTTCGACGATCAACGTCTTCCATAGCTACCTTAGACTTTTCGAATTTGTTTTGAGAACTTTGACGTTTTAAAATTGGTACATTAAAGAAAAGAACTCGGCCTGCCTCGTATATGGAACAAACACGAAGTCTGAGACTTGGCTATCAAAATAGCTGTATCTGTAGTACGAGGAGGAGACTGCGTTCTCATTTGGCTGGGTTTTGGAGTAGATGTATAAATATATACAGAAATACTACCACTCCTTAACGCTCTGTTAAACGATTTGTTTCAATACGATATTGAGTGTATAACTCAAGATTGGGTGATACTAACGTCAATGTCAAATATAGCATGATATCTTTTGATTGAGCAGGCTTTCAGTTTTGAAAAAAAATTAGGCCACTAGTCTACACTAATCTAGCAGAAGCAGTTCCAACATGTTAACGCTAGTCATGATCAATTTTACAAGCAGAATTCTTAATAGGAATGGTTTTGTAAAAACCTGATTCTTCGAATCAAAAATACCGAATAAGTTGTTTCAAAGGAACGAAAAATTCAAATTCTAAAATGGCTACTCTGATGGTTCTTAGACCATTCTTAGTCTACTTGGATAACTTAAAACAAGTCGAGCGATTCAAAATACTGTATGATTTTTCTTTGCTTTTGCGAACAAAACTTGAAACTTTTTCCGGTCAACCTCCTGCTATCCGAACTGAATCGTGTTTAATTCAATTTGGGCCAAGTTTACATCTACGACTAAATGTCTATATATTACGTGGATACTATCGAAGTTATTGCATATATTGGCATCATATCGATGCTATTGAACGTGTCATTGGGTGAATTTAACTTATAAAACAATTATTAATCTTATTAACATCGAAGGTGTGGAGTACGTGTGAAAGTCAATTGATTGAGAAAACTTTACGTAAGTTCCTTCCTTTGTGAGTTGTTTGGTTTTGAACGTTGTGGTTATCTTATTTAACGGATTATTGACTTTATTAGAATAGTTTAATTTCCTTCGATTCGTAGATCGTAATGTTTTTTTCTTTTTTTTTAAATGTTATGGTAATGTCGTAACTTCCTGTTTGTAGTCCGCCATATTGGACCTGTGGAACCTATGGAATATTATGGGTGTGTGTGTGAGCTGAAGTGATGGTTGCCCCTTCAAACCCCCTCGTTAGAACTGTCTATTAAGCTATGATTCTAGCACATTCATGCCCTATCAAAGGCCTTTTGGAATCTCCATTGTCGTTAGGGATCACAGAAAAGAAAAGACTTGAAGACTTGGAATGCCATTCGCTTCACTCACTCCGAACGTCAATCATCCATGACTTGTAAAATTCGAGTTTGACAACTTTAAAGTTATACTGATGGTACTAGCTATGATCTAGGTATCTAAGCTTTCTTCTCTATGAATTTGGTAAGAGTAATTGCATTGATGTTGATAGTTGTTCAGTATTTGCTTTGGAAAATGATTCACTCCAGCCCACTTTTGTTTACTCGGCCGGCAACAAAGAAGAGGGAGTTGAAGCCTCATTACATAGCTATTTCTAGCGCTGTTCTAAGACCAGTCATGACGAGGGGATTAAAATTCTAACTCACCCTTCTCCCTACATAGTTGTTATGTAAGTTCATCAAAGCTCTCGCATCTCGTTCAACTTCTCTTGAATCCACGAAAGCTTTAGCGAAGTTCAAGCCATACATGATGTTATCGCTGCAGCCTCCCCACTCGAAGCCTTTGCGACTCCTTCCTCTTCTGGTGTCGCAGGAGCATTCTTTCAGTTCTCCAAGACTGCAAGAACGGGTTACTTCATGGACAACTCCAGCAGTCGAAATGGAATAAACAAAAGCAGTTTCCTTGCTCGCTATTAATAAATAAAAACAATACCATCAGAAAGCCACTTAAAATCTTTGAATGAATCAAATTTCTTTGTCACTTTTCCTACGAATTTGTTCCGATTGCCTTTGCTTGGAAGCAACATCTTCTTGCAACAAGAAAAGGCATTGACAAAAATGTGTGTGGAAAAAGTTAAGCAAATGACGTTGTAAGGAAAAGGCATGTAAGACACTTCAATTACAGCGGAAGAAAACTAAACGATTATAAAACAGAAGAGAAAAATTTTGATTTGTAAAAAATAATTATCCGCGTTGTTTGATTGTCAGTGAAATCAAAGGTGCCGAAACATGCAAGCGAAGATCAGCCCTAAATTTTTCAGCTACATTTGATTAACACTTTGTCGAGAACTAAACGAGCGGTATTTGCCGTGATTACAAATGTGAGCAGCTTGTAAAAGTAATTGAGAACAAATATCATGGTCTCTGGACCAATCTTTCCCATTAATTAACAATTCCCGCAAAAACAGAGAGAATTTATGAGCGATTTAGTCAAGTGACAAAAATAACAAACAAACCCACGTGTGGTGAAAGTCTTCTTACCTCCTCTCATAACCTTGCCGAAAAGAGAGGCATCCCGCTCGGCAGTTGAGCAATTCCATCGTTGATAAAGAAACTGATATTGGCATTCGAAGATGCCGAGTTTTGCGCCTTTGCCGACACTGATCATCACATCGGGATTCTCGCGGCAGATTTGGCGCTGAATGGTCACTAATCCTGCAATACTGTTGCACATCACTTTGGCTCCGAGCGCGTAGACTTGCGACATGAACCTGTTAACAACAGCGAAAACAGAATCATCAAACCGTTGAAAAAATATTGGAAGAAACCTTCGTATCAATGCACTTTGCAAACCAATACTTCGTGCGCGAGAAGTGCCATAGAAATTGATAGCAGTCAGATTTGATGATGTTGTTGGTGCCTCTCAGAGAAACAAAGTCTCAACCCAAATTTGAACTATCACAAAACTCACCACCAATGTGAACAACTTTGATGCGGAAGAGAAAGAAAAATCACAGCAGTTAATATAAAACCTAGTCGTCTCATGTTCTTGCCGGGCATGGATGACTAGCAAGTTAATGTGCTGTATCGTTGATCTCTCTGGAGAAAGTGAGCTGTTAAGACACGCACGGCACGTTCATGATTGGCTGACGCACATGAGCAATAGAGCGGCTCCGAGCTCAAGTCTTTTGGTCGTGTCTGATTGGATACCAACTCAAAAGGCTACCAGAATAAAAAGACGCCTTTCTCGTTGGTTAAGTAGAGTTCTTTTGGCGTGTGAATAATTGTTTATCCAAAGCACTAACTCAATGGATCAATGCATTGTGTTTCGATCTTAGTGTGCGCACGATTGGATCATCCATAAATGATCTTCCAGAATTTTTCACTCAAGATGGCAGTCAAGTTCTCGTAAGAGCCCTAAGGAATAACGCGAGTTTAAGCAAATCTTGAGACCAATTTTAAATGTTAGATTTAAGATATTGTGTGTACAAAGCAGTGTGATCCAATAAACAAACAGTGTTCCCTTTTGAATTGGTTTGTTTGTAATAACTATTAATGATTTGCTGCGATCGTAGACACTAAAGTATCAGATAGATGTGTATAAAAATGTCAAACCACTTTATCAAAAAGAGTCTTTAGACTTGCACATTTATCTTTAAGTTAATCTTCATGTCTTTAGAGGAGAAATATGAAGTTAGGTTTTCTTTTCTAATGAATCTATTACCGTTAATAAAAGGAAAGCCGCGGTAAATAGACCGCTCCTCTCAGACCATTTACAACAAAAGAGGCGGCGGTGTTTGATCAATTATCCGTCTTGTCGGGATTGATTCAAGCAACGGAACAACTCCCAATCCCCTTTTCTCTAGGATCACCTCTTTTGGCTCTTTTCTTTCCAAAAAAGCGGCAAAATTCTTCAAAAAAAAAACACAAAAACAAACAAACATTGACAACAACAATAGGCAGCGAGCGGGACTGACAGCTCTCTTGTTGTGTTTTGTTTGAGTAAAAATTACCGTTGAATGGGTTGAAACTACGCGAATAAACTCTCTCCTACGTCGGAGTATTTGTTTTATCCTTTGTTCGTGAATTATTTTCTCAAAAAGGTGGATTAGATACCAAGCTAGACGGTTAATTATCTCATACCAAATGTCTCTTCAAAGTTCTCGTCGCTTTACTGAAATCACTCGTGTTCTCACGAAACATATTTTCGCGTTTTTTGATCTTTGAAACCTTGGAAAACACGAAGACAAACTTTTCTGAGTTAACTTCTTTATTTTATGAAATAATACAATCCTTTTAAGGCTGCTTTCTAATATATTTTTCGTTATTACAACGCTAACCGAACCGGAAAAAAAACGACCGTCGTGGTTTCATTCATTGACAAAGAGACAAAAAACAATTAGACCTCTTTTGATGGTAAAATTTGAAGTAAGCAAAATGGCCGTTTAAATATATCCTATTTTAAGAATCTTCGAGAATCTAGAGCAATTTGAAAATTCTGTAAGTGTTTTCGTAAATGGTACTTTAGTGAGATTATTCTGGTTTGCTTTCATTCACAAACTGTAAAATGAGTAGGTTTTCGCGCTGATCAAAGCAACTAAAAAGTTGACAACATTTTCGTTCACTATAAAATTTATAATTTCTTCAGGGAGAAAAAACGTAAGATATTTTTTGTTAATACTGCACTCCTCACAAGTCTAAAACAAACAAATTAACAATGTTAATGATATTTATCCTCATTTCCTGTCGGATTAGCGGGACAAACAAATAAATAAATAATGTTAATATGTTTATACTCATTTCCTGTTGGATTAGCAGAGAATCAAGTCGTAAGAATGTGCGTACTACGTAAACAAACCAAAGATGGCGGCCAGCAGGAAGCTAGCTTGCTCCCTTGCTCCAGAGTTGATTCGATTCAAATCAATTTAAAACGACTTTTTTACCATAAGAAATATTTTTATTTACTTCCTAATTACATGTAAATAAAATGCCAGTTTTCTGTGTCAGAATATTGCTGTTTGGCCAACCAGCTGGTCTGAGGAAAAATATTAGCCAATCAGAATTGAGAAAATTTGCAAAACTGAAGTGTCAGACTGTCGAAGTGTCATTCTTTGTAGCCCAGCAACTCGGGAAACGGTTATTTCTTTATTTAATTTCATTTTCCCACTCAATGATAAATATCATAGTAAATGTATGCGAAATATCAAAAACCTCTCCTGAAAATCTAGATTTATCTCAGATATAAACTTCTATAAGTCAATTTTCGCAGGCTTCATGACACCTCAGTTTTGCAGTAACGTCATTTCTACGTCACTATTTCAGCTTAGCGGAAGCGCTTGGTTCGATTTCCCGCGGAATTTATAATTGAACATTCTACTAATGAAACCATAGTCATGACAAGAAAATATCTTTTCAAAATAAATAAATCTTCCCAAATCTATAGATACATAATTCTTGTTCTTCATGCGTCTCAAAAAAGAAAAGAGATTTTATAAAGTGAGAATATAAAAGCAGTGTGGGCGTTGTTGGGTCTTTTATTTACACAATAGGTAAGCATCCTTTTTCCTTTTCCTCTTCACTCTCAAGAAACAACCTTGAGAAGAAGCAGCTTTGATTTATATTTCTGAGTTTTCAGACTAAATGGTCGTCTAATGCTTTTATTTTATATTTAACTTCATTGATAAGATATCCATTATCGTTAACTTTAACTAGGGTCTCGACTTTTATTGATTTTTAGTACGTAGCTGCCCGTTGAAAAACGAAGCTTTTTATCTGTTAGCAAGCTGAAAGAAACATTTCAGTATTATTTCATTAATAAACATATCAAAAAGAAAAAAATTAGACACAACATTTTTTTTTCATAATATAACTTAGTAAAGCTCGAAGGTAATTGTTGAAATCAATGAATGAATGAATGGGTGGATGAATGAATGGTGAGAGGGATATATGAAAGGATGAGTGGATGGGATGAATGAATGAATGGATAGAAGGATAGATAAACAAACGAACGAATGAATGAATGAATGAAAACTAAATGAAAATACATACAGAAGAGTTGTCATTATCATATAATTTAAGAATCCTATAATTTAAGAATCTTTCATCCATGTTTTTCATTTAAGAAATATTTTAACCCATTTTAAAAATGAGTATTTTTACTCCATTTTTTTAAAACTCACTTTTGGTTTCAGCCATGTTGGTCACCCTGTGCTTTTGACCCATAAAGCACTGCGCAGATCTTTTTTCCTTCGATCCAAAATGGCGACGGAAAATCAAAATGGCGGTGGGGTTTCTCGAGGACTTGGCAAAATAAAGCAGTGGGTTGGCTGGTCCTGGACCTATCTTTGGGGCTTCTGGTTCCTCCTTGTTATCTTCCTTCTTTATGTTCTTCGGACTCCACTACGTCTTAAAGAGAATTTTAACTTGGGTGAGTTTTTCTTAGCGGACACTCGAGTCAATGAGAGGCTTTTCACCCGCGCGTCTCGAAATTTTTTACCAAAAACGTTATTTTTAAAATATAAGTTAAATAAAGATTTGCGCTTTGAAATAATTATTATTATTCTTAGCCATAAAATTTTTAATTGATGATTTTTGAAAATAGTTCTTATTTTTTATTTTGTTTTAAGCTTTAAGCTTATTTGTGCCATTTGTTTATTCAGCAAACGACCAACAAATGGTACGATTTCCAATTGTCTTTTATTGATTCCTTCAAGAAAGAATATTATGTTCAAGAAAAACCTTATTCTTGATTAGAGTAATCTTAGATATGATTCAAGTGTTTTGGAAAATAAGTTGTGGTTTTCGTGACAAAAAAATGAAAGATGTTCTTTTTTTCTTTCGATTCTAGTTTCTTGGTTTTGCCTCAAATTTCAGACTTTGATTTTTTCGTTTCCCCGTACGATATATTTTAGTTTTTTGAAGATTTGATTCTTATCTTTTTATATTATTTTTATTTATAAAGATTTCCAGAAAATTTTTTAGAGAAGCATGGATAGGGGTTCTTGATTATTACACTATTAAAAATGTTCCTGACTTTCTGTTGATTGATCTGGAAATTCTATGATGTCAAGAACCAGTGACAAATGTAGCATCCGTGTTTGACTGTAAAGTTTTAAAGAGGGTTATGATATAAGGCAAAGGGTATAGACTTTTTCAGCTTGGGTGTAATGTTTTCCCATTTCAGACCACATGTCATTTCCTAGAGTATCATTTCTTTGTTTAATGGTTGTACATGAGAAGACACATGAACATGGATACAACTCAAACAAATATTCTTATTCTCAAGAGAATGACATGTGGTCTGAAATGAGAAAACATGCCCAAGCTAAAAAGGTATATCATGTTGCACATTGTGATTGGTTAGAATTGTTTTCCATATTGCTGGGTAATGTTTGGCTTCAATAGGGAAACAGTGAACAGATGAAGTGAACCTTAAATTTAGAGCTTACATATAAGAAGAAAATAAGAATAAGAACAAGAAGAGTAGTAAATAAAAAAATGAATGAGATGAATGAAAAATGTATTATATAAACATTCTTCTTCTTTCACGGTCCATTACAAAATATGAGCCGTAAATTTAGAGTTTACATGTAAGAAGAAAATATGAATGAGAACAAGAAGAGTAGTAAATGAGAAATGAAAAAATGAATGAAAAATGTATTATATAAACATTCTTCTTCTTTCACGGTCCATTACAAAATATGAGCTGTAAATTTAGAGTTTACATGTAAGAAGAAAATATGAATGAGAACAAGAAGAGTAGTAAATGAGAAATGAAAGAATGAATGAAAAATGTATTATATAAACATTCTTCTTCTTTCACGGTCTGTTATAAAATATGAACTGTAAATTTAGAGCTTACATGTAAGAAGAAAATAAGAATAAGAACAAGAAGAGTAGTAAATGAAAAAATGAATGAGATGAATGAAAAATGTATTATATAAACATTCTTCTTCTTTCATGGTCCATTACAAAATATGAACCAGAATACAACAAGTGCTGTTCTAAATAAATGTTGCACATGCTACAGGGCTCAAAATAATGGCTGGTCAACGGTCAATGTCTGGCCAAATTTGGTACTTGACCGGTCAAATATGGTTTTGAACAGTCATGTCGACCGGTCATATTTGAAAAAATAACATAAAACATCATACACCATACAACTTGTCCGGCGTGTGACTGGCCGTTATTTTGAGCCCTGTGCTATAACTGTGCTTCTAGAGTTATTTATGTGACATCTTGGTGTTTTATGATTTTATTCTTTTTCTTTTACAGTCATCATGTTCTTAAATACCCTGACCCCTAAATTTTATGTTGCACTAACTGGAACGTCATCTTTCATATCTGGGATTATATTGGTATGTCATTAGCTATGTCACTACTGGTACACAAAATAAAAAAGATAATTTGTCTATTGTACAAGTATTGTATAAAACAAAGTGAGAAAAAAAGTGGCTAATTTCAGGGGAGCTGAAGTAACGATACGTTTTCTAAGCCAGCTCCCCACAGAAGAGAATCAACAAGCAATTCGCAGCAAACAACTCAAAGCACAGAAGAGAACCAACAAGGAACTCTACTCACAAATGAAGTCAATTCTGAGATTCAAATGCACAACCACAGTAGTTCAAAGTGGCACACACATCACTCTTGCATTCCTACTATAGTATGTGAGCATGTAATATCAGGGGGTGGGTGCATTCTTCCGAACCCCACCCCCCTGATTAGCCTACCACTCAATAATATGCTCCACAGTCCCTGAATAAATGAAATAGTGATGTATTATCCCAGTTACAAAAACATTTATAAATACTCAAACATTTGTGTTTGTTGTAGATCTTTGAATGGTGGTACTTTAGGAAGTACGGTACATCGTTTATAGAGCATGTCTCGTTATCTCACCTTGGGCCGTTACTAGGTGGGGGTGATAACTCACAACAAAACTCATCACAGAATGTTGCAGGTAAGTTACAGCTTGACACACAATATGAACATGATATGGTATGTGATATGTGCTCAGGAGATAACAGGCTCAGAAGAGGAGATCCAAAATTTTGTCTTAGTAAATATGAACCCCTTTCACATGACGTCGAAGCAGCTTGGTTTGGAGGACAAAACAAAAGAATTTCAGTTTGCTGAGAATTGGAACCTATTGCTTTGTCCTTCAAATTGAGCTGCATTCCGACGTGCTGCAAGGGGTCTATGCTTGAAGAAAAATGTACTCAATCTTTAATAAATTTCTTTTGCCTTGCAAAATATAATAATTATAATTAAATCAGACCATCAATGTGATGATACCTGCAGTATCACTGCTAAAGTAAAGAATTCCACAACGTCATCAAATAGTTTGAAATCAGGGGACCTTCACTGGGACATGAATATTTTGCACAAAATTAAGGCTAACCCTGAGCTACGGAACTCACAACTGGAGTATTCCTGTAACATTGCAAGCAGGGATCAGAAAATAATTCGTAATATTTTGTAATAATTTGACAAACAGCTTTCTTACTTGGACTAGAGATGTGAAAGATATTTTTAGTAGACTATCTTCATTTGCTCTCTGTTATGTTCTTGTTTGTAGAGTGTAAAGTTTGGAGGAATCCTATGAATTTATTTAGAGGTGCTGAATACAACAGGTAAGATGTTGTTAGAGTTTTATTACATCATTCATTCATTCATTCATTCATTCATTCATTCATTCATTCATTCATTCATTCATTCATTCATTCATTCATTCATTCATCCATCTGTCATCCATCCTTCCATTCATTCATCTATCCATCCATCTACCCATCCATTCATCCCTTCCATCCAACTTTTCCATTCATCTGTTCCATCTTTCCATCCATCTATCCCATTCATCCTTCCATCCATCCATCCCATTCATATTTTTTTATTCATTCATTCAATTCATTCATTTTTCACACCACAGCATTTCAATCTATCTATCCATCCATGCATCAATTCAATTGTTCTTTTGTTTATTTATTCATTCAATTCATTCATTTTTCACACCATAACATTTCAGAAGTATGAAAACTATAGGTATTTTATAATAACGTCTACCACAAGCTTTAAGCTTTAAAGCCTATGAATAAAATGAAAAAGATTTAAGCAAAGTTGAATAACATTCTCTGTCATTGTATTCCAGATATCTTTGGGTAACTGGCAAGGAACCTTTAACATACTATGATATGAATCTATCGGCTCAAGATCATCAGGTAATGTGACCAAACGTTTCTGTTCAATACTTATATATTACAAACATCACTCCCTGTAAGGGGCTCTTCTGTTTGGTTCATCACATGCACTACCACTGCCTTCTAATATATTTACAACAAGCAACACTCGGCTCACATGTTGATTACATGAGTGATTATTTTTTGCTTTCACAGGCTGCAGTGTCAGTTGAAAAAAAAAAGACACAAAAAGAATGGAGATATTACATGTGTTAATTCTTTTTTTAATGAGCTGAATCTTGTATTGCCACTCTGTAACCATTTCCTTGCACTCACAATGGGGCTAAAGGCTATCTAGCTACTAAGGAGCAAGAATGAAATTGAGACTTTAGTTATTTAAAATAGCAGAAGAAAAGATGAGCATTATTTTGTTGCTCCTATAACCACCACAACTGTTGGTAATTTTAAAAAATTGCATGGCCTGCACAAACAAAAATCACTCATTGATCATTACGTCACCAGTCTCTCACAAATTGATTGACAACATTTTCAAATTTCTCAGACATTTTTCACCTGTGATGCTGACGAAACAAGTTCTAATCCTTGTGATGAAGGTAAGTTCCTAAACATTTCACACATTTTTGTGGGGGGAATCAAGGGTGGCATAATGGTACTGTTCACACTGACTATTTCTACTTTACCTTTGATATTTCTTTAGTAATGCTAAAGGCGTGGAGAGAACGTGACCAAGACAAGAGAATCAAAGCTGCCGAGAGTGCTCTTACTACTGATCCCAAGTAAGTCACCCGGTCTTGTCTAGTAACTTGTTGATCATGTTGTTGTTGTGGTTGTCCTTGTTATTGCTGCTGCTGCTCTTTTTGATGTGGTCATTGCTGTTGTTGCTACTACTGCTACTGTTGTTGCTACATATCCTGGTATACTGTTGTTATTGTTGCTGTTGTTGTTGTGGTTGTCCTGGCGGTTGGAGCTGCTGCTCTTTTTGATGCTGTTGTTGTTGCTGTTGCTACCACTGCTGCTGCATTTGCTGTAAACGCTAGATTTATCTCTGTCAGATACAAACTTTTATATAATTCAATTTTTGCATGCTTTATGACACCTCAGTTTTGCAGTGATGTCATTTGTACATCACTGTTTCAGATCAGCTGGCTGATGTTCTTATAAGATATCTAAAACTGGCACACCTTTCCCATACTTTATTTTGATATACTGTTTTGATGTTTTCATTTTGATTACTATTGCACTAGTTGTCTGACAGCTCTAATACTCTTGGCTGAAGAAAAAGCCCAGACCATAACAGAGGTGAGGAATCATGATGATAAGATGAATGAGAACAGTAGATGGTATGACGTCGATGATGTTGTTTACATCACCACACCACATTGTAAACATCTATGATAATGATAATCATGGTGGTGATGTAGTATATGATGATGATGATACATGATGATACATGATGACACATGATGATGATGATACATGATGATGATACATGATGATACATGATGACACATGATGATGATGATACATGATGATGATACATGATACCTGATGGTAATGCTGTTAGTAAAGGGGTTTCCCACCCAGACCATATCAATGTCATCTAATTACATTCCTTTCTTCCCCTCAGGCTGAGTCGTATCTTTCCAAAGCTTTAAAAAAAAGTGAAGAGAATCTAAGAAACGGGGCTCATCTCAGCAGCGAAACTAAAGAAGATGCTGTACATAGTAAGTCATGAAAACTACTTGATTGATTATCTAGTTGTTATCAGATTCTAATAATATTCAAATATTTATTTCTGGGTCAATTTTCTTCAGGGAAAAACACAAATATTTGTGTATATATTCGTCGACGACTGGCCATGTGTGCTAGGAAACTAGGCAGGACTAAGGAAGCTATAAAAATGATGAGAGATGTAAGTATTTATGACACAAGTTATGAGATTAGACCTGTACCCCAAAATATAGACCCTTTTGATAAATCCTACAATGCTTTATTTTCCATGTATGACGTCAATATATATATATATTTTTTTGAAATTTGTTCCTTTGAACAAAATTGAAAAGAATAAATTTGACGTCAAATCCTGATTTATTAAAAAGCGTCTATGCCCTCTGCCAAAATGGTGGCCAAAAATTTAAATTAATTAAGATGCAAAACCAATACCAGCACCAGAAAGAGCACCTTTACTTTAGTAACCCTACTAAGATTCATTATGTCATGTGTTATATTGCCCGATAAATCCTTTTTTGAAAACTAAAAAATTTACAGTTTGATTGTGTGAGGGTATACGTTACACATTAAATTTGTCAATTTTCATAAAGTTTTCTTGGCCAGTATAACACCTGATATAATGAATCTTCGTAGGGTTACTAAAGTAAAGGTGCTCTTTTTAGTGCTGGTATTGTTTTTTTTGCGGCCCCCATTTTGACAAAGGTTCTATTACAGTCAGTAGTTTTCTAGGAACTATGAAACAAAATACAGACTTTAGACTTAGACTTTGACTTAGACTTTTATTTATTCACACACATTTTTAAATATTACATAAAGTTACAACATGATAGAAAAAAATATATATATATATTACATCTGAATTTACAAGTTCAATATACATTACAAGAAGATAATGTAAGGTTGTGTGTGTGGTTGTCGAAGAGTTAAAACAGAAGAGTCGACAACTACTAGAATGTCTCTCACATCCTATTTAGTGAAGCCCCCTGGGTACCCCCTGGTTACCACTTCCATTTGCCGACTGATACCTGTTTGGGCTACTGAAAGGCACAACTGGGTATTTAGTGCACCATAAGTGTAATAGACTTCAGTGTTTTCCATTACACATGAATATGGATAAGACTCAAACAAAAAATCATATTCTCAAGAGAATGACTTGTAGTCTGAAATGGGAAAACATTACACCCAAGGTAAAGAGGTCTACTGTGATGTCATTTCTGTGCGAAAGCCTTCTGCCTGGTCATAAGTGAGAAAACATTTTTTAAGGTTGCAGCTTTTGTCTGGTTTCAGTTGATGAAGGAGTTTCCAATGATGAGTGTTCTAAATATACATGAAAACCTAATAGAAGCGTTGCTGGAGATACAGGCATACACTGAAGTACAGGTAAAACACGGCAGTACACTTGTCAGATTGTCTTATTATTTCATGTTGTGTCTAATGATGATGTACCTGTTTTGTTTCCTTACAGCAAGTATTAGCTAAATATGATGGTGAGTACCATGTAGATCTAAAGAATGAACTAAGATGTTACACATTAAGGCTCGCAACTTATCCATTACGCATATTATTATCTCTGAGCCTAGTGCCCACATGGCCTAGTGCCTTAACTCTCATCTACTAATTTTCGTGGGATCTTGCCAGTTCACTAGACACACCGTGCTGACAAGGCCCAATACAGGCCGAAACAGCTGTCCACGTTTTCTAGTTGAACTGGCTCATTTTTCAGTCGACTTTAAGTTGTCAAAGGCCTAACAGCAGTCTTCTTCAGTCGCTCACATTAAGGCTCGCAACTTATCCATTACGCATATTAAGATGGTAATATATCAGTGATGATGATACATGATGATGATGATGATATATGATGATACATGATGATACATGATGATGATACATGATGATGATACATGATGATGATACATGATGATGATACATGATGATGATACATGATGATGATACATGATGATGATGATACATGATGATGATGATACATGATGATGATACACGATGCATGATGATAATACATGATGATGATACATGATGATACATGATGCTGATGAAGATACATGATGATGACACATGGTGATGATACTGATGATATTGCATGTTAGATATTGTCATAGCCACCTAGTCCTCTTACACCAGTTTTCCAT
Organism: Anthopleura sola; assembly: GCA_023349425.1. Classification (NCBI taxonomy): domain Eukaryota; kingdom Metazoa; phylum Cnidaria; class Anthozoa; order Actiniaria; family Actiniidae; genus Anthopleura; species Anthopleura sola. The sequence goes on along the minus strand of JALHLI010000018.1, from coordinate 3,687,553 downwards.
CACTAGATATAACACTACCCAAGTCTGCTACAATCTGTTACACTGCAGCCTTACTCAAAGCAAGAGCTGTCTGTGACAAGTAAGTAACCATAGTGATGAGAGTGCTTTAGTCCTCCAGGATTCAGTGTAATATGTGCGTAGACTTGGTTCTCTCCAGCCTTTAGGGGTTTTTCTCTGGTTTCTCCAGTTTTCCTCCCTCGTCAAAAGTCAACTTCTAAATTCTATTTGAAATTTCAGTGGATGAAAAGATACTTCCATAGAGGAGCCACTGCTAAATCCTATTTATTTATTTATTATTGCACCCTACAGCTGTACATCAATTATAGATAATAATTTTTTAGTTCATTTTGATTATTATCTATCAGTAATCACATTTCACTGCCACCCGGTTGGCTCAGTTGGTTGAGTGCCGACTTTCATGCGGGAGGTCGTGGGTTCAAGCCCCAGTGGCCAGACCAACACTCAGGGTCTTAAAATAACTGAGGTGAAGGTGCTGCCTTTGTAATAATATCTAAAAATGGTTAGACCTTCACGTGGCTGGATAACCACGTAAAATGGTGGTCCAAATGTCATATAACAATAACAAATAACTATTCATATTATAAAATAAATAAATGCAAATTAACAGTGGAATTCAGAGTGGCTCTTCCTCCACTGCATTCCAATTGGAATTTAGAAGGGAGGAATATATATAGGTAATCATGATATTATACGAGTAAGCCCAGCAAATAGTTTACAAAATACTTAGCTTTCAAAAGACTATGGAGCCACCTTAATACTTTATATTTTGAAATATTTTTATTTACTTTCTGTCTATAGGTTTTCACCTGAAATAGCGGCAAAGAGAGGGTTAAGTCCTGCTGAGATGGCAGCTGTTGAAGCAATCCACAGGGCAGTAGAGTTCAACCCCCATGTACCTAAGGTACTACTAATCTTTTATTTATTTTTATTTATTAACTTCACAACCACGAGAGCATAAATACATAAATATCAAAATACAAACTTACAGTACGAATTACAGCTACAAGAAAATGAACCGAAAATGAACAAAAAAAATTATACTATGAGCTGCTCGATTGGTCGAGGGTCTAACCAACAGGACACAGGTCCCATACAATGGTCAGTCAATCTCACTGGTATTGTTCTGCCAATCCTTGTGTGCTTCATAACTGACACGCCTTTTCTTTCGTTAGGTTATTCTATTAATTTTTCAATTTTTTTTCAGTATCTTTTAGAGCAAAAGAGTCTGGTATTACCACCTGAGCATATTCTTAAGAGAGGTGACAGTGAGGCTGTTGCGTATGCATTCTTTCATCTGCCTCACTGGAAAAGAGTAGAAGGAGCTACCAACCTTCTGCACTGTACTTGGGAAGGAAGTAAGTCATATCCTAAACTAAATTATCATATTTATCGAAATAGCAATGGGTTCACCTGGGTTCAGACCTTTCTTTACAATACTAAATTACTACCAACGTCACTGAAGTGGGTTGTTATGCAAGAAAAACATGTCACGGTCATGTCTTAAAATGTCTATGATTCAAGTGACAAACATCAAGGTTTTAGTCTGCATTCCTTTCTCCACGGGTCGGCATCCTTTTGATGAGTTGTAGAGAAGAAAATTATCGAAAAGGATGCCGACCCATGGAGAAAGGAATGCAGACTAAAACGTTGATGTTTGTCAGCAGAGTTCTAGATGTTTTAGGGCGTGCCTGTGACATGTTTTTCTGGTGTGACAACCCACTTCGGTGACATTGTAGTATCACACTAAGTGATGTGCACACAAATGTCAGAATTTATCTTCAAGTGTTCAAATATTATACAGTGGAGTCCCTTTATCTCAAATCCAATTTAAGTGAAGTTTCTTGATCTCAAACCCAGGGGGTGGCCATCCCCCAAAAAGTTTGATCTCGGCACCAAAATTTCATTAATCCATGCGGGATTCCTGTGGATTAGGTGGGAAAATGGTAACTTGATCAATCCTCTCTATGCCCCTGCTCAAACTTCTTCTTATATCAACTTGATGCTGTGTCCCGTCGACTTGCATAAGTAGTGTGACACCACAATTTCGCTGCATCTTTTGAACCCATTGTTATATCAAACAATTTCCCTGGTCCTCAGGAGGTTCAAGGTAATGGAACTTCACTACTGTACCAGTTTTATGAGGGATGATTTCTCATAACTTATTTGTAGACATGAACACATTGCAAGCTGCTGAAAATGTTTCAATTTTTCACTTCTGATCATTGAATTTTAAGTTGCGAAAAAAGTGCCCTTAAGTGATAATATTCTTATTAATAGTTTCATTTGGTCATTGTCTTGCAGCATTCCGTCTTGTGCCATACCCTCTTGAAAAAGGTCATCTGTTTCATCCTTACCCAGGATGCACTGAGAATGCCGACAGGGAGCTTATGCCAGGTTAGTATTAAAGGAACACATCAATGGAAGAGATATTCATTCATTTTCCATTCAAATGAGCACGTTTTAACAGGATGTTATTATAATGCCTCAATAGGTCATCATGTGCTATCAGTATATCCCAAGAAGGAACTGCCTTTCTTCATTCTCTTCACTGCTGGCTTGTGTTCCTTCACTGCCATTCTTGCTCTTCTTACCCACCAGTTCCCAGAACCCATGGCAAACCTGGCCCGTACTGTGAGTATATCTAAAGTGTTTCTTTACTTGATGATTTAAACCTCTTGAGAACAGTGTCATGGCAACCAAGGTATTGCAGCTATTGGCATTCAACAAGCAATGCCATGGCAACCAGTGCCTTGGTGTGTCATGCCATGGCAACCAGTGCTTTGTTGGTTCATGTCATGGCAACTACAGTAGTGCCTTGATGACTAATGCTATGGCAACAACCATTGCCCTGGTAATTAATGCCATGGCAACCAGTGCCTTGGTGGTGACAGATACCATGGCAAACAGTGCCTTGGTGACTAATGATATGGCAAAAACCAGTGCCTTGGTGATTGATGCCAAGGCATCCAATGCTTTGTCAATGGCAAATTGGACCTTAAAATTGCCAAAGCAACCAAGGCACTAGTAAAAAAGGCCTTGGTAACCAGCACCTTAGTAACCAAGGTCTCTAAAAATAACTAAAATCTTATTAAGCAGTACAAGTTTTCAGTTACCAATATTTTTTTTGTTGCTTTTAAACTAATTCATGTGTCAATGATTCTCTTTACTCTTCTATTGCTGATGTATTTGTGTGTTTTTGTACCTAGTGTCTTGTGTGGATCTCTGCTCCATTCACTCTCATCATTCAGAAAGTGGAAGACTTCTTTCCTGCTCACATCTGGCAGCAGTTGACCAGGATCTAGACTTGTCTGTCACCTCTCTCCAGCCATAGCTTCTTGAGTTCTTGCTTTGTAATAATTGTTGGTAGCTGTTGTAAAATCAATTGTCTAACTCTTGTAACACCCTCATAACATTGTAACACCTTAATAATTTTAAAGTTGTACTTTTACTTGGATGGACTTCCTGTGGCAGAATAAATAACACAGGAACCCCAATCCAAGAAAATATTTTCAATATTATGTTTTATGAAGACATGAAACATGTGTCCATTAACACTAGAGAAAAACGTTTGCGCATGTTTTCCAAGAATTTGAAAGAATTTTAGTGAGAAAATAAAAGTTCATAATTTTTCTCCAAGTATGCAAAACATTTTGTGAGTATACTTTTGTGAGACCAAGATATTGTATTGATAAAGACAATATGCAAAAATTAGCCTTAAGTTTCAAGAACTGACTTTAGGTTTTGGGCATTTTGTAAAGACTATTTTTCAGGCATGTGTGAAAGTCAAATTTGCGTATTTTTACAATAGCATGAAGACATTTTGGACTAATTTGCAGACTTAGAGCATGCGCAGACGTTTTTCATGCATGTTTGTCCAGTTGTGAAGATTATTTTTCTTGGGCTTCCTGTTTTAAAAATAAGACAGGTAACCCAGGGAAAGAAAAAATGGGGTATATAACTACAGTAACTGCATGTGAAGACGTAAATCCTTATAGGATAACCTAAAATCTTTCAGCAACATAAAATCACTTGAAAAATGTTGTTAAATTTGAAAAAGTATATATTTATCAAAAGGAAGAGGAAACAAATGAAGACTATATTAAAATAATGTTCAATACAATTATTTTGTTTTTATTTTTATAAATATCTAGACTCATTCGTGGATATTGAAAACTGTGCTGTACAGGTCTGTGATCTAAAATTTATTAATATTAACTGACCTATTAATATTATCTGTGTCTGAATCAAGCTGATCTTTGATCTAACTTTTGATTACCTGATCTAGGATTTATTAAGATTATCTGATCCATTAATATTATCTGTGTTTGAATCAAGCTGATCCTTGAGCTGTCTTCTGATTATCTGATCTAGGATTTATTAAGATTATCTGACAAGATCTACACTCTGATCTGTGTTTGAATCAAGCTGATCTTGATTTGTCTTCTGATTATCTGATCAAGGATTTATTAAGATTATCTGATCCATTAATATTATCTGTGTTTGAATCAAGCTGATCTTGATTTGTCTTCTGATTATCTGATCTAGGATTTATTAATATTATCTTATGATATCTACTCAGATCTGTGTTTTATTAATATTCTTTATTTTATCATCAAGAATGATTACTAAGTTTAACTTTGATTATCTGAACTCTAAAATCTATCATTGTCATCTTATAACATCTCCACTGATCTAAAAATATTGTTAGTTTTGAGATCGAGAAGATTATTTGACTCTATCTATTCTATATATGCTAAAAGACTCACTCAGATCTCTGCCTTTTTTACTTGAGCTATCTGTTCTGTTATGGTTTTTATGAAGAATGATCTCAGGTCTTGAGATTTATCTCTTTCCTGTTCAAGAATGATCTGTAATCAGTCGTAACAAATTTAAAGTACTTTTAGGTCTATCTTTCTTGAAAAGCACCGAGAAAGCAGGTCTTTCTCTACACATTTGATCAGCTGCAGTTCTCCAGTGCCATAGACCATCCCATTCTTGTATCCTATCCCCATCTTCCCATGGTTTAGCCCCACCATAATGGATAGCATGGGGTACAGCACCAAGCCTCTCCATATGCCATCTGGTACACCCATACCTGACATGAATATGATGCCATCTACTCTTGTACAGCTCAGTAAAGAAGAACTCATCAGGTCCCATGAAGGTTTTTCTGTCTCCTATAACAGGCTGTGAACTAGCCATAAAATAATGATCAAGTCTTGGTTCAAGTAACATGACACACCCATGTACCCCATAGTTATTGTCAATAGAACTCTGAATCAAGTCTTCTGAGATGTGCTTTCCATGCCAATAGTCATGGTCCTTTATACTAGAGCATACCCCAGCAGGGGCTGGTAGATCAAACAGATGATCAATATTCTGTAAAACAAGTGAATCCGCATCCATCCACATGGCCTTATCATATTCAGTATACTTTAACATTCTTGCTTTAGTAAGACTGTAGTTAATCCACTGGTTCTCATCCCTATATGCCTTCCCTCGTAATGTACTCTTGACCTTAGTTCTGATGTATCCAACTCTAATAACACGATTATAGAGCTTACGCAGTACCTTAAGTGCATCTACACTGACGTCAGACGTTACCATGACTACGAGTTCATGTTTAGTGTTCTGTTGCCTTAGCGACCAGGCGAGGGTTAGAGCCCCCTTAACATACTCATCACCGCACATGACGAGTGTGAAGTAGGCATAACGGGGTCGTGGTACAGTCATTCTGAATTCTTTCTTCAGATATTTGGTATCTATAGGTATTGACGATGCATGGGGCCTCTGAGTTTTACTAGACCCAGGCCTGTTGTCTTGTGTAGTCAGAGTCGTTCGAGAGGACCTGGGAGGTCGTGTAGGACCGGAAGTGCGAGGTCTTGGTTTTCCACTCATTTGACTTCCGGTCTTCTCATATCGACAAACTGAAAGGAAAACTTAGAAATATTAAAAATAAGGAACCTTGATGTCTTATCGTCTCGGCGCGGACCATCGTGACATTGTGTAGAAATTAATAGCTCTTTCTCCGTCCCTTTCCTTTCTTTCTTTTTTCTTTCTTTCTTTCTCCCTACTGCTCTACTTCGCAGCCTGCCTCTCTATTCGAACTTACATTCGTAATATTTGAAAGAAAGATTCCTTATTTTGGCAGCTGTCTGTACTTAATGGTACGAACGACATTGCCAAAACTAAATCTCTTGAAAACACCAAACCCAACACTGATACACCATACCCAACTGTTCAAGATTGGTTATGAGTTGGTATTGCTTCAAACCTTAAATATTCCCTCGTTAGACAAACACTAGTCTTAGTAGCAATATTTATCGCTTATCAGACTGTTCAGCTTCAGAAAAATGTTCAACGTATCCGACGTTTTTTAAGAATCAGAAAGCATGATGATTATCCTAAGTGGTCGTTGTTTTCGTCCCCTGTTCTCACCACGACAACTCATTAACTGAGCTAAATAGCAATGTCTTGTTATTCACAGTATAGGGGTTCCTAAAGTGAAGAGTAATTTGTGTAATTACATCAACGACTTACCAAAACTCGTGTCAATAATAAGACTTCTTGCTGTTACTCGCTCTTGTTGCTCATCGATTCAATTGAAGGACAACTCGAGTGTCTTCTAAACTGTGTTGGCAAAACAAGTTCTTTAGAGCGATGAAGACACAACAGAGACGTGCTATTTCTGCCCTCTTATCGGATTATAAAAATGTCGATATGTTTTAGCTAAAGTGAATAAATCTTCACAGTCTAAACCTACTGGATTATCCTAGACAATAAAGCTGCTTGAGTCTAAATCTACACAAATAATCCCTCAAAAGCTACACTACAATTAACTCTACAAACTACAAAACACGATCTTGAAATAAAAACGTACGAAAACTTACCTTTAGGAAAAAAATCGAGTTAATTTTGAGCCAGGAAATTATTATATTCGAGAATTTTGAACTGATTTCTCTTCATGACCTTTAAAAGACCAAAGTGAAGCTCAATGCGAATAATGTAGTGTTACCATGGTAGCGAATTACAAACTCTGACCTTAGCTGTCACTGGTGATGTATAAAGGATTGGTAAACTCAAACAGGATTTGTAAGGAGATTATTTTTATGGATTAAAAAAGGTTGTTTTCCAAAATCAGTAGGATTTTTTGACGAGTACTGTTAGTTTGTCTTTCTTGTGTTTTGACGAATTTTAAAGAATCTTATTCAAGCTTTTAGCATAAACATTTTTGCTAAAATACGAAGAAAAATATCAAGTACAAATTATGGAAAAATAACAATAATGTCCCAAAACATTTACAGAGAAAAACTACAAAACGTACCTTGAAAATGTAGTGTAGACTGCTGTTCAGCGTATGATGAATCTATTTTGTGGCTTCTTAGCCGTAAGACTGCTGTATTATTTATGTTTAAATCTCTCTATGCCACCTGCTCGAGTTGGAAGGATCTGTAGCAGATGTGTAAATATGATGTATTCTTGAGGGGATAGTGTCAGAGCTTTTATTGGAGAAGGATCAATTCGACACATAAGGCCTTGTTTCCCATGGTTACGCACTCATACACGTTTGAGGAGACAGGAAACGAGGAATGAAGTTTGAAAGCAACCGGATCAAATTAAAAATTTTCCATTGAAAACCTAAATAATCATTCTCTCTTTTTGAGGATGAATCTTCCTGTACTTTGTTTGCGAGAAGAGCATATGCATTCATGGTTCAAAACTGTCAAGTAAACAAAAGAGGGATAAACGATAAAAATAGTAGAGAGCTGAGAAAGGGAGAGGAAAGGAATGAAGGAAGAAAGGAAGTAGAAGAAAGAAGGAAAATACAAAATTTTACAGTCACGCGAAAAAGTTCTTGCCATCGAGTAGGCATCTTTCATGGACATGTTAGTTTCGTGATACCCAAAGAAAAATATAAAAATCAACACAGTCAAAAGCATTTTTATTGGGCATATTCTAAACGATTGACTTGAAATATCAACAATGCTCTAAGTTACTGCTAATCGACGTCAACATTAGCCTCCTGCGCAGCCGCTGTGAGGCGCTTCCGGTTCCCGTCATTCCCGAAAGCGCCTCACAGCGGCTGCGCAGGAGGCTACGTCAACATTGGTTCATATACGATTGATGCTGAAAGTTTGCAGACATTTGTCATTTGTTGAGAAATTTAACATATACTTTTATATATAAGTCTAAAAATTATAAATTTCAAAAGGAAACGTCTAACAAGCAAAGAAATTAAATCTTAAATCACGAATATCAGTACAACAATAAATTTATCAATCCTTTGAAATAAATCAGACGACTTTGAATGAGCGGGAAGCGTCCACACAGTAACACTTAAATGGCTTCCACATTTCAAGCGCCGTGATTGGTTGATGTGTATTTACTACTTTTGATTGGTTCAAGACGGAAGCCATTTGAGTGTCACTGTGCAGTACATTTCCAGCTCCTACTAAATATTCTGTATTGATTAGTACTTATTATAAATAACAAGAAAAGGGTTTCAGCAAATAGCTTGTACACCAGCTGGGCTATTAAAATTACGTTAATTTCAATCTAAATATTCCTTCAAGGACAACTAATCTATTAACGTTACATCAATAATTTAAATAAGACGCTTTAGCTACAGTAAGATCCTCAGTAGATCCCAAGATCCCTTGCGCACATCAGCTATTATCAAATAAGGACTGTCATATTCCTCATTGGAGCCCGAGATGCCTTGTGCACCCAAGTTTCTACGACTTGAAGCTGGTAAAATCTTTGATACATCCCGAGGTACTTCAAATAGGAATCAAATAGGGTGTAATGTGGTCCTTAATAGATCTCAAACTGCTTTGGTACCTAGTACACTACAATCATAAAAGGGCTCTACAACGGATCCTAGGATGACTTGCGCACCTAAGCTTCTGTGACTTAAGGCTGATAAGATCCTCAATAGATCCCGAGATACTTTGCGCACTTAAGCTACAATCAAATAAGGCCAACTGTGATTCTTAATGGACCCAAAGATGACTTGCGCACCTAAGCTTCTGTGACTTAAGGCTGATAAGATCCTCAATAGATCCCGAAATGCTTTGCGCACTTAAGCTACAATCAAATAAGACCGATAGGGATACTTTATGGACCGCAAGATGACTTGCGCACCGAAGCTTCTGTGACTTAAGGCTGATAAGATCCTCAATAGATCCCGAGATACTTTGCGCACTTAAGCTACAATCAAATAAGGCCTACTGTGATCCTTAATGGACCCAAAGATGAATTGTGCACCAACGCTTCTGTGACTTAAGGCTGATAAGATCCTCAATAGATCCCGAGATACTTTGCGCACTTAAGCTACAATCAAATAAGGTCTACTGTGATCCTTAATGGACCCAAAGATGAATTGTGCACCAACGCTTCTGTGACTTAAAGGCTGTACGATCCTCAATAGATCCCGAGATACTTTGCGCACTTAAGCTACAATCAAATAAGACCGATAGGGATACTTTATGGACCGCAAGATGACTTGCGCACCGAAGCTTCTGTGACTTAAGGCTGATAAGATCCTCAATAGATCCCGAGATACTTTGCGCACTTAAGCTACAATCAAATAAGGCCTACTGTGATCCTTAATGGACCCAAAGATGAATTGTGCACCAACGCTTCTGTGACTTAAAGGCTGTACGATCCTCAATAGATCCCGAGATACTAAGGCCGATAGTGATAATTTATGGACCACAAGATGAATTGCGCACCTAAGCTTCTATGACTCATAGGACTATTGTGATCCTCAATGGATCCCTAGATGATTTGCGCATCTAAGCTACAATCACGTAAAGGCTACTGTGAGCCTCAATCGATCCCACGATGTCTTGCGCACCCAAGCTATTGTGACTTAATGATGATAAAATCTCCTTTGCGCATCTGTCTAGGGATCGATAAACGCGATCTTCAAATATAAGCTCCTCACATACTCTACTCAAGTAATCTACACTTTATATATACGAGGTTCATTTTGTATTTGTTCTTGTTCATGGTTTACGGCATATGATGGTTACCATATTGTCCATCTTAGTGAATATTTCACTATCTTTTTGAGCTTTAAGCTGAAAGGGCGAGCTAGCCGTACAATCCTCGGCTGCTGAAAATCAAAGTCTCCATGTCTCTTCTTCTCGCCCTTCACTTGAACCACGACGAACCCTCAGAAGGTCCCAGGAGCCCTCCAACACGTGTCTTGAGGAATCCAACCAGGGACCCCTCCTCGGGTTCTTCAGGTTGATTAACATTCTTGCTCTCTTCTAGTTTCTCGCGGGAAAATATTTTACCTAGAATTGATTTCCCTTCTTGATCATTATCTTGTTGAGCCTTGCTTCTGTTATCCACCTTGGTACTTTCCGTCCCGAATAGGGATTTCCTGTCATTGAGGCTTGGCATTGATTGTGTGTTGGAGCTGTACATTGGAGAACTAGGTGGCTGTTGCTTAAAGCAGTTTTCTTTTTCGTAATCATCGCTCCAGTTCAAGCCAGATGATTGTGACGTGAGGTGTAACGACTGCGTCTTCACTGACAAACAAGACGCATTTTCGTACTGGTATGGATTGGTGTAATCCTGGTAGAGAAGCTCGTCCGTGGACGCGACTTCTTCCCTGTTATATTCAACTTCTTGGCTGTATTCTGTATTTCCTATGCCTTGTTCTTTCCTCCCTTTCTTCTCGGCTGACCTTTGCGCTTTCTTCATTTGCCTCATCCTCCATGTTGTGTAGTCCATGGCTTCAATCTCATCGGGTGTCATCATTTCTTCTTCATCTTCATACCTCTCTTCCTGTTCCAGTAGGTTTACCTCAGAGTGTTGCATACTGTAGTCTTCTGTGCCATGAACAACCTTATTCCTACTCCCAAAATCTTCCCTAGCATCTTTGGACATCTTTTCTATCTGGCTTGTAAGCATTCCAATGGCCGATTCTTCACTCACGACTGTTTCCTCTTCTTTTGGCGTTGTCGTTTTGGAAACATCAGTCAACGACTTTAAAATACTCTTTAACGAAATCCCTTCTCCAGCCGTCTCGACGCTACCCCCCGGTTTCCCTCGAAGTGAAGCAATATTTTTTTTCTTGTTTGCATCATTTTCAGAATGGATTTCTATATGTGGGAGAGAGACTCGTCTGTTTGGCAAACGACTGCTCGCAGAATTCATCAACGGAGCTTTCACGCCAACATTAGCTCTGGTACCTTTGCCGTAGTCCGTCAGCTTCAGTTCGGATTGGGACCTCTGTGGAATACCGAACGCAGCAGGTTCATGGACGATACTTACAGTCTGAAGCCCTTGTACATCTTTTTTGTCTGCTGCTAGTGGAAGCTCCAGTTCAGAGGCTAGCAGTTTAAGTTTAATGTCTTTGTCACCGCTGTTGTCTGCTCCATCGAGGTTAACTGTTTTAGGGTCGTTCGTTGCGGATTCTTCTTCTTGTCCTGCTACGCTCCACACAGACTTTCCTATGCCCTTCAACGTCGAAGAAATAGACTCCGCAATCATAGAAAATGACATCTCAGAGTCGTTCTTGATTTCTTCTTTTGGTTTGGTGAAATATACTGGAATATTCATTTCTGATTTCCCCATGTACACAACCCTATTCCCAGACGAATTGGTCTGTTTTCCTTCGTCCAGATTCACTGTATTTGCTTTTGCGTTGGTATTGAGTTTGTTGTTGGCTTGTTTATTGCTGCCAGCGTTTGGAACAGCAAGGTTAACCGAAGATGGAACGGTACCATTTGGCGTAGTGCCGTTAGGAACTATGTTGATTTTGGAATTGCTACTTCTTTCGTCTTCTGTAGCGTCGTCCTCTCGAGAGTTGTTCGAGACAGACAACATCGAAGGATATCTGTTGTTGTAGTGAACTGTGTGAAATGTCGAGTCCGCATTTCCCTCCATTCTTCTTTTTCTCTTTCTTTCATCTCTTAGTTTGGCTCTTTTCTTTTTGATCCTCTTGTGGATGACAAGAGATATACCCACAGGGATCCCAACCACAAACATGAGCATCAGAATCGGCATCAAATGCTTGAGAATTCCCCATTCAAATTCATCGCTATCATCCTTCTTCACTTGATTACAAGGACCAACCAGCTTCAGCTCTACACTTGAAATAGGAAACTTTTGAGACATAGCTTTTTGGAACGAAGGGTTAACTCCCCCGGAACTCGTCGCAAGTTTCTTATAAATGTTTCTCAGCCGGGTCTTATCACAGGGGGAGTACGGTATCGTGTTGAGCATGACTGTTATTTGTTTGTGCTTTTTGTTATAAGATTTTATCCAGACACTACTAATATCATCATCGATGGCATACCGCGCAAGCCTTGAAACAAAATCAATCCGCACCATCGCATTTGAGACAAAATTCAACAGATGAAACTTTGTTCTTATCACAAATTCATGGTTTTGTTTGCTTCTGCTTTTACGAACGTGAACCCGAAGAGTATCCTTTGCAGAATTGCCGTCAGAATTCGTCGCTTTGAGAAGAAACTGAAAAGTTCCTTCGTTTCCAGCAAGAGGGGAGCCGTAGACAATTCTCGCTTCTGCGTCAAAGCGAAGCCAAGAATTCGAAGAGATTTCACCTCCATTTATAGTAAACATGCTCAGTTTTAAGTTCTCTTTCCGCCCGACATAATACGTCGGGTAAAACGTATCATCCGGGATCGTGAACCGGAAGCCCTGGCCAACAAACGAAGCGACTTGATCCATTGGTTTCAAGAGCAAAGGAACGTGCTGGGTTACCTGTGTCATGGGGTGAGTAGTGTTTGACCGTGAGGGACTAGTGATTGCAGGTTTGGCGGTTGAATTTATTGATACCATCGAGAAAAATAACTTCAAAACAGCCAGTGCTTTTGACATGAGAGAAGGAGGTTGGAATATTTGAACAGACAGAAGTGTTAAACATTGCCTCGATGACTTTCGGCAGGCATTTGAGTGTACTGCTCGTCGTCTTCTATTATGTACTGTTTCTTCTAAACCTGACCGAAAGAAAACAAAATAAAATACAATTTGAGGCAAAGCTAAACTGAAAAGAAAACCAGAAGAAAACAAACCAAAAAGCAAAGTTTGAAAACACGTTAAACTGCTAAAATTAATATCGGGAAGTGGGATTGGCAGCCATGTTGGTTACTATCCACTCTCGGTCAGTCCAACATGGCCGCCATTTGAAATTATTGGAATTCTTGGAAAATTACTTTTAATCGTTTTCTATAATTCTTTTCAGTGGAATTCAGTAACTTTACGCTGATTTACGCATTTTATAATTTCAAAGACTACTAGGAAAACTAAAAGAAAAAAGAAATAAAAAGAAATAAAAAGCGATTGAAAAGAAAACCAAAAAAAAAAAGCTTCTTCAATTCTAAAAGAAAAAACTAAAAAAAGGAAAGAAAGAAATACGAGCTATTCTTAAAATCGTTGAAAGTATAACCTTTTTCCTATCAACTCCAACGTTTTCAGAATCCGATTCTGAATTTGAAATAAATTAGAAAGAGAGTCTGTCATTTCTAATTGATCTTTTTCGACACAAAGAGTTCCGTTATACTGTTTGGCGGTTTGGTTACTCACTGGGTTTGGTCACTAAAGCATTAATAATAAATGTATTGAATTCTTCTGTAGGTTTGTATTCAACTTGACCACTATGTGTATCATATACTCGTAGAATCTGCGTCACACAGAGAGACTAGTGTCAAGCTTTGTTCAATCCCTCAGCAGCAAAAAAACCATATTGAATACAGCTTGAATAATACTCTAAAAAGGGGTTCTAAAAATACTCCCAAATTAGCTGTTTATAATTTCACCTTAATATATTTTCCTCTGATTTCAAAAACCCACAGAAAAACAGACCAGTTAAATTTGTACAAATATAATTTTGAGTAATTCAGTGTAAATACAAACGTTAATATTCTTTTTTTGCTACTTCAGCTTTCGTGATAATTTTATTTATTCATTTGAATATTTTTATAAAAGAACTTTGAATCGCCTTACTATAGCTGATAGAGAAACTTTTTTGAAAAACTTATTTGAGTAAAAGCGAAGTTCTGGCTTTTAAATGATGAAAGTATAATTATTTGAAAATGGTCAAAAAATCACCAAAAGGGTTCATCAAAAACTAAGAACAGCTTCACAATTCCAACAAGAATTAATAGTTTTTCTTCTTTAAATAGGTTTAGATCAGTACAATCCATTGTTTCTTATCAATTATGAACATTTCATTAATACACTAGATTATTTGAATCATTCGGCCTTGAAAATAGCTAAATAATTTCAAAAGTAACTGATTCACAAGATTTCGTAAACTACACAAAATAGAAATTTTAGTAAAACATTTTGTTTTTAAAGACCAAAACTGCTTTCGAGCTCATAAACGTTTTCAAACTATTGTAGTACAACAGCAGGTGAATTCAGTAAGAAACCCTAATTGAAATACAAAGTTTTTAACACTGCAGACACTAAAACCTTTCAAACAAATTATAATAACATTTAGGTTATAAAACTAGGGGTATTTTTAAAGAAAGATGACTCGATATTTCCGTGCTGGTCATTCAAGAAGCAAGGAAGATCAAAAACTTTAAAGACGTTCGTTCAAAATACTTGTCTGAGATTTTCAGGTTAAGAACTTTTTTCTCTTTTAAACTGGAGTTATTGTCTCTTAAATTGAGAGAAAATCAATTAAATGTGTTCATGATCAATCTTGTTTCCTTTTCAAATATTTTCAACCCTTTTTTTAAACTATTTCTCTTGTGGTATTAAAGTCGTCTTTGAAACTTGTTGAAATTGGTTCTAAGTCAGAATTTCCTCTGTTGTAAGTAGTTTGAAGCAGTACTACAATGTCCTTACCTTATTTCATGTTTATTCTATCCCATAGGATAACATAGCTCAGGTTTTCTTCATCTATGCATTCACAGAATTCCTCAAAAGCAAAAGCGATGTATATTCATTCAGAGGTCGATTACCAATCTTAGCTCCAGAGGAATTTTGAAATAATTCACCAGGCGAATCTCACCAAGATATTTCAGATTACGCCCCGTCTAGGGTTTTTCTATACAAAAATCTTCAATAATTTGGCAATAAGGGAATGAATATTTAATAAGTATAAGAAGTATTAGCGAGTGGAGAGGTATCACGTGGTATAGGAATATTCAACAACTCAGTTTGTTGCAAAAAAAAACATTTCTCGTTTGCAAAGATTATTAGGTGGAAATAATAAACACGACCTTAGGAAATGGTTAACAAATGGTTTCGTGCTTTTGTTTCGGGTTCTAAGTTTAGATTTCAGTAAGAGATTGTTTTGTTTTGGAGGTAATTTTCTTGTCTGTTATCTAACCACCAATATTTATGGTTCTATTTTAAGGGAACATTGTTAATTATCATGTGTGACGAAACTATTTATCAATAGCAACCCCACTCGCTATCTTTTAATTCTTATTTTTCTCTTTTATTTGGCTGAGCAAATTTGAGTGAAAAAAATGCAGCTTTTATCATGTCCTGTAACATGCAAAATAAGACGTGCAGATTTCAAAATTATGCAAAAAATGTTGTTTCTTTGGCATTGCAAACTGAAGAATATCGCCGCCAAAATTGCAAAACATTATCCGAAATTCATAAACTTCAATTACAGAAAGAATTTCTGCATATATATAATTGCTGAAAAAGCGAATATTTTGTCGCCGACACAAGAAAGATATTTCGAATCAAAACAAATAAATAAATAAAAAAAAAAAAATAAAAAAAATAAAAAATGTGTACTGTATTTTTTGCATATGTGCAGAAAACCTCTATGAAGCGGTCGTTAGCGGCCAGTTGTTAAACTGAATTCGCATAGAGAGTTCATGCAGTAATTTTTACCCCAGAAGCCTCTGGCTTGGGCTTTTTCAAATATTGTAAATTTGCTACAGTATCACATTTCTGTTGCATTTTCGTACCCAGACCCTCCCAAGTTTTCTAAGGAATGAGAAGGGTCTGGGTACGAGAATGATTGCTTTTGATTGACGTGAATTTGTTGTTGAATACGACGACCGGCCACTTAATAATTTCCTGACGGCTGCTCATTAGAGGTCCTGCTGTAAAGGGTTCGCAATTTTGGAGCATGCGTAGAAGGTACCTCATTATCCCACACGGAAAGCAGAGTAAGAAGCATAGCAGTGGGAAACTGTTGATGTACAAGTCTCAGTTTAGAGATGATGGCTGTACAGACACTGTGTCCTAGAGTCTGCTTACACGGAGCCGGTTTAATTTGAACACGGTGTCATCAGCATAAAACCTGGTCGAAAATGATACGGTTATAGAGCGTTTGAAGGAGAACGGTATGAAATATTAGTCTAAGACAGCGTTTTCAAAACATCACGGTTTCATCACATATTCAATCAATGTCCTGTAAACGCAAGGCATAACTGAGTAGAAAATAGCACGTTTTCAAATGAAACCGCGTCTGTGAAAAAAGGGGTCATAGTTTGAGCTAGTGAAATATGATCAATGCTATACTGAATTTAAGGTGAGGATGAAGTAGACAGTACAGAAAATATTTGGATAGAAACCCCCACCAGCCTCGACTGAATCTAGTGTTCTGTGAATTGGGGAAAGGTCTATAAATTCCAATTCTCAGGAGATTCTCAGAAATTCTTTTGTTTTGTCCCCCAAATTAAACTGCTTTGACGTCCAGGACTCAGTCATGACGTCATGTCGAACAGCAACGAGAGTAGTCTGGGGACTAGGCTAGGGATAACTAAAGGTACCTCGGGAACGAAAACATTGAAATAAAAGTAAGTTCCATCCGAGGAAGATTGAATTTTATTACTATTATAACTGGTGTTTTTATTAGCTTGTTCTTTCAGTTCCATTACCTCGTGTGCGTTAATAAAGCATAAATCAAACTACTGTTCATCTTTGAGGTCCCGCACGAAGAGGCCCACCATTTGCTGATAATAGTTCATCTGACTTTTACTGTTCGCAGGATCCCACATGGAGCAAAGCAACGAAGTCATCAAAGGAAAATAGGAAAATTATTAATAAAAATTTTATTCTGATCATGATTTTTTCTTACGAAGTCAGTTTGCAGTCAATATGCGCAAACTATAACCATATATTGCTGACTCTGAAATGCGGTTTTCCAGAGCCGTATCACATGCAACTAACTGGGAAGAATATAATAAAAATATTCGTTATTAAAAAAGCATCTATCTAAATAAAGTCACCAACCTACAAGAAAGACCTAGATTTACGATGCATGTGTAGTGTTATTACTAGCAACCATTCCACCCCCACCCCTCAAGTAAAACCGACATAATATAGAAAGCTATGAATCCAATATAATTAAGAGCACATAAGTTCTTTTATATTTTAACGTAAACCAGGACATTAATTACAACTATACCATTTAATAAACTAATACCGAGACAATTATTAAAGAAACTTACCTAGGGGAAGTTAAAGTGATCACTAATATATTTTAATTTTAATTTATAATTTTAGGAATTTAAATGATTATGAAGATTCCAGTGGTTCAAGAATGATTGAAGATTAATGATTCAAATGTTTGGCCAGAACTTGCCAATGACGTTCCAGGAACGCCAGAAGTAACGTTTCTTGCGTTCTGACTGGAAACGCTTGGCAAACAAGGGAAGAAAGAAAAAAGACGTCGGCGCACACAAGACAACAACACGAACATGGCTTTGTGAATTATAGAAAATATATTTTTATAACAAAATTTATCTGTATTTGAAGGTAATAAAGATAAAAAGCCAGAAAAAATCTTGAGTCGTCTCTCACTGTCTCATATATCTTGAGCTATATATCGTACTCGTTGAAGCTAAGGAAGGAGGGAAGGAATCGAGAATTTCTATTCCGTAACGATTTGAAAAATCTAAACAATTTCGTTAAATTGGCACATGTTTTTCGGGCGCGCGCTGAATGTCTGCCTTTCGAGAATAGCACATCCCACATGGACAGTTGGTAGGGGACGTGCTGGATACATATATAGATTTGCCACTTCTTCAGGACACGGATTCAAGATGCTTGTTTTGTCCTGAAGTCTCAAAAAGGTCCTCCATTACAATATTTGCCACGTTTGTAGGCGCAATAGAAATCGTTGAGAGAATCGTTTGAGTGTCCATGTATGATTTTGGGAGGTTTTGTACAAAATTTTAAAGATTGTACATTTGTAGTTTTAATTTGTACGAACATTTGTACATCCCACATTGATAATCATGTGCAAAATATAGATAAGAGAGGGATCTGCGATGGGTGGGAAGGAGGGAGATGCTGTTATGGTTGGGGTTATGGCGTTAGGGTTAGAGCTAACCCTAACCCTAACCCTATAACCCTAACCCTAACAGTATTTTTGATTTTTTTTTTTTTTTTTATTCTTCATTTTTTATTCTATCATTTAAAAAAAAAAAACATTTTTTTTATTCTTTCAAAGGGGGTACTTTTGATCCGACCCTTAAGAGTCTAATTAAGAATCTTGGATATATACTAAGTGTTCATTTTATAGAATGTCTCTGTTTAGAAGTCGAGTTTCGTCTCATAATTTCACCCTCCGTCATCCCCCTCCTCCTCCCCTTGCAAATGCCTTTCTTATCTAGATTTTGTACACGATTATCGATGTGGGATGTACAATTTTTGTACAAAAGTACCATTTATTCATCATTTCTCTTCAATAGAGTATCTGTATTTTGCCCTTTATCGTACTCTCTGTACAGAGAGATTATCATAGAAGACCCATGTAGACGTCGTCCATCAAACATCTCCATCACCAGATCCTTGGTAAATCTGGTTATTCAGCAACAAAGGATCTCAAAATTGTATCCTAGGAAATAATACATGGACTATTTCATATAGGTAACCACCACGCCCCCATCCTTCCTCCCTCTATCGAATCCATTCTACTACCTCGATACTACCAGCCCTGATACCCGTGTGGGATGTTTCTCAAACTCATTTATATTTCATGAGAACAAAACAAAGGAAATCACTACCGTGAAGGTTGAATAGAAGATCAAAATGAAGATAAAATATGGTCAACTTTAGCTTGGATTTTCTCTCAGAAATATCAATGAATTGAGAAGCCATATGATACACATGGAAGAGTGTTTCATCCTCTATCCAGACACCTCGATTTTTATCACTGTTTTAATATCAGATTCAAAACTCATTTTCTTCTTTGATCAACTTCTTCTTGGCTCGATCACCGCTCACACGATTATAGTTACCTTATATGGTTACAAATTTGTCCAAGTGGAATACAATACAAGTATTGTAATGTACTGTATTGTTCTATATTGTACATATGTATTGTATTGTCTGCTCATTTCTGAAACGGAGTATCCGTGCGAACACAGGTAGCCCATGCAGGGTACTTGAGGCTAAAATATATATACTGCATGCATATGGGCTGAGAACTCGGAAATTGGCTATAGACTAGTCCAGCATGACTAAGAACAGGATTATCAATGTAGGATGCAATGCGTTTGAAATTGGGGACGGAAATGAATTTCCTTGGAACAAAATAGATAGGATCAGAATTATGCGAGTTGGATGATTTTGATGGGTTGGTTTATAAATGAATGCTTTTTTTTTCTACCTTAACCTTCTCAGGAGATTAAAACTATTTATTTTGAGTTGCTTTTACGTCACGTTATTTTTCACATTAGCTAAGTCTCCTTCACACTTTTTCAGAGAAGAGTTTGCGCATGGACATCAGGGTATGTTCACAAACATAGTATAGTAGCTTATACATCGAACCCGTTTCCAAACGATACTACATCTGCAAAACATGGGATGTCTATGATCTAAACTGCGCATGTTTACAACAGCAAAAAACTTATATAGACCCCTTTCACACAAGCGCACTGCTGCTAAAATTGGAGGATAAAACAATAGCATTGCAATTTTCAGGAAATTATGCTGGTTTGACGTCACAGTTAAGAGGTTTATTTTACCTCTAAATTCCGAACCCCATTCCTATAATACATTTCATATTTCCCTTACATATTTAATTTTCAAATGCTTGGGAATGAAACAGGTCAGTGTAAGTACGAAAATGGATTAGTACTATATACACCGACCATGCTATGAGGTGATATTTCAACGAATGAAATTGAGTGAGCACTATTTCTGGCAACAAGGTGATGTCTCAAGACCAAATAACACTTGTGGGATGTCCATGACCTAAACTGCGCCACCTCATTCACTTGAGAATAAGATTCTTTGTTTGAGTCGTACCTATATTCGTGCGTCTTCTCATGTGCAACCGTTAAACAATGAACCGATACTCTTGTTAACCTTTCAAAAATTTGCCCAGTTAATATACCATTACACGGGACCTTCTCTTTAATTTGCACGGCCAGGGGTTTGACTTTTTGTCCAGATAGCACAGTTCCATATAAACTTTTTCAATGGTTGAAAATTCGTCCAGTACCGTGTAAGGCCCAAGGGTGGATCCAGGGGAAGGGTGCAGAGGGTGCGCACCCCACCTCCGAACAACTTTGTCCTCCTATTTTGAAGATACCCAGTACAAAATAATGTTTTATTTATTTGATTCTGAGGGTTGCACCACCCTCGCATGACTTTGTGTCCTGCACCCCTCCCTGAACAAAATCCTGGGTCCACCCTTGAGGCCAGCCTCAAATGGCAAAACATTGGCGCAAGAGAGGTAAGAGAGTTTTATTGTCATCTTTCTCTATAGTTTCACAGAAATAAATATATGATTATTTTCACAGTAATTTAGTACATCTCTTCCGTTAAGACATTTTTTTTCTATATCAGTAAAATTAGACATTCCCTTCACGAAGAAAAACCTGGTTCTAGTAGGCATTGCAGTGCACTGTGTATCTCTTTCAGGGGATATATTTCCCAAGAGGAATCTATAAACAGTCCTCTGTTCCACTGCAACACCAATTCTTCCCAGCTTTTTCCTCAAGCTCGGAATGCATAATAAACTCCATAAAATATATGTGATATTTCTTATGGAATTTTTCATATCAAAGTTGCCATTTTTTTTTTTTGAATTAATAGTTACAGAATTCGGAAAGGCTTCTAAATCATGGTGCTTCTGTTTTAAGTATGGGATCTTTAGTCACGTGTCGTGCCCATATGTCTATGACGTGTTCAGGTGTTATTTGGCCTTATTTGATGGCGAAACCTGGATGAAACGCCATAGAAAACTAATCCGTCAAAGATACGCCTTTGATGCGCCTTGTAGGGGACTTAATGTTCTATTGTGTAATCACCTGCCTTTGGCAAATTGATTAAATAAATAACAAAAATAACAAAAATATTATAGGACGATTCTGAGACTCGATCCATTGCTATATTGCCTACCCATCCCAAAACCTAACCATTCGTTTCGCACGCTTCACCATGAAGGATTTTAATGTTTAAATTGCGTTTTTAATCGTTTTGAAATACCATTCATAAACAATAACACCCTATTAGTTGACAAAGAAAAAACATGTAAATAAAAATAATAATTGGAACCAAAAGAGAACCGAAAACCAAAGCAAATCTTTTCCTCGTTTTCCTCTCCCGTCGCCCGCCTCGAATGGTCGTTGAATTTACTCAAAATCCATCAAGTTAATGTTGGCGCTTAATATAATCATGCATTTCTCTTTCAGTATTCAATGTGCAGAATTTAATTTGCATTCTTCTTCTTCTTCTCCTCCCTATTTGAGGTAAATTAATGGTTCTTAACACAAAATAATTCACAATGTAGGAGTGAGGTTAATGCTTTTATTTGCTTTTCAAGAGTCATGATCAAGTACCTACAGCATAAAACTATTCCATTACATTACATTATCTTAGTCATGTCATCGTTGGTTTTAATTACATCACTTGTCATTCACTATTCATTCAGTTTGGTTATCAATAGAATATTAACAGCCAGACTGATTGAATACTGAATAATGAGGTACAGGGACTGGTAACGAGTGCAGATCTTACGGCTGGGGCCTGGGTACCTCTTCAATGAAAAACCGGCTGGTAGACTGCCACCCAGTATAGGCATCTCCAGGGGCACTACTGGCACAGTTCCCGACATTGAAGCCCACACGGACATGTCCCTTGTGGACCTTGTCACAGTGACCCTCAATATGGCGGACACGATGAAGGTCTTTGGTTCCTGCACCTTTCTGCATGTACACGATGCCGTCTATTGCTTGAGGAGCCTTGCATTCAGCACCGTTGAACGTGAAGAACCAGCGTTTACAGCAGTGGTTACAGTTATGGATTCTCAAGTTACCATTCCAGTACACATGGATAATGGAATCAGTGTAATTCTTGTAGAAAAGACAGTCCTGCAAAAAAAAAAAAAAAACTTATGAGAACAAACTACGGGTCCTTGTGGCTTCCTCACCAACTTGAATTCTAATGAAAGCCCTGATAATGTAAAATTATAAGAACAAAGGTGATGCCAAAATGAAAGAAAATCTTTGATGATTCTGACTGAGAACATTGGGACATCATTGTCTAAATATTTCTTCTATCATTAGCAGAATTAGTAGTCTAACCAGCACGAAAATGATGAATATTATGAATAAAACTTTCAATGAACTCCAAAACTACTCACCCTGATCAGCCCATTGTCTTTCCCTTCGTTGATGTTGTTCCACGTGCATTCTTTCCAGTTCGAATAGGCTGAAAGACTTTTCACACCAGGCTCTCCCTTCTCTCCTTTTGGGCCAGCGTCACCCTTTGGTCCCTGAGGTCCCTGAGGTCCCCGAGAACCGGGTGTACCAGGAGGTCCGCGAAGTCCCTGCTTGCCTGGAGTCCCGTCAAACCCTCGAGGACCTTGTTTACCTTGAATACCTGCTCTGCCATCTCGTCCATCTCGTCCAGGAGCACCGGGTTTACCGTGGAGACCGGGGATACCAGGACGACCGGCCAAAAAGGAATAATCTGACATGGGCTGAAAAGCACAATAATAATTTTAAAAAAACACACACACAATAAAAAAAGAACTAAGCATGATACGAAATGCAGAAACTATAAACTTTGAAACCAAGTTTTATCGAAACAAGCCCTGAAAACTGGGATAACCTACCAACGTAATGCAGAAACTATCAAACTTTGAAACCGAGTTTTATCGAAACTTGCAAGCCCTGAAAACTGGGATAACCTACCAACATAAGTTTGTTTTAAGGATCAATCATATGAACCTATTTGGCCTGATTTACTTACATGCCGAGCACGCTTGTTCTGCTGTCCGCAGACCGGCTGGATGTAGGCAGGAAAAACGAACACAGCCAAACACACTAGTAACACGACCACGAAGAACCTCATTTTTACGTACTGCGAAATAAAACAAATAGGTAGGAAAATTATTTTCATTTCTTTGTTAACGAAAATTGTTCAAAGATGAAAACGTCGGTACGTAAAGTAAAGTGAGTAAAAATATAATCAATTACGGAGAAAAGTGAAGCTGATAAATCAAAAACATCATTACAATTCCGAAACCTTTCGGAAAGTAAAACTTTCTGCACTCAAGAGAAATATCAGTAAAGCAAATCTGCTTTTAACATAAAATGAGTTTTCCTTCATTTTGAAATTAAATTTTGTTCTTTTTTTAAATAACTGTAGTTCGCTAGTGGACCCATGATTATTTCAGTACGAACAGTTCGAAGATATTAGACTTAAGAGTTAGATTTTGATTACTCACCTCGTTCAACTGTTGTAGCGTCACCTTGCTCATAGATGTCTCAAAAGACAATGAACCAAGTTGCCACATCCAAAACCTCAAGAGGAATCAAATTCTCACTTTCTCTTTTTTTCTTGTTGGAACATGTTTTGTATGACAATGTGTGTGCGAAAGAAGAGATAAAACATATAGTCTTGATGGATTTTCACTAAAAGTTAAGTAAACAACCGCACCCATTGGCCATTATACTTGGAAATCACATTTTGATTCCTCAAGAGGAATCAAATTCTCACTTCTCTTTTTTTACTTGTTGGAACATGTTTTGTATGACAATGTGTGTGCGAAAGAAGATATAAAACATATAGTCTTGATGGATTTTCTCTAAAAGTTAAGTAAACAACCGCACCCATTGGCCATTATATTTGGAAATCACATTTTGCAAAAAAAAAAAAAAAAAAAAAAAAACGCAAAAAAGAGTATAGTATAACAATACATTAGCAATTTGATCGGTTGAAGTCATGACAGAACCTGTATATTCAAGTTTTAAAAAAAAATGTTTACCCTCCAACTCCTGGCTATTGTGTAACTCAGGAAGGTTCGGATAAAGCAACGGTGCAAGATTGGATGGTCTGCGATGTTTAATTCAAGGGGTCCGAGGTTCGAGCTTTCGTATAGCAATTTCTAGCTCGAAGAGAGGTTCCACGAAAGGGGTAATGGACTATTTTTGCAATTTCTCTTCTTTAGTTTCTCTTCTCTTTTTATCCTTTTCCTCGTGCAACTTCAACCTCAATTTGATTAACAATTAAAATAATAATACAATAAATTATAACTAAATTTTGAAATATATGACTAGAAAACGAAAAGAAAAAAGGACAAAATAATAATGAAAGGTTAATATTTAAATGTGGCAAGGTGGCTAAAGTAGCTAATGCTTTTGAGTTAAACACCTTTCTCTTCTCCTCTGTCCTGTACATTCTCTTCTCATGATTGATTAGGTTGACACTTGATACTGAAGGTTGCGTTCTCTTAAGACATAACAGCTTTTTGCGTCAGTAATGTAGTAAAGACCCCTGCACGTGACGTCAAGGCAGCTCAATTTGGAGTACAAAACAAAAGAATTTCAATCTTCAGAGAATTGGAATCCATTATTTTTGTCCTCCAAAAAGAGTAACATTCCAAAGTGCTGCAAGGGGTCTATTCTCTACTTTCTTCACCGGAAGGACTTGTTCCAAATAGTAAAATCAAATACTAATTGCTGCTCTCAGCCGAAGTGCCAGAAAGTCTGGAGAGAGACAGTGACAAGAGGTAATGAACTTTGCAGACCAAAATGTCAAGACTGAAATTGGACTTCATTGTATCACAGCAACTAAAGGAATAGGGATTTAGTATGAATAACAGTTCGGAATCATTGTGTTTGTTTGTTGACGTTGAAAGGATACAATTCCTTAATTCAAATGGATGATTGCATTCTACATCACGTGCGTGGACCTTTATACCCGATAGAGGGGCCCAGTATGTCTCGGTTTTGAGCGACTTAGGTATGATCGGAATTTTTTGGGATAGCTTTAGTTCACCCCCTTCTGATAATGAAATGAATTATCAGAGAAATACCGATTAAGAAAGACTTATACATAGAGGGATTGACTTTTTTCGAGAGGTTGTTGAGACCGAAGGTAAGAGTAATAATTATTTAATCTAAAATGTGGGAATTCTAAGCAAGTTATTTGTTAACTACGATTTTCTTTTGAATGCAATTTGAATTCAATTTCTCTATAGCAACTGAAACAAATTGTTTAACATTTTATTATAATCAAAATAGAAATTACAACTTTTTACGAATCAACTTTTTATAACGTATTCTAACTTTCTTTATAAACCGTCTTAGCAATGGAACTATAGAATATAATAGTCGTGATAAAAAGGTAAATTTTACACCGTAAAAAAATAAGAAAGATCACTTACTTTACGTTTTGGACGCTAGTCCTTTGTGTCGGAGTAAAAACTAGCTTCCGAAACGTCAGTAAGTGATCTTTCTTATTTTTTACGGTGTAAAATTTACCTTTTTATCACAACTGTTTCATTAGAAACACCGACGCAGCCCACACTAGCTTACCGCTAGTTATCATCGGAATATAATAGTTCGTTATGGCTATCTAATGTCATAATATACAAATGATTTGATATTAACCGACTCGCGCGGTACTTGCGTGATTTCGTCTGAGCGGGAAACGTACAGTACCTCGACTCAATGGTTTCCTTATATCATCACTATGATTAGTTGTCGCGCGTTTTCGGGCATTCTGATTGGCTAACTTATAGTATCGTAGCTCTTAAATGGTTTACTTATAAAATAAATGTAACTGGTTGTTGCGCGTTTTGGTGCTTTCTTGTAGCTGATTGGCTACAATTACAGTACTTTGGCTTTGGCTCTTAAATGGCTTTCCATTCACAAGTACTATGATTGGCTGTTACTTGTTTTAGTGCTTTTTAATTGGCTGAAAACTATTCGAGTCTCGGTACTGTATTTTTCTTACTCATTTAGCATCTGTTCAAACGCCCGACTTGAAAATTAACTAAAATAAGTCTATAATTATAACAACCAAAATAATATTTAACTTACATAAGATTTTTGAGTGAAAAAATAATTATGGTAGAAAAATTAATTCTTTTGAAACTTTATCAGCTATGCTTGCTTTCTACAATAAGAGTTATAAAAAAATTATATTCATAACTGATCTGAGCAGAAGAGGAAAGCCCCAAGTCACTATAGAGCTAGTTTCATGGCAGCCATGTCGGAGGGCAAGAACAATGCCATGTCCCCCCCCCCCCCCAACATGTCAGCCTTGAAACTCCTCTATGGAAATATTGGATGCCTGGCTTTTACAGATCAGAGAAATTCTAGTCTCTAACCATTACTAGCGCGTGCGTCACAGTTGGAGAATATATTTTTGATGTCTTCCAACATGGCCGTCTGCCAAGCTTTTGTACCCAAAGCAAACGTGGATAAAAATTGCGAGGTGACGTCATAACGTAAGACCGCTGACTAGCTGCAGATTGAAGACTACGCCTTAAAGTCCAACTGTTTTTGGTTAGCATTTTCCGAGCAGCGATCGACTTGGAAAATTCTAATCAAAATACAAAGTTGAATCCTCAATTCTGATTGGGTAACCTTGAGTTCGTTCTGAAGATCAACCCAGTTGGTTATCTGTGGCTAATTTTCGGCTAAATATTTGAATGAAACTAAGGAACTGTATGAAACAAAGCTTTGTCATATTCAGTGTTCTGTCCGCTAACTGACACCTCCTGCTTGGCTCAATGTTGCTTTTATGATTTACTTGTCATTTTTTGTTTTTGTTTAATATTTTTTAACGAACGTTATGACGTCATCGAGGAGGTCTTTAAACTGACCACCCTCGAGTATAACGACGTTTAAACAATATTTTAACCCTAATATTAATGGACTGATAATATATTCTTGGCATGTACTGTTATTAAAACCCTCTATTTGAAAAGATTCTTATAATGACTAAACATTGAGACAAGCAGGGCTAGACTTGGTTCGCTCACCTTGTCTTTTCATATGACATGGGTAGATTCAAGGAATAGGTTATGTGAGTTTTATAAGATGGTCGTATGCTACATGACACCAGAAATAAGACCATCATTCAATGCTCATGTCTTTCAGCATCTATTTTACCGCATGGTTCTTTCAATATCTTGCATTATTTTTACAGATTATTGTTCGTCTTTATCTTCTCACCGATGTTCTTTTCAAAGTGTTTAATTTTGTCATATCCTTCCACCAGGTAAGTATAACCAATATCGCTGTATAGGATGTAGCTATCTTTTTAAGGTGGCACGTAGGCAGGTGGTAGTCTGTATCCAGAATAAGCTCCCTTCCTTGCGCCGCTCGAGCTGCTGCTGCTGCTGTAACTGTATGAAGAGGACTTGTTTGCGCCCATGGCACCTCCGCCACCTCCTCCAGACATACCTCCACCTGCTCCTCCTCCCTCGCCACCCATACCTGCACCTGCTCCACCCATTCCTCCAGCACCGCCTCCTCCTCCTGCACCGCCTCCTCCTCCAGCACCACCTCCTCCGCCACTAAAGCTACCACCTCCACCTCCTCCCATGCTTTCAGACATTCCTCCACCTCCACCACCCATACCACCGCCTCCACCTCCCATACCACCGCCTCCACCACCCATACCACCGCCTCCACCACCCATACCACCGCCTCCACCACCCATACCGCCACCACCGCCACCAGCTCCTCCTCCGCCAGACGCCATCATACCCCCACTACTAGCACTACCACTCATTTGTCGACTGGACGTGAATGAAGGTGCCTGGTAAGCACGTCTTTCTTCTCCCAACATCGGTGTTGTCACAGCACTGCCATTAGGTGTTCTAGGGTAAGCTGGAGGCGGGAGAGGGGGCTTCTCATTTGGTAGGACCAACGGCTGCTTCAATAAATCTTCTTTCACGTCATATTCTTCTTTGAACACAACAGGTTTTCGTTTGTAGATGAAGGTTTTCCTGTCGTCACCACTAAGTCCTTTGCGTTTACGACGCATGACAAACAAGAGGCATAGACCAAGAAGAAGTAACAATATACCTAGTACAACCACTGGGATTAGGGTTGCTGCCCACCAAGTTCCTCTTGCACCTCCATCTCTCGCACCAGCTACAGCACCGACACTTCCATCGCAGGGTGGCATCAATACATATGATCCATCAGCAACACGATATTCAGGACCCACCGCTGCAGCGAGTGCCGGGTTAACCTTATCTGCACCAAACGCGTCTGTTAATCCATTCATCGCGGCCGTATCACAAGGACTGTAGGGTAGATGGTCGAAGTGGAAGGTCATGAAAGGACCTGGTCCATACTCGTCTACTCTAATATTCGATACATTGACTCCAAAGTAGTCTGCAAGCTTCTGCATCAGTCTCAGACGCACTCCAACATTGTTTAAAAACGTTGCATTGTCATTGTCCAAAAAGAGAGTAAACTTGTGGTTGAAAAGGCTGGTGTCTTTCTCAACCAACATTTCGAAGGCATCGTAAGCTTTCAAGCCACCCGAATCTCTGGCTTCGAGAACAAATTTATTCATCCCTGTAGGCTCCATCGGTAAGGCGTATATCTGCTGTGTGGTAGAGTTTAAGAGGATCCAAGATGTAGCCAGCAGGGTGTCATCTTCATCTCTATCAAGCCTTAAAGTTAGAGTCAGGTTTCTGGTACTTTTGTCTTCCTTGTCGTAGAAAGCATCAAAAGGTATCGTATAAATCATCCCTTGGCCATCAACCAAGTTGAGGCGGCCCATGTCATTGATACGTTTAGGTGGAGTATTTACGGGCTTTGGTTTACAAACTCCAACTTGTTCGACCTTCGCTTTCTTGACCCTGAAGTCGTTACCTAAAGCTCTTTTCAACTCAGAAGATGGGACATCGATTCCAAAGAGTTCTGCGTACTTCTTTAACGATGGGTGGTTGCATTCAAGTGGGGAGAAATCAGACAGACCAAACTTGAACCGAATATCTGGCCCTTCAGGACCATACGTCAAAACATTGACGTCAGTTAGACTCACTCCAAACAAGTTGGCCAGTTTTTTCAGCAGCTTCATACGAATTTTCACATCATTCATGAATGGCTTCTTCGGAATCGCTAGGTCTAAGGTAAACTCCGTTGATATTGGTATGGGTTTCATCACTTCGACTGTAACTCTGTCCTCTGCCTTTTCTTTGGCGAAGTCAAATGCCTTGAGGATATACTTGTGTTGACCAATATCTGGTTTTTCGGGTAACATGAAGATCTCTTGCGAGTCCAAAAGCACAATCCAAGAATTGGATGGGATTCGTTTGTCGTTCTCCGTCCGCAGCTTGAGATTCAAGTTCCTAGTGTCGATCTCGTTGGCGTCCAAGAACGTATCGTACGGTATTTTAAAGATAGTTCCTTGGCCTGCATTCACTTGAAGGGTGGGGATGGGCTCGTTCAGGGTTGGACCAACATTTCCGAAAGGATGGCAGGGGCCAAGTGGTTCATATTCAACAAGTTTGACAGGGAACGTCGGAGAAAGAGCCCTGTCTAAATCTTTATTGATTTTACTATTCCTGCCAAACATGTTGACAACCTGGGTTCTTCGTAGATGGTTACATGGTTTGAGGGGGACGCTATCGCTATCGATGTAGAACGAGAACTTCACTCCATCACCATACGAAATGACTCGAATACTCTCCTTTGGAACTTTGAAGTAGTTGGCCAATATATCGACTAGGCTCAGTCGCACCTTCACGTCGTCATTGAACTTCTTGTTGTCGTAGTTAAGAAGCAAGGTGAATTTCTGAGTGTATTTCTCTGGATCTTCCATCACATTCAGCACTAAGGTATCATTCACTTTACCACCTTTGGAGTCCTCAGCCTCGACAACAAAGCGATGGGTACCAACCTGAGACCCAAGTGGCAGTGCCTGGAGTTGTTGTTTATCAGTGTCAAACCTGATCCACGAGTCAAGTGGGATTGGCGTGCCATTAGGTCTGAGAAGACGTAGCTTGAGATTCCTGGTGTTGCCCTCCTCTGGGTCGTAGAATGCGTTAGCTGGTATTGTATAGTACAATACGCGTCCTCCAAATGTTTCCAATGGCCTGCTCCGTGGTATGACGCCGTCCTTGATGGTAGGTTTCACATTTTCAGCACAGACATCCAGAAGTGTGTAGTTTCCTGACTTCCCTACGAATTTAGGTGCCAAAGCTGTAATGAAGGACGGGGTCAGAGACGTTCTACCAAAAGCATTAATGGCCTTAAGAAGTTCAGGATTTTTACATTCCTTGTGTGGGATGCCCGCGATTTGGAAGTTAAATCTTATTCCTTTAGGCTCTAGGTAGTAGGAAGTAACACGTAGTCTATCCAGGCTAATACCAAAGTGATTGGCAAGCTTTTCCATGAGCTCGGTTCGGATGGCCACGTTACTCGAAAAAATAGCTTTGTCAACTGAATCGAACAAGAAGCTGAAGACATGGTTGAAGCGAGACGGGTCTTGTTTGACGGGTATCCTGAACGTGTCCTTGGCCTCTAATCCACCACTGTCTACAGCCAACAGATCAAACTCATGCTCTCCTATCTGGATGTCCATAGGAAGACCGTACAGCTTCAGATCTGGTCCATCAAGCAAGACCCAGGAACTCGAAGGAAGCTTAATTCCACCAAATGCCGTGAGTTCGAGATTGAGTTTAGAGGCGTCACCGTCGTCCTTGTCGACAAAAGTGTCCCGAGGTACCCGATACGTGAACACTTGACCAGCATATACATCTGGGAGGCTCCTTATAGGGTTAGCCACGACAGGTGGTGTATTATCAGCCTTTCTGCAAGGACCTAGAAGCTTGTAAGTTCCTTTTGTGATTGGAAATTTGTTCTGCAGTTCGCGTTGGAAGTTCGGGTTAATGCCGTCCTTACCAAACTTGTTAATCAAAGTTATGAGCCGCCCTCTACAGTCATTGTATGGCACGTCGCTAAATCTGAAGGAGAACGTGACACCGGGACCAAATTTGGACACCCGGACATCTTTAACGTCAGTCTGGAAATACTTAGCGATGTCATGAAGAAGTGAAAGACGTTTGGCAACGTTTCCAATGAATTCTACATTGTCTATATTCAAGACTATTGTAAACTCGTGGTTGTATTGATTGGTATCTGCCTTGACATCCAGGTCGAAAGAGTCTCGTACTTTTTGGTTATCAGAATCTGTTGCCTGGAGAACAAATTTATGATTTTTAATCATAGCTTCCATGGGCAGTCCATATATCTTTCTCTTTGCACTGTCGACTAAGACCCACGATATTGGCTGCAACTGCGCAAGACCTTGAGTAAGTAAATCCAGACGCAAATCGTACCCATCTTCAATATCGTAGAAAGTGTTCTGTGGTACGATATACTCGAGTGCTTGTCCTGATATAGCATTGATTTGGGTGATGCCATTCCTGACCTCAGGACCATTCCGGAACGAACAGCTGCCCAAGAGTTTATAAGATCCCGATTTGAATGGGAACCTCGAACCAAGGGCTGTTACCAGGGCGGGGTTTATACTCCTTCTTCCAAATTTGTCGATCAAGCCTACAATGAATGGGCCGTTGCATACCCGAGAAATCACGTGTGCGAAGCGGAATTTGAAAACTACGCCTGGGCCGTAGGAGTACGCGCGGATGTCACCCGCATTCACCCCGAAATATGTTGCCAACTTGTCTAAAAGTTCAAGCCGGAGCTCGACATTGTTAGAAAACGCAGCATTGTCAATGTTCAAATCGAGCGTGAATTCATGGTTGTATTGATTGGTATCCCTTTGAACGTTGACAGTTAGATAACTTTGGCTGCTCAACCCTCCCGAGTCCATAGCAGATACTAAGAAATCGTGTGATCCAATGTTAGGTGTCATCCCAAGGCCGTAGATTTCCTGTGATGCTCCGTTCAAGAGGATCCATGAAGTGGACGCAAGACTGCCTCCAGTTAGAGAAAACATCCTTAAGGACAACGCTCTGGTGTTGCCGTCCTCTGCGTCAAAGAAGGTGTTGGACGGGACTTGGAAGCGTAACATCTGACCTGCTATTACAGATATGGATCCGAAAGCATTCCTGACGATTGGCCTAGTGTTGGGCATAACTGTCTTCTCTGGCATGACGGTAGTTGGTGTTGGGATGATGACGGTTACCTTGTCTACCCGAGAAGGCGGACGCGCAATCGTAGCAGTAGGTGTCGCGGTTATCCCTGGAACCTTACCAGGAATGAAGGGCCTCTTGGCAGGTGTTGGGGTAGGGGAGAGAGGTATCATGATTTGTCTGCGAGTACGTCTGCGAGGACCTTTTGGGAACCCTGTGGTAATGTGCCAGCTGGAGACTGGGGAGGACAAGGCTTTGTCGAAAGCTCCAGTCTCAGCACTTGACTTCAACAACGAAGCAACTCGAGTACCTAAAACAACCAAAAAATAATAATAAAAGGTCAGTGAACAGATATTCTGTAAACGTGATGGAATCAGAATGGAGCCTTTCACTTTGGGCGGAATTTTTTTTTATTATAAATTTATCTTCTATGACAAAAAAATAATACTCAAGGCAATGAGACATGCTCTAAAACGAAAGAACGTTACGCCCTTAGTAAAAGAGGCTACACAGGGTTCAAAATAACAACCAAGATGTCCGGCGTATGATATCAGTTTATTTTTATTTAATTTTTCAAATATGGCTGGTCATATTTGACCGGTTAAGTAGCAAATTTGGCCGGACATTGACCGTTGACCGGCCGTTATTGACACTGACCGTTGACCGGCCGTTATTTTGGGCCCTGCTACAGAACGTTTTAGAAAGGCATCGCATTAGGGCTCCTATCGAGAACAGAGTACTTTGTATTCTGATAGGATTTTACCCTGCTTAAATAAAGGTTTACTACTACTAATAGTAGCACACATCACCAGCTGTACTAGAAAATGCCATATCTTGTTCAAAATATTTATGAATGAATCATCAATATATCTTGCTCTTACCAGCTACGTCAATGCCACACCCTATCTGCCACGACACCACAACACCTGGTTCCTTAGCCTCGAGTACATTTCCAGGTCCCGCGGTGAGCATCATAACATCCTTCAGGTTCAGAGCCGTGCTATGACCTTTCCCAAGAGACATACGTAGATTATCAACATCCACATCTGCAAAGGCAGCCACCCGTCGTAGCAACTCAATCCTGTCTTTCCCGCTTAATTTTCCCGCGTGAAGATCAAATATGATGGTAGCAGCAGCCACAGGAAGCCCGCTGTGACAAATTGCTTCCTTCACGAGAGGCACCTTGGTGATATTGTTGTTCCTTAGAGCAGGGTTTGTTGCAACATCGTGTAAGTCTTTGACGTAGAGAGTAAAAGGCTCTGTAGTTGTACCGTGTAGTTGTAAGTGATATGTGCCTTTGTCTCTCCATGAAGGCACGCCGAATAGCTCATTGTTTTCCGAGTCGAATGAAAGCCATTTCGGTAGGGATTTCTTGCCTTCTTCGGTTACCTGAAAGTTCAATGACAGAAATTAGTATTTCATTAAGATAAGATTTTTGTTCGTTAAGTGTGCTTTAATATGTGGCAAGCGCTGCTTCGAGCTTGTTGATTGTTTCATTGAGGAATGAACAGGTCACATGTGCAGGTTATTTGTTAACTTGGTGATTGTAGTTTCGTGCGCTTATTCAATTGGTGCAGAGTGGAAGCCATTTAACAGTCACGATAATGTAACGGTGCAGATCAGAACCAATCAAAAATCACGCAACTTAGTGGAAACCATTTGTTTGGTGCAGAGTGGAAGCCATTTATCAGTCACGATAATGTAACGGTACAGATCAGAACCAATCAAAAATCACGCAAATTAGTGGTATACATTTGATTGATGTAGAGTGGAAGCCAATTAACAGTCACGATGTACCGGTAATCAGAACCAATCAACATTTTTCTCTAATGGCACTGTGAGTGAAGTCTCTGCAACTGATTGGATGTTTCAAAATCCTGACTTTATTTCGAGGTTTCTTACATTTAGAGGCCGTTTACATAAATGTACTGAAATCAAGATCTCAGATTCTATAAAAACGCACTTGATGGAACCGCGCGCAAGCCGATACAACCCTGAAGGGACATCAGAAAAACAATATTAGTGCTAATTCTAAAGCAAGATGGCAAATGAATATTGTTTTTTCGTATCTCGGAAATAAAGTATGATTCATCAACGAATTTTAATCTTTTATGTTGAGATAAAATAACGGAATCTCCAGGTGTTTTCTGAATAACTGATGAGACGATAAAAAGGGATATGTCCGACCAACTGGTGGATTTATATCACAGCTTTCGCATCGTTTCCTTCATTATGATGATCAATATTCTTAATTGTTGTCGGAGGGCGAGGAAAATGAATTAGCGGTTGTTATTTTTTGTTCTTGCTGTGATGGAACAAGCCACAGGAAATGAAATAAACCACAAATAATAGCGTCACAAAAGATGTTTAAAACCTGTGGTAGGAATAGTCTGTAGTTGTTCTGCACCAATGATTAGTTTCTTGATCAATTAATTCGGAAAGACAATGGTTATTGGAAGAAAGGTTTCAAAATACTGCCAAGAATTTTGAAAAAGCAATGAGAATTTTAAGGTATATGGGAAAGTATTAGAACTGAGAAAGGTTTCAAAATATTGCCAAGAATTTCGGAAAAGCAATGAGAATTTTAAGGTATATGGGAAAGTATTAGAACTGAGAAAGGTTTCAAAATACTGCCAAGAATTTCGGGAAAGCAATGAGAATTTTAAGGTATATGGGAAAGTATTAGAACTGAGAAAGGTTTCAAAATGTTGCAAAGAATTTCATTAAAAAAACGTGCTATGAAAAGCTTAATGCATAATGGAAAATGTTGGATCAAAGGTTTCAAAATATTGCCAAGAATTTTGGACATTTCTAAAATGCAAAGATATCGCAGCTAACGGAAACTTGATATGATAATAAGAGGCTAGCTTCAAGGGTTGTTCTTAGGGTGTAAGCTGATGTGTTTGTGGTCCAAGGGTGGAGCTATGATTGGTATTCTCGTAAACCCCAAACCCAAAACGACGCTGACGATACACTGTGAGAAAACGTAACCACAGCGTTAATATGGAGCCACACAAGATGCTCCCAGTTCAAAGGCCATCCTACACATTTGATATTATGCTATATTCCTCACATTAGACACAATAAGAAAATAAATAGCCTGTTTGTTTTCCTTTTAAAAGGAAGGACGCAGTCAAGAGTTTTTGAAGCAAATTAATGACCTCTTCGAACCCTTTTAACAAAGTCTGGCTTTGAAGTATTCTACCAGCCACCCAGTACAAATTCTCTATCAAAAGAAGAGCTTTAGATAAGCTAAGGAGGTTAGAGGTGCTAATGAGACAGCGAATAAAACCACAAGGAAAAAAATATGGCTTCCTACCACGTCAAGACGAAGGAAGAAAATACTGTTGTACTTGCAGATAGTTAAGAGAATGAAAATGTGGCTAGACTGATTGAAAACTAAACTGACTAGGTTAGTTTATCTTATAGCCAGAGTAAAATGTCGTTATTGAGCCTTAGATTGACCGGACCTTTGACAAGCAGTTAGTGAATAGTGGCAGTGATGTTTGATTTAGTTTGTTCAGATTTTTTGAAACTCCCTTCACAATTTCAGCATTGACTGTAAACCTATTCAGCTTGGCTTTCTATTGTCCCATTTCAGACCATAGAATTTCCTTCGTTGACTTATTAAACTTGGATAAATTCTGTCCCATTTCAGACCACATGACCACTTTCAGTTATTGATCAAGTGTAAGCAATACAGCAAAAGCTCTCATAAGCAACCACCTCGGGAAATAAAAAAATGGTCATAACTAGAGCTGGTCATTAATTAGAATGTGCTCTCATTAGCACCAATGCAAACAAGGTTTCAGAATCATGGTCGTAACTAGAGCTGGTTGCTTACGCACATGGTCACATGGAGAGCTTTGGCTGTTGACCCATTCATACTATATGACTATTCCTTTGAGCATTGCATTGATCTTGGCACAATGCTGTCTCTTGCACTACTATAGAATTCTTGCAATACTATGCCTGCAATTTGGCATACCCAGAAGTAATGACCTCATTTCACGTAACAGACATTCACATCATTAAAGTACATAGCACAAAAGAAACATCTTTCAAATGCAAGGTACCACCACCATTTCAAACACCTATTAAATCTGTGAGTGCCTCTAAGATATATTATTACAAATATCCTACCATAAGGCAAAACACTATATATATAATAATATTTTACTCACCATATATTTTGAATGACTATCCCTTGATAATGGATATGTGAAATATCTCCCAGTGATAGCCACTAAATTTGGTAATTTTTGTCTTGAATTTAGAGTCTCTGGTTTATTTGATTCAGCTACTGTAAGTCCTACAGTGAGACTAACTATTAAAAATATTCCTAATTTCATATTGAAATCCAGTTCTTTGGGATATTCCTTTTAAGTAGTATTCTTGATTAGTCTTGTTAAAATCTCTTGTAATCTTGAGGGGAGCTCAACTTTTCATTCCTGAAACAAGATAAAACAATGTGAGATGGCTTGAAGATTCTAATAAAGGATAAAGTTAGCTAAAACTCAAATGAATGAAAACTGCAGGATTATCAATACAATGTTATTTCTAAAGAACAAGATAAGCCAAATACTAGGTTTCAAGTACAAGACTGTGCATTATTTAAACAGAAAGCATTTAAAATATGAAGTGTGTAGGAGTTCTTTTAAAGTTCTACCAATGATAAGATGGCAAAAAAAAGGTCAACTTTATAGTTTAGAGTCAGAGTTGGAAATAAAATAATTAGCAATAAATTATCTGAAATTATGTTATGACATCCAGTATGTAAAAAGTAGTTCTTTTCTTTTAGAGGAGCTAGGAATGTGGGAATATTATCATGAATTAGAGTCCCTGTAGTGTAAGTATTAATACAAACACTCCATGTTTACTGTTATCCCAGCTAAGGTATATCACATTGGTTCTTGTCTTTTGTCAGTCTGGTAGTTATCAGACCTATATCTTGACTGATCTGGGCTACATTATGTTAACACACCATCACTGAACATCATCTAAGATGATAAAACAAACACCATTCTGATCAAGGCCTATATTCTCTTTACAATATCTAATGCTTTAATTACCTTTGCAAAGGAGAATTTAGCATTTTATCTCAATTAAATGTGAGCTGTAATCTAGCATTTGTTTTGGGCATGATTGGATAAAAATGAGGGCGATAATTAAGAATACTAGGATAACTCTAGAGTAACTTCAGCTAGGAGTATACATATCAATCATAAGTGATTCAATGCTAAAACCCTCCAACTATGTTTTCATTAGTTTGAAAATGATCAGATAAATGGCCAAGTTATGAAAACAATGTTGTTCATCCAACATCAAGCATACTATAACGTTACATAATTTCAAAGCCAACTTCTCAGAGTTTGTTTTCAAAAGCAAACAACAATGAATCTTTGTGCTAATTTGTAGAACAAATCGGCTAAGCTTGGAAAATCTGAGATTAGTAGTATTCTGAGATAATATTATAAGTTCAAGTATCAGATGCCTTTCATAAGCAAAGAAAGTTGTTTTTCTTAGAATGTCTTGACAGTATATAAAAGAAAAAACTTTGAAGATAGAAGTCCTATGAAATATAAATCCTGTCTAAAATAGTTTTTTAATACACAAATTACAAGTACAAAAGAACTCACACACCAATAACAAGAGTATAGTATATCTTTATATCTTCATTGTTCTTATATTTTACTCCATGTGTCTTTGCATGATGCATGTATGAGAAAACATCTGGCATGAAGTTATGCCGCTGATCATCTCAAAACAAAGCTAAGAGCAACATGATAACGAATTCAGATGGTTATGATTGTGAATCTAGAAGTGTATTGATAAGTTCTTGAAAGATTTTACCCTTAGCTGAGTTGTTCAGCATCCTTACTACTCAACTAAAATGGGGTCACTAAACATCTCAAATTACAGTTCTAAGTTCAGTTCTTGTGGAATGGCCTTAGGCTACAGTAAGAAAGCCAAAACATTAATGATACAGGAAAAGCTGTTTAAAACTGTGCAACTAGAAGAAATAAACATCAATGTGTGAGTCCATGAGGAGAGAAATAATTATGGAGTAAACTAACGAATAGGTTTATCGAAATATTATAGAATATCTGATTCTATCAGGAGAGGATTACTTGAAGAAATATGAGTATTAATTCAAGGAAGTTCTCATTAAAACGGTCTCATTGAATAAAATAATATGAAAAAATAATGAGATATCTACCAGGAACTTGAATTTGAAGTTGAACAAAACTTTTTTAGTAGAGTTACCCTATTATCTATTGGAAGGGAACAAAAAATGGAGTGAAAACAAACCTCTGACAAATAACCTTTGGCCTTGAAATTTAACCAAGAATATTAGGATGATAAAGTTGAGGGAAAGAACTCAAAGTTGAACTTGATTTTCATTATCTTCAAATTCTCTTAGGGGAGTTACCAAAGTACATTCCACTGATACTTGAACAGATCTCAAGCCCTACCTAGACACATTCAGAGTCCAACATGATATTCTGTTGAGTGAAGGCCGTAGCTACAAATATCAACAACTGGTTGAAACTAACTGCTCATTTTCAAGAGGTTTTTGTTGTCATGCAAATATCAATACAATATGGCTGTGGGCTGTGAGTTTATGGTTCTTATATGGCACTCCATAAATCAAACTATATATAGAGTACGATTCAACATAAATCATTGCGATGCTGGTGTCATTTATATAGACTCTATGTCAAATCAAGGATATAATTTATCATCTAATATCAATAATTCAATGCACTTCAACCAGCATCAAACTGGTTTTCTACAGAATAAAGACAATTAGTATAGTTATAACTATACTTTACTTTTTAATAGCAAATATCAAAGATGAGTCTTAGATGATCCGTAACTTCTCATAATTTTTCCAATGAAAAAGGCAGTGAACATTTCGAACATAACTCATTGAAAAGTTTGACTCGTAGGTATATTTTCTAAAACCAACCTTAAGCAGTTTGTATGATATTATAATAAAAACAGATCACATACATTATTAATTTATAATCAAAATTTAATCACCGGCTTCGATTCAGAAGGGCTTGTCGATTTCATGAAATCTACAAAGTCATGCAATCTATCGAGTTGCGATTGATTTGGAAATTGCAATTTATTTTTTTACATAAAGATAATTATTGCCTGTGGCTTTAATCGTCATTGTTAAATAATGTAATGGAAACAATAGTTAATGGCATTAAAACGAATTAACTACCATTAAAGGCTGGGATGAAAGAACGTTGGATACGGTCAACAGAGTACGACCGCTTGCTAATATCAAATTATATGCCTCTAAAATTCTGCTTACACCATGTTTGGTACACGTTTTGCAATTTCACGAACAATTTATGGTTGACTCAGATTACAAAACGCTGAAGCTGCTCTTACGGCTTCAGAAATTCATAAATTATGTCCAAACCGCAAAGATCTTTGAAAGCTGAAACGAAAAAGTTCGGAATTATAAAAAAAACTTAATTGATCGAATGCTTCGATTTGACAAGTTGAGCGTGACTAGATAATGAAAAACTTTACCACTGATGAAATATAAAAAGTCTGGTTTCTGTTAATTCTAATTTGCGATGAAATTTGAAGTTTTGAGGCGTGTTTGTGAAGCTTATCTCAAGAATATTCTGTCAAGGATTTTAGAAACCACAAAAATGTCGCCTTTCAAAGACTCGAGATTGAGTTCAAAAACCAACTTTCCGGAATTAAACTTCTGTATCCTTCTTCAAGAAAAATGAATTAACTGAAAGTTAAAGAGAAGGAATTATAGTTTGTGTAAAGTTTAGTGTAGAAATTTAGAATGAATTGAGTAAGTTGATGTTATGGAGTTTTAGTTGACAGATAAGCAGAGATGATAGTCAAGCATGTCAAGGAAAAACGTCTCACCGACATTTCGTAGGAGTGAATCGAAGATTGTTTAAAGAAAATCTCTTTATATACTCAAAGATTTGCCAGTTATAATCGCTATTAACTCACGAGGGGGCCTTCTTTTTATTAATTAGAAGTTAACAAATTTAGAGAGTTGTTCTTGAACATGAACATTGTTGGTCAGCGAGCCTTGGACATCTTGACCCAAAGCGGGTCGCTTTGAATATTGAGTAGTGATTATCACAAATAATATTCGTGT
This sequence comes from Anthopleura sola, assembly GCA_023349425.1. Classification (NCBI taxonomy): domain Eukaryota; kingdom Metazoa; phylum Cnidaria; class Anthozoa; order Actiniaria; family Actiniidae; genus Anthopleura; species Anthopleura sola. Next base: position 3,647,102 of record JALHLI010000018.1, on the reverse strand, counting down.
TTTCTTTGCGGAGAAGAAGTGTGAATCTTCTAAGTGAAAAGCGCTAAATAACACTATAATAATTTCCCTTTTGTGTCTTACAAAGTGATAACTTCGTCATTTAGAACAAAAGAAGATTCAATGAAGACGGGCTTTAGGTATAATTAGAAGTTGAAGTTTAGATGAAAGTTCACAGAAACTTCGTCTGTCAACTTCCATCTGTGTTGTTTTAAGCTGAATTAACTCAAATAAACTCCACCACGAAGCACATCAATTGTTTAAATCAAAAAACAAGCATGCAATGGTTCCAAAACAACAGCAAATATGTTGTTATTTGACTCAACTTACCTCTGCTAACTATGGCCCAAAATTCCCCAAAAGAATACTTATTTCAACCAAAACACCGAGGACGGTGCCTCTTGAATGTTAAATACTCCTAAACAAAGATTTTGGTTGGGTCCAATAGAGTATTTTGTGGACACAAGAGGACAGAAGTCTTGCAGTGTTTGAAGAAGACGCGACGCCAACAATGAGCAGAAATCTTGATCCAAATCAGGACAATCATTTGATTGACACATTCTTTGAATACTTTTACAGCACTGCTCGAAATAACCAATCAGAACCAAGAATAACGCCACAAAAAGCCAATTAGGTGCTAAGGTCAGAGCGGAAATGATTTGCATAGAAAAGTTAGGTTGCATGGGTCGGTGAATTGCATTCTTATATTGAGCTTTTTTCATTGATTTCTTTTGTTTTTCTCGTCTAAACAAACGTGACATGTTCAGTGATCATTGGAAGACATATTCCAAGTTAGGCAATCATTTTTTCTAGAATATCGTGGGAGAATGATGGTGGATTAAGTGAGTGACTAACAAACAAGAACGGAAGGGCTTGGTCAATCTTTTCAAGAGATTCGTTTACATAAAACATTTTATGTACACTTTGGTATTGACTCTCACTTTATGGATTAGCCTTTTTTGTGTTTATCATTAATACAATTTGTTAAATTTTGATAAAAAATTACCGAATAATGCTGAAAGAAAGAAGGGTAGAGGCTAGAAGTTGTCGGCAAACTCGTGAACTTTGATTGTTTTGGAGTAAAAAAGGAATCATCTTGAGATGAAGATAATATTACATTCTTCTTTGAAGTTTTCCTAAAATCTTTATGATTTTTCATTTTCTTGATTACGGATGGCATCTGATTACTACAGGAGAAACACGATGATGATTAGGTCTCTATCAGTTATAATTCACCCCAGGGCTCATACACACATTCGAAAAATTTTCAAAAATTGGCTAATGCGAAGACCTTGTTGGGTTGGAACATATAAAAGATCTCTGACTAAAGACCGTTATAATTTCCAAACTTACCTGCCCCCATTTTTCCGGTTGTCATTAGCGAATGAGGACAGGTATGGTAGGTAGCAACTCGTTCGTTTCCTACGCAACCTAACGAGGCGTTAGTTAAGGCTAAACTAATTAGAGGCAAAGGTCAAGTTGGGAAAAGTTCTGTTTCAGATATCTGAAATATAATCCCGGTTTATCAAATGAGGAGAAGAGTACTTGCATTGCGAGGAACATTTCATGAGCTTGAGCCGTTCATACTTCAGTTGTTTACGACGGCACAGTGCAATTAGTCGTGAATTTGTGATAAAAATATTCTGAATAGCTTTGTATAGCTCTGCATTTTCACCAGGTTTTCACCATCTTGACCATTTGTCATTATCATAGCATTCATGAGAGTCCTTCAGACAGGACTGTTTATACTTAGGGCGGGGTAGTAACATGGCAAGAAAAAGCCGCACCACATGGAAAATTGTCAAGAAAGAGCCTTCTAAAATTGCCATTCTTGTGTACTCCCTCAAATCATAAAGATCACTAATATCTGAAGCTCAAGCCTTACGCCGTCGACAGCATATATTAACAAAGGCGGCTTTGGCGATATCATTTTCACTGCGTTGGTTCGCCTTGCGAGACTTCGAGGTGGTAGCCACAAAAAGGCATCACTGAGTACATGTACAGAAGTCCATAACTATGTTATTACATAACATAACATAGTTATCGATTTCTGTCATGTACCTTTATCAGCAACACCCTTATTGGAAAGAAACGGATGGACTTTAGAGAACCTTAGGGGAGAGCTAGTTTTTTTACTATTGTAGCTGTGAATATATAAAAATATTAGCTATGGATGCATGGGTCTGGATATTTGAAGGGATCAAAGCATTTGCTAATGTTACACTGTTGACACCATCATCACAAATAAATCTAAGAATTACTTTTTTAGATGATCTGGGGGTTATTTGCCCGGATCTAAGACAATTTAAAAATTATGATCTTTTTAAATATCTACTTCTGATGCATGATGAAATGACTATGAAATTATTCGCCAAATATTGTCATGACATCTTAAACACTTACAATATTTAATAATTTTCTAACTTTATATATTCACACATATGCTATATAGAGCGAAAACACTAGAACCATGAAACAAAATCAAATTGTTAGTGTGTAATAGTTCTTATTTAGCGACTTTTAGTTACTATAAAAGACAAGTAAAGTTGTAATGAGGTATTGTTTCCTTTTGTATTTGTTCTTTCTGGTTGAGTGATATTGACTAAATAGTCACTAAATACAAACTATTAGTTAGTAACTATTTTGTTTTTATTTCATGGTTCTAGTGTTTTCGCTCTAGTTATGTTATTGTTCACTATATATTTTCTCATTATATATAGTTTTATTATATAGCTTATATAGCTTGATAATCTTATTCAATGTTTGTATCCATTGTATCATTTTGGTATGTAAAGGATTAAAGTTATTATTATTATCACATCATGAGTCCTGCATTGTTGTATGCAGAAGATAATAATTCACCCGCGCATCCAGCTCATATCATGTTAAGGGTGAGATCATGATGACCAGGTCTACTAAACTATTCACTATCATACAGTATATAGAAGATTCCATACAACCTTTTTATGGATTTGAACGACAAAAGTTCAGAAATTATATATTTGACTTCAGAGTGACCAAGATGCCCAAGATAGCGGGTGTGGTCGTGCGTTGAATGGGAAAATTTAAGGTACGTACGTATCGACGTTTCCGAAAGGTTTGTCTTCAGCAAATGACCTTGTAACAGTTTTGCATCTCTGGCGGGGGATCATCTAGTTATCTTCGAGAAAGCACCGAAGGGACCTACAGGCTATTCATTCAGTCATGTCTGTCATCACCGGAAAAGTTATTTAGACAACGCGGAAGATGGCGATTGTAATGGATCTGAATGGTAGATAAATGACCAGACCCTTGCTCCCTTGATTACTTTCCATATCATTATCTCTGATTATCGCCTGTGTCTTATCAATGCGGTTATGTTATTTTCCCGGTACTTTCCTTGAGCGTCCGGCCTACTATCTAACATAGATGGAAAACCCAAAATGTAACTGCAGTGAGGTCGCACTGCGAGACCTTAAAAAGGAAAGACTTTGTACTTTTCTAAATGCAACGCGTGTTGGGATTCCCTAGCAGGACGATATATAATCTTCTCCAAAACTTGTAACGCTAAATTTCGAAAGCAAACCAAGGGGAGAAGGAAGGGTTAAAAATATGGGAGCTTTCATGAGCGATTTGACGTCAAAAAGTTATTCCTTAAAGCACTGATCGTGATCATTCCAAATTTGTGATAATTGTTCGGATCTTTGTCTTAATGACTTTGCTAAGAGTCTAGGCGTGGCTGCTGATGGCGCCAATCACGTGTTTGATTCACGCACAGAATATTCTCTTTTCACTTTTATCAGTTTCATCCGATCCATGGTCAGCAGAGTTTTCGATAAATGCTTATCAGTTCAGTTATATGCGCTGATTCAACTGAAGACATTATTTATTTATCTATTTATATTTATTAGCAATATCTAAACAGGCAGTATCCAAATAGACCTATTTACCTTCGTATGCAAATTGCCCATTTCAGACCACATGTCATTCCCTTGAGAAATGTTCTTTCGTTGAAAATTGAATTTTACACATGAAAGAATCAACTCCCAAGAGTGGCATCACGTGTTCTGAAGGTAAAGAGGTCTATTCAGATGAGACTGGTTTAAATGGTTTAAATAGGCCTGTATAACAAAAAATTGAAAAAAAGCCCTCAAAATATAAATATATACTAGTTATACAAATACATAAACATAGGTTGTATGTAACTCTATAAATGTTAAAATGGAACATAATGGAACAAAATGTTGAAATAAAAAGTGATAATTTAATTTGTGCGTTTCAAGAACAACGTGTGCACTAGGAAAGGCACTTGCTAGCCCAAAGCTGGGCTTCCTGTGCTTTTAAACACAGGAAACCAAAATTATAGATTCTTGAATATTTAATTTTTTGTGCGATCAACAAACGTCTTAAAGCGGAAAGATTGAATATATTCTAACGATTTATTTCTTATATTATTTTTTAGTATAGAAACTCCCTATTTAACTATAATTTAATGTAATTATTGTATTTGATCGTATTTTTCATGTTCAGAAATAATATTTTTCGACGCCAAGCGACAAAGACACGTTATGACAAAAGAAAACCATCAAACCACGTACTATACATCAAAACGAGGCCACAATAGTAACACATGGTTTAAATATTATATTTTGTCCTGACATCATCAGCCGGGCGTCGTGGCGTGCGCCTGTAATCCAGCTACTTGGAGGCTAGAGATGATGAATGGCTTGAGGGGTGGGTTCCTGGTGGTCGTCGTGCTATGTCGATCGGGTGTCCACGCTAAGTCGGGCGTCAATATGGTGGATTGAGAGGAGTCTCGGCTCACCAGGTTAGTTAAAGAGGAGCGTACTGGCCCAGGGTGGAAACACAGCAGGCAAAAGCTCCCGCGTTCGACAGTAGTGGGATAGCATCTGTGAATAGGCGGCGGTTATCAGCCATCTCGAGATAGTTGAACACATCTCTTTTTTTCAAATTTGTTTTTGTTTTTCATTTTGTTTTTTTTTCTTTCTTTCTTTTTCTTTTTTTTTTGCATTTTCCCTTTTTTTTTTTTTTTTTTGCGAATTTTTTTCTTCTATTTTTAAAGATATATTTTTCATTTTTTCTATTATTTCCTTCCATTTCCTTCCATTTTTTTATTAATACAATTTATTTTATTTTATTTTATTTTATTTTATTTTATTTTATTTTATTTTATTTTATTTTATTTTATTTTATTTTATTTTATTTTATTTTATTTTATTTTATTTTATTTTATTTTATTTTATTTTATTTTATTTTATTTTATTTTATTTTATTTTATTTTATTTTATTTTATTTTATTTTATTTTATTTTATTTTATTTTATTTTATTTTATTTTATTTTATTTTATTTTATTTTATTTTATTTTATTTTATTTTATTTTATTTTATTTTATTTTATTTTATTGAAAATAATATGAAGGGATAAGGTAAAAACTATTGTCATCTTACTCAGGGGAGGGGTGGTGTTACCCGGTACTCACCACCTCTGGAAGCGAAATCATGGATTTTAATTTTGTCCTCAAACATCTCCAAAATCTTCAAATCACATGAATGAATATACTCTATGTTTTCATGTATGCTAAACAGCGTATTTATGGATAGAAATAGTCACTACGGACATCCAGTATCGAGCATTTCAACAAGTCTCTGAGGGGGAGGGGGTATTTTACCGGTAATACCGGCACCCACCACTTAAATCAATAAAATTGGGTCCCTATTTTGGACAACTGTTTTGACCTCGTCCCTAAAATGGCAAAAAGGGGAAATTTTTCTGACTTCCGGTTTGATCCCTACCTTTACCTCTTCGCAGACATTTGATTGGTTGTGACTAAATATAGCAGCTCTGTGATTGGTTCGATAATTTGGCGCTCCTCTTCCTTCCTCATTTGAATCAATTATTCAGCATTGTCGTTTGGACCAAGCAGACTTTCATACCAACCTTTCATTTTCCTAAATATTCTACCGGTAGTTATTCCTGTGGGATGGACATAATAGTGGCTGAGCTCACTTCAGCTCCGGGGTAAGAGCGTGTTACACGATGAATAACTTTGCATATATTTACGCGGAGGACGCTTTTAGACCGTGATCCCTCGATGACGTAAAAGTACAAAGTAAACTTGTCTAAAGCCGTTCATCAGTTTTGTTTACTCTCTTAATTCTTAGTCTTTGCTTCTCTGTTAGCTCACAGAAACTTGACAAACAAAATTCTTCAACTCCAAGGAGAGCATGTGAAGAGGTAAGTCGTGAAATTTTTCGTGATTTATGCGGATCAAGGCAACTAATATTGCTCATTTGTGCTAATTCACTCAATCAAGGAGAACAGAGCAAACAGACTATATAGAGTTCTATCCTTAGCGTTCATACGGTTCAAACGTTACTCCTAAAGATGTAATTTAGCGGTACTGGATCTAAAGTTCGTTATGTTATGAGGAGGCATTGTTCAAGTCGTCTTAGTAAGAAGATATTTTACTTCTAACGGTTTACATTCCAAGGGGCACTGTTAATTATCAAAGTGATCATCACAGCTGTGATGAAATATCGAGATAAATATAAGATCGAATAACGATCCTAAAACTATTCAGAACATTAATGCCCTCTATATTTGATTGTTGTGACAATTATAATGACTTATATGAAGTTAATTGAACATCGTTCTAAAATCTAAACCCAACTAAAAGGTTATGTTTTAAATCCGGCTTTTCGAAGAATTGTTCTTTTGTGTATAATTATTTTACCACAAACACATTTTCACATACAAAAATATTGATCTCCATTTTTCTTTTGATAAAAGAAGAATAGATGAACAATTTTGTAGAAAGTCTAGAGTCCTTAATGCGAAATCCATTAATGGTAATTGGTAATAATTTGATTGAATCTTTTACCACATTTTTCTCGCCTTGAAAGTTTGTTATTTCTGTGACTTCCAGTGACTACCAGCGACATTGGATAAACAACTAATGGAATTTTGATATATATTTTTGTCAGTAAATTGGTTCTTTTTCCCCCAATATATTATTACTGATATTATTCTGCATGGTCCCTGCCGACATAAGTGCAAATCTTCAATAAAGTTTAACTCTATGTCTTATAAAATTCATAGTTTTCTATTCACTTTTGACAGAGAAACAGAGGTATTCTTTTGTCCTTTTAATTCAGTAAATAAAACTACTATGAATCTAATTAGTGTCTCACAAGATATTACAGTAGTCATCAGCAGGATTAACAAGGATAACCTTGATTATTTTGTGCCTTATACTTACATAAATATTTTAGAAAAGTTTATCAAAGTTTTTGTGATTCCATTAAGAGATATAATAAGCTTATATGCAAAGTTTATGTAGTCAAATACTTTTTTTTTCTATTGATGAGGCAATACTTGCAAGCATACTTCGTATTTTCTAGTATACAGTGAAGTCTCATTGTCTTGAACCTCCAGAAGACCAAGGAAATGGTTCAAAATAATAAGAATTTATGAGTTTATTATGAAAAAAAAGGCTGTTCTAAAAATATTGTTTGAAAAATATTGTTTCAATAGTTGAAGATAAAGTAATGTCCACATTCCAATGGCAGCATCCATATTTTTGCAACTTGTGTGTGTGACTCACCAAGATCATATATTTTTGTAGGGATGCTAATAATATATCAGATAAATATACAAGTTTACCTACATGGCATAGTTTTAATTTCCAAGATAAGAGATCACACTAGGTTTCACATTTATTTTATTAGTAAAATAATTGTAACAATTGATATTGCAATAAGTTACTTTAAGTTAAATTCATATTACATCTCGACCCCTTCCTAAATATTTACAGTTCTACAAAAAGAAAGATATTTTACCTTCTGTACTTGGCCTAGCTATTGTCTATCTATTACATGCATGTATATAATCATGTATTATTTAAAATTAAAAATATACAATAGAAATATGTCTAAAGCTATGTGTTGAATAGGAGAAAACTGGAATGAGTATTTTCAACATTTATTTCAAATTTTCATGGCAATATGTTACAAAATTCATTCTTATAATGGAAATTAAAAAAATGAATATTTTTTTGATACAGTAATTCAAATCAAGAGAGCATTGGAGAAATATATTGTACTTTCATTGCTTAGCAACAGACTTCTGTTTATATCTTTAGGTAACTTGGCAGCAAATGATAATTTTAAGTGTGGTGTTGGTAATGGATTCCTATAATGACAAGTTGTTGTTGTTATTTCTAACAAAAAACAAAACTTCTTATTGTATTCACTGTAGATCCATTAGCACTAATGGAGATCCTAATTGGTGTTTATTTTTGATATTTTGAAAAACAAAGCAATTTTCAATGTCAGTGTCTTACATGAGTAGAGTTAACTGTTGGTTCTTTCCTGTACTTCAAGGATTCTCTCTGCATTTGTCGCATCCCCACACAAATCAAATTCTAAATTCTTTGGATTCAGTGTAAGAAGGACCATTCTTTTTGTGGGAACAAGACAGTTGATAATGTTCATTGAAAGTAATATTTTGAATTTTAGTTTTCTGTGAAAAATAGTCTTATCTGATGAACTTCCTATTATTTTGGTATTATTTTCAAATAATAATCTTTAAAATTTCATGCTCAGCTCTTTCTTCCCATTTTGTCAGCAATTTTTTATTCAAGATTTTAACTGTCCCACTGTTTCAAATATTTTAAGTAATTTTTTCAACAAAAAATATGTATCATATTTCTCAACCAAAATGTAATGGTCTGAGCTGATTATTTTAGAACAGCCTTTCTTATGTTAATCATGATTTCCTCTAATTTTTCAGCAACAAGTGATTAACAAAGAGAACAACAAAAGTTGTAGAAGAAAGCTTAAAGTTGCCTCACCAGCTTCTGTGTGGCAAGGAAGATTACGCCTCAGGAAACTGCCTGGAACTAAAGGCCAAGTATGTTAAAACTTAAGGTTACATAAGCCTTCAAATTTTATCGATGCCAAGAAGCTAAGGACACACAGTGCAGGATTGTGCGCACTGTTGCAGAAAATCGATGTTGCAGGCAGTTTGTTTCATGCTGCAATGTTGCTGAAGTAGAACACGATCCTACTTCATCAACATATTTTGCCTGTAATTTTGTGAGCAATGTTGCGCCTTGTGTCGGTGCCCTGAAACAGACTCTTGGCAGATCTGAGTCTGCATGGGCATAGCTAACAAACATGATCCTACTTTAGCAACATATAATTTGCCTGTAATTTTGCAAGCAATGTTGCACCTTATGTCGGCATCCTGAAACAGCCTCTTGGCTAATCTGAGTCTGGGCATAGCTAACTCACATGTTGAATTAGAATTTTGATGAATTAGAAATTAAAATTTACCAGATAAAAAAGAAAAAAAAAAAAAACCCCACAATTCAAGCAAAATAATCTGAAACTATAATGACTGAATATTTTTATTATATTCGTAAAATATACAAATTAAAGCTTGTAGCATTATTTATTTAAAACCAACAGACATTTTAATATATTAATATTATGTCTAGGGATTTTTCTTTTTGTTCTTGGTCTTTTTTCATGTAGAGTCATTGATTTTTGATGAACCTAGTTATATTCTTGCTCATATTACAGTGCTAGTATAAACTAGTTTTGTCATTCTTTAGAACATCCTCCAGTACAGTTATAAGTCTTACAGTGACTCCTGTGTTTGATATATTTACTCAGACAGTTTTTCATTTAAATTTTTATAATAGACCAACAATCGACCCAGCTTATTCAATGTTACGAATCTTCAAAACCTCAATGTAAAAGATTTTAAGGTAGGTTTTCAATGCTCATTTATCCCTATAAAGATGAGATATTTTTTGTAACTATAGCCAGCAAGAAAGCCTATGATGCCCAACTTTTTCCAAATTTTCACAGAAACAGTTTTCCATTCGAAGAAAACGCAAAGCCAATGATTCAGATTTAAAGAATAAAGACTCCATCTTCAAGGTAAGGACAAAAGACTTTTTATTTTTTAGCTAGAATATGGTTTGTAAGGTTGTACAGCAGTATATGTCTTTTTTTGATACTCATTTTTCCCATGTAGCAATCTAATTCATATGCCGTTTTGGATTTTGAATAGTAGCTTGATTCCCAGCCTGTGTTACCTCAGAACTTAATTGCAGTGTTAAGCTGAGAAACAATGTTATGTCATCCCTCCACTTCAAATTTTAACATTTTCCATACATGAGAGGACCCCACCCTCGCCCACTCCCTAGAGAAGTATTTAATATTAAATTAATTAACATGTTAATATTACTAAGCAAAAGAAAAAAGAAAAAAAAAGAAAAAGAAAAAGAAGAGGAGGAAATGAAAAAGAGAGAAGAGAAAGAAAGTTTTGAATAATGGCAAGGGAAAAATATTTTTCAATTATTTCTCGATATTGGGCTTCCTGTGTCGAAAAATGACCGCGTAGAAAAAAACCTTTTTTTTCAAATTTCATTATTTTAAAAAGAAAATCTCATCGTGGAAAACTAAAAGGAGAAATTAAATGAAGGAAAAGAGAGAGAAAGTTTTTGAATAAAAGCATGACTTTGAGCTTGTACATGTACTATAAATAATCACTCATGACCTCACATTCCCTATTGTTTTGGTTTCTCAAAGTCGCAAGGAACGTCATATGACGTCATATCCCAAACCACTAGCACTCCGAGTATGCAACAGTGAGTTACAGACCCCGTAAACAGTGACCTTCACTTAAAACTCTGTTTACTGTACATTCCACCAAGATTATCACAGTAGTGTTTGATTCAACAGCATGTTGTTGTAGGACGTTTTTTGTTGTAAAAAATTAATTCTTACACGCTAACAAAACGTTGCAAAACTGTCTGTGGTATATTTTCCTTGCTAAGATACGCCAATATTGTATATTTTAGAGTCAACATATACATATTATTCTTTCTTTAGCGACTTCCGTTTCTCAAATTTACCGGAATTCTAGGCATTCGAAAAAACAAAAGTAACTATTAAAAGATATTATTATTGGAGATTGATTATCAATTATATGTTAGGTTAAAATGAGATAATTTTGGAGGTGGTTGTGGATTTTATCTATGTTGAAAAAGCGTGATTGTTTTAACATTTGTTGTCATTTTTTAACACCATTATCTCCCAGCTATTCAGTAATTGTGGTTAGTAGGTACTTGATGATTCAAAATTGTTCCCCACTTTGCAATTGAAATTTTCATCTTCAAAATTTCCCTCGAAATTTTCACTTTCTTCCAAATTTTTGACGTGCATTGATAAATATTCTATTATTAGAGGTTCAAAAAATTCCCCTCGCTATTTAGGGAATATTCTTATAAACAAATGCACTTGGATGTATAGTAGTAATATAAAGTCGCCCAAGGGTTGCCAAAATTAGCCCGTCTTTTGCATACCAGACTATCGAATTTCGACTTTGATCATTAATTTGTTAACGACTGTGTGAATGTCAATACGTATAGTTTTCCTTGAGCAAAGCTTTGAGTATTCTTCCTCTGAGATGATTTGAGCAATGGACTCGTAAACCAAGAAAAGAATATGATGGCTTTAGCAACAAATTGACGTATAGAGTTGGGTAACAAAGAAGAAAAGAACTCGAACAGTTGATAACCAGCTTTGCCGGCTCTGTCTAGAGCAGCACCACATCACACGTAGCCTGAAAAAGCTGTTGACCTTGAACGAAGGATTCAAAATTAAGGACAATGATGGCGATAATAAAGAAGCATTCAATTCAGCGAAGAAGAACGATCAGTCTAGCTAGTAGTAAACTGAGCAAGCATGAACAATCATCGGCGTTTGATCATTTTACAAAACCTTCTCTTGAAAAGGTCCTTTTTTCTCGCAATTCCCCGAATTTCTCTCGCTCTTTTTTCAATTCTAAATGCTATATATTTTTTCTTTCTCTTATGAAATAATTTCTGTTGTTTTTAGGAGCCAAACTCAAAGAAATCCTGCCAGAACGCAAATGCTGTTATGAGCACCGAATCGTTGGAAACAGTTGACTCGCCTGCAAGAACGAGAAAGAAATTAGGAGGCAGTTTAGTTCAGGTAAGATTTATTTTTGTCACAGTAATATCTGATAATCAAAGCGGAAATCACTTCTTTAGACTATTGCTTCTCTTTAGACGTATTCTATTTTATAAACATTGATTTTTAAGCTTTGGGATTAATTTCTATCATCACCAGTAATTCTCCCTTTCCAGTATATATATATTGAAGGGTCGCAAATTTTTAACATTTGTTTGTCTGAAATTTTTCGCGTTAAAATCTTGAACTCATTCTCGATAGGTTCTTGATATAATTTTCTTTCTCATTACCGAAGTTTTCTGCAATACGTTTCCCTTTAAAAATTATTATCTAATATTATTTTTCTGCGAATCAAAAGTTTAGTCTAGACAAAAGTGCGACGTCCAATTTTTCCAGATTTAATGAGGCATTTATTTCGAAAGTGTATCACCGATTTTTCAGATTCAAACAGAGAAAAATAAAACAGGGGTCGCATTATTTATTAATGTCCAAACAAGATTTAATTGATTTTAATGATTTTAGATTTTTTTAATGCTTGATTTCACTGATAATACATGGCTAGTCTAAATACAACTCAAGGACCCTCACTATACTTACCTAGCCACTAAAAAAAACATCGATCTTCGCTAAGAAAAGGGCAGAAAATATTCTTTCTCGATTTAATAATTTTAAACTGAAAAACGCGATGCTGGTTGTCTTTTTCGGTGCTCGTTTTTTCTAAAGATAACCAAGTATATAAGTATATCATAAACACAGAAAATGAACAGTCTTGTAAATATTAAACTCGGCTGTCAGACCATGGAAAGTGAGACCACGAGACCATGGAAAGTGAAAGTTCAATTTTAGAATAGTGCAGGAATAGTGTAATATCTATTTTTGATTCAATGTAGTGTTTTTGTGTGTATTCAGTATTTCGTCTTCCGGTTGTAGGGGTTCTGGAAGAGTTTAGGATTTTAGGGATTGATGACTGAATTACAAGTAATGATTGTCTGAATATTAAATGGAAGAATGAGCGATCAAATGGAAAAAATGAAAAGTTACTTTCCTGAATGAGCGTATGAATATGGATAGTGAATGGGCTACGAAGTTAGAGTGAATCAAAACAAGATAGACTGATGAATGAATGAGTGAATAAAAGCAGGAAAGAAGGAAGGAAGGAAGCAAGGAATGGATAGATGGATAAATAAATGGATAGCTGAGTAAATGGAGATGGGTGGATGGATGCTTGAATAGATTATTAATGGGATAGATAGCATAAATGCATGGATGGAATTGAGAGACAAATAAATGGGATATAATAGACGACATTTTCTCATGATTCCCATTTCATTTACAGCGGTCTTTTAGTCTTCGTGTAGGTGGCGACAAAGATAATGAATTTGCAAAAAAGTACCGTATTCTCCCAACACCTATCAAGATTCGACCGAGTAAGGTAAGAAGAACACGACATGCTATTGGCTCAGCTTCATCTTCCTGTCTGATCCATGCAGGTTTATCGAAAGTAAAACTGGGCGGCTTTTCTTATCGCTTCTGGTTTTCGAGGTCCAGGGAGAGAGGAGGGGGAAACGTATTGTTAACAATTGAATGGAAAGCTGCTGTCACTCGACCACTTATCCAAAACCCCATTCCTTTTCTGTGGTCACTTATTATCATTAGAAGGAAATGGCTGCTTAGGGGGAGGGGTTGGAGTGTTTTTGCCCTTATTGTACAAATATGTAACTCTCTCAATTGCACGACTATCCAAGATTTTGACACCCAATATTGCAAGCCCCTACATCAACAAACCAGCGCTAGCTTTCCCCCAGTATCTGAACACCCCTTCTTCCCATCCATTCTTCCCATCCCAGGCTTCATTCTACAAATTTCTTTAACATATATTTGACCAAATTTTACCCAGACATTTGTTTCGATATTCCAATTATATTTTCATTGATGTCGTTGGTAGTTATGGCGAGATACGGTTTCGAAAGGCCACGTGCAAGAGATGTCGCCCATGCAGCTTAGACGTCAAGAGGTATGACGAATCGACATCCTATATTGCCTAAGAATACAAACTTTCTAGAAAGTTGCCATTGCGCGGGGAGAAGTAGTTCTGAATGGAAGCCATTTAGTTGTTTTACGACACTCAACTGGCTTCCTCTCCGAACCAATTACCGCGAGAAGGCATGAACCAACCAATTTCATTATACATTTTTTTAGAGTCACTTTATCCTTTCTCCTAAAAAAATATTAAAGAGAAATAATTTAATTAACGGTCGTTGAAATAGAGACTTTCTTGTACGAGATAACGAGTCCCAAGACGTTTCCAGGCATCCGGGCGGTTGCCAGGACAGCAAGATCGTAATGGCCCGTAATGCGCTCCTATACGTCCGGGTGGTCGGAATAGCAAGGTTCTAAAGATGGACTGCAGTCGATATAACCAGGTTTTCCTTGTAATTCTAGTATGATAATCCATGTGTTCTGTCTTTAGGCGATGTACGAGTTGTCATCAGGTGAAGAAGGGGTCGTATCTGATCTCAAGATGATGATTGAGGTAGGTATCACTAAACACAATAATCTTTATCTTCAATTTGATGAATTTTTTTCACAGTAATTTACTGATGAGTTAATAAGAATTTCAAATGATTTTGGGATGCGTTGAACCAAAATGTTGATGAAATTTTTACCGTTATTTTCCTTAAAGGTGTATTACAAACCGATGTGCAAGTTAAGATTGATGAGTGAATATGAATTTCAAACGATTTTTGGATGCGTAGAAACCTTACTCAGCTTACATCAAGGTATGTACGTGATTCTTGTAAGGTCAGATGGCATAGGTAGACCCCTTTCATGTGACGTCAAAGCAGCTCAATTTGGAGAACAAAACAAAAGAATTTCAATCTCCTGAGAACTGGAATCTAATGTTTAGCCCCCCAAATTGAGCTGCATTCCGACATGCTACAAGGGGTGTATCGGGAAGCCATTTGATCGCAAGTTAACTGTACCTTTCCAACTCTGTGATTTCCTCCATGTTTTCAATCCCTCTCCCCCTACCCAAAATAGCTTGAACTAAATAAATTGGATTTAAAGGCAAGGGGTGATACTTAGAATAGCCTATATCCAATAATATTACATTCGCCAAATTCTAAAAACGTGATATCTGCGAAGACCTGCAGGCTATCATTGTGGAGATTAGGTATTTCTCTGATACCTCTTGATTTGGAGTCGTTGACTCATTTACTGGCTTAATAATCAAGCTGTACCAGTCAGTCTATATATCGATCACTCACAGATGGTAATCTATATGATGAACTATACCCTTTAATAAGACAGATACTCCAAAGAAAATCCATAGATCTGAGATAAAACAACTCGTCGTCCTGTTAGATCAATACCGAAATATCTTTGAAGTAGAAAGACAAGAAATAAAGAGATAAAGAGATATTTTTTTTCGTTGCTGTCACGTCCAAAGTTAACACCAGCAAATTTAATAACTTGACTATGCTTCCTATATTGGTTTTCTCTCAACCAATCAAAGACCAAGAAAACGCATGCTAACCAATCACGGACGCCATTTTTAATAGATACACTACGTTGGCTTTCTGTCCACTCAAGAAATCTGCTTATCACAGAAAGGATAAGAATAGCTATGACTACCTCGAGTCTTTTTTCCGCTTTGTCCCCTGCATTGTGTCTTGTGGGGTTAGTTAAACGCTTGGATCGTTTAAGAATTCGTCACGCGGGATCTATTTCTTGGCTTATGTCTGGCAGAAGCTTCTAGATGTTAATGCCTGTTTCGTCCTTGTTGCCAAGACAACGTGATACATACATTAGTGGTTAGAAGAATCTAGAACGTCTCGCCTGCCTAAATTTGTCTGTTTTTTGTGTAAATTTTGTAACAATGAATTAGATACTTTAAGTTAGGAAATTTAATATTGGATGCTCATGGCTTTCTTCTTCTTGTTCTTCTTGTTCTTCTGTTGTTGTTGTTGTTCTTTTCTTTTTCTTCTTCTTCATCTTCTCCTTCTCCTTCTTTGTTGTTGTTGTTGTTCTTCTTCTTCTTCTTCCTTTTCTTCTTCATCTTCATCTTCATCTTCTTCTTCTCCTCCTTCTTCTTCTTTGTTGTTGTTGTTGTTCTTCTTCTTCATCTTCATCTTCTCCTTCTCCTTCTCCTTCTTCATCTTTGTTGTTGTTGTTTATGGGTTATTGGTTTGCAAGTATCACTCTGTACAAGACCATTCCTTTTTTAATCGCAAGGGATTTAACCAGGGGAACTGAGTCTATTTACCATTTTATTTTTCACAACACCAATGAATCTATATTTTTTTATTACACCAGAATTAATAGACAAGTTAAAAACAGCAATAACGAAGGACGGTACTGTAGACAGTATCGGGGAAATTATGCTGCATTGGGTAAGTAAGTTTTGTGTGAAAAATGCACGTCACGGTACGAAGACCCTACCAAGCGTGTGACCTAAACAAAGCGAGTGAAATCACTGTGCATTCGATTTCATGTTTTGCAGTCTATTACATGCTTCTGAATGGATAGGAACACCTAGAGCAATGCGAGAGTCAAACTTTTCCCCAACCCATCCCCTAAAGAAATAAAATTTATGACAAATTGGAATAGTAGATCAGTAGGAAGGCCTAGGGTGGTTAATAAGATATATGAGAAGAAGATAAAGTTGTTATTTTGGAAATTTTAGGAACGAATGAGGAATCACTGTTGGAGATTCACTTTTAACCCGTTAACAACTCGTTAGACATTTTCTGCCGAAACACAACCCGATCATGTGATAATAGTTATTGAAAACAGCCAAGAAATCTTATCTCTAAAATAATTGATAAAAATTCCCCCCGCATAATTTTCCTCAATTATTCACTTTTCCCATTTTTCCATTTTTCCATTCTTCTTCCCAGTTTCCACAGCTTAAATGCTACACCCGATACTGTGCTAATCAGTTCGAAGCTAAAGCAATGTTGGATGAAAAGATGAAAAATGATGACAACGTAAAAGATTTCTTACAAGTAAGTTTATCGACTCTCTCGATCATCCAATTTTCTTAAATACTTAGTTGGGTTCCCTGTTGCACCAAATGGACTACGTCGACGATACGGCGGCCATCTTGGTTGGGGCTAAACATACAAAGCTTTGTTACAGTAATGGCGTCGATTAACATTGAAAATTTCCCACAAGACAATTTGACAAGAGGTGAATTAATAAGATGGACATGAAATAAAGACAAAAACCTCGAAACTCTATATATTATCCGCGATTTTTGCTTTGTTTTGCCCCCTGGACGCCCCGTAATGCTTTGCGATTCAAGACGGTCTCAACACAGGTAACCCAAGACATGAGATATTTAGTCTAACGAATAATCATTTTACTTTTCCAGAGATGTCAAGATTCACCTTTCAGTAGAAGACTAGATTTATGGAGCTTTTTAGGTAAATATTTCACTCTGATGCAAATTCTTTAGTCATAGGGACACATATTGCACATGCTCAGAAATTAGCGCGAGTCTTCGTTTTCCCACAGAAAGCTGATATTTTAAGATTAGCTATTTCCTGTAGCTAATCCTCTCTTATTCTTTGTATATGAGTAGTTTTCTAAGTAATTACATATTAGGCACTTGTATTTGCTGAAAAATCTTTAATACGAATTTGAAGATCCCTTTGATCTATAATTCGATTTGTTTGTGAAGATAACGCGTCTGCAGCTTAGTTTCCCGCCAATTTTCGGAGCATGCGCAGTACACTTTCCTCTTGTAAATCAGATATGAACTTCATGATGAATTTTGTTGAATGAATACTATGAAAACAATCGCGGAAGCCATTTCAGTGTTACAGTCGTACCGTGTACGTGCTGTAACTCAGTACCGTACGTTTCTCACTGATACAAAAGGCGTCGTCAAAGCCTTGCCTGTTGGCGGGTACTCATCGTTCAAGTGGTTTTGTGTTGTAGATTCTCCGCGAAGTCGTCTTGTCAAGTATCCCCTCATGATGAAGAGTATTATAAAAACGGTAAGTATTCGAACATCAGTTTTGCTGCTGTCAAACTAGAAGTAAGTCGGGTGTGAAGAAACTTCTCGATAACATATACTGATAAAAAGTTTCTCTCACAGAGTGGGAGACCACCGTACCTACTTCAGAGACCGGGATCTGGGATTTTGAGTCGGGCGGGGAAGGGGAAAGCGGTCACCATAGAAACCTATGTTGCACGTGGTGCTGAGTACGCAAGTTTTAGGGGATACGCGCGGTGTTTCCTTGAAAATGTTTTAACTTTTACTTTGTGGCACTTTTGGGCAGGAAGGAGAGTGTTAGGTACCCGTGAACCTCTGCTATATTTATCGCAGTATTCTGTGTTATCATGGGGCCAGCGCATTCAGTGCTTTTAAAGGAAGGGTTTTCTGACCGAACACTTGAAAGGGCACTTCAACCAATCAAGACTCGGAATCCTTTCAAGTGTCGACTTCCTGTAAAATGTTCGAGAATATTCCCTTCTTGCATCATTCTCAAGAGTTGGTCGTTTAAGGCTTACTTGACTTTGGATTCTTGTTGTTTTTGTTACAGACTCCAAGAGATCATCCTGATAGGAAGATGCTAGAAGACGCGGTGAGTCCGGGGAATTTAATATGTAACGTGTACAGACCAATCATGAAAAAGAAGGAAAGAAACAGTTGAAAGAAAGACTGGAGAAGGAAAGAAAGGAATGAAGGGAAGGAGGGAGGGAGGAAAGAAAGAAGGAAGAAAGGGAGAGAGGGAGAAAGGGAGAGAGAAGGAGGGAGAAAGGGAGGGAGAAAGAAAGAATTAATGGGGAAATGCGGAAAGCGCAGAATCACACCAATGCTGCTCAATTATATCTTATTTTATCATTTTCTTCCTTTAGAAACGTTGTATAGAAGAAATAATCGAAGAAGTGGACGAAAAAACTGGAGAAGCGAAGGTTTGTATGATTTGTATATTTAAACAACCGTTCAAACCCAGGATCGATATGCCAAAGACTTTCATATTTCGAGTACAGAAAGAATGAAAGGGGTTCTGTGGCTAAGAGTGTATGCGCTTTTTTGTGTTTTTTTCCCCTCTTTGTTTCATGTGCTATTCATTGAAAGGCCGCTGAACATGGTGATTGCATTTACTATTGGTATTCAAAAGCATTTCATCAAAATAGACGCGCTTCAATCGCGCGCATGTTGTGATTTAAGTCAACCAAGGTTGGCATAGCACTCGCCTCTCACTTCTGTGGTCTCGGGTTCAATTCCTGGATTCGGCGTAACATGTGAGTCTAGCATATTAAAGCTTTTCTTGTTTGTTTTATTATAGTGCCAGTTCGTTTTGGCCAGGATAGTCTTTCTGTACGACAACCAGGTATGCCAATAGATCTTTTTATTTTGGGCAATATCAGTGTTTTCCCATTTCATTCCACGTTTCATTATCTTGAGAATAAGATTCTCAACCGTCAAACAATGAAATAATACTCTAGGGAATGACATGTGGTCTTGAGAATAAGATTCGTTTTTTGAGTTGTATCCATATTCATGTGTCTTCTCATGCACAACTGTCAAACAAAGAAATGATACTCAAGAGAATGACACGTGGTCTGAAATGGAGAAATATCACGCCCAAGATAAAATGGCCAGTTAAATAAAATCAAATACCCAAAGACTTATGTGGAACGTTTTTTAAAAAATCCTTTCTCTTTGATCTTTCATAACCATGTTTTTTTCTCTTCTTAAATTTCCAGATGTGTTTTCCAGGACTTTATCAATCGAAGAAAATGATCTGTAGTGGAACCTTAAAGAATAAACATGGAACGGTAAGAATTTTTTTTTTAGTATTTCAGCTATGAAGTCTGTAAAATTCAGTTGACGCAAACCGACTATATAGTCCCCTTCACAGTTCCCTGTGCCATCTTGAAAGGTAGTCGTGCCTTTGCATCGAAGCTAGACGAACGTTGAGCTTGCAATGATAGCTAGAGACCTTATTTTAACACCTCGGACAATTATTCTCATGTCTCTATCATTGCAATGTCACCGTACGTCTCTTCGATGCAAAGGCACGACTACCTTTCAAGATGGCACAGAGAACTGTGAAAGGGACTATAACCTTTAACCTTGTTTTATCATTTTACTGTTGTGTTGACGTGTTTTCTTCTCTTTACCAGAAACTCCAAGCATTTCTTTTTGACAAAGCGTTCCTCCTAACGCGACCTGCGTCGAGAAGTGGCAGACAAAGTTACCAAGTTTTTAGCGAGGTACATGGAATCATTATTGGGTCATTAAAAAACCCTTAAAAGATATGATGACGTAAGGTCAAAACAGTAGTCCAAAATAAGAACCCGATTTTATGATTTAGGTGGTGGGTATCGATAAAAAACCCCTACCCCTCAGAGAGCTGTTGCCATGTAATACTCGACACTAGGTTTCTTAGTGACTATTTCTATACCACATGTGTACACCGCATGTACGTCCCCGTGGAAAAATTTGCTGTTTAAATTGGTTGTGCTGTTAAAATTATCAAAACTGTTGAAGTATGCGTTCCTTGTCCTTTTTTTCTGGGGTTTACAATTTGTAAATTGATGAAACATTTTCCAAGGTTAAATGAATAAACAAAGTATTCAATTCTTCGTACCCCCATCCACTCGCGGTGTAAAATGCGCCTTAAATCCCAGGTCTTTGCCGCGTTTATTCCCCGCCCTTCCCGGGGGTCGGAGGCAGGGGATTCAATGGGCTAGTGCATAACATCTCATAATCATCATAACGTGTTTTTTCTCCTCACAGCCAATCCCTACGAAAGACTTGTTCGTAGAAGATTTACCAGACGGGGATGTTAGACTCGGTGGATCGTTTAAAACTGCATTATCAAGATTAGCAACTTGTAAGTTAATAAATCACTCAACCTAACTTTTATTTTCTTTGGCGTTTGGGGTACCTGTCGACTTGCGCGGAAATTCGCGGAACAGAATCGTGCAACTTGTCGCGCAACATTGTTACATTGCAAGTTGCAGAGCGAATGTTGCACGCATTACTATCCCACGCGCAAAAAATTTTCTTTGGGGCAGAGGGAAGAAAGAGCTTGTACTCCTGCAATAAAGTCGCGTAACACAATTTTGTTGTTGCGTGAGGTGGTAATATCAGCAATACTCACTCTGCAGTAACTTGCAACGCAACAATGTTGTGCGACAAGTTGCACGATCTTTTTGCTCGTATTTTCTGCGCCTTAATAATCTGTTCTTTATTTTGACGTTACAGCCAAGAATGTCTTACGTGTTTCCAGTACGGACCGAGAGAATGGTCAGTCCCATACACTCCAGGCGTCCAATGAGGATGAGAAGCGACGATGGCTCTCTTCACTCCAATCAGTAGTTTCTTCATCAGAGAACTATAAAACATACGTATAACAACGACGTTCCTGCTAACGATCTCGAGGCCTCTAACTCGTGCATGCCGCACGTCATTGTGCAAATCCTCCTGTATATATAAAGATATAAACGCGCAGGCGCTTACGATTGGGCGAAAAACCACTGACCAAAGCATCAAAATGGATCTGCAGGACAAGATTGACTCGTGCATTTAGCACCTCATCGGTCCTGTATATCATACAAATGCGCAGGCGCTTAAGATTGGGCGAAAAACCACTGACAAAAGCATCAAAATGGATCTGGTGACAAGATTGACTCGTGCATGTAGCACCTCATCGTGCAAATCCTGTATATCATATAAATGCGCAGGCACTTAAGATTGGGTGAAAAACCACTGACAAAAGCATCAAAATGGATCTGGTGACAAGATTGACTCGTGCATGTAGCACCTCATCGTGCAAATCCTGTATATATAAAGATATAAACGCGCAGGCGCTTACGATTGGGCGAAAAACCACTGACCAAAGCATCAAAATGGATCTGCAGGACAAGATTGACTCGTGCATTTAGCACCTCATCGGTCCTGTATATCATACAAATGCGCAGGCGCTTAAGATTGGGCGAAAAACCACTGACAAAAGCATCAAAATGGATCTGGTGACAAGATTGACTCGTGCATGTAGCACCTCATCGTGCAAATCCTGTATATCATATAAATGCGCAGGCACTTAAGATTGGGTGAAAAACCACTGACAAAAGCATCAAAATGGATCTGGTGACAAGATTGACTCGTGCATGTAGCACCTCATCGTGCAAATCCTGTATATCATATAAATGCGCAGGCGCTTAACATTGGGCACAAAACCACTGACCAAAACATCCAACTGGATCTGGTGACAAGTTTGGGATGCAAGTATTACCAGTCCTTGTACGCTTCCACTGACCAAAATACCAGGCAGATCTGGTGGCAAGTTTGGTATGCTAGTTTTCCAAGCCCTCTTACGCTTCAGTAGGCAAAGGAAACCCATTCTGGAGTAAACACAAAAGGGTAGTGTGAATATTCTTTGCTTATCTTGTCACCACCAAATGGGAAGATTCCACTGTTAACACTAACTGACTTGCATCCAGGACAGAACCAAAGAAGCATCATCTACAACAAGTAGTATTATAAGTATAGTTTTCTACAGGCTCCTCTATTTATAGAAAGAAATTGAGAGGATCTACTGCAGTGTTTTAGAGAAAACGCAATTCTATGTATGTATATTATATATATATTCAATGATTTTCTGAGAAATTCAATTCATAAAGTTGAATGTCTAATTCTAAATGTCACTAGAAATACCAAACTTCTCTCATAAAATTAAAGATTAGTACATTTTTAGCCTGCGCGCAATCCAACTGTAACCTTGGTAAGCTGGGTTTGCCAAAGGTACAGTAGGACTGCATGCAGACTAGAAAATGATTGCACTTAACGCCATTATTCTCTAGCCTCCTGCGCAGCCGCTGTGGGGGAATGACGGGAACCGGAAGCACCTCACAGCGGCTGCGCAGGAGGCTATTATTCTCATGCAATGAATATTGTTTTTGGTATTCCTTGAACTTGCTGTTTTTGGGAATGTAAATCATAATTATTCAAGGCAAAATGGATAAAATGAGTTTCAAAATTCAAGAGAATTTTCCATTGCATTCATATGTAACGAGGGGATTCGAGTATTTCCAGTTCAGAATTGTGTATTATAGTACCTTATAATTATTCAGAATATTCTTACATAGAACCATGTATATCTTCAAGAAAATCGGGAAAGAAATCAATCATTAGCAATATGGAATGAATGGAAAGTAAATGAAAAGGAAATGTGAAATTACTTCAGTCAGAAACATTTATACTTCAAAAATCAGAATATTGTTTTCAATCATGGAAATTTTTAATGTTAATTTAGACAGTTTTCGAAACAGTTTTGATGTTCAAAGTATGTAGAGTCATGGCAATGATCACTGAGATTTTTGGGGTCAGTGATGGTTGTCATGGTGACTGTAGTCATGGTGATGATCACTGACATTCAAAGTGCAATTAGTCTTGATTGTCAGTGATGATTGTCATGGCAATGATCACTGAGATTTTTGCAGTCAGTGATGGTTGTCATAGTGACTGTAGTCATGGTGATGATCACTATCATTGCTTATAGGCCTATTATTAATCTGAACACTCAGTTCTTTTTTTAATTCCTTTTTCAATTTCCTTTTCCATCAGGGGAATTATTCTTATGCTGTATAGATGCAGAACAGACAATTCATGGCACCACTTTCCATACATTGGTTCTTTAGTCAAAAATAAAGCATTCAGTCGAGGCTGCAAGGTTCAAATTTTAATAATCTTTTGAAACTACATTGAAGCCTCACTTGAATGCTTTGTCTTTGACCAGTGAACAAATTTATTGAGAATGGTGAATGAGAAAGACAAAGAAAATAAACAAAAACCTTTTCTTTCAGCAACAGGGCTTCCGAGTTCCTTTTTCAGTTAATATAAAACCCCCAATGCATGTGATGTCAAAGCTACTCAATTTTGAGGACAAAACATAATAACCTCTTTTGTCCTCCAAATTGAGCTGCACTCCAATGTGCTGCAAGGGGTCTATTAAAAGGGGCTTTACAACTCATCCTCTAGAATGTTAAGGTTACTCAGAAAGCTGCACTGTTGATAAAGAAAAGGGTTGCCAAGGTAATAGAAAGCGTTTCCTGAGGACATAGTTTTGTAAATAGCTATAATTTTTTCACTATATTTTATTTTTATGAAGTGAAGAAAGTAAGGGACGTATTTAAATAAACCTGAAAAAAACAAAAGCCTTAGAGGTTTTTCTTTTCTATGAAATATGCTATGCTGCGCTGGATGTGCGCAACTTTAATCGTGAAGGATCGTGAAGCAGTCGGTTAGCATACGCAAAACCACGGAAGTAAGTCGGAAACGCTCGGTGACCAATCGGTTATCGTTCGAGTTTAGAACATGCTCAAAATAGTAGGGTGGCTTAGCGACAAAAAGGGCCGTTTTGTGCACTTTTGTGCACTGAAGTTTGCCAGCAGTTTTCCGACACTTAGGAATATATTGCTTGCATTATGTTGTTTATGACTGTCGCGTGAGGGCCAATTAAAAAGCATTTATCTTAGGAATCAATGGCTATTTTCGAGAGCCTGATTAAGTGAATTGAGTTATGTTGATCAAGATATGACTCTAATGTTATAGCCTAATTTACTGATAGATCCTTATCAAGAAGAACTTGAACGATATCTCGCAACTATACTCCCTACTTGCCAAACCGTGATTCCCCTTGACTTTCAGAAATGAATATTTTCTACCATTTTCGTATTGTAGATAATATATGAACAGAAATTGGTTTGATTGGCAGTTCAGGGTTAACCAGTTATCTCTATATTTCTGCTATTTGACGTAACGGCACACCGGCTTTGTGTTTCCGTGAAAATCACGAATTAAGAGAGCTTTTCTGAACCTTTCGATATCTTCATGATAAGCTTGACATTCAATCGGGAGAGTATTAGTTAGCTCTAGAAATTTTGCAAAATAGTTTTATAAGGGTTTATTTGAAAAATAAGTATATCCCACCCGCCCCTCCCCCCTATTAGTACTGGCTTGGTTGGTGCCAATACCCCTCCCCTCCCACATAAAATGCCATAAAATTAACCAATATCTTGTTAAGGAAAATGTTTTTAACTAAATTTACTTAGCGAGATAAATATTTTCCTGTCTCTTTTTCCTTTTGTCTTGAGGGATTATGGTGCTTTGACAAAATTGCCCCTGCCCTCCCGCCCCCTGACTGTCCGATATTTTGGCACCCAACTGCTTGTACTCAAAAGGAGTGCACAAAAGATTATTTAGCCACCCTACTAAAAGGTATCCTCAAAGGAAGTCGTTCTCAAAGACTGCCTTGGAGATTCTAAATAGTTTCTCATTGAAAGAAGCTAAGTTTCGTATTTCAATTCGCTTTCAGTAAGAATTCCAAAGGAATCAAATGAAATTGGTTGAAAAATGCTTAAATGGCAGTTTTCACGGTTGACTAAACATGCCAAAGCAATAGAAACCACGATCACACTTTCTGGAGTAGGGTAAATGCGAAAATACGAACATACAATTTTAAGCTACAGAAAGATAATTAACCTAAAAAAATCACCGTTCTTAAAGAAACCTGAAAAAGATATTTACTACTGGTGTTATTTAGGGTAATTTTAATAATAAGTTTCGGTTTTTTTGTCGGTATTATAATAGTCATAATAGGTTCGTACCTCCCCTCCCTTGAGAATTGTAGTGATTGACGTCACGGATTTTCGCGCCTCTTGCTCTCCAGTTCACATGTAAAAGCACTGGAGTGACCATGATAAGCATGTGGTCGCTAGATTCATCTCAACTCGAATAAAATATTGCGGCTAGGACAGCCTTGTTTTGCAACCTTTAGCTCTCCTAAACATGCTGAAGCCTTGCAAGAACAATGTCTGTCGCAAAAAATCCGAAACCTCGGAAAAAAACGGATGAAAAAGTCCAAATATTTTGCCATGAAACACAAAATGTCGGTTCAAAACACAAAGACGTCGAGGACGAGTCTCAGTCGTCACATCAGCCAAAACAGACTTCAAGCTCAAAAGATAGAATAAATAACAATACATTGAGAATAAAAAAGAAGGAATTCGTCATCCCGAGAAAGAAAAAGCAAGCAAAAGGTCAGTAGTTGAGATTTGGAGGACGAAAAACTCGCGTCTTCGACGATGTCACGTTGTGTTGCTTGCTCAATTGATTGTCATTATGTTGTAATCTCTTCCTTTACTAGAATTACTTCAGTCACATCGTTTTGACTCAAGAGAGACCAAAGAGCTTCTTCGTTCTGTCCAGCTTTCTTTGCGAGATCCAAGTTTTTGGTCTTCGTATAGATTTGAAAGAGTTGAATTTGTAAGCAATGACAAACTTGGTCAAAAGGTAATCTTGAAAAATTAAGAAAATCTTGCTTGAAAAACTGTATTATTTAGGTTAAACTTGAAAGAAGAGTGCTTGCTGAGTTTGTGATTTTATATTTTGATTTTGTGTATGGTTGTTTTTGTTTAAGTATGGTGAGAAAAAGCAAGCTTTACGACTTGAAACTCTGCGGACAAATCTTGAAGATAAACTTGCTTTTCTGTTTACCACGTCACGAACTGAGGTATGATTAAAAATTTGCTTTGCACTCAGAGTTTCCTATCAAAACAATATTGGATAACATTCAAATATGTGACGGGTCAATTGAAAGGATCATAATATCAACCATGTTTATGTATCCTTCACAGCTGTCTCGTAAACTTAAGCTTATTTATAACATTTATGTTGCCAATTGTTCTTAAAATAATACAAAGTAACCGGTAAAGGATAACCCGAAATTAATATCCTTTTTATAACTGACAGCAATACTTATTGTTCTTATTAAAGCTTTTTATTGGACGATCTAGGATTTTAAATTTAAATATATTTTTCTTCAAAAATACATAGTTTCCTATATTGTTGTACTCTACATATATTTTATTCTTTTTTAGGTCAAATCAATTTGTGAGCATGGACTTCATACTGGAAACTCTTCACTGACATCTCTTGGAGATCCTAAATTAGGTAGAGTTAACAGATTTCCGATGGTTTAGAGTGTATGTCCTCTTATTTACCATGATATGACATCAGAAGTTGGTCAAAATAAATTTCAAATTTCAAATAAAAGATCCAAATATGAAGAAAAAGTCCTTGTGCGAGCGATTCATTATTTATCGATATGTTCTCTTATCTACCACGGCTCTCGACCAATCAGCGCGTGAAAAATTACACAGTTATGGTAAAATAACAAGTGTTCTACAGTATTGCTTTTATAAAGTAAAGCAATACATGACCCCCTACTAACTACTACCTTGTCTTCTACACTGTAGGTGTATATGTGTGCCGTTTTGCAGATGTTATTTATAAAAGACCGTTAACAACTGAAGATGCAGGATATCTCTTAGTTTTTCATGTTGTTAAGGTGTGTATGGTTACTCTCAAGAAATCCATACCTCCTCCTAGTCACTGAAGTAGGCTTGTGTGTTGAACCTCAATCCCCTAATCACCTTAAGAGTTTTACAGGGGTATATCTTGGGAGTCCCAGGGTGGTTGTGACCTCCCATTGTAAGAAAAGGATGTGGCTGTAGCAGTAAAAAATAATAATGAGATTTCATAACTATAATGTCCAAAAGAATTTCCTAAATAGTCTTTATTTGGTTTTGCAAATTGAAGGGGACAAACAAAATGGTACCTTTTTGATTTGTGCCCCACCCCCTTTGGAATATCCTATATATGCCGCTAGTTTCATATGGAAATACTAGAATGTATTCCCATGGATATTCCAATCATCTCCTCTCTCCATCTACTTTTTGGTAACCTTTGTAGTTTGATGCTTAGCTGCTCATTATAACCAGTTGAAGTATTTTGCAAGCTGATGGATGGTCTAGGTACTGTACTTTTTCATCAGTGTTGATGAGAATGTTTTTGTATATTTTTCTTGTTTTACAGGGTAAAGTCAGATTCATAGGTGGCAGTAACCCAGAACTACAACCCACCCCTCACCACGACTGTCATGTGTCAAAATCACTAACAACTTTGTCTTCCAAGGCATCACACTCTGATGTCTTTGAATCCTCACAGGTATGGTGTACTATGTATTATCCTGTGATTCTATTGTTCTCCATAACCTCAAAGTACAGGATATTTTTTGCTACATCTGGGAAACCTGGGTTGTAGGTGCTGATTTGGTACTGATACTCAGAAGTTTTTCATATTGCTATAGCCCTAACCTATATGTGCTGTATAAAGATTCAAAGTTCTGTGCTAGTTTTACAAGTGCTATGGTAGATATAAATTTTTTTTTTTTTCGCTTTCAGTTATATTTTTATGAGATTGATGAGAACAGTGATAACTTTCATGTCAAGCACCCAAGACAAGTATTGCCATATGCCGTGTTGACCTTCAGTATCCTCAATTCAGAGCGACAGCAAACCAAACTAGATGACAAATCTGAGGTAAAACAACAGGTCTAGAGATTTACTCTAGCTTTTTATTCATTTGCTTGATATATTCTTATAATACCCTTCTCATTTAAGTTTGGCAAGAGTTTGAGATATTAATTTTGTCACAAAATTTTGTTATTGAAATGTGCATGTTGTCAATTTCATAAGTATTTTGATTATTAGGAAGCAAGGATATAACTGATGCCACTGGCAGTAAAGCGTGGGTTTAATTATCAGTGATATTGCACCTGACAACATTTCACTGACAAAACTTCGTGACAGAACTTCTGTCATACCAAATCTAATTTAGAAGCATAATATTTGTTGTAAATGTATCTTGGACAATCAAAATTGCAGTTTGATCTGTGAGTTTTCCATGACCTACATTTGTATGAACTGACTTAGATCAGCACAGATGTTGTTTGAGTGTTAGAGAAAACAGTCATTTTTCTGATAAAATATTTTGTTTCTTTAAGGGTAAGAAAGCTGTAGTCACTGGATATGATTTTCCTTTGAGTGCAGATGAAAATATCCTGTCTTCACCAAATAGAATAGGTATGTCATAAGATGGGTGTACTTTATAGCTGGGACTGTGGAAAGACAGGGGCTGGAGAAGCCATAGTCTTCTTTATTTTTTGCTAATATCCTCTATTAAATTCTCAAGTCTCAGTCTTAGTCTTGTATACTAGTCTGCTATATTATTTTGTAAGTGTAAGATGCCTTCCAAGTATTATAATAATAATAATATTATTATTATTATTATTATTATTATGCATTAAAACTTGACAATGTGTTAAATTTTTTTATTTTTTCAGAGAGCAAAGATGATGTCATCTCAAATGCAAATGTCTCATGGACAGGTGTACTTACTATTAATAAAAAGCAGCTTGCTTATGTTGATTTCCTTAGCTACTCACGGAAGAAGCATCCTCTCCCTGTTAATGTGTAAGTTTACATGTAGTTTTGAATTCTCTGTGCTCAGACCTAACGCTGTTAGGGGATGATTTCAAAGGAGGTAGCTGTTACCTACAGAATGACAGTATATTATGTTCTCCTCTTTAGATTTTCTTTTATTATTTTAATACAGTGTAACCTAGTAACCTTGCTCAGCAGTGCTGCCTTCTGGCAATTAGACCTTTTTGGCTTGGATGTAGTGTTATCTCATTTCAGACTATGTTTCAGTAGACCATTTCACGGTTCTCGTTGATCAACCTCAGCCTCCATATTGTGTAATTTATTCTTTAGAATTTGACTAAAGCCCATGGAATTTTTAAGTGTTTTAATTGTTTGATAATGTGTACGTTCCTTAAATTACCGTGAGCTGTAGTCAAATTCTAAAGAATATATTATACACTATCAAGGTTGAGGTTGATCGATGACAACTATGAGATGGTCTATTCCTTGACAATAATATTCGATTCTTTGTTAAATTGTATCCATATTCATGTGTCTTCTCTTGCACAACCATTAGACAAAGAATCTTATCAAGAGAATGGCATGTGGCCAAGAATAGGAAACCATAAACCCATGCTGAAAATATCTATTTCTAAATAATACAAATCAATAAATAAACTAAATAAACAAATGAAGGTGGCTGCAGTGGCTACCCAATCCATTCCCTTCAGTCTCCCCTTCTCAGAAAAGAGTAGTTGCTATAACAGGCTACTTTGTATAGCAAATGAACCCTTGTAAATCAACTTTTTCTTTGTTTGGTTGAAGAGATCATTTCAACATCAGTCAGAAGATTTCTCATGATGACTTGAGATCTTTGCTGAAGTGTCCAGTGTTTAGGAATGGCAAGCCAGCATCATCAGGGGTCTGCATAGGTACGTGCTACTGTAGATGACTTGCCATATTAAATGTGACCATGATTTGACCATTTTCATTGGTTGATAAATGGTCTAGCTCTGTGATTGGTTCAAACGATGTTTGTCAATTCATTACCACGACAGTGCTATGCACTTTCGTACCAACCCTCTTGTTGTAGTCGTGACAGGATGTGACCATAATGGTACCATGTCTGAGTATTTTCATTGGCTAAGCAGTGATTTAAAGTGCTATGATTGGTTCAAATTTTGAACCAATCATAGCACTTTAAATCACTGCTTAGCCAATGAAAATACTCAGACATGGTACCATTATGGTCACATCCCGTCACGAATACAACAAGAGGGTTGGAACGAAGGTACATAGCACTGTTGTGGTAATGTATTGACAAACATCATTTGATGATGTTGTCAATTTAGTACCATGATAGTACTATATGCACTTTCATTCCAACTCTCTGTTGCAATAGCAGATATCAGAGTTAAACTCCATTGTCTCAGTTCAAACAGTTGATTTAAGTCATGGCATTGGGGTCAGTTTCTATACATTTACTGTATTGTTGTCCATAATGATTCGACTTGAAACAATTGTTTGAAGGTAATGGAGCTAGTGTAACTCTGATATCTGCTATTGCATAACCATACAACTAGAGTAGAGTATGTTTCCTATATTTGTTAATAATAATAATAATAGTAATAAATCTTTATTTCCCGTGGGTAACAAATACAGCAGAATATACTGAGCTGGTTTCCAATTTGGCCAACTTGGATTTATATCATGCTCAATCTTTAATAATTGCCAACATCAACATTATACTTTTCTTCCTTTTTAGAACTGAACCATGGAAGAAAATTCATATATTATGAAGTTAGAGTAGTTAATCAAGTCCAGGAGAAATTTGATGAACTGGTTTCACATTTTGTGGAAACTGAAATGGTAAGTGAGTTCCATATATCTTCTCATCTTGATACAGCAGATTCAAATTGAGCATTTAAGGGCGCCCTTTGTCGCAATCGTTGCAACCGTTAAATTTGCATGTTGGGAGCACGTTCGGCTGATAAGACCGATTTTATCAACTGAACATGCTTCCAGCTACCTAGAAACCTATACTTGAGCATGAAAAAAACTGCTATTTCTAGTGTTTATTATGCTTAATGGCTGGTTGACATGATTGCGATTTTGTTCCGACTTGATTGTGCAGTTACAAATTGTGTTGAGTCAGTGAATAAGTTTTATGTTCTGATGGAGTTAACTGATTGATGTTCCAGGCTGGGGTAATGGAGTACCAATACTTTAAAGGTCCTGTTTACCTGTATCTGATACCAACATCAAAGCTGTCAAACGACATTGGTAAGAATTTTAATTGACAGGATTCACTTGACATCATTTCCTGTCTCCTGTGGAATGTTTATCAGCTGAATCACAATTTTTTAATAGAATTCATGGCTCCGACGAGCTCAACAATTTAGCTAGAATATCTTGGAATTGAAAACTCTGAACATGGAAAATTGATTATAGATTCTTTCCATAATTAAATTTCCTGTGAAAATAAAATAATATTGCCTCTTACTCCTTGTAGTACTGAGTCTTTAAAACAGATACTGTGTAGTTGTTTGTGGGACAATATTTTAATTCCACTGAGAAAACTGCTGCAACGGTGATTGGTTCACTATTGGCTGAATCCGAACCATGAATTCTTTCTGGTTGCTAGCATGTGGTGATCAGTGTTTGATCACCATTTGGAGCAGATAATGCGATTCAAAGAATTTTACAGCTCATTGAACCCAGCAATATATTGCATTGAATAAGATAGAATAGAAACATTTCATGTTGAGCTTCTTTTTCTTTTCAAAGGTATAACAGATAAAAAAAGTCCATTGGCTCTTCATGTGTTGGTTCAAGTCAGGCATGTTAGACGACTTCCTAATCCTCAAGGTTAGTTTACATTAAGCTGGTCTTCACAAGACTACATCTATTTTGTATCTCCAGCAAGTAACACTAAAGGGCCTCTACTTCAATGGTTTACCTATTGTATGTACAGCTGTAATATATCCCAGGAGGAGGGGGGACAGACCCAATAGTTAACCATGCATGAAAAGATTCTGTTGCTTTTGCACTGTTAGAAATGGGGTTTTATACTTACGATAATTCTTCAAAGTAGTTCTTCTTCGTAGAGATGAAAACTTGAAAATCAGAAGAAAACTCCCTAATCCCAGGGAAAAAAAGCACTTCTCAGATATTACTCTGAGTTTGAGAATTAATTCTGGAGGCAAGCACTCCCACCATCACTAGGTATCTCACCTTGAGAAGTTGTTGTTATAACTTTTTTTTTACAAATACAGTGCCAAATGATCAAGAACAAGAGCAAGGTGCTGGAACCAATGACCATTCATTAAATGAAGCCGTCATCAAAAGTCAAGTCCAAGAAATCTTCAAGAAAAAATATGAAAACAAACAGGAAAAAATGGATGGAAAAACGAAACAAGATAAACTAACACCACTATTGAGTAGGAGGATATCCCTAGAAGATGGGAAAAATACTACAGATAAAGCAAAAAGTATTCTTGAAGGGAGGAGAAGGAGTACAGAACCAAGGTTGTCTCTTCCACCCGATGGGGCTTCACATGAAAAACGTGTGCAGTATCAGAAAGATGCTCAGAAATGGGTTGATAGTTTCTTTAGTTCTGTAATAAAGGAAAGGAATTCAAATGTGGAAAAACAGGAGTCTACCTTCGGTAACGATACTCCATCTAGGAAATCTCGATACAAGTGGGTTAACCCAAAGAAATTGGACAAGCAGAGTTTACCTTTAGAAGCGGTTTCACATAGAAATGAATCAATGAAAACAAGCAGGAATGAGAAAGAGAGTTTATCTTCAAAAAATACTTCTAGTGCAGATCAAGATATGAATGTTGAACAAGTTTCAAGCATGGAAACAATTTCTGGTATTCAAGATTTAGGAAGAAATGAAGGCCTTGGAGTGGCATCTTGGGAGAATACATCAGCACCTATCTCACAATCTGAGAATACAAAATTTGAAATAAACTTCTCATCTGTTCAGAAACTCATCAAAGAGTTTCAGCACCATGACAAACAAGGGAAGAGTACTGTTATCACAAGATCTTCAGAACTAGTGGATCCAAGATTACGAAGAAGATCATCGTCATCATCATCTCAGGATAATAATCCTGATAAACCATCTTCTTTACCTAGTATACCACCTTTGTTACCTCCACCAATACCCCCACCACCCCCTCCCCCTGTTAGTCCATTTTTAAGTACTTGCCTACCTTCATCCAGTGCCGTTGGGAATACACAGGTATCCAAGACAACCACATCTGAGACATCTTCAGCTACTGATGTCCCACTGGTTACGTCTCCTGTTTCTCCCCCGGCAGTCAAGAGGCGAGAAATGCTGATACCAGGACTTGAACCCCCAGGGAGCCCCTCGTTTCAGTTGATGAGGGAGAAGGTTTCTTTTATGAATCAGTCTATATGTACCAGTGATTCGTACTTGAAAGACAATCTTATTACCACTCGGAGTGTCACGGCTTGGAATCAAAAGCACCCAAGTTCCCCAATAACAATCTCCTCTTCTGTTTGCACACCCACTAGGACTACCATTACACCTATTTCAATAAGCAACAGCAAGTCCTATACCACAGGAAGTAGAAACAGGGATCATGAACAAGAAGTACAAACAAGAGCATCATATTCAAGAGAAGATTCTCCCAAAGTTGCTCTATCTCCACTAGGCAGTAATAATTATGATTCCCTGGATAAATGTGCTGTGCAGGGTGATATACTTGACTCGGACATTCCAGAAATTCCAGATTATGATAATGTGGTTATTAACAGGCCATTAACAGAAGCTGAGAAAAATAGTTCTCGAGCCATTGAAAAAATCAGGAATATTCTGCTGCAAAATAGAGATGTTTTGAAGAATACTTCATCTGAAGATGACAACAATAATGTCGATCATTGTCCTGATTATCAATCTGGTATATCTAGAACTCTTGGGGTAGAGACCGAAAAAGGTCTGAAACAAGTAGGGGAAGATGAATTATCTGCAACGGAAAGGCTGGTTCAGGCCGATTATGCTTTTAGGGAGACAAAAGAATCTTCAAAGAAGGAAAATATAGCTGAAGAATACGTTGTAAAAGGTAGAAGTTCTGCAAAAGAGGATAAGTATGTGAATGAAAAGGATGGAAGAAATGTACTTGAGAGGAATGCCTGTCATAAACAACCAGTTAAAGATATGTTGGTTGACAGGAAGTCAAGTGTTGGAACACCCGATAAAGGATCATTGAAGGCAGATTCTGCATCTTCAAGTCCTTATACCCCTGAACTTAAAAATGGCCTCGAATTGGTGGATAATTTACTATCATGTCAAAAAAGAGGTCACCAGCCATCTCCTTTGTCAAAATCAGAGCCTCCTAGGTATCGCTCTGAATCAAGAGGTTCAAACGATTCTGGAAGGAGGTCCAAGAGCCGCTCTAGGGAGACCACACCCAGAAAAGAAAGGTCTGTTGAAGAAAGAAAGAAAATCTCACCAGCTAGAAAACGAAAAGTGACTATAAAAAGGAGTAAAGCGAAAGTAAATGAGAATAAATGGGATGACATGACTAGTGATATATCCGATACAGAACTGCCTATGGATTCAGGTAAATAGTGAGAAACTTTAGTTATTGATGACTCTATATTGTAAGCTTAAGGCACGATTACACGGTGCAATTTTCTCTGCAACTTGTCTCGCAACGGTGTTGCGAGACAAGTTGAAGAGTGTTTACACGGTGCAACAGAGACGCAATCGTTGCTGAAAGTAGAAACAAATTCTACTTTTTGCAACAATTACTGCAACTTGTCTCGCAACATTTTTCAAACTGCACTGTAGGTTACACGGTGCAATGCTTCATGAAACGCCATGCAACGCCATTGCAAGACAAGTTGCAGAGAAAATTGCACCGTGTAATCGCGCTGTTAGGGTCTCTGGTTCAATTTCTAGACTTGATATCACATTTGGACAGAGTTTGTTAGGTCTCCCTTGATTAAAGGGTTTTTATCTGAGTTTTCTGGTTTTTCTCCCTTGGCAAAACCCAACATGCTAAATTCCAATTAAAGTGCCAGTTACCCTGACTAACTTTAGCCCACAGGTTGTTAGGATTAATTGTAAAAATTATCGTAAGAATTTTCATAAATTCAAAATTCCTATATTTTCAGATGGATATATAACAGAGAATCATAAGAATAATGATGGATATAGAGATCACAAATCTTCACCAAGATCAAAAGATGTTTCAAGGCCATCTTCTCGTGATGGATTAGAATCAACCCATCATTATGATAGGTATTCTAAAGAAAGAAACTCTAACAGGCGTTCTGTGAGCATTGGATCTAAGAAAGATGGTAATATAGATACACGAAGAGGTTACAGAGATGATCATGACGACTGGGATAGAGAATGGAAAAGGAGAAAGTTAGACAATGAACAAGGTAAGAAGTATGATGGGATGATGATGATGATGATGACACATGATGATGATGATACATGATGATACATGATGATGGTACATGATGATGATACATGATGATGATACATGATGATGATACATGATGATGATACATGATGATACATGATGATGATACATGATGATGATACATGATGATGATACATGATGATGATACATGATGATGATACATGATGATACATGATGATGATACATGATGATGATACATGATGATGATACATGATGATGATACATGATGATGATACATGATGATACATGATGATGATACATGATGATGATACATGATGATGATACATGATGATGATACATGATGATGATACATGATGATGATACATGATGATGATACATGATGATGATGATACATGATGATGATACATGATGATGATACATGATGATGATACATGATGATACATGATGATGACACATGATGATGACACATGATGATGATACAATCATGATATTGAGAATAATGCCAATGTCAATGTCAATACATCAGGGAGATCAAGATGAAATTTAAGTACTAATACGTTTTGTTTCTATTCCAGCACAAGAGATCCTAGAACCATTGTTACATGATGATGAATCCACCCACAGTGATTCAGCCATGTCCTTATCCTCTCTTGACTCTGTCAGCTTTGAATATGCAGTACCTAATGAAGAGTCAACTTATAACAGATATCGCTTTGTTAGAACCAGCCCTATTAACGGCAGGTCGCTAGAAGTCACCATCACAAGAGGTTTGTTTCCATGGAAACATGATATATTAGGATTGACTATGATTTACTTGGTGAAATACTCAAAAAAAATTCCATTGCTTTTGAGTTGGTTTGCCAGTTGTAATTCATATTTTAACTTTTTTATCCTTTTTCCAGACGTAGAATGTCCTGATATATTTCCAAGTAACACCAATACAGATGATATTGCAATAGACCCTTACCACACCCATCTGATACCCCCCTCCAGCCCAATAGAGGTAGACATGACTGCCAGTTCCGTGATGCCTGATAGCCCTGGTACACCTGAGACTGCTGTACCTTGTGAGGACTTCCTACATACTAACATTGGATACTGGTCATCAGGATGTACAACCAAGGAAGGTGTGGATATTCTACCACAGGACATAGGTATGACATATTTCTCTAATAACAACCAGGGCTCAAAATAACAGCCAGTCATATGCTGGTCAAGATGTCTGGCATATGATTATTTTATTTTATTTTATTTTTTTCAAATATGACTGGTCAACATGTCGCTTTGAAACCGTATTTGGCCACTCAGGTAACAAATTTGACTGGATATTGACCGTTGACCGGTCCTTATTTTGAGCCCTGACAACGATCCCAAGTTTTGGATTTATCAACCAGTATATGATGCAGAGCTTTCAATAGTATTTGGAGTAGATGGTCAATCCAAAAGAGTAGGGGTCCGTATCTCCCAAGGGGACATAACTTTATTTGGCAATGAATTAATTTTTTGTCAAAATAGCCTGCAGTTTAAGGTGAAGTACCCGGCAATAAACCGCTGGTAGCTGCCTTTTATTGAAAGCTCTGATGATGGAGCTTTAAGTGGGTTTTCATACTGTAGATGTGAAAAGCAACATCCAGATATTTTTAGATCTTTTCAGCTTGGGCATAAGGTTTGCACATTTCAGACCACGTGTCATTCCCTAGATTATCATTTCTTTGTTTAACGGTTGTGCATGTGAAGACACATGAACATTGATACAACTCATACAAAGGCCAGAGGTCTCAAATGGGAAAACATTCCGAAGCAAGACTGGTCTTGTTTTTCCCAGTTCACATATAACATACTATGAACTGGTTCAACCAGTCTTCCACATGTTCTCTTTTAAAAGTTAACAGAATCGTTATTCTTCAATCTTGTTTTACAGATGACAAAGGTTTTGAACCAATACAGCAAGAGACTATTCAAGATAGCACGTATGGGAATGGCAGAGGTACCTGGTCAGCCCCTTCATCTCCTTACCGTGGGTGTAGTGATGATCATGATTTTAGTGCAGTATGCTATGAACGTGAGAAGCCAGTGGTCAAGAAATCTCGGGGTGAAGGCAGGTGTAGTACTTGTAGAGGAAGACACTATCTTCAGGGTCGGGAAGGGTATTCGTGAAATGGGTAAATTATAGTGTGGGATTCGGAAAATTAGAAAAAAATCTTAGGTGATTCAGGACATTGGCATCAGCAGTGACATGGGAATTGCTGAATTCAATGTCCGGGATGCAGGATTTTACCTTTTGATAGTCGGGAAAAACGTGAAAAAAAAAATAGAGTCAACAATCATTGGACTATCCAGACAGTAGATCGAGCCTCAGAAGATCTAGTGTTTGACAATTACTCAGAGAACGACTCTGATTTGTTCGATGAGGAAGAAGATACACCCATTGATAAGAGCAAACATGATACAGAAAGAGTCCAAAGTTGATTTTTTATCAAAAACAATATGTACACATTCATGCAGGGTGGGCTGTCACAAAACTGTTGTCACACTATCATATCGGGCCCTTTCGTCATATCAAGGTATTTATTTTTTAAGTTGAAAAAAAAAGTTAAATGCAGGAATTTGGCAAAGAATGGCAAGACATTGTGGGACGCTGGATTTGGGGGGGGGGGGGGATACTGTGTGATTCGTTTTCTATTTGTTAATTATAAGTATCATTCCATTTGATTTATTCTCTGTTGTACACATTTTATATAATATTATGTACATCAACATAGTTTTCTTACATCGTGTTTATTGCTTATAACAGATTATGGTCAAAGAAGACCCAGCAGTTCTGGCGCAAGTACTGGCTTTGACTATGATAATACTAGCTACAAAGACAGGAATCAACAAACTAATCCTGACTATTATAGATCAATGGATCGTGACGAACACTCCCTTAGGGCATCCACTCTCAGTGCGTCTTTTACAGATAATAATTATGATAATTTAAGAGACTTGAGTGATATCTATCCAGATAGGTATTCGCGTACATCGGATAAATACAATGATCAAGGAGATCATGAACTGTTTTATGCTTTGAGGAGTCCTTACAAGGATATTGACTCACCTCATACCATTGACTCTGTTGAAGAATTGGGTTCTAATGAAAGACATTACACTAGTGACAGAACAGATAGTTACTCTACCAGCGAAAGGCATGGTTCACCCCAATACATTGCTAAAAGATCTGGTCCGTTTTCGTCAGACCAGAGGGAAATCCTTGATGATGATTATAGTCTAAGATTGCTCACTAACAATGATGGAACGTATGATTTTCCTAAAAGGAGGGAGATCAATGACGATGGTTACAGACAGAGAGGGACTATAAGCGATGATGAACATCCCTCACAGTACTCACGAGAGGAGAGTAAGATCACTGATGGCAGGTTCAGGCTGAGATCACCCCTTACCAAGAATAGTCGAACCTCACAATACTCTCCAAAGAGGAGTAAGACTACCAATGATGAGTACAGGAGGGGGTCATGTTCTCCTCATATCAGTAATGACAGACATTCATATTGTCCTATAAGCCGGAGGAGTGTCTCAGGTGATGGTGATGGACAGAGATCATCTCTTGAGATTAGTAAAAGGCGTTCATATTCTCCAGACCGAAGGGGTAATTGTGACAAAAACTATGGACAAAAGTTACCTCATGTTAATAATGAAAAGCACTCACCATATTCACCAGTTCTTAGGGGAGTCGCTGATGATAGTTTTGGACAGAGGTCATCTCTTGAAAATAATGAAAGGCATTCACAATATTCTCCAGATCGAAGGGGAGTCACTGATGATAGCTATGGACAGAGGTCATCTCTTGAAAATAATAAAAGGCGTTCACAATTTTCACCAAATCGTAGGGGAGTCGCTGATGATAGCTATGGACAGAGGTCATCTCTTGAAAATAATGAAAGGCGCTCACCATATTCACCAGATCAAAGGGGAGAGAGATTACATCCTACCACTAGTGGTAGGCGGTCACTATATTCGACATACCAGAGGGGCATCTCAGCAGATGATGAATATGACCAAAGGTCGCCTTCAGCTAATGAAATTGATGATTGCCCTTCTTGCTATTCTCCAGAGAGAACAATCAGTGAAGATCAATACGGTGATTACTATGAGTCTTCTGGCAATGATATTGAACATGGTATTAAATACAGGCAAGGTTATCAAAACAACCAGGAGTTGTTCCCTCCAGGTATAGAGGAGAGAGAAGAGAAAGATTCCCAATTTCATGTTGATGTACACCAAGAAGAAGAGCAGCAGGCTTACTTCTCAGAAGATGAAGACAGTGGTCTAGATCGTCAACCTAGGAATACCTATGAAAATATTGAACCCAGCTATGGTTCTGATGGAGAGTCATTTGAACACGACGGTGTTGATACACCAGAATATTATGACAAAGAACAGCATAAATACATAGAGGACATTGTAGAAAATAACATCTCAGCGACAACACTAGCACTTGATCAGGCTGTCTTTGATGGTATTAGAGATTTCCCTCTAGAGGACCTTTTTGAGTTGGCGAAGTATTATGCCTCACAGACGTCTCTTGATGGAGGAGCAGCTTTTAATGTAGATGGAAGAGATTCAAGGGGGAATAGTTTGGCAGTTATTCGTGATCCTCGATTGATTAAAGGCTCAAGCAATGGTTCTGGAACAGAAGTTAACAGTCGAGAGAAGGAGACTAGTTATAAAGTGGCCACTGGTGATGAGGGCAGTACAGACAGGAATGTTAAAGAAGCTAGAAGAAAAAACAGACCTGGAGGTATTCTCATTATCATGTAGTAACACAATCAACTGTGTATCATCAAATCATCATGTATTATCATCATGTATCATCATCATACATCATCATCATGTATGATCATGTATCATCATGATGTATCATCATCATGTATCATCATGTATCATCATCATGTATCATCATCATGTATCATCATCATGTATCATCATCATGTATCATCATTATGTATCATC
This sequence comes from Anthopleura sola, assembly GCA_023349425.1. NCBI lineage: Eukaryota > Metazoa > Cnidaria > Anthozoa > Actiniaria > Actiniidae > Anthopleura > Anthopleura sola. The sequence continues at coordinate 3,606,363 of JALHLI010000018.1, read as the reverse complement.
ATCATGTATCATCATGTATCATCATCATGTATCATCATCATGTATCATCATCATACATCATCATCATGTATCATCATCATGTATCATCATGTATCATCATCATCATGTATCATCATCATGTATCATCATCATCATGTATCATCATCATGTATCATCATCATGTATCATCATCATGTATCATCATCATGTATCATCATCATGTATCATCATCATCATGTATTATCATCATCATACATCATCATCACGTATCATCATGTATCATCATCATCATGTATCATCATCAGCCATGACAGTCATCATGCATGATTTTTGATCAGTCAACCTAATCTAACTTGTTAACTTGGATGATTGATTGCCTTATGCTCACTCATTTCAGATCACAGGAGAGTAGTCAAACCATTCCCAAAGAAACAGTCATGCTTCTATGTGTACAATCCTGATAACGATTCTGAATGTGAAGCAGTTAAGGTAAAGTGATCAACAAAGACAATATTTTGAGGCAATGATAATTTCATTGACAGTCATTACTTCATGTCCTCAGCATTACATGCTCAAGACTGGTGCACAGTTCCTTGATGTCAGTGATCAAACCAATCTAAAGTCCATGACAGGAGAATTGAGAGTTCTAGTACGCCGAAAGAACAGGCAATCCATACACAGGTTTGTTAAACAGTCCAGCACCATCAACTAATTATTTTGATGATTGGATAACAGGGATAGCATAGCGTTAAAATATTCACCTTTCCCCTCTGTAAGCCTTACGTGTTGGGGTGCGAGTTTGATTCCTGGAGACAAATTCCTGTTGTAAATATAGTTGTTTGGTGTGCTGTTCTCTCCCTTGCCATGAGGGATTTTATCAAGGATCTCTGGTTTCACTCCCCCCCCCCCCCCCCCCCCCGCAAGAATAAATAAGAATAAATGAGAATTAACATTGGAATCCACCAAGTCGCTTTTCCTCCACTGCATTCCAATTGGAATTTAGAAATTGATTTTTGAGGAGGGAGGAAAAACCGGAGAACCCAGAAAAGCACTCTAAGCTCAGGAGAGAACCAACAAACAACTCTACTCACATACGACACCTAGCCAAGCAGACTTGAACTTTGATGGCCTTGGTGAGAGGCAAGTGTTTTCACCGCTATGCCACCTGTGCTTCTCATGTAAAATGAGACGTATGTAATTAGAATGTAGTGGAAGTGAGTGTGATAAGCATTAACCTCTGGCTAAGGGAGAATCAGTAAGCACGTTCTGTATCATGATGTAAAATAATTTCACTTTTTTATCTCTTGAAGGATCAGGAACCTTGTCAAGATGAAACTCTGTGCAACAGTCAAGTTTGCTTTGTTCAATACTGTTGAAGGTGGGTTTAATATCAATGGAAATGAATTCTGTGAAATAAATTGGAAAAATCGCACAAGGGAATAGGAAAACAACAAACTACAAGGTGTGACAACCAGCGTAGGATGAATGATCAAAGATGTAGAGGGACTATGAAAGGGAAAACAGATAAATGGAAAGGAATTCAGGGTGTGGTTAAAGGCCTTGCATATTGTTACTCCATACATCAATCATTCTTGGCATCCTTGTCCTTAGTCCCCAAAATCCTTTTTATTATTAATACACACACAGCCAGCTGTCATGCTCTACAATGCTAAAGGAGCAGGCATAGCACAGTTGGTTAGTGTGCAGCCTTCAGAGCTAGAGGACCATGGTTTGATCTTCAGGATCTCCATATCTGTTTCAACTTCTCTTTGTTCTGTGTACCTTTAGCTGTAATGAGGAACACTGATAGTTTTAAGGTGGTAAAAGGTGCACCTATGAGTGTACATACTGGACTGGCTCAGGAGAATTCAGCAACCACTCCCTGAGTGATTGAAGTGAAATAAGTTATCTTTACTCTTAAACTTTTTTCTAACCCCTTGCATTTATTTTCTAGATGTTAGTAAGAAGACAAAAGCATATGCTGCTATATTCCAGTACGGTGGTGTTCTCATCCCAGATGATGCCATCCTAAGAAATGTTGATCCAGGTATTTTAAATTTTTTTTCCTTCTGTTTTTGGTTACTACTGTGCAGGGTTTGAACCTTTTTTAGTACTTTGCAAAATCTAAATGAGAACAAATAGGAGAATGAGGTCTACTCATACTTAATTCTGCACTCTTTTCTCCTATTGTTTCCATCTCATCCAATTAGTTCTCTCATCCATTTTCCCTTCATTCTCATTTTTCAGCTTTATTGGAGGCATTGCTTGGTTTCATGGCGGAACAGAATGCAATCCATCAAAAATTCTTCTGGGTAATGAATATTCGCTACATCGCTTACAAGAAATTAGGAGCTCAAAGGTATTCATATTTTAGCTTTACCTTGGTATTTTATCTTGTGAATGAGTGAAAAGACTGTACATGCAACAGCCTTTGGTGCAAGAGAGTTCACATTTGCCCAAGCCCCACTGAGCCACTATGCAGGCTTTGCTAGTGTTCTTTTCTAGTGTTTATTTAAATATTTTTTTATTTATTTATTTATTTTATTTATTTATATTTTATTTCTACTGACATAAGACCTATTTTTTTGTCCTGTTTAAGACCTTTGACATGGAGAGATGCATTTGTTCTTGACCTTCTGAGGAAATACAGAAACGAAAGATTCGTGAATATCATCAACAAGGTAATAGAATATTCCTGAACAAATTTTGTTCAACAATCTTAAATTTGGATGTGCAGTGACCGTGGCAGTGCCATGTATGAGCTTGTGTGGATGAGTAGTGATTTCATTCATCATAATCTTGTTCATGAAGTGGTGTTGTCCATGCTATACCATGCTATACCTATACCATGCTATACCATAACCATGCTGTTCCATGATCTGTTACATATCGTGCTTTAATTTTTGTCTCTTACTAATTCACTGACTGCCGCAATGGTAGGAAATTAATGACTAATTTTTAATATTCCATGAATATTACCAGATTCTTCAACATTTAATTCAAAAACCTTTTGTTTTGTCTTCCAGGATTATGTACTTGAGAACTTGTCACCTGTTCAAAGATACTTGGACACAGCGCTAAAACAACAACTAGAACTGATGCCGACGTACAGACACTTCATTCTTCTCTCAGGTACCTTGCTAAACCCCATCAATTTGTAACACATTAGTAAAAGCATCTAGATTACTTAACTGAGCGTGAATTAGCCAACGAGCAACTGGCTTGAGTAGCCTCTCTGCAATGTACAACTAAGAGGGGTTGTAACCATTCTTAGTGGCAAAGTCAAAACGATGGTCCAAGATAAGGACTCGATTATATTGATGATCTGTTCTTTGCTTGTGCTCATAAACACTAGGTTAGGGACAACAGGACTCAGTCCTTATATCATTCATTATGGCACTTATCTCTAATGTGCAACTGTGTGTTTTTCTTACAGACTTGAATAAGCAGACTGTAGAAGTATCTTGGTTTTATAATAGAGGAGTAAGTAGAGTTTTTCTTTGGTACTTTAACCATGCCGATGTTAGTAATTGTTAATGTTGCAGTAGTATTAGCTGTGAATGTTTAGAATGTTCGTATCGTGGCCATGCAAAGCGACACGATCTTTCACCATCGTAGGTGGCTACAAAAATGAATGCATTTTGGAATTGCTTTTTTAATAAGTTGACTTTACTTCTTGTAGATTGGTTTCATGGATGTGAAGGAATGGCTTCATCTGTTTGCTGGGTAAGTGGATTATCATGTATCATCATCATCACGTAACATCACCATCATGTATCATCATCTTGTTTCTTCATCATCATGTGCCAACATCAACATCAACATCATCATGTATCATCATTGCCATAATGTGTCATTGCCATCACCATCAGCATGTATCCTGTATCATCGTGAATCATCTTGTATCATCATCATCATCATGTATCATCACCAACATGTATCATAATCATCATGATCTATAATACTTGGTCATTGATGTGTTGCATGTGTTTCCTAGAGAGGCAAAGACTCGGCAGTTACTGTCTTCCAGTAAATATACAAAAGATGGATCTGAGTACACAGCAGAAGGAACCAGACAAGATACCCTACAGTACGATACAATAGACTCTCCTGAAGGTAACGACATATTCAAACAATGCTGTTCCATATTGCTAGTAGATTTTTTTAAGTACTTTTGTGTTTGTTCCCAAAGATGAAGAATCAAATGAACCATCAAGTATGCCTGCCATAGCAACTCACATTTCAAATGAGCCTTCCTATGAATCGCATCATCAGCACAGTCACCTGTCCAGGTCATTATCCGGTAACATGGTCTCTCGATGTACCAACTACAATGACAACAGCAACATGAAAGAAAAGAGACTTGAAATCCTTTCATCAATAAATAATGTCAAAACAAATCTTATGTACGACATGGGGGCCAAAGGAGGGAACGACAACTCCAAGGAATACTGTCTTGGGATCCAAGGTAACGTTGCTAAGCAAAGGCAGTACGAAAGATCCAGAAGTTACGAACCACGTCTTCGAGTACACAACGAAAGGGTGATGCCAAGATGGACAGACAACCATCGAACATATGACACCACAAAAACCTTGGATAAGAATGGTTTGCCTAATTTTAAGGAGGCACAGTACTCTGAAGCACTGTATGAGAAACGTACTAGTTACCATGGTAACGACAGGCATAACAACAACAACAACTACAAGGGGACGATACCAAGCAGTAAGTTGAAAGAGAAAAACTCAATTAGAATGGAAAGTATGAAATCTATAGGAAGTCCATCTTGTCAGCATAGGAAATCTCCAGTCAATGGGCGTTCTCCCCTGAACTCTGATCATAGAGCACATTGATAAGCTCTGGTTTTTATTTTTTATTATAAATACTATTTATTACATAAGCACAAGAAAGTTAAGAAGCATTTTGACCACACCCTTTTGTTATTCTGGGGTTAGCTTTATAGTCCAATTACTCTGCATTCAGGATCTCCTTGTCCGGTCTCGTACCCAAGGAAGGGGGTGATTGAGGGGCAGGCCATTCTTTACTAGCCATACAGAGTGTAGGAAAAAATCTGTGGATCATGGGTAAGGTCTTATCTAACAAAAGTGCTTGTCTGGATTTTTGCCACTACATTTCCAGTGCTGTGTGTGTCGAACCCAATTCAAATTTTGAGTCAGGTGAGCTTAGATCAACCCAGAGAATATTTTAGGGTTAGACAAAGTTGAAGATTCTGACAGTTAAATGTAAAACTTTTTCTAAGAATCCAATTTGTAAGTTGTTTTTCTTTTTCACTTTGATAATATGCCACTTTTGTAAACATTTCCAGAAATAAATGTCTACATAGAAGATAGATCCTTGTACTAAGTACGTTTTTATTTTACTTTACAGCATTTAACTGAACGACCACTGAACTTCTTTACACGGACTGCAACACGAGACATCCACAACAACTCTTCGTAAAGAAATACACCAAATCTTTCATTCACAGTGAATTTGTAGGGTGTGCCACAGAGCACGTTTTGGGACCTTTTAAGAATTAGAAATATGCCCTTTCAAACCACGACACGTAAAGAAATATACAAAATATTCCATTCACTGTTAATTTACAGGGTGTGCCACAGAGCACGTTTTGGGACCTTTTAAGAATTAAAAGTCTTTGTGCTTTCGAAATAAATTTTGCATGCCATCCACCTATTGTATACACTTTTCAGTAAGTAATTATGGTGAAGTTGTTGACTATACAACACATTGATTGATTAATTAATTGATTAATTCAATTCCCTAAAATTAGGAACCCTATGATGATAAATGATTGTTGAACTATTTCAACTTCTTCATTGTAAACTCATTTGGACAAATTTATTATACGAAAAGATTTTATTACAAAAATGCTTTCTATTTTGTACAAAATGTTTCTACGTTGAAAATAGGTATTGTACATATCTGTTATTGTTATAAAGAGAAAATATATTTTAATATCTGCGTTTCTATTTAAATAAACACGTTTTTTAATATCCTGGTTTTTTCAGTTTTTAATAACTCTGATAGTAGTAGATAATAAACATAAATGACTCCTAGACGTCAGTCATTAGAATATGGCATCGAAAAACCTTTATAACTTCAAGATAATATAATATAAATCGGTATAATTTTTTTTGGCCATACAACAGCTCACCTCACGTAGAATCTATACTGAGAATATTGTCAGATGTGTCATAGGCACTTTAATAGCATATGGCATGGAAAAACCTTTATAACTTCAAGACGCATCACTCAAACTTTGGCCACACAACAGCTCACCTCGCGTAGAATCTATACTGAGAATATTGTCAGATGAGTCATAGGCACTTTTATAGCATATGGCATGGAAAAACATTTATAACTTCAAGACGCATCACTCGAACTGTATATTTTTTTTGTCCACACAACAGCTCACCTCATGTACAATCTATACTGAGAATATTGTCAGATGAGTCATAGGCACTTTTATAGCATATGGCATGGAAAAACATTTATAACTTCAAGACGCATCACTCAAACTGTATAATTTTTTTGGGGGCCATACAACGGCTCACCTCATGTAGAATCTATACTGGGAATATTGTCAGATGTGTCATAGGCACTTTAATTCTCCTTTTGCACGTTATGTCATCGCCGCCATGTTGGTGGTATATATGGGTGGTATATATGTGTGGTATACTTCGCATTAACGAGCAATAACGTCGCGTGCAACTTGTCGCGCAACATTACAAGTTGCAGTGCGAATGTTGCTCGTATTACCACCTTGCGCTCAACCAATTTTCTTTGTTGCAGGGAGTAGAAAGAGCTTCTACTTAATGCAACAAAGTCTAGCAACATTTTTTTTTGTTATACAGAGGGTAAAACGAGCAACATTCGCTCTACAATTAACTTGCAACGCAAGAATGTTGCACGACAAGTTGCACGCATTTGTTGCCCGTATTACACAACTTTAGGAAGAGAGGAGTAATTGTTATCAGATCACAATACACAACACTGTTCATCGTTTGGCTATTTTAATATACTATTTCTAAATTGGAATATTTTCTACGATTTACAAAGCTTTCAAAACTATGTACATTATATATCTTTGATTATAAAATCGTAAATAGTGTGACACCATTACGGTAGTTTTACGCTGGAAGCCATATTGCAGTTAGCCGTTCTGAGGTTTAGGAAAAAACTTGGCCGAGTTGGCGTTGCAGTGCATTGTGGGACATTTCCAAGGCGAATTTCGTCCACTAAAACAGTTCCACAATGCAACGCGATACCAACTCGACCCAGTTTTTTCCTCAACCTCTGAACGGCAGTATGTCTTCCCAAGGCTGCAGCCAGAGTTAGTTATTTTATTTAACCCATAAATAGATATTAGTCTAACAGACTTTTTGGTAGACACTATTTCTATTGGTTTTTTGTTGTTTTGTTTCATGGGTTTAATTAAATCGTTCTACTAAAATATTTATATTAAAACCATTTTCTATTTCTTAAAAGAACGTATTTTTATAGCTTTACGACCCAGGGCTAATTCTTCCGCGGTAAGTGATCAAAATTACAACAAGTTTGAGTTTATACAGAAGCAAGACGATTGCAACACGATTAGAACTGCACGGATCGTGTTAGAATAAAAAGTTACTAATTTCCCTTAAGATTTAATCAAAAACGATCGACGTTTTTAGAATTAGAGTGAAATCACTAAACCCTTGAATAATTTGTTAAAGTGTAATAGTCAAATAGACACAAAAGAAAACAATGGAATAGGCCCTTTGCAGCTAATAATTAGTAACCTTTTTAAAGTTTGTTTGCCTTCGAGTGAAGCCTTCGATCTCAAGGGACCGTGAGTTCGAATGTCTATTTTACAGGTTTAGTGATTTCACTCTAAATGTTTTGTGGATCGAGTTACCCATAAAAAATATAACAAAATTAATCTAAAATCAGAGCACGCGCGCTGAGCGAGGTAGAAGACTTCAACAAAAGGTAAAGCAAATAACTTGACCTCGCTTGCAGTGTGCTTGTTAAATTATTATAAAAAAATCATTTGCTTCTGTTATTATATTTAATTTAAATTTGAACAAAAATAAGCTGAGTATTTAGTGATTTTACTCTCCCCCTGAAGCTGTATGTAATACTCGAAAAGAAAATAAGGTTAGTGTTTGATATTACTATTTCAGGGGGAGTATTGAAGATCACTGCAAAAAGTTGTAGCAAAAAAAATCCCCGAAAAGACGACCTACAGCCGTCTATTCGATCTATATAGAGCGGTTTTCGTATTAGTGGCAAACAATACGACAAATATGTAGCCGTACCGTTATCTTACCGTAACCGTAACTACCCATTGTGATTGGATGAATTACTGGAAGACAATGGAAAGCCATTACAATGTTACGGTATGTTGTACCATGTACATGCTGTAAAGCGGGACCTTATGTTTCCCACTCATACGAAAACTGCTCTCTACGAGCCGTATACCGGTGTACAAATCCCGTAAATTACACATCACTGCTTGTCTCCCATGGCGGTAGTGTATACGAGGAGTAGAATGTCGGTGGTAGTTTGTAAACCGGAGGGGGTTTTTCTAGCGGTTCTTGGGGTACGTTGTACTCGGGGGGCGGTGTCTCGTACACAGGTGACGATCGTGACGGAGTGGGTTTGTAATCCTCTTCATCATAATCATCGCTGTCGTAATACAGTGTTCTATCCAGGGACATCTCAGACATGTACGAAGGCGGTTGGCTGAGCTCGTCGTTCTCTAAGATGAGCGGTTTCCCAGAGCGAGGTTTCATTTCCATTTCCGGTTCAAGGATGATGGGCTTCCGCTTCTTGTAGGTTCGTTTTTCGGGATCCGCCGGCTCGGCTCGCCTTCGCCGCAGAAACAGAAGTAGAAGTATCACGGCTATTATAATGATAATAATCGCAACGATGATCCCGGGTAGGACATGCTTCTCCCATAAACCCGAGGGTTCAGTGCCAACTACTTTATCCGGTACAACCGGGGGTGCAAATGTAGTTGCATTGCACACTCCACTCAAAGTACGATTTGCGTTTGTAACAATATATTCAGGAGATAAGTATTCTTTGAATGTTAGAGTAACTCCATCTTTCCCGACCACTTTCTCTGCAACATAGTTGACTTGGGTAGTGTTGCACACGTCTGTCGGGAGAGAATCATTCGTCCATGAAAAGAGAATCGATCCTTGGCTGTAGGACAGCACTCTGACTTGGCTCGTGTCAGAATCACCGTAGTATCCACTAATTCGACTCACAAGATCGAGTCTCTGAGAAATATTCCGTTCAAATGCAGTATAATTATTGTCCAGTCTTACAGAGAGTGATTGTGTGTACGACATGCTTGTTTTTCTGATCATAATTTCAAACACATCGTATCCTATCAGGCCTGCACTGTCTTTCGCCGCGAGCAGAAACTTCACTCCTCTTTCAGGGTCGCTAGGGATATCTTTCTCCATTGGCAAACCATACATTAGTTGTTTATTGGCATCAAATACCAACCAAAAATCATCTCCAAGTTCTGCAGTAAATTCCTCGTTAAATCGTTTGAGTGTTAGTGTTAGGTTTCTGGTGTTGCCGTCTTCATCATGGAACACATCTTCAGAAATACTATATCTGAATACTTTCCCGGCTGTTGCTGTTAGACGTCCTATGTCATTGAGTAACTGAGGAGGATTGTTTGGTGTGACAGTGGTTGGTAGGCTGGTTGGCAGTGGTTGGACGGACGACGAGAGGTTCTGTGACGTCAGCGATACTGTGGATACCTCAACCGACGAGACGACGATGGAACTACTCGGAGACGAACCTAAGGAGGAAGATAATAATATTTGATGAACTAATGATGTTAGCGTGGCTAGAGTGACTGACTTCTTGATGGCCTTGTGGTCAACACGTGGTGTTGGCAATGATATAGACTCTCAACAGCCTCTCTTTTCCCTCATAACTCAGTCGAGTCGAGTTTTTCCATGCCTTGGACACGCGGGGAGTGGGAGCCAGTTTGCAGCGGCACTTCCCGCCTATTAGGCTCCAATCCCCACAGGAATCCTAAAAACTCGTCTTTACTGAGTCTAGAGGGAAAAGTGGGACTCGCTTGCAGTCTAGTAGTGACAATGTTACTTTTACTGGTCTGAGTGTTGATGACAGAATGACAGTATCAGCTGACAGTGTTTTAATGTTACAGGATGATGTAGATGATGCATTCTAGTGGATAGCACTGATGATCATGAAGACGGAGGTAATAGTAACTCCAGCAATGTGTGTGAGTGGCATCGTCGTATAAGGATTAAGGGAGGGATAATAGAGAGAAAGACCCCAAGATTAAAGGAGAGAAAAAAAAATTCAACGGTGAAGAAGGCTTTGGAACATAAAGATTGCATTACTGTTTTAGGGGCTGGAAAGAAAAATGTTGGGAAATGAAAGGGGAAAAAATAGACAATAACGTTGATGATTTTTTACCACTTACTGTTACCGTTACATATGGAGTCATAGGGGAAGAAGATTGCTTCCACGAAGAGATAGTTATGCGTTTGTTGTGATAGAAACAAGTCAGGAAAGTGAAAAGATTTTTCAAGAAGAATCTAAGAATATGATGATATTTAATATATAAAATTACGAGAAGACTAGTTGTCATTTTGTAATTTGAATATTTCGGCCCTTATCCAAAGGCCATCAACTCCAAATGAAGAGATTTTCATTCATTTGCAGTTGATGGCCTTTGGATAAAGGCCGAAATATTCAAATTACAAAATGACAACTTGTCTTCTCGTAATTTCATTTATTATCAAACTATATGCCCAAAAGAATATATTTATTATGATATTTGTGGTATGATGTGATGTGGCGTAGATTTGAGTATGGTAGACATGGATAAAATGAATAGGACAAGAATATTCATGCATGGAAATAGGGGAGAGAAATCTCGAAGAAAGTAGTTGTCTAAGCCGTTATAGGTTCTATATTTTGGTGTAGAGCGTGAAAGATACGAATGGAGCAAAGGGAGAGAGCTTTAGCTCAGTGATTTTTGCACGATGGAGAAATCTTGGCCAAAGATGAAGACGAAGTTACAAGCAATGCAACAGATTTGCTGCAACTTGTTTAATGAGAAAACCATGCTGAGTATATCTCGGGAGTATGAAGTGAAGCCGGTAACGTGTATATGGATGATGGTAATGGTGAGTGGATATCTTGGCTTAAAAATGCATAATTGGCACTCAGAGTTTTGAAACTCGAACCAGTGAAAGAGCAATCCCAATGTATGAAGTAATGATGATTTAGTAAATAAAGTCGCGTCGTAAGCTAAGAAATACGCATGGATAAAATTGTTGGTGATGCTTATGCTTCTACGGTACGTGCTGAGAGCTGTCACACTCTACCATTAAAAGTATTTCTTTGTCAAATTCGGTGCCATCATAATGTCTTCAGTTGATAAGTAAGATATTTGCCAACACATGTCACAAAAAACGAATGAATGAAGAAGAATGAATGGTGAACTCACTTGTTTGTGGTAAATCCGATGTAAATGGTGTAGCGATGGTGCTGTTTTCCACCCAAGAACTCGAAGGATATAACACCGTTGATATTTCACTTGTAACAATACTTGTCGAGGGTGGAAGGCTCGTAGCTGACGAGGGAACAAGGGAGGAGCTCAATGGACTTGATAACATGGATGTACTGAAAACACTTGACGTTTGCAATGCTGTTGTTGCAGCTTGTAAACTACTTGAAATGTTTGGACTACTCGTCAAAACAGAAGTACTTGACGACGGCTGCACAGATGACACCAACAATGATGTTGTCGTCGTAAAATATGGCGTGGTACTGTTGCTTGTAAGAACTGTCCTAGTTTCTTCCAGGAGACTTGAAGATGCAGGTGAACTGAACGTGGTTGGAGTTACAACTAGGGTAGTGGCATTCAAACTGGGTACTGGAGTCAGGGTCGATAATTCCTGGTATACACTTGTACTCGTGATAACTGTGGTATTGGTGATGCTACTTGATGGTAGTATCATGGTTGACAAACTAGTCGTAGCCAAGGTAGATGATGGTACTACTGATGAAATCGAAGGCAATACTGTAGGAATGGAGCTATTAACAGTGGTTGTCGTCAGGACCATACTTGACACATTTGGTGACAGTGTCTCTTCAACCAGTAAAGTGGCAGTGGTGCTGGTGACATTCAAGATATCACTGGTGTAGTTAGGAGATGAACTGAATCCCGGAGACACACCAGACGATGTGACAATTGGTGAACTTGTGGACAAGAGTGGAGTCATACTTGAAGACAGTGGTACCGTGGACACATTGCTTGGTGTCATTGTGGAATAAGGTGTCTGTGTTTCCATGACGACGCTACTTGGGGAAACCGTTGTCATGGTGACATTATCTGTTGAACTTGGAAGAACTGACGTCGAGAAGACAGGACTACTTGTTGGCACACCTTGAAAAAAAAGGAATCGATTACGTATGCAACCTCGTACTGATGACGTCATTCAAGTATTGTCAAACACTTTTGTTGTCTTGAGATGACGTCATCTGTAGAGGTCACATGGTTAGACTGACACGTGGTTGGGGGTGGTGTCTTCAAAAGAAGCTACCAAAGTTGGTCAGTATAATTCCAAGATGTCCAAAATCTGCAGTAAGCAGTCGATTGAACATGCATTCTGAACAATATTCAGTACAACAAGTTGGTCATCTGGTTTTCAGAAGATTTTAGTAAAATAAAACAAATAAGTAGCTGTTTCTGGTTATCGGTTCTGTCGGAGAAGTTAAAAGCGGAGGAGTAGCAGCTTGCGTTTTTTTGAAGCAGAAAGAAAATAAGAGAGATACCGTGAACTCAAAAAGAGATAAAGAAAAGATGAAAGAAAAAGAGAGAATAGTTAAAAGGTGAAATTAGAAAAAATAATTATAGATAAGCAGCAACTTGTGGGGCCATCACCAACAGTGATTACCACAGCTGAAGATCAAGAAAGAAGATAGAGTGTGTTAGAAAAGGCTCGTTATCAGGTTTGCCGTTCATTAATGCAGGGCTATCTCGGCCCCTAACAATCACCACGGCTGATAGGTCGAGCGAAAAACTAAGAAAATATGCTATGTTAGTTGTTATGGCAACGTGTCTCGTTTTGTCGTTGCAAATAAATATCTTTGTAAATGCAAGACCCGCTACCTGATACCACAGTTGAGTTGCCATATTGACTTGTATTGATGCTTGTATATGGCAGCTCCAAAGTGCTTGAGTGTGCCACACTAAACGTAGAAGAACTCGTTGCGTTTAGTGTCATCATTGCGGACCAGTTGAACAGACTTGTACTTGACGAGTTTATTTGGGCCATGGACGAAGAGGATAGCACCAGGGTACTTAGTATTTCACTCTCCTTTGACAAAACTCTGGTTGAGTTTAGGATCATCAGTGTAGAGGTTGGTTCCAGAGAACTTGAAGCGTTTTGTGTGGACATGATTGTCGTCATGTTTGCAGTTACCAGTGTAGGGCTTATTTGTGACAAACTTGTTCGATTGTTGGTCAATACTGGGCTTGTTGTGTTCAAAGTGGTCAGTGTGGAGCTTATCACGAATGGGCTTGAGTAATTTTGTGCCAATGATGTTGTCGTCGATATAAACTCAGTTCTTAACACTTCTGTGGAGTTGGTAACTGTGGAGTTACTAGATGGAAATCTGCTTGTCATTGGCGATGGTTGTAACAGTGTTGTAGAGTTTATTGATGGTAAAAATGTCGAACGGTTCACCATGTAAGAACTACTTTTTGTGATGATACTACTGTCATGCAAAGTGCTGTTGAGTGCAAACGTGCTAACAGTAGCAAAACTCGTCATTACATGAACAGTACTGCTTGTATTAACAGTGTCTAGGATAAGAGTTGGACTCAACGTTGTGTTAACAGTTGCAAACGAAGGTACAACTGTTGATGTGTTCATGAGGCCCACCGTTCTCGACAGCTCAATGCTTGAAGTAACTCTTGTTGATGCGTTCATGGTGTCTGTAATCGTCAGTATCGATGAACTCAAGTTTCTTGTTGTCGTTGCTGTAGGTTGAATTGTTTTTGTCACTAGTTGGGTTGTGTTCCAATCACTCACGACTGTAGAATTCCAATTTTCCATCTCTATCGTTTTGTTGACACTAGCAGTTTGAAGAACAGTCGTATTGAAGACTACAGTCGAAGAGTTTGTCAAGTATATTGTACTCGTGACAGATGTCAGATTTAATTCAATGCTTGTAGTTGGGTACACAAAGCTACTTGTGTTTACAGTCGACGTCGAAGGCATTCGGGAGATATTCGTAGATGCTTCGAGTCCACCTGTTGCATTCGGAGAAACAGTCGACAAGATAACCGAGGATAACGACGTCGTGTTTCTAATTGCACGACTCGTGGATGGTAATACTTGGGAGATATTCGTAGATATATCGGGTCCTCTTGTAGCATTTGGAGACACAGTCGACAGGGTGACGGATAAGACCGACGTATTTCCGACTAGCGAGCTTGCATGCGACGTTGCTGGTGAAGGGAAGACAATATATAAAGTATGACGACTGAATTCAAAACAAGAACACATGCAGGAATGATTGAAAGATTTTAACGTGCCATTTTGGAGTTTAATGCTGGTTGTTTTAAAGACTTGTGCACCCAAGACGTGCATTGTAAACGGTTTAGAAGAAGATTTTATTCAAGATTTTCTATGCAAGACGAGAAGTGCTCCCTTTGCTTGTGTTCTGTGACATGCAGAAGAGATTTTCGAGCAGAATGGTGCTTGCATTCCCATGCAAAACATAATGTTTAAGATGTTTTGGTGCAAAGAATGAAGTGAAATGGTTTAAAGGTGTTTAATACCGTGTTTAAAGAGAGTTTTAGATTCCGGGCATCTTTTAAGTGTTCAGCAATAGTGGTGCTCACAATACCAAGTAGTGATATCCATGCATCTTCTGATAAGTGATCCTGAAAAGTGGTGTTGGTGCTTCTGGTGATATGGAAACCATTGCCTGATCTAGTTAGGAGTGAGGAAGAGAGTGAAAGGTGGTGGTGGAATGAGATGAGATGTCTCTCTTTCTCGACCCTCTTTCTCCACCCCTCCCTCGTCCCTAGACTCCCTGCTCCGGCAACGCAGGCCAACAGCATGATAGTTACTGTGCTTGTTCTTATAATGTGAATTTACAGCGCTACGCGCAGAAGTATGACCACTTTTAATGTATTCGCATACTTCTATGCACGGGATTTTTGCTCCAAACGAGCTTTTACACGCCTTATTTGGTAAAACCAGACAGCTTCGCATCAATTGTGTCGGTTTAAAGTACAAAATCCCGTGCATAGAAGTATGCGAATACATTAAATGTGGTCATACTTTTGAGCGTCGCGCTGTAATGTAGTATTGAAATTTATACATATATATTTATCTTTAATGCATTTAGTGTTATGCCACGTGTACTACGTGCACGCGGTGATTATATTTACAGTTATTATAGTGATTATATCCCTCATGTCATCACTAGCGTCGTGAACAATCCATATTATAATATAATGCATATATTATGGGATGGATGTCAGTTTCCATGGTAACAATGGCATTCGTTCAAGGCATGCGTAAGTTTGTTTTACGTGCACTTTTCATGCTTTAGAATTTTGTATACTCATTGGATAAATGTACTTGCCGATATTAATGAAAGTACGAAGTATACGTTGCATGGTCGAAGAACGAACGAAGTAGATGTAGCTCACTATTATTAGTATACTTGTACATGCCTTAATCAAATACTTACAAACAAATTTATTATTTTTAAACATCTGTTGTTCAGATAAATATTATTAAGTTGAAGTTTAAAGCGCTGGCAGATGTTGCAAAAAATTTTAGGAAGAGATTATAAGTCGAGATCTTAATATTTCTAGCAATCAAAGATTTAGTTTTCGAAGGTTTCACCATCGTCAAAAGCATACTTGGTATTCGATTGTGTACTTACCATCGACAACGCTTGTATTCATCACTGTTGGTAACAACCTGGGGAAAGATAAATAAATAAATAAATATTAAATGAATGAATGAATGAATGAATGAATGAATGAATGAATGAATGAATGAATGAATGAATGAATGAATGAATGAATGGATGGATGAATGAATGAATGAATGAATGAATGAATGAATGAATGAATGGATGAATGAATGAATGAATGAATGAATGAATGAATGAATAAACCTTGTTTATAGAGGGTAGCAGGTAACAGTAATTCAACTGACAAACCTGTGGCCCAGTCTTTTAACGTCTCTCAAGTTGAAAGGGACTGGACCACCATTAACGTGATACGTGATCATCCGAGCCACGTGATAATAAGATTTTTTTAAATTTACATCTTACATTTAACAAGAAAATGTATTTCTTTATATACTTACGTCGTAGCAGACATGTTTACGGATGTTATGATGGGGACTGTGGATAAGGTTGGCACAACAGACACCACTGAACTCGAATTCACCATGGATGTCTTCAGGACTTCATCTGTTCCGTTAGAAGTACTGACAACAGAAGTGTTGGACACAACCAAAGAGGCACTCGACGTCATGTTAGTAACGTTTAGCGACAAACTCAAAGTCATTGTCGGAGAAGAAGGATAAAAGGATGTTGTCTGGAAGCTTGGCTGAATGGTACTCGTTTGATTTAGGAAGACTGTACTGTTCAATGCAACAGAACTCGACATGTCCGTTGTTGAAGAAGGCAAGACTGATGTTACAGCACTAGTATTGACAGGCAATGAAGATGGTACACTACTCGTAACAACTGATGCCGTTTGAGTCAAGTTTAGACTTGCTGTACTAAAGTTAGTTTCTGGAAAAAGCGTACTAATAGTACTGTTAAGAACTGCCGAAGAATTTTCTGAGAGAAATATGGATGGACTTGGTGTAATTGAATAAACTGTGCTTGTCGTAATGCTGCTGCTGTTGGACATGAAGACGGTTGAGTTTTCCAGTTCTAGTACGGCTGAGGTGGTATTCAACACAGGCAATAAACTAGCACTCGTGGCATTCACAGATGATGTTACTGAAGAAGAAGAAGAAGAAGCAATACTTGTGTTGAAAACAGTGCTCAAAATAACGCTTGTACTTGTACTATTCACCGTCTTTGAAATGGAAGAAGTGTTGACTTGGCTTGAAACATTGACTGTAGGAGAAGAGGTTATCGACTCCAAAATAGTAGTCAAGTTCAAGGAAGACAAAACTGGTGTACTTGTCATGACAACTGTGTCCAAAGTTGGGCTCATTGTTGGGATACTAGATGTGAGGTTCCTTGTCGATTCTACAGCTAACGTTGAAGACATAAAAACTGACGAAGTTGGAGTAACTTGTAGCATACTGGACAACGTTAAAGATGGCATCAGGGTAGAGTTTGGAGTTACCAGAACTGTTGTCAAGGAAATACTCTCGGTGATCATGACAGTAGAGATATTCTTGAGTTGCGTAGGAAGAATAGCCGTTGCTGTCGGTGTTGGAGTACCAGCCACTACTGCCCTACGAGCTCTATGCCTTGCCTTCTGAACACCTGAAGTAACATGCCATCCAACAACTGGATGACCGAGAACATTGCTTATTGTCCCGTCTTGAGCACTGGTTTCAAGTTCTGTGAGGTACGTTGGTCCTAACCTCAGGGCTCCACAACTGATTTTCCAAGTGAGTATACTCTTGGGTCCTTTCTTATAACGTCCATCACCAGATCCTGATACAATTGTGGATGGGTTCTCCAGTTGTGGGATCAAAGGATGATCATTGCCGTGATCAAAGAATGCAACTCTGTTGGAAGAAAGGTTCATGTGTTGCGCCATTCCTTGAAGGACTGCCATGCGTTTATGTCCACCAAGTTCATGGATATCAGCGCTGATAACAACAGTTGCAAAAACGGCTTGTATTCCTGAATCACAAACAAAATGTTCACTTGCTTTACTTGGTAGAGTTTCGGAACTTCCAAGACCCACTGAAACGCTTTCAAAAACGAGACCTGAGAAACTGGGCTTTTTTTCTTCTGAAGAAACGTAAATGGTAAATGCTCTCATTCCACATATCTTTCCTGTTTCGCTTCCACTCTTTGCTAAAGCAACTACAAGGATTTCATAACTTCCAGTGTCTTTCATAGTTGGAACTCCATAAAACTGTTGCTTTCTATCATCAAAAGCCAGCCATTGAGGAAGAATCCTGCTACTACCTTCAGATACCTTAAAAACAAAAAGAACAACAAAGTATTAACATTTCAAAAGATTTTCAGTGACTGTATAATGCAGAGGATTTTAAACCTCTTAAAAGTACGTTTTTGAGATGTTGCAACTCTGCAGAAAAGTTTCAAATTAAGAGTGAAAATCAATCTTGCTCAAGTAACTGAAAGTCCTTTCACTGTCGCAGCCTCTTTCCCTTCCCTTAAATGGTAACGTGTTCTTTAAGTTTGAAGAGACAAATTTGTCTAAAACTATTGCTAGCATTATTAGTAAGCAAGAATGGCAACTTCCAATTCTTGTGGCACAGGGGCAGATCCAAAAATTTGCAAAGGGGAGGAGGGGGTGTCTGAAATGAAAAAGTGATGAAATAGTGACATCATCAATAGTCCTGATCTGACTTATTTAATTTGTATACTTAGATTTTATTTGGTGGGTGTCCTGTGCACCTACTTCCCCGAATTCACCCTGTGTGGCAAATATATTGTTAAGTAAAAGGTAAAAGAGGACTATGGTTCAATCCCCTCTAATCTGCGAAGCTTCCTCAGATTATATCATATGTGTCTTGACTGCTTGTATTAAAAAATTGAAGCAATGACTTACCTCTAACCGATCAATATCACAATCAAATGTTCTCTTTGGTATTGTGTAAGCAAATCCCATTCCAACACGAACAAAAGAATCTAACAGTTTTCCTTGTCCTTGAGACACGAAAGTAACTTCTTCACCAAATGAATGAGTTGTTGACAGAAGAATCACTCCATAAAATATCAAAACATATTGTAAAAATGTTCCCTTATAACTACACTTCCAACTAGATAAAAGTCTTGATAAGACTGCTATAAAATATAATATATAGTCAAGAAATCTTGCAGCAAAATTCTGCATTTTGAATGTCACTCTTGTTAACTTTCCAATGTGATTTAAAGTTCTTGTCCATAATAAATAATGACTGCCATTACTTGTTATGTTTAAGATAGCTCTTTGATGTCTTTTGGACAAAGTTCTTTGATTTTCACAGCCATTGCAGTAGAGAATAGAAGTACTATCTTCTTGCTTGTAATTATAATCTCTGGAATGTAGTTCCTCGATTGGAACCATGCCATACTCAAGGTCTCGCATCTTTAAATCTCGCATAACATTAAAAGAACTTTCTTCCATTTCTCCATGCTGTAGAAAAAAATTATAATAATATAGTTAAAGGCTTAGTCTTAGTAGTTTTATTCCAGCAGATATCAAAATTTATTCCCCTGGGGATTGCATTCTTTAAAATTATTTCACTTTCTGAAACCAATTAAGTGCATTATTAATTATTCATTAACATATTAAAATGTGCCCTCTTAGCATTATTTAGGGTTTTCAAGGCTTAAAATAGAATACCTTGGTCTCAGCAAAGAGATAGTAAATATAAAATGATTAATAACAAGATGAACTAAGCCTAGAATTCTTCATTTTAGTGCTAATTACATCTCTTTGTCTATCGCCATCTCTACAGACAAGAACCATTAGTGAGTCACGTTCTATTGAAGGCAGTTTTACTAACATACATTTTACTATGGAAAATAACGCATTTAAATACCTGTTTGGTGCTAGAATTCTGATGTTAAGCCTGTTTCTTTATATACACTAAGCCAAAAGCAAGCCCACGTTGCAAATTTGAAGTCGTTTGGGATTATTTCCGGGGTAAACATTGTTTGTAACCATGGGAGACCAGAAGATCGTATTGCAATGACGACTCAATGGAGAGTTCAAAAATACACTTCATGAATGCAACACCGTTGTTTTACAATAAAAATTACAATGAGGAGTATCACCCTTCGTAAATAATCAGCAAGACAAAAGAAATAATACAAAAAATAGCGAAAATACAGGACACATATCGCTTGATTCGAATAACGTCTAACGCCCTCACTTCAGTATTAATCTCGATGATATCATCTGATAGGATTTTGGAAAATTTACTTATTCACTCCCCTGAGATTTAGTATTCCTATGCACTATGTAGTATTTTGACAACTTTAAGGCAGTATTTTAATTTTTTATGGTATTTTTACACTGCGTGTTACCACAGCAAGGATGACCGCACTCATACAATTTGTAAATGCTAAATCTGGAAACACGATCTCCAAGGCGCGAGTTACAAAAGTTACAATTAATTTGTTCCAAAAAAACCTTGGTTACAGAATTCCATTACACTATACTATAAAATCTTCCCCAAAAATCTACGAAATAATATTCCTCCTCGAGTAGAAATACGAAAACGAGTCCCCATAGGATGTGCGAGCGAAGCAGTTTTGGTAATTCCATAAGGCAGGTATTTTGACCAACACTTTCCGAAACAAACATTATTTATGAAATTATCAGAGGTATCTAGAAGGAAGAAGAAATAATCAGAAATACTCCAGAGAATAAGAGAAAAGGAGGTTTTCGAAAACAAAGAATTGGAATATTATCGGCGTTACTTAAAGCATTATCAAAGCACTAAACATCTGACATCTGCATATCAGTGGCTGTCAAACGCAAATCTCAAAACATTGAAAAATTCGGAAATCTACAGCACTTGAGAATAAGATCCATGCAAGACTTAAAAGGTAGGCTAAAGATTTGGAAATCTGGAGTCAAGAATAACCGTTATTTGTAAAAAGATTTGAAATCTTTATGAATTTGGTAATCCATGTGTTGAAACAGCTGAAGAGCGTCTTATTGAGATGTACTTTGGCAGAGAAATGGACGCTAAAATATATCAGAAATTTACCTACCTTCGCGTCTGTCTTAAAATCTTGCTTTTTCCGTTGAAGTTTGAATCTCATTTGATAATAAAGAGAGAAAATTGTTTACTTAATTATTACATTCTCTCATCGTTCTGAGTTTTCAGTTTATTTACGGGTTCTGGAATTAGAATAAGCGGCCTCGGTTACCCTGGGCATTTGAACGCAAACCAATCAAGCGTCATATCCAAATATGGATATCATGGAATGGAACGTTGGGATGCTGGACTGCTGGATAGTACGGAATTCATGGAACTTTATAAAATGAATTTTTACACAACAATCTTTTTTTTTTTTTTTTGCCAAAATAAAATTTCTAGAGGTATCAGACAAAGCTAAGAGATCGTTTATGATTTATGATTTTGTTAGGGCCGTAAGGGAGTTATTATGGTTTCCCTCCATAAAGTAAGTGTATCTATCTATCCATCTATCGTTGAAAATAATCATAATTTTTGCAATTTTTTTCTTTTTTTTCTTGGGGGAGGGGAGGGTGTGGAGTGACAGTTGTAACATGATCATTACGGCAGTAAGTTTTAAACTTTTATTTTGTTTCTACATGTGTTACAATATCTATTCACTCTATAGTTCTAATATTATATATAAAACTGCTTATAATATGACTCAAATCCTACAATATAAATTGCTTTTAGACACTTACTATCAGTACCAATATTTTTCAAGGGGTTCCATATAACACATGAAACGAAATTTGATACCATATTGAAAACAAACAAAAAAAAAACAATAAAAGTGTCTACTAATGTCTGTTAGACCAGTATCATGGCTCGTTCATCTGTGAATTTTCAATTGGAAAGGTCTCATTTTTCCCTACTAGCAGAGTCTCCCATGTACACGAATCCTGATAGAGAAATTTTCCATAACAGAATTCGTCTACATGGGAGACTCAGCTAGCAGGGAATTCTCATTTTTTTCTTGATTATTTTACCTCAGCAATTGCCAATCACCGATTGCAAAATATTGCTGTTTGCCGCTTCAACCTTATTTGAAATAGCTGTATACATCTGTACATTTGGCAGAGGTTTCCTGTTTCTCTTGTCTATGATAGGAAAGAAAGAGGAAGCCACTGTCTGAGCATGTGCAGGGTAAATGAAGAGGAAAATCAGAAACAAAGAGACCCATATATTATTATCAGTCAACGAAAATCACACTAATATATATCTATAATTCCAATTCCAATTTCAATAGTAAATTAATTTCATCTATTTACGTTATCTTTACATTTTACAATATTTTTATATCTTAAGATTATAGTAATTACCACAAGATAAAAACACAAAGCCTATAATGCAAAACAAAGAAAAGAAAGAAAAGTGGGAAAAGAAAAATGAACATTGCAATGAATTAAAAGGAGAGGCCAACTCCATGAGTCTAGCATTTGGTGTGATAATAGTTTTAACAATATGACCCCAAATCAGCGTTGGTAGGGTATCAGCCAACACCACACCGTTAACCTAAAGATATCCTACTGACCACCTACCACCACCCTAAATACTAGCACCAAAATCAGCCTGAAACCCCCCAAAAGCCTTCTGTCACTTTTTTAGGCAATATATGGAGCAGGTTAGTAGGTTAGGTTAGGTTAGGAATGGTTTTGTAGTCAGCTGCATGCAGGCTATGCACAGACTATTCTAATGGTCACTCAATGAGCCTTCCTTGGTTCTACCACTACAGAGTAGGGCTCAAAATAATGGCCGGTCATACGCCAGTCAAGATGTCCGGTGTATGATATATATATATATATTTTTTCAAATATGACCAGTCACAGGTCTGCTCAAAACTGTTTTTGACCGGTCAGATACCAAACTTGGCCGGACATTGACCATTGTCCGGCAGTTATTTTGAGCCCTGACAGAGTGACCAAGGGTGCCTGGCTCTTTTTGCTACTGAGTGAAAACAAACTGCAAACTTGTTCATGAGATAGTAAATACCAATTATGAGAAATATTATCAAGAAATAAGGTATTTATTCTATTATTGTATTATTGAATAGCTAGTTTGTTTTTGGATCTACCAGTAAAACCTGAATATCCATCACATTGGTACCAGTTAACCCAGTAACAATGTGATCTCTACCACCTTTGAATTTAGAATAGAAAGTATAAGAATCATTATTATTTATTGCTTGCTGGGGGTCCATTCCTTCTGTGGTTGCCTCGGTAACCTGACCAGGTCCAGCGATAGCACCAGCTGCAGGGCAAGGTCCATCCTGGCCATCTGTTCCAGCACTTAGAAAAACAACCTCTTCATCACTGTTAGGTAAGCTTCCAGGTTGGGTCTTTAGTGACTTGTGCATCGTCAATGCACAGGAGAGTGCCATTTCTTGGTTGCGCCCACCAGTACCTTTACCTTTAAGTGTGACTGTCGTCTCTCCTGCCCCAATGACACAGACAGGTTTTTTTGCACTTTTCAGTTCGTTAACTAAATTGTCATTCAAGAGTGGCTTTCCTCCTGGAGGTACATCTGCAGAGAGCATCTCACCTGATGTTGCTACACCAGCAAGGCTTGCAAACCCCACTCCAACCTCTCGTGCTTCTCCCTCAAGTGTAGTAGAAGCAATAACTGGAGTATAGCCCAGAGAGCTAGCTTCTTGTGCTGCAGCACTGACTGCAATTCTATTTGTCCCTACTAAAACATTTTTGACATGAGAAAAATCCCCCTCGGCATTCTGTTTGGAGCCTGCATTGGATTCTCTCTCTGTCAAGAAGTTTAGAATAGATCTAGGGACTTTTTCCTCAGCACGTAGCTTGGAAATGATATGCAAACAGTCTCTGGGTTTGGAAGAATCGAAGACTGTTGGTCCACTTGCTATGATATCCAGTGGGTCACCGATCACATCCGAAAGAATCAAGGTTACAACCTGCACCAAGAAAAACATTACCGGTATGTCAGTCATTAGAGTGGTTTTCCTATAGGTGGTAGGCACTGTAGAGGTGGAGGGAGGTGGGTGGAGGGGGGGGGGGGAGTGGCTTGGGGGACTTAGCCCCCTACACTTTTAGCCAAAAAATATTTTCTGTTGTGAGTTGTCTAATGTTTGAAAGGAGTTTAATGCAATAAATGTATGTTGCCATTGCCTATCAAAACACTGGAAATTGCATTTCCGAGAGCCTCCAAATTAGCCCCCCACTCAAAACTAATCAAGTGCAATTCATAAGTGGGAAATGATAAGGTAAATTTATAGCAATATACTATAGCCTTATCATATCTTACCATGTAGCATATAATAACTACGTATAGTAACTAGCTGTGATATTCTAATGGGGGAATAAATATTTGAAAATGAAAAAAGTATTCTAGTAGTAATGATACTAAAATGACCCTTCTATGGAAACCCCCTACTCTCGTCTAAAACAATGTAGTATGGGCAAAGCAGCTTTAAGCTCTAAATATTCTCACCTTTGCAGGATGTGCAAGCTCCGCCAACTTTCCACCTTTCAGTTTGGATAGATTTTTTCGTACAGTGTTGAGTTCATTAATTGTGGCTCCACTTGAAGCCAGGGCTTTTATGGTCTGTAGTTTCTCTTCCAGTGTAATTGCATCTACAGGCGACGGCAGAAGTGCTGAACCACCCCCAGAAATCAAAACTATGAGCAGATCTTCCTCTTTGACTTTTTTAGCAATTTTCTGGATTTGTGAGGCAGCGTATTGTGCCCTAAAGTCTGGCAGATTATGAGCTGCTCCCTCAATAACATTGATTGGGCTGTTCCCTTGTAGCAGAGTGTTTCTGATAAATTCTTCATTTCCTGATTCCTAATGGAAGAATAAGTGAAAGAGAAAATGCATGAAGCTTATGATCAGACACTGCCTGCTTTAACTCTCTTATCAGGAGTAAAATTTCATGGCCAGTCAGTAAACAATGACCGGCCAAAATTGGTACTTGTTCAGCTAAATGGCTCTGAGGCCATGCCAGTCCTCTTGACTGTTCACATTGACTGTTCATATCAGTCCAATGCGGCACGTCATCGTGTCTGGCCATTGAGCAGCTGTTATTTTTAGCCCTGCTTATAGTGTGTAAGACATTAACACATTTGCATTGGAAACCACTTGAGAATGTACGAAAATATAATCCCTTCCTCTAACCATCCTGCAGCCCATGCAAAGACTGGGAGATTTCAGGGAGGGAATTATGAGATAAGACCCAAGCATTTCCATTCATGAAAAATACTTGGTCAAGAGATCTTGGATCATTCTTGTGGGCAGTCATTATATATTTGATGCTCACACATAGTTTAGTTAGGGATAATGAAGTTACTGATGCCCTCTGGATAGAGCTGTAAATAGATTCCAACATGTAAATAATGCATACTCATTAACATAATTACTGTAAATATTGTCCTAAGGCTAGGCTGACACTAAACCAACACTCTCCACATTACCAAAGTCGGTTTTCCCACGTCAACTTAGTAAAACACAATCTCTTTTTCAAGAGCGTCCATTAAACATGTTAGACATAGCTGGTGTATCTAATGACCTCTGATTGCCCATTAACACATCTTTTGGATTAGACGCTTATAAAGAAAACACAAACTATTGGTTAAAACAGTGTACTGTGTACCTTAATGGCGTCTTGTAAACCACATGGGATGCTTGCAACTCCTTGTACGATATTCTGACCTAAGATGTCTTCCACAGCTCTGGCCATTCCGAGCACTGCTTTCCCAAAAGCTACTACATATACATTCTTGTACACCATGTACTCGCTGTCTTTGTTCACTAGGAGCCTTGTTTTGTTTAAAGTTAGAGTGTTTTTGACCATTTCTTGTGGTGTGACTGCTTTTAAAGCTGAACGAAATATCTTAACTGCATCTGAGCGAAGGTTCGTTCGAATGAATCGAGAAGTGTGGAAGAAACGAGTTTGAGTAAACATGGCTGATCTTACTGTTCCTTGCACACAAACGATCCAACAGCAATCTTGAGAATCTTTATGATCAGATCAAGAAAAAACACTGGAATTAAAGAAAATAAAACGTAGTCTTTACAGAAAAACAAACTGGATTATAAATAAGAGGCTAAAGGACTCTCGATTCTAGTACTGACACGATAGTGTAAAAAACCGACGCACCCCTCACCACTAAGTAGAACTTTTCCCCCAAAAACAAAAAAATCCCTCTCCTCTTCTATCTTATCAAAAAATCTCCAAACGATTTCCAGCTCAAACTTACGTATTAAAAAGTGTGTTCCAATCTTTAGAACATTTTAATGTTGATGATAAGTTTTTATTTTAATTATTCAAGATGTTTTGACATTTGTATTTTAATGGGGAGAGGGGAGGGTATATTGTTTATTGACTAGTTCCAGTCTTGTTGTCCGTGCGCATGTGAATGATTTTAGAGCAAAGTAGTTTTTTTTCTTCCCTTGTCTTTGTTTGTTTTCTCGACGAATTCCTCTGTAGACTCGCTAGAGGTTCAACAACGATAGAGTAATGTCCGAGAGAGTCTTGCCTTGGCCCAGCAGTTTGGTTTTGTTAGGGTTTTAGGCTCAAAGCCGAGAGGAAGAGGAGTTTTTGAGCGCTGAGAGTGAAGAGTAAAGCTTGGTTTTTGCCAAGATGGCCCAGCAGACAAGCTTTCTTCACATTGGAGATATCACATCTCTCTACGCCGAGGGAACTGTCAATGGCTTTATTAGCACACTTGGGTAAGAGCTTTTGTGTGTCAGTAGAAAGAACACTCCAAAACTAACCATATACTGATATAAAAATGCTAAAAAAAATTTCTGAACTCGAGGCTTGTTCTTTTGACAGTCTCATCGATGACCGATGTGTTGTACAACCCTCTGCTGGTGATCTTTCAAATCCTCCGAAAAAATTCCGTGGTAAGTCCAGATTCTTAACCAACTTCTACCAAGAACAGCACACGTTTATTATTATTTCTTTTGCTTAAATCTTCTCTCATTTTTGCTCTATTTTTTTTTTTTTTCAGATTGTCTGTTCAAAATATGCCCAATGAACAGATATTCAGCTCAGAAACAATTCTGGAAGGCAGCAAAACCCACAACGTCTGCTACAGACGCTGTTCTCCTAAAAAAACTCCATGTAAGTATACTTTTATATTTAATATTGCGCGTATTCTTATTTTTATTCTTATAGATTAATTCTCAAGAAAGCGTTCATCAAATTTTTAGCCCTTTTTTATTTTTTTAAGGACGCTTCCAAATGGATGCATTAATTATTCCATTTACAATTTTATGTTTTCAGTGTGAACATTAATTTCCCCGTAAGCTAATTCTGATTATTATCTGCCGTCTATATTATAAACCAGGAACCGTTTTATCTTTCTTTGGTTTTAATGGGGATATTGGAACGTTTTTTTTGTGTGAGAGTAAGAGTGTTCTTCTGGAATCTCATTTCCTAAAGGACACTGCTTTGCATTTGAAGATCATTCAAAACATAAGCTTAAGTTCATAATATATTTATTTGTCATTACATATTACCATTTGATTATTTTTTTCATACATTTTTGACGTCTAGAAGATCAAGCTTTGCATATTGAAGATTCTCATTTACTTTCCAGCCAAAAATAGCTAAGGAAATATTCAGGTTTATGTAGTCTCGTAGTAATATTGACCTTAACTTCCTTGTAGGCATAAAAATTGGTAATTCTTTTGGGAATGAAAAAATACTAACAAAATATCCTAGAAAAGGTGCCAATATTGAAAGGGACATAGCAATAAAAGGGGTTATATTGTAAGAGATTGGCACACAACAGGCTTTCTATAGATGCTTATATCTATACACATGCTATAGTCATATTGTTGAAGAGAATTTTAAAAAAAACAATAGAGTGATTTTCATGAATATTTAAAAAGTAATCTTTCTTGTTGAATCTTACAAGAACAGAATTAAACAAAGCTCTTTTGTTCCGGGGAAAAAATTGTATTAAATAAGAAAACATCATAAAATTTAGAAAAAAAGGAAAAAAAGAAATTCCTAATTGTTGAAGGTTAAAAAACACTAAATCATTGATCTATCCAAATTTCCTAGCAATATCATTATCATAATCAGGAGACAATTTTTCAAAGCAAAAAAATATTTAAAAAGATTATTGTAATAGAATACAAACACTAAAAAGCTTATTTCACATCATATCATAACATATGGTATTATTTACTTTGAATATTAAGCTGTTACCACACAAGTCTGTTTATTACATTGAAATTGTAAGTCACCATGGAATATATCCTGGTGTTTTTGTAATACCTGATATAATCATCATGTTACGGGTAAAAGATTTTAATTTTTTTTAGACTCGATTTTCCTTTGAGCTTCATAAATTCTTTAGATGTGGAGGAGGTAGACCCTGGTCTTAGACAATAATGCTTTAGTTTTATAGCTTTATAGTCATTGTTTGCATATGTTATTAAGAAAAGCTAAGTACTTTTTTTTGTCAGTCAATTTGCTATTTCTAATCTAAGTCTTTATTTAAGCTTTTTGAATTCACGTTTTTTATTTCTTTTTTGTTTGTTCAGGTTTATTGGCATATCATTTCTTCATTTGCTATTTATTTGAGGGGAAAATATGAGATGAAATTTTAATTGCAGGCTCCTAAACATATTTTTCTTAGTAATATATTACTTTTTTTCACAGATGCCATATTTATTATTAAACTTGATAAAAAATATTTCTGTTCCATTTCTTTTGGTATACAGCTATTTAAAAAATGTTGAAGGGGCAAATGGTAATTAGTTATTGGCAATTGCAAGACCAAAAGAAACTGTGGTCACACTAACATAGAGATATGAATCAAATAACAACTGCGCCCAATAATCCAGATTCCAGCTTCTGAAGAGGACTCAATTATAAAGCTTTGTCTTCAGGTTCTTGACCAGTTCCTTTTGGTTATGCAATTGCTAATCACTGATGGCCTCTTGCCATTCACTCCTTCAACCTTTCTGAAATAGCTAGCTGTACACCAACCAATAACGTGTTATCACTGATAGCTGTGGGTACAGCTCAGTGGATAAGGAAAACTTGGAAACTGAATTCTTTCTCATGTAAACCAGATTAGAACAGATTCAATTGTTCCTGCCTTCTGTCATGGCTGCCATCATGTGATGGTGCAAAGCATTTATTACAATCGTCTAACCTATTATTTTGGTTGCTATGTTCAAGGCCACTTATGAGCCATCACACTCATTAAACATACTCGTATACTGTCATTTTTGTTACATTGTCGCAGATCATTATTACAAACTTTTCATCATCTGGTCCTTATATGCTGTCATCATAATACCAGTACATCAAAGCAAATGAATGAGTAACAGCCTATTCCAATTTGGAGGCATAACACTAATTACTAACAATTCACTCATGATTGTTAACTGCATGGCTACTAATAGCGCCTTAATATGCAGCCCGTAAAGTCCTCCACTGGTCAAAAATTGTAAAGCGCATTGAGATGATGTGAAATGTGCTATATAAGAACTTCCCATTATTATTATTATTATTATTACTATTATTATTATTATTATTATACAGTAGTTTGAGCTGCATTAGCATAATGAGCATTAACATAGTTATTACGTAACTCAAAAACTGTATATACTACCCATAACTGCATTTTGACTTAGTCCATCATAATAACAATAATGATAATGATAATAATAACTTTATTAGACACAAGATCCACTCAGCTAGTTTCCATAGGTCTGGAGATGTGTGATATCAGCATTATTTTATATAGCTAGTATTAAGTGGGTGGCAGCAGGGAGCTGGTGGCAGGTAGTGAATGTCGATGTACCAATAATATGTCCACAGGAAGTCCATTTAAGCTGTTTTTATTTTTTTTAATTTATCAATGTTTTCCATTGCTGTTTGTTTACTTTTTCAATATTTGTCACCCTCTATCATTCATTATTGTCAACATTATGACACATATCTTGCTGCATCAAAATTTTCCAAAAACAATATCTTAAAATGTTCATCACATAAGCTATAGTAAGTAAGTATTTTAGTTTTTAGATCTGCATCTATCTAGAAGAAATATTCTTTTTTTTTTTTAGTACCAGTACTTAATTAATGTTTACAGTTTCAAAAATGTCATTAGCCTTGGTACATTTATTCCTAATTTCACATCCTATCTGTCACTCACTTTTTTCCTTCCATTGTCTCAAGATAAATATTTATTGTTCACGTTCCAAAATCAGATTTGATTTTCTAAGAGTTTTTGATTGGATTTCCATGTTGTTTGCTCATCGTTGTCAGAATTGATTGACTAATTCTGTAATCTTATCAAGTTATATTTGACCAAGTTCCAAAAAGCCAATGATTTCTTTATCTATCTTCTTCTTTATCCTTTGCATGTTTTCTTTGCCAGAAATTAAATGCCTTAAGCAACAGGAAAAATTTCTAGAATGAGCCAGCATTTCCGTCATTAATTGTATGTGCTAGATACCAAAATTAATGTCTTGAGGCATATACAGTTGTATGCAAAATAAAAGATAAAGTTCTCAATAGAAAACTGTTGCTAGAGAATTTTATGTTCATGAAAATTCAAATTAAATCTCATTTGTCTTTGAATAAAACTTAAAGTCGAAAATCAATTTCTGAAGACATTATTTGGAGTATTTTTTACTTGTGATATGTTTTTAGAATTATTTTTCATGAAATTTTATGCTAGGATCAATTAATAACAAGAGGAGTTATTTCTATATTGTAGACATTTTATCTCAGGTTTCATCAGATATTTTTGATTACCAATTTATACAAAAGGTTTTAAATATTCATAGCTTCCGAGTGGTGGGAAGTTGTAGACATTTTGTATCAGGTTTCATCAGAGATTTTTTGATTACTATTTTCTATAAGAACAAAAGGTTTTAAATATTCATACCTCTCCCAGGGAGGGGGGATTGGAATTTCCAAGGGGTGGGGAGGGTATGAGGATAGTATATTGCATAGTTCCAGAAAATAAATCCATGTCCTTCTTGGAATTTCCAAGGGTGGGGGGGGGGGGGGGGGGGGGTCTGAGGAACATAGGTTGTGAAGTTCCAGAAAATATCTATACCTCTCCTTCAGAAGGAGGCTGTAATGTTCATGGGGGTGGGGAGGGTCTATTTTTTGTAGTAAAACCTCTGCTTTTGTTTAATCAAAATGATTAGGATAACAGTATTCTTTGTATTTTTATTTTATAGCATGCAGCAGAACTGGAAAAGAAACAGAATGAAACAGAGTACAAGAAGATGCTCAGCAGTGTTGTTCAGTATGGGAGTGTTATTCAGGTAACACCTTGAGTCACTGATTCAATCATTGATATATTTTATGCATGAAGTGTGAAAATATGCTTTGTATTTTGCTGATGATCAGTCACATCAGACTACAGTGATCAACATGTGATGTGACCAGTCAATGTGACCAGTCAAGAGGACTGGCCTAAGATCTAGAGGTGTTAAAGGGGCACTTGGATGAAAATGCTCCATATTTTGAAAGTCTGAATAGTTCAAGTATTTAAGAATAATATGATGCAATCATGATTATGAAAACCAGATTGGAAAAAATTTTAGCCTGCAAGCCACTCGCAGTTGAGAAATTTTGGTTTAAAAACTAAAAGAACAATAGGGTTGAGTAAATGACATCATTTACTCACAATTTAGATGCTGAAAAAAATATATAATTTTTATCCTTTTTGGCTGTGAAGAAAATATGTTGCTTGGCTACTATTGGGGCCATATAGATAAGTTTAACCAAGTTTCAAGGCATTTCCAATTTTCATCGATTTTTATCCAAGTGCCCCTTTAATCTGGACCAATTTTGAAATTTTGAAATTTGAATTTTGGCCAAGCATTGTCTGTTGACTGACCATTGTAAAGAAAGGTCTGAACCCAGGTGAATGGATATTTATCGAAGATTGACCATTATTTTGAGCCCTGAAATGTGTAAATTATGTTACAGCTTCTTCATGTAAAGAGTAACAAGTTCCTGACAGTGAACAAGCGACTGCCTGCTTTAAGAGAAAAGAATGCTATGAGGGTGACTTTAGATCCCAATGGAAATGAGGTCAGCTAGCCATACATTACATCTTTATTTGTTGGCATTTTAATCATTAATTTCTATCATTCTTTTTCCATTTATTTTTATTTTCCATTTTATTTTTTCTTCTTTTTCATTCTTTTCATTCTTTTTCAATTTATTTTCCATTTTATTTTTTATTTTTCCATTTATTTTTTGTTTCTTTTATTTATTGTTATTTAGTTTTCCCCTTTGTATAATACATTTCCTCATTCATTTCATTCCATTTTGTTATCCCATATTCCATACATTTCTTTCTATTTCTTTCATTAGTTTTTATTCCATTTCTCTTATTTAAGTTTCATTCCATTTCATGTACAATCATTCTATTCATTTTATCACTGTCTTTGTTTCTCCTCATTCACTCCCACATCCTTTCCCATTTCTCATTCATTTTATTACTGTCATTGTTCCTCCTCATTCACTCACATGTCCTTTCCTATTTCTCATTCATTTCATTACTATCATCATTTCCTCCTCATTCACTCACAACCTTTCCTGCCCCATTTCTCCCATTCATCCATGTTTTTATTTTCATTTATTACTTCAGGGCTCATGGTTTTATATTTCCCCATTCTACAAATTAAGAGCAGCAGGTGACAATGTAAGTAATAAATTATGCTGACTTCAGATATTAATAAAGTTAACAATTATTAGATGAGGTTGGGCATGATAGAATTCAATAATAATTTATTATACATTTTGCAAACTAAGAATAAAAATTTAATTCTGCTTTCGAAACAATAGCCAACTTATTTCCATTTCCATTGTGACCTTGAGTGAACTCAACATGATAAAGCAGCCTCTACATGGTTAACTAATAAATGTATGTTGTTTTGCTAGGTGGTGATAGGAGATATGGTGATCCTAAACCCAGTGAATGCTGGACAGCCATTACATGCAAGTAATCTGGAATTGATTGACAATCCAGGATGCAAAGAGGTATGTGGTGTTGTGTGACCAAGTGTTGTGGTGTTGTGTGACTAAATATTGTAGTGTTCTGTGACCAAGTATTGTAATATTGTGTGACTAGATGCTTTAGTTTTGTGTGACCAAATGTTGTGATGTTGTGTGACTAAATAATGTAGTGTTGTGTGACCAAGTGTTGTGATGTTGTGTGACTAAATGCTTTAGTGTTGTGTGACCAAGTGTTGTAATATTGTGTGACTAAATGCTTTAGTTTTGTGTGACCAAATGCTGTGATGTTGTGTGACTAAATAATGTAGTGTTGTGTGACCAAGTGTTGTGAGACAAATTCTATAGCATTGTCTGACCAAATGTCTATGACTAACAAATTCTATTGAATCATGCATCCAAGTACTGCAGCATGATGTGACTAGGTGTGATATGACTGTGCTTTAGTACTGCTTGACTAACTGCTGTAGTATTGTGTTACCAAATGTGTGACATTAATATATCTTGTCTGCCCAAGGTTAACTGTGTAAACTGTAACACAAGTTGGAAGATTTCACTCTTTTTGTCGTACGAAGAGAATGATGAGGACATTCTAAAAGGAGTAAGTAATTATGGTCAAAGTTTATCATAGAAATAGAAACTGTGCGTGCAAGCTATTTGCAGTTATAAGGCATGTGGGGATTGGCAGAACACAAGAGAAGCACGATACATACCAGAGTATTCATCTGTATTTATTTATGTGTTATTCATATTGATATTTATCCACTTGAATCTACATGCTGCAAAACCACTGTATGTCTGTCAATATTCCACTAGGTATTGTGACCTGGATATTTTTAATGGTGTGAGTTTTTTCCATGCTTTCTCATGGCCACATTGTGGAACAGTTGGATGTAATGTTTTTAAACATTGCTATTGTGATGTTAATGTGCCAACTATTTTAAGTATAGCTTTGTCACTTTGCTTTGTTGGATTGTCCAATATCTGGTTGGCAGTTTAAATAACAATCATTAAAAACAAATTTCGTCGTAGTATCCCACCTATATCCCACTTGCCACTTCAAATTTCATGAGATCTTAGAATACAAGAAAATAACTTGTTGGATATTCCATGGTATGTCACCTCAAAACCATTGTATACCTAGTGCATATATTAATAGTTGTTGTTTCTGTTTAGGGGGATGTTGTACGTCTCTTTCATGCTGAGCAAGAAAAGTTCTTGACAAGTGATGATTATAAGAAGAAGTCAGTTATTTTTCTGCGCACAACTGCCAGACAAACGGCAACATCAGCAACAAGTTCAAAAGCACTCTGGGAAGTAGAGGTACAGTAAATGCTGTTGCTATCTAAGATCTTGTATAAGCTTTAAATGCTGGGCTCAATGCACTCTCTTGAGGAGTAGCCTTAATAGACCTTTTTAGCCAGGGCATAATGTTTTGCCCATTTTAGACCATGTCTTATTCCCTTGAGTATCATTTCTTTGTTTTTAAGCAAATGAAACAAACAAAGAATCCTGTTCTCAAAGGAATGACACATGGTCTGAAATAGGCAAAACAAATGCCCAAGATAAAGAGTTCCATAGACAAGGTCTGGCAAAAATGGACACTTGTCTTGCCAAACACCTTTAGGCTCATCCTTAGCCTCCCCTGCAGGCGTTCTTAGGGTCGTCATGTCATCACGCAACATTTCTCTCCCCACTAACGTTCATAAGGGGAGAAGTATTGCATGACGACCCTAGAGGAGTGTCTGCATAGGAGGCTAGCTGGTCCTTTGACTGGCGAATTTTTGATGATTCCGATGTACCAGGCATTATTTCTGGCCATTCACATAAGATTGCAATAAAGGAAGGGACAGATTTTCACTTAAAGCTAAAATATTATCATTATCGAATAAAACTATAAAGCTTACATAATTCTGTAAACAATTTAAAACTTCATAAAATTTTATTTTTCACTTAGGTTGTTCAACATGACCCTTGCAGGGGTGGTGCAGGGCTGTGGAATTGTTTGTTTCGATTCAAGCATCTTGCATCTGGAGATTATCTTGCTGCTGAGGTATGGATGAATTGTTGTGAATAGCTTAGAATCAAATGAGTTTAAAGTAAAAAAAGTTCAACTTAAACTAAGGCATGTGTGAGCTGCTGTGATGCTCTTTCTTTGGCCTTTCTTCTCCATTTATTTCGAAATGTGAGTTGAGAGTATGAAGTATGTAATTTGGGAAACAAAGGTGGCATAATGAATCGCCTTTCACCTCTGGGGTCTCTGGTTTGATTCCTGTACTCAGCATCACATGTGAGTAGAGTTTGTTAGGTCTCTCCTTTGATTTGAGGGTTGTTCTCCAGGTTCTCCATTTTTCCTCCCCATGCAAAACCTAACAAGCTGAATTCCAAGTTGATCTATGAGCTTGTTGTGCTCTGACATAAATCGGCCCAGAGGTTTGGGTTATAATGACCTGGTAGTCTAGCATGGAGGAGGTTCTATGCATAGTGTTCAGTTGTGAAGAGATGCTTAAGAATTTTTCATTATTTTGTTTTAAGATTGATGAAGATCTTACGAAAGATACACAGCGACAAAAACTCAAAGGTTCAAGTCCAGTGTATCATCTGGTGCCAGTACCTCATGGCAGTGATATTGCATCTATCTTCGAACTAGACCCCACCACACTGACCCGGTCAGACTCCCTTGTACCCCGGTAAGTGGACTAATCATTCTCTAGTTATTATTTGAAGTAAAGCATTGTGTAAAGAATATACAGTCAAGCATAGAACCAACAACAAGTTCTGATTCAGTTACGCATTTCTTATTATGCCATTTAATAAGCCATTTCAATTTACAGCATGCTGTACTATATACATGCTTTAAGACCATACGTTTAACACTTTAACAAAAACTGCTGTAATCCTTGTGTAGCTGTGGGTTCGATTGCAGTGGGATGACCACCCCTCCATCCAGATCTGTCCCTTGTCACAAAATACATTCTGTTTGTCCTATTTGTCTACAGTTTCACTCAATTACCATTTACAGAATGTTTCCACAAATTTAGTATTAAAAAAACACAATTCAAGATCTCATGCGATGTTGTGATGGTACCATTGCCATACCCACAAGATTGATTGAATAAGCAGTAATCATTGAGCTGTGATTGGTCTGAAGAATTCCATTTCTCGATAGTACCACATGCATGAAATCTACTATATTAATTCCCAACACGGTCATCTTCAATATACCCTTCTAATTGTTCTAATGATGTTATCCTCAGATGCTCTTACGTGCGCCTACGTCACCTCTGTTCAAACACCTGGGTACACTCGACCTCCATCCCTATTGACAAAGGAGAAGAGAGACCAGTCATGCTCAAGGTGCGCCTTATCTTCCATCATAATCATCTTACGTACCGTACTTTAATCTTCTGGATGCATGGGATATATAATAGGCTGGGCATGACATGCTATAGCATGGCAGTGTATTTGGGTGTACGCGCAGTGCAGAATTTCACAATATTAAATGTGAGATCAAAATTGATTTCACGAGAACTCACGAAATCTTTATCTCGATGAAGGTGGACGTCAATCAAGGCGTTTCCACGACATTCCACAGCCATGTGCCCTTGAAAACTTTGTGTTTTCTGACAACGTCATGTGTTGTTATTGAGAAGTGCTGTAAAATTATTAACTTGATTCTCGAGACCTTTGATGAACAATTTTGATATAACAAAAAATTGTCACCAATTTGGAAGATATTTGGGGTTTTTCTGAGACTTTTGGGTTATGCATCCACCTTATTCCATCCAGTACAAGAAAAAGGAACTTTTGTCAAAATATGTTGTCTGCCTTGTTCGAACTTAATAACATAAATTTATAAGTCATTTTTGTTAGAGTATTTTTTTCATGTATTGATGTGGTTGTGCACAGATTGGAACAGCGAGTGTCAAAGAAGATAAAGAAGCCTTCGCCATCGTGCCCGTCCCACCACTAGAGGTACGAGACTTGGACTTTGCTAATGATGCCAGTAAAGTACTCGCCTCTTTTGCTAAGAAGCTGGAGACTGGAAGCTACACTCAGCACGAAAGAAGGTTGGTATTGGTACTACAACTACCAGAATGCTTTGCGAATCCTCTTTTTTTTTCACAGGCATGAAAATAGCGCGGTAAATGGACTCGCATGATAAGGAATTGTATGATATGAGTCGGGGGATACAGAGGGGCAGGTGTCTTACGTGACTAGTTTCAATATTTGCGTGACATGTTGTCACGCGGTCGGAGGGACCTTGATGGACTGACATCAGCAGCTTTGCCACTGGGCCCCAAGAAATAAGATTTAACTTTTCTATAAATGTATAATATTCTTTGTTTTGCTAGGTTCGTGACGCAGTTGTTGATGGATTTAGTATATTTCGTGACGGAACACGACAGCAGTGGTGAAGACATCCTCAACATTCAAGTCCAGAGCCCAAACAGGGACAGACAGAAACTGATGCGAGAACAGAATATTCTAAAAGAGGTAAACTACAATACACCCTCTGAAGAAAATATCCTTACAAGTATACCTTTATGTTGCCTGCGTTATCAAAACAAACTGATTTTCTGGTCTGCAGAAACGTTTTACACCGAATTCTGCTCAAAATCCATAATACCACAGGGAACCCAAGTTTGGTTTTGTGTCAGTATACTGCAGTAGTTGACAGTGTTTCATAATCCGAGTTTGGGCTCCCTGTGATGCAATTCAATGAAAGAAATCCATCTCAAATCGATCCTTTCGGTTTCCTCATTTATACGAAATCTGCTAGAAACCTATGACAATACAGGGAGCCCAAGCTCGGTATTTGTGTCAGTATGTTTGAAAATCAGATGTAAGGCTCCCAGCGGTGATACATTGGATTCCATAAGAGAAATCAATCTCATAACTATTCTATGTATTCCAGGTGTTTAATTTGCTCAAGGCGCCGTTCAACGACAAAGGGAATGGTCCTTTAATGAAAATCGAAGAGTTAGCAGACCAGCGTAATGCTCCTTTAAGACACATCTTCAGATTGTGTTATCGTGTGCTACGTCACTCCCAGCAAGACTACCGCAAAAACCAGGTACAGATCGTGAAAAGAACCATTTGAAGTTTTACGGACGTGTTATACGGCGTAATTTCATCCTGAAACTTGTTCGCGACAAAAATTTCGGTTGCACGAGTAGAAAGCAGTTCTACTTTTCATGAAACTTTCTCGCGACGAAAGTTTCACAAAACTGGGGTGTTACACGGCATGATGCGTTCTGAAAATTGTCTCGCAACGCCGTTGCACATAAGATTCAGCTATGAGTTTCAAGGTGTAACAGCCTTTACGCACACATTTTCCAGTAAACTGTTCTTTATTATTTTCCATTCTTGTCCATTTTTCCTTTGCATTTTGGTTGTTCGGGAACTTGGCTAGTGTCTGCTTAAAATAAGGTGTTTGCTAAAGAGAGGTTGTAATAAGGGGTCTGCTTGACCAAGGGGTGCTAATGGTGGGAGGGGGGTCTTGGCACAGTTCGATGAAAGGATGATCAAGGCTCACGGAAATTATTAAGCATTCAAATTTAAGAAAGTTCAGAACAAGTTTAGAACATGTTCATCATAGATAACAAATATTAAAAAATTGTATTCATGATTTCATGTGAATATCCCTTTCCGCACCTACTTAATGGAAATATCACTAAACGGTGTTTGATCTTTCAGGAGTACATCGCCAAGCAGTTTGGTTTCATGCAGGCGCAGATCGGTTACGACATTCTGGCTGAGGATACAATAACAGATTTAGTACACAACAACAGAAAACTGCTAGAGAAACACATCACGAGGACAGAGATTGAAACGTTTGTTAGCCTGGTTCGCAAGAAGAAGGAATGCAGGTAATGTACACGCTCACACAGGAAGCCCAAGCAATACTTACTTAGACGGGGTCCATAGTGTGAAAATTTGTTGGTAATGGATTGTCAACCTCTAGGCAGATAAAAATCGGGCGCAGCTAGTTTACAAATCAAATGGACTACTTCGACGATACGGCGGCCATCTTGGTAGGGGGCAAATATACAAAGCTTTGTTACAGTAATGACGTCGATTAACATTAACAATTCACCACAAGACAATTTGACAAGAGATGACTGAATTAAGAAGATGGACATGAAAGAAAGACTAATAAACGAAACTTTATACATTACTCGCCATCTTTGTTTTGTTTTCCACCCTGGACGCCCGACAATGCCTCGCATTTCAAGATGGCTGCCGTATCGTTGAAGTGTTCACTTGGAATTTAGCGTGTTAGGTTTTGGGAGGAAGGAAAACCAGAGAAGCTGTAGAAAAACCCTTGAATCAAGGGAGAAACCTAACAAACTCTACTCTACACCCCTAATGCCAGTAGTCTACTGCCACGCCACCCAGGACATACCAGGTTTACCCGAGAGTGGTCTAAATAACCAAGGAGTGGGTTATTTGTGGAAGTTGTTTTAAGATAATGTTTCTTTTTCTTTACCGCAGATTCTTGGACTACCTGTCTGATTTATGTGTATCAAACCACACAGCCATCCCAGCTACTCAAGAACTGATCTGTAAAACGGTTCTACACCCTTCAAACTCTGACCTTCTGATAGAAACAAGGTATGCCTGTTACCATAGAAACCGCATCTTCTGTTACCATGGCAGCCATTGAAACAACTGCCCTGTGTAATATATACTATCATTGATACTTGAGTTGCCATAGTAACATCGATATGAAAACTTTTCTATTACCATAGGAACGTTTATTGCCATAGAAACATCTGTCACCAATGAAACCTCTGCTACCACAGAACCTTCAGTTTCCATAGAAACGCCTTCCAAATATGATATATGTTCTCGTAATTTTTGCAGGTTGATAGACGGTGAATTGTACCTCGTGTGGGACACTGGAAAACATTTGAAGTCACAACGAGATCTGGCGAAAGGAGTAAAACTATTGATAAAAGAAGATATCAAAATCCTTGACTATTACCGGTACGAAGTGTGGATGATAATATGTGTGGACGTGTATGTGTATCACTTCCATGAAAGACTTGTGTGCGCAATAGAGTACTGTATAGCTGTATAACTGTATAGCTGTATAGGAGTAAAACTATTGATAAAAGAAGATATCAAAATCCTTGACTACTACCGGTACGAAGTGTGGATGATAATATGTGTGGACGTGTATGTGTAACACTTCCATGAAAGACTCAGTGTGTGCGCAATAGAGTACTGTATAACTGTCAGATATGCTTTGTAACACATGACATACTTGTCTTTGGTTTGTCAATGTATTCAAAAAATCCTATTCATAAATAATTGTTTGTCTGTTGCTGCAGCCCAAGCGTCAGCCAGTTCGCTGCAATAACCATCGTTTATGTGCACCATAGTTTGCTGTGTGTGGGTGTCTGTGTCTGTGTGTCTGAGTGTCTGTGTGTCTGTGTCTGTGTGTCTGTGTCTGTGTGTGTCTGAAACTTGAAGATCTGATCTTCTTTACTGTGTATCTTTCTTATCAGGTACCAACTCAACCTATTCTCTCAGATGTGTCTGGACAGACAGTACTTAGCTATCAATATCATCAGCAAACAGCTGGACGTTGAACTTATTCTCAGGTAAATTATTTCTATACGTCACTATGCTACGTGGTCCATTTACTTTCTGAGAATGAAGATTATTCTAAGTTAAAACTGGTCAAGTAAAATAGACCTCTTAGGCCTGGGTGTAATGTTTTCCCATTTCAGACCACGTGTCATTCCCTAGAGTATCATTTCTTTGTTTAATGGTTGTGCATGAGAAGACACATGAATGTGGACACAACTCAAACAAAGAATCTTATTCTCAAGATAATGACATGTGGTCTGAAATGGAAAACATGATTTACCTTCATATAAGAGGCCTTGCACGTGACCTCAAAGCAGCTCAATTTGGTGGGCAAAACAAAAGAATTTTAATCTACTGAGAATTGGAACCTATTATTTTGTCCTCCAAATTGAGCTGCATTCCGACGTGCTGCAAGGGGTCTATGAGAGATCTGTAATGCATCAACTGCTGAAGACCAATATTAAACATATTGCTTTATTTTCATTTTTCATTTCATTTATTTATTTCTCCAGGTGTATGGCAGACAAGGAGTTCACGTGCGACCTCAGGGCTGCCTTCTGCAGGTTAATGCTGCACATGCATATCGATCGTGATCCACAGGAACCAGTAACCCCTGTCAAATATGCTCGGCTATGGACTGAAATACCAACTGAAATGACTATTGATGTGTAAGTAAAAAACTGTGATTGTCGATACACGTGGCACCGTGACCGTGACAGCGTCTCAAGTCAGGGCACGGCTATCTTACAGATCGAATCGGAATTTACAGTGTTGGGTTTTGTGGAGGGAGGAGAACCAGGGAACACGCAGAAAACCCCTCGATTCAGGGGAGAGACCTAACAAACTCTTCTCAGGAATCAAACCCGAGTCTCTAGAAGTGAAAGGCGAGTACAGTGTACTAGAGCAGTCTTTGTATGAATATGAAAAACGTACGGTACCGACCACGCCTTACCGTGAGCGCCCAGTGCCGCGCCGTGTATGAAAATATTTGAAATTCTGTGCTGTGTCCGCGCCGTAACCGTGCCGTGTGCCGTGACGTTTCACACATATCTACTCTACTGCTACACCAGTTGCTTACCAGGATCAGTAACTGTAGCTTTGTTGTTCTTGTAGGTATGATCAGCACGAGGCAGTAGGGGAAGAACGGGAGGAGATCAGGAAGAGATTTGAAGGCGTGATACACTTTGTTGAGAACTACTTACACAATATCAGCAGCAATGTGTTTGCCTTCCACGACAAGGAACAGAATAAACTCACATTTGAGGTTAGTACTCGATAGTGTTAATTGTATTTTGACGTGTATAAGTTAGAATCAATTAAAATGGATGGACTGATAAATGGGCGCTCAGAATGATAAATAGACCATGAATGGGAGAATAGATGGATTGAAGTATATGGATGAATGGATGGATGGGACGGACGGACGGACGGGTTGATCGATGGATGGATGGGATGGGATGGAAGTGATGAATGGATGGATGAGATGGACGGACGGACGGGTGGATCGATGGATGGATAGATGAATAAAATGAATGGATGGGATGAATGAATAAATTACGAATAAATGGAAGGACAGACAGACAGAGGGTGAATTAAACGAACGAAAGTTTATCAGGCAAATGGAATAATGGAATAAAGAAATGAATAAAAGGCTGGAATGCAGTAGAATATCAGGTACAGTTAGAAAAACTACTAAAGATCTAGTTTGACTAATCCCAAGCTCATGGTATCTTTCCAGGTAGTCCAGATTGCCAGGAATCTCATCTACTTTGGTTTCTATGGATTCAGTGATCTGCTTAGGCTCACCCAGACCCTCTTGTCCATTTTGGACTGTGAGCAGAGAGGGTTCGCAGGAGTACAACATCCTTCAATAAAGAGTGATGGTGAGTGCTTTAGAATTTTAATAACATAGAGAGTATGTTATCATCACATTTATCCTTTACCTCCATGAAAAATAGACCTCTATACTTCAATATTACGGCCTTATTTTCCCATTTCAGACCACGTGTCATTCCCTAGAGTATCATTTCTTTGTTTAACGGTTGCGCATGAGAAGACACATGAATATGGATACAACTCAAACAAAGAATTTTATTCTCAAGAGAATGACACGTAGTCTGATATTGGACAACATAATCAGGCGCAAGGTCACGGCGCTCAGCACCGACACAGCCGTATTGAATCGATGCGAAATTATAGGTTATCTACAAGAGAAAATGACTGTATTCCGCTTGAATAATTCGTTATTATTTATTATTATTCCTTGATGCGTTTGATTACAGAAAATGCCAACAAAATGGATGTTACGAAGAGCATTCATAGCCTAGGAGCCGCAATGACAAGGGTCGCGTTTGGAGGGAGCCTTGATCCGTGGGGGCTTATTAAGCAGACTGATTCAGGACCCAAAGTTGAGGGTGAAACTGACCATGTTGTCATGGAAACTAAACTAAAAGTGATTGAAATTCTGGAGTTTATCATGAATGTGAGACTTGATTACCGTATTTCAAGTCTGTTGACGATATTCAAGAAGGATTTTGATGAGAGTAATGCAAACATGGGTGAAGTGGATGGCGATACTGGTAAGAAAATAGTGACTAATCTTTCAATTAACTACCTTATTACTACCA
Source organism: Anthopleura sola (assembly GCA_023349425.1). NCBI lineage: Eukaryota > Metazoa > Cnidaria > Anthozoa > Actiniaria > Actiniidae > Anthopleura > Anthopleura sola. The sequence continues at coordinate 3,563,241 of JALHLI010000018.1, read as the reverse complement.
GCCGGTCCTTATCTAGGTACCTGAGAACCTACCCACACACCCACCTACCCACACACCCACCTACCCACACACCCACCTACCCACCCAACAAACAACTACTTTCCTACCTGTCTCTTATCTACGCTCCTGCCTATTTACTTACTCACACATTTAACACGTACCCAATAGTTTATCATCTACCTATCTATCTAACCTATCCTACCTACCTACCCACCTACCCACCTATCCACCTATCCACATATGCACTTAACTACCTATCTACCCAGGGGCGTAGCTTCCTTTAAGCAAATACGCACGTGCGTACTTGAGAAATTCAAAAATTTTCAGATTTGCTTATGTATGGAAAGCAAAAACTTTACTTTTGGGGTGGGATTGTTTAAGGCCATGCATACCCGTGCGTACTTACCAAAATGTCCTAGATACATCCCTGCTACCTATCTACCGACCTACCTAACCGAGTTATCCTGCCCACTAGATTCTTAGCCATTTATTTGATCTATTCATTGTTTTATTGCTGGTGTTTATTTTTAGGTTTAACATTTTAAGCCTCAAATTCATTCAAGCATATAAAATGAACGTTTAACCAAAATCTAAAATCCGGACTTATCTCATAAATCCAGCATCTCCTATCATCAAGTAATCTACCCCATACAAGCTCTAACTCCTTCATTATATCAGTCAGGATTTCTTTAATAACATTAACCATGATCTTGATGCGACTAACGATGGATTCTGTTCTAGGAAAGAAAAAGCGATGTAAAATCGATGAGGCTGGGGTACCACACTTCCTCGCTCCACACACTTGTATGTGCGAGTTGTAATACTAAAATAGGCAGGGCTGAAAAACGTACACGCATGCGCCAACAAAGATAGCCGCTGGGAAATTAAAAGTTTTGGAATTTCAATTTCAGAATTAATTTTTCATCTCACACCTAAATTGGCGGAGATTTTCAGAGATCAAAAAGTACCTTACTACAAACACTAGAAACGTTGGCTTAACCTTCAAGAAATGAGGTTAACCCTATGCTCTTTTGTAGCTTATTTTGAGGTATTTTCGAGATAACAGCGCGGGCATTTTGTCTACATTCTGTCTGCACCGCGATTTTAGATGAGCCCATGTTTTTCAGCCCTGTCAGTAAAACCTTTAAATATATTTTTAAACAACTTAAAAAATCATCACTTGAAAAAACGACTGTAAAGGTAATATTTGTTCCTGGGTAATAACTCGTGTGAACTGTGATACTGCGTCGTACAAACTCCTTTGAACTTTAAAGTTAACTGATCGTGAATAAGCTCTAAGTTGCAGAAAGTTTTTATTAACCCCTCCCTTCTAAATCGGGTCCTGTTGGATCACAATAGCTCACTACTGAGGTATGCTTCCCTTGTCACGCACGAAGGTTTTAGTACGAGGCTCCGTGCTAAGTTAAATTTATTCTTTTGTCCTGTCAAGAATCACTGAGCATTTAGCACAGAGCCTCACAATGAAATCTTTGTACGTGACACGCGATGCATATCTCGGAAGTGCGCAATTGTTGGCCAAGATAAAAAACACCGCTTGTGGTAAATAATAAACAATAAAATAAATAAACAGTTATAACAACGCTTGATAAAACTAAATCATAAAATAAAAGCTAATAATCAAAGTACTAACAGCTATGTTCGTACCCTGGGTGTCCAAGGTCCTCTCGCTCTGTGGATGGAGGGCTCCGCAGGCGCGGCAACGAATCCCATGACTAAGAAGCACTAGAGCGAGAGCGCCTCTGGAACCCAGGGTACTGTGTTCGCCAGTAAATACTAAAATTAGAAGAGCTAGATGGAATTCTTGGTAATTTCCTGACTTTATTTAACTTATTTAAGTATGTTGCTGATTTTTTTTTTTTTTTTTTTTGTCATCGTCGTCTTTGTTGTTGTTGTTGTTGTTGATCAGGAACACCGGAGAGGGACTTGCTGGGTGGCCCACTTTTAGCCCCGACTTTCAGTTATATTCGTGTTAGTCTGCTATATTATCAAATCTAAGCCCCATCTCCAGTCTTTAGGGAACTCAGCGGTCTTGTTGATGGTGTTTTTGTCCAATTTTCGTACCTCAGGACGATTCTTATTGTATTATCTGTGTATACTTTTCTCAAGGGATCGACTTAGAAAACATCAGCGCACAAGCAGAAGCTATCTTTGGTGGTTCCCTGTGAGTACATATTAATATTATACAGTACAGATTTCGTTTGATTGTAAAAACCTCAGCTGTACCGTGACCGTGACGACACCATGTACGAGCATTTTCATTGGACGAACTGTGATCTTCGAGCTTTCGTTTGCTAACAACCCAAACGCTCAGCATAACGTTATTTCCATTTTTCCTGTAGCGGGTCATCTGAGATTGACCTTGACCTTGATGGTCAAGGGGGACGCACCTTCCTCAGAGTTCTGCTGTACCTCTGTATGCATGACTACCCTCCCCTGGTCACAGGCGCGTTACAGCTACTTATGAGGCATTTTAGTCAAAGACAAGAAGTGTTGCAGGCATTCAAACAGGTAGGAATCCATTACTCTTTCCTTTTGTTCACTGCGCCAACCTCTCAGGTCCCAAATCAACCTAATTTTCCTCCCCACAGCCCACGTTCCTGTTGGTCTGCGGTTAAAAATTCAAAAAACTCTTGGCGTATTCCTGGTTTTCACTACGACGCAAGCGCAAGCGCAAGCACCAGTGCAAGGATTTAAAAAGTTGATACTTGGGCTTGCATTTGTGCTTGCGTCGTAGTGAAAACGGTATTCTTGCTTGTGTTTGTACTTGCGACTGTGCTTGCGTGCTGGCTTTATTTTCTACTAATACCAGGAAACTGGAATTACCTGTTCTTGCATTCTCCTAGAATCTATCTTTTCTTGGCGGAAGCCAAAATTAACGCTGGATTTAAAAAAAAAAGAACAAAAAAAAAACATGAATAATGTTACGATTATGGTCTGGAAAAGAGATTATGCATGCTCCTTTCCTACTCCTCATTTTAACCACAGATATCCTCAATTTCCATTTTTTCCTCAGGTTCAACTATTAGTATCCAATAGCGATGTCGAGAACTACAAGCAGATCAAGACAGACTTAGACGAACTGAGGCTGTTGGTCGAAAAGTCTGAACTGTGGGTTTACAAGAGTAAAAAGGATTCCGTATCGGCCTCTCCGGGGAAAGACAAGAAGAAAAAAGACAAGAAAAAAGAAGTTACAGATGATGGAATCATAAAGAAGGACACAGCGAAGCAAGACAGTGATAAAAATGGACGAGAAGACAGTGATTCTGATGAGGTAGAAATGGCATAAATTGAATTTTGAATGGAAGAATAACAGGTTTTATAGCACACACAAACCTTTGCGCAGTAATATCATGCTATTGAGAAAACATACACCTGATTTTTTGCTCTTCGTGGAGCACTGAAATAGTTTTGCTAGCACTGAAATGGCTTTCGATGGCCTTTGTGCATTGAAATGGCTTCCGGGTTTGTACCGAAGGCTTCCGTTATCCTTGTTCTTTTAAAAACCTTTTGATTTCATAAGACATTCAAATGGTATCCACAAGCACTGAAATGGCTTACGATGGCCTTTGTGCATTGAAATGGCTTTTGAGTTTGCGTCTAAGGCTTCTGTTATCAATTATCGATTTCAAAAAGCATTCAATTGGCTTGTTCTTATCATTTCTCTGACACTTTACAGGCTCTTCGAAGAAGAATCCCAAGTGACAGCTCGCTTGAACTCGAAGTGGAACACTCAGAATCTATGACTCTTAAGAATTACAAGAAAGTCGAAGCTGTAAGTAGAATTGAAAAAAACTAGGCTCCCTATTTCGCGGGCTGCCTTCCGCATCAAATGGTTACATTTTTCATAAGAGAGGAAAACGGAATGATACGTCACTGAAGGCGCACAATAAAATATGGCGGCGCGCGCGAATGATACATGCATGTTACAACTGCTCAACCAATCATAAAGCATGCTATATTTACCCTCAGCTGAAGAGGCCTTATATTTCCACGCTCTAATGTTCGTTTTTTCGCTCACGCACCTCATTGAAATTAAACAAAGTAAACCCTGAAGCTAATAATTGTAACAATCTCTACCTTGGGCCTGGAGTACGCACGTTGCTTGAGTACTTTTGGCATCCTATATCAGTCTCCTTACCCCAATCCGCACCCCGGCTGCTACTCAGGCTAGAGTACTTCATAGGCCCGTATACACTGGCGATTTTTGTGGCGATTTTGTGAAAATCCGATAAATCTTACCTTATGTTTCTAAAGAGATATTTGTCCAGGTTCTCTTGGTGTCTGGAATAAAACTTTACAAGGTAATCCTTCACCATTATTGACTATGACCAAAATCGCCGCAAAAATCGCAGCAAAATCGCCATTGTAAACTGGACCTTCTAAAAGGCCCGGTGTTAGAATCAGTGAAACTAGGAATTACTGAGTTATTTTGATCGTCGTTTTTAATCAGATTCTACAGCGTCTGAGTCAGCTTTGTATATCCTACGGTCCTGACGACTCCAAGAAGAACCGAAAACACGAGCAAAGACTACTGCGCAATATGGGTGCGCATACTGTTGTCTTGGAGTTACTACAGATACCTTACGCAAAGGTAAAGAGAAAAAGCCTGGTTATCACGAGCAGTGCAAATGGAAATGCAAACGCAAACGGAAGCAAAAATACGTGTGATCTACTGCAACGCAAACACAAGGAATGGAAACTTTTTCATTTTCGTGTGCTTGCCTTTGCATTTGCGTATCTGTTCTTAAAGTGTGAACGCGCAAATCCAGGCAAAATTACGTATGGACTACAGTAACGCAAACGCAATCGCAAAAAGGTTTTTGATGTAAACAAGTACTACTAACTGCGCTTGCGTTTCTTAATTTGCTTGCATATACGTTTCATGTGTAAACATTGCTTGCACTTGCGCTTGCGTTTGAACGTTGTCTTAAAGATTGTTGATGATTTATAGTGTGTAACTATTTACAAGAGAATCAAGTACACAGACATGGCGGCCATGCTGATGATACTGAAGGAGTGAACAAGAAGGCTTTTGTTAAACTATACTAACATCACTGAAATTATGAAAATAAGAAAACAAAACAATTACAATTTCGTGTTAACTCGAGTATTATTTCTTTCCAGAATGAAGACATTCGAATGGAAGAAATCATGGTCCTTGCGCACGAATTCCTGCAAAACTTTTGTCTCGGTAACCAGCAGAATCAGTCACTACTACACAAACACTTGGACCTGTTCCTTACACCAGGGGTGAGTAATACAACACCTTTACCAGGAAGGGTCTAGGTGGTGGGAGAGATGGTTCTCACCCTAGAAACAAATATTCCACGTCCTGAATGTAAAAGTCTACAGGAGGACTATGCTTCCCTGAACATTTTCTAATTTTTTTTGGAGGCACATTTTCTTAGTTGCACGAAGTAGATTATAAACCTCTCTCTACTCTTTCCAACAAAGAAAATCTATAGACCACTTTCACGTGACATCAAAGCAGCTCAATTTGGATGACAAAACAAGAGAATTTCAATCTTCTGAGAATTGGAAACTATTCTTTTGTCCTCCAAATTGAGCTGCATTCCCACGTGCTGGAAGGAGTCTATTACTCGCGGAGTGGTAAAAAATAAGATGGTTATTCTCCAACTGACTTCAAACGCAACAGTGTTGCGCGACGAACCGCACGATTTTGTAGCCCACATAAACGAACCTTAACGTCTCAAGTGTATCTTATACTGTCTGTTGTAGCTACAAGAGGCTCAGACTTTGCGTCATATCTTCATGGATAACTCAGCTCTGTGCTACGAGGTGACTGAACGTGTTGTACAACACATTGTACACTGTATCGAGACACGAGGCAGACATGTTGAATACCTGAAACTACTACAGACTCTTGTCAAGGCTGAAGGACAGTCCATACGTAAAACACAAGATATGGTCATGGCAGAGGTATGTTGTCGTTCTGTGATATCTAACGTATCATTTGAATGATGTACGCAGGCTTACCAGGATTGGACCACTTCCCCTCATGTATAAGTGGACCAGTCCTTCTAAGGGACCATCTCTTGAAGGGACCTCTTCTCAGAACGGACCACCCATAGGAAGGGCCTACCATTTGTACTAAAATGTCCCACTCAAGGAACCACTTTGTAAATGTGTAGATGTGTAGATTGTAGATGTAAGGGACCAACCTTCGTAAACGTTATTGTGGGACCGGCTACTTGATGTTAGGAGCGATTATTTTAAAGGACCACTTGTCTTATTGTAAATGTTCATCCTTGATAAGGGATAGGATGGGACCACCTTGTGAAGGGGCACTCGTTGTAAGGAGCTATTTCTCGTAACAGATTTGATAAAACATGTTTCTTAGTTCAACCTTGCTGTTACCACCAGATAATAATAATAATAATAAACTATTTCTTAGCAAGCGCATTCCAAAAGGCGTCTCAATGCGCTTTACAAAATAGGAACCTTATAACTAAAAAAAAAAAAAAAAAATGATTGATATGTCTAAAAAAACATTATATACTAGAAAGCAACATCGTTTGAAAATAAAAATGTCTTTAACTGTTTTTTGAAAGAGATCACGTTATATGTGTAAGTTTTGAATTGACATAAAGTGTAAAACTCATGTCCTGTCTGTTCTTGTGTTCAGTTGGTGAATGTTGGTGAAGACGTGCTGGTATTCTACAGTGAACCTCAAGCCTTCAATAACCTGATCGAGATGATGCAGTCAGAACGAGAACGGCTTGACGAAGCTGGCTCACTTCTCTACCACATTAACCTTGTACAGCTGCTAGCGTGTTGTACTGAAGGAAAGAATGTGTACACTGAGATCAAGTGTCATAGTCTTCTGCCTCTAGATGATATCGTTAGGGTGGTCACACATCGGGACTGTATATCAGAGGTAAGGAATAACCCTATTCCACCACCTTCTTATTACCACAATACAATGCACTACAACACAACACAACACAACACAACACAACACAACACAACACAACACAACACAACACAACACAACACAACACACAACACTACACATCACACCACACCACACCACACCATGACACTGCACAGCACACTACGCGATTTGACATCATCCCACACCACAACATAACATACTGCACCTTTTGACATCATTAGACGTCGTACCATAAAACAACAGGGCACATCACAGCACACAAAAATACAGCACTCTTTCACATCATTACTTGACTGTACTCAGTTCATACCGAGCTTCCATTCCCCAGTACTCTACTGATGCTTCTTTTAATGGTTTAGGTAAAAAATGCGTACGTGAATTTTCTCAACCACTGTTATGTGGACACAGAAGTTGAGATGAAAGAAATCTACACCAGTAACCACATATGGACGTTATTTGAAGACTTTCTTGTTGATATGGCAAGGGTAAGAACGTTTGTCTTTACTCAGGAGATTCTGTTACGTTACTCACGTCCTGTGTAGTGCCTCTGGGCTGATCTAAGTCAGGGCACGAATATCTCGCAAATCGAATCGGAATTTAGCTTGTTAGGTTTTGTGGAGGGAGGAAAATCGAAGAACCCGCAGAAAAACCCTCAAATCAAGGGAGATACTCAACCAACGTTAAAAAAATACGCAATTCTTCCAAGTAGAACTTTAACGTCCGTAACACAGGTATCCCGAGTAAATGAATTTATCTTAATTTTTTCTGTTCTCTGATTGGTTCCACAGGTGTGCAGTACTGTGGATAGGTTCCATACGGACCTGATGTTAGAGAAATACGTCACAGAGACCATCATGAACCTGATTACTTTCTTCTTTAACTCGCCATTCTCCGACACAAGCACTACTATCAAGGTACGATTGACCGCGATGGGCTCATGTCCGAGCATTCTGATTGGATGGGTTGTAACATCGTGCGCTGTGATTTGTTATAGCAGTTTTCGTATGACTATGAAACTACATTGAAAACTCGATTGAATGCTTTGTCTGTGACCAGTGAACCGACGTTTGGAAAAGGGTGAATCTTTCATGATATGATATGTTTTCGCTTATTTACTATGATTTGCTATCTTTTCTCCAGTCCCGTCAACCAGTGTTCGTCAAGTTGCTTCGTAGTGCATTCCGTGTGTCGCAGTGTTCATGGTTATCAGGTTCACAGAAATACCACGTTGAAGCTTGTATCAAGGCTCTCTCTGACATAGGTAACTATAGCAACAAAAATGGCGGGAAACTAATGTGCGCTCACGTGACCTATCTTGGAAGAGCGTGTTGACATTTGCCGGTTCCTGAGCACAGTGCTCGAGAGAAATTCTTGCTGGGCACTAATTCTTAAAGGCCCTCGCCAAACTGAATTCAGGGATGACCACTGAGGTGTTGTTGGTATATCTTGTCTTCAGACATCAAGGGTCAGGGGTGCTTAACATTTTCCCAGAAAGACCGGAAATTCTGGTTAGAAAAACAAATGGTATGTGTCATCCAGATTGGAAAGTTCGGGAAAACTCGGTCTTCCGATTGAGGTAATCCACTTTTCCCGCTCTTTTCAGTTCTTCCGGTAGACGCGTGTACCATTTGTCTATAGTTTGTCTGATTAGAATCGAGATTAGAAAATCGCTTACCATTCCAATCGGATGGATTGGTTTAAATATTAAGCACCCCAGATTTCCATAAGCGTGGAGATGCTGTAAGTCCACTTACGGCAAGTCTGTTGGTCGTCCAAATCAAAACTAAAAAAATATTGTTTTGTTTTCTCGATTGACAGCCAAGAATCGTGGTATCGCCATCCCCGGTGACCTAGAGACGCAGATCCTGGCTCTATTCACTCGTTCACAGCTGGTGATGAAACATACACGACATTGGTTGAGTCATGGAAAAGTACGGCGGGAATCAACCATGCACCTGTCACGTGATTACAGGAGTATTATAGAGGGACTACAGGTAAGAAAACAGTTATTTATACAACCGGCCTTGCACGTGACGTCAAAGCAGATAAATTTGGAGGACAAAACAAAAAAAATTCAATCTCCTGAGAATTGGGACATATTTTTTGTCCTCCAAATTGAGCTTGCATTCCGTCCACGTTCTGCAAGGGATCTATATCGTATCTTTGGGCTTAATTTAGGGTATCAACGGTGTTGTAGTGGTAGTACACTTCCATCTCACCTGCACGGGTCTCGGGTTTGATTCCTGGACTTGGCATCACATGTGAGTAGAGTTTGTTAGGTCTCTCCCTTGATTCGAGGGTTTTTTTCCTCTGCAAACCTAACACGCTAAATTCCAATTCGATCTGTGAGTTACCCATGCCCTGACTTAGATCAGCCCAGAGTTTGATAAAGTTTGAGTTTCAAAATTACTTGTCTAAATCTTCACAGGACATAGTGTCGTTGCTGGAGGATCAACTTCGTCCTCTGATCCAAGCTGAGTCTTCTCTGTTAGTTGATGTGCTCTACAGACCTGAGCTGATGTTTCCTGGACATTCTGAGGCCAGGCAAAAGGCAGGCGGTGGCGGTTTTGTGTCCAGGTAGAGATAAAATAATTATGCAATATCATCATCATCATCATCATGTGTCGTCATTGTGTGTCATCATCATCATGTGTCATCATCATTTGTCATCATGTATCATGTATCATCATGTATCATCATGTATCATCATCATGTATCATCATGTATCATCATCATATATCATCATGTATCATCATCATGTATCATCATCATGTATCATCATCATCATCATGTATCATTATCATGCATCATCATGTATCATCATCATGTATCATCATCATGTATCATCATCATGTATTATCATCATGTATTATCATCATGTATCCATCATCATGTATCATCATCATGTATCATCATCATGTATCATCATGTATCATCATCATGTATCATCATCATGTATCGTCTTGTATCATCATCATCATGTATCATCATCATCATCATGTATCATCATCATCATGTATCATCATCATGTATCATCATCATGTATCATCATCATCATGTATCATCTTGTATCATCATCACCACCATCTTCCTTTACTCTCCTATACCCAAACAATACCCCTTTCTTGATGCTATACTGACTGATATGAACAACTATTATGATATTTTCAGGCTGGTCCGTCACACCAAGCAGTTATTACAAGATACCAATGGAGAATCGTTGTGTATTCGTGTGCTTCAAACACTCCGGGCCATGATGGCAAGAGACACTGATTTTGGTGAAAAGGTAACTGATTGAACCAGGCTTTCATACACCAACCAACCTTTAAATACGACAGAATCACGCTTTGTCTTTAGATAATGTGGCATATACACCGAATCGAAATATGGCGACCATTTTGAATACTATTGTTCTGGACTGACTAGCCTTTGATACATGTAAAAACACTTTGTTTCCACGTGAACACAAGGCTAGTCAGTCCAGAACAATAGTTATACAAACTGGTCGCCATATTTCAATTTGGTGTGTTGGTCTTAGATTTGGTTCTAGTTTTACAATTAATTTCAAAAGTGGTTTATAAGTCGATAAGTGATTCGCTTATTACATTATAATTCAATTCTCCTTTCAAATTATAATGCGATTCTCTTCATCTGATAGGGCGAGGCCTTGAGGGTATCGCTACTCAAGCGTTACTACGGCACAAATTACTCCATGTCACGTGACCAGAAGAAGAAAACCAAAGACACGCTGGCCAAAAGGACTGTCGTCCAACCTTACGGCCCTTGCCTGACAGGACCTGGCGCTACATTCTTGTCACGTGCAGGTGTCACGCTATTCGAGACGCAGTGTCATCTTGACGCGTGTGGTCTGTCGGACTTGATTGTCGACCTGATTATTGCTTCACCAAACCACAGGATATTCCAGGAAGTGATGGAGGTCGCCATTGTTCTGCTTGAGGGTGGGAACCCGGTCATACAGGTAGAGTTAGCAATTGTATTTGAAGAATTATTGATTGTGATCGAAGAGTTATCGACTGTACTCGAATGAGTATTGATCGCATTGGAAGGGGTATCGATGGGATTGGATATATACTAGATCTCAGTTCACAAGTCCTTAAAGAATCCTCGTCAACTACAATGCACTGCGCGCCTATAACATTGTTTACGAAATTTACCTTTGTTGGCAAAACTTATAAAATCTCACGAAAAGCATAAAATAACTACTTATCATTATATCTTGATGGTTTTAAAATTTCTAGCTTGAATAACAAGACCGATGGAACTGGATTCCCAAACTTCACTTACGAAACCGCCATTTTGCCTGACAGAGAAAATGGCGGGTTGTATTGTTTCGGCGCGCGTTACATTGTGGTTGACTAGGATTCTTTAGGTTTTTTTGCAGGACAAGTCATGTAAGATACACGCAGCAAACCTAAGCGTTGATAGAGGAAATAATCAATTAAGACCAGCAAGCAAGCTTACTAAAGGTCACTTCATTCTTTTCGCAACAGAAATCTCTGTTACATCGATTCATGACTGACAAGAATTGCGAAGCATTCTTCAAGTATCTGATGGACAAGATGACTGAAGCAGAGTCAGAAATCAAGGCTAATATAACAGTACAGACATCTGAAAGCACTCAGTCCGCCACCAAGAAGAACGAGAAGGACACTAAAATAGAAGATATGAGAAGGGGTACAATAGTGGGAGGTAGAAGAGACACTCTGTCTACAGGTGAGAAAAATGACGATGATGATGATGACGACGACGACGATGATGATGATGATGATGATGATGATAATACATGATTACGATGATACATGATGATAATGTTGGTACATGATGATGATACATGATTACGATGATACATGATGATAATGTTGGTACATGATGATGATACATGATGATGATACGTGATGATGATACATGGTGATGATACATGATGATACATGATGATACATGATGATGATACATGGTGATGATACATGATGATGATACATGATGATGATGATACATGATGATGATGATGATGTTACATAATCATATTTAACCATGTTATAAATCTTGTATCAACCTCTTAGGTTCTTTGACTGGAATCAGTGAAGAAATCCGTGAACAGTTGGTAGACGCGGCGTCCCACACGGGTAAAGCTTATGCAGCCGTCAGAAGAAGCCGTGAACCAGACGCAGACACTGATTCACAACCAAGGTACAAAAACGTCTAAAATTCTCGCACCGTATCAAAGTCTAATAGTTATGATGGATTAAGGGATACAACTATAAAATTCCAGTGTTGTCACAATAGCCCACTTTCGATATTCTAATTGGGTGATCATGCACATATCAATTCAAGACGAGGCTCCGAGGAAATAATGGAGTAATCCCAATATATTCTTTTGTTTTCCCGAAGCCTCGAATTGAATTTCTTTGTGCGTGATCACTCAACCAAAATATTGAAAGTGGGCTATTAGGTCACGCCTAAGATACACAGAGATTATCATGAGATCACCGATTAGAGTAGCATTCGTGTGAAATGATTTGGCACGTGGCATTGAGCAGTACCTTTGACCAATCATATGCTCGAGATTGCTCTCTATGCAACCAAAATGCTGGGACTCGAAGGCAGCACGGTCACGGCAGGTTACGTCAGTAATTGCGTTACGTCGTTATTGTGTATGTGTGTCGTTACTTGTCACGCTCCCGAGATCTGCTCCATAAAATTCTATACCTTGATCTGTGAATTGAGCGGGGTGAGTGTAGCTAACGTTCAACATGTTTTATTGGTTCAGGTTTTCACAAGGAAGTGGTTTTGGTCCAGATCTGCACGGTTTTCCCGGAGCTGGTTCATCGAAAGCTGACTCCAAAGTCATGTCACCCGAGGTGCTTGTCATGAAACCAATCTTACGATTCTTACAGCTGCTCTGTGAAAACCACAACAGAGATCTACAGGTAACAATTATGGCATGATACATGATGATGATACATGATGATACATGATGATGATACATGATGATGATGGTACATGATGATACATGATGATGATGATACATGATGATGATACATGATGATGATGATACATGATGATACATGATGATGATGATACATGATGATGATACATGATGATGATGATACATGATGATGATGATACATGATGATGATACATGATGATGATACATGATGATGATGATACATGATGATGATACATGATGATGATACATGATGATGATACATGATGATGATGATACATGATGATACATGATGATGATGATACATGATGATGATACATGATGATGATGATACATGATGATGATGATACATGATGATGATACATGATGATGATGATACATGATGATGATGATACATGATGATGATACACGATGATGATGATACATGATGGTGATGATGATACATGATGATGATACATGATGATGATACATGAGGATGATACATGATGATGATGATACATGATGATGATACATGATGATGATGATACATGATGATGATACATGATGATGATGATACATGATGATGATGATACATGATGATGATACACGATGATGATGATACATGATGGTGATGATGATACATGATGATGATACATGATGATGATACATGAGGATGATACATGATGATGATGATACATGATGATGATACATGATGATGATGCTACATCATGATGATGATATATGATGAGGATGATACATAATGATGATGATACATGATGATGATACATGATGATGATGATGATGATGACGACACATGATGATGATACATGATGATGATGATACATGATGATGATGATACATGATGATGATACACGATGATGATGATACATGATGATGATACTGATGATGATACATGATGATGATACTGATGATGATACATGAGGATGATACATGATGATGATACATGATGATGATACATGATGATGATGATACATGATGATGATACACAACTCAGTAATTGATCTTTGGTTGAACAGAACTACATCCGTCGTCAAGACAATAAGACTAATTACAACCTGGTCCACGAGACGCTTCAGTTCCTGGACTGCATATGTGGCAGTACGTCAGGTGGCCTTGGCTTGCTGGGCTTGTACATCAACGAGAACAATGTTGAATTGATCAACCAGTGTTTGGAAAGTCTGACAGAATACTGCCAAGGACCCTGCCACGAGAACCAGGTAAAGATTTCTAGCCTGCGTGGCGTTACCAAAGACGTGAGATTGGGATGAATGGGTAGAGATGCTAAGTTAGGCTACTTTGCGCAAAACGTACTTGAAGAATGCATTGAAAAAATACACTGACGCCTTGATGGTTGATATAAGAAGAGAAACCCACGGACGACTCTCTAACTTCATCCAATATGGTGGCTTTGCATACACTCCAAGACTAAATGACCAAGATAGACCCCTTACAGCACTTCGGAATGTAGGACAAAACAATAGGTTTCCAATTCTCTGATTAATTAAATCCAATTAAATGAGTATGAATTATCTATTGACCGTGTTAATTAGACCCCTTGCATGCAGCAGGTTGGAATGCAGCACAATTTGGAGGACAAAACAATAGGTTCCAATTTTCAGGAGATCGAAATTCTTTTGTTTTGTCCTCGAAATTGAGCTGCTTTGACGTCACGTGCAAGAGGTCTATACAGTGATAGTCTAACAGGTCATTGATTATTTTTTATCTTGTTTCTGTAGAATGCTATCGCGCTTCACGAGTCCAACGGCATCGATATTGTGATCGCTCTTGTGTTGAACGACATCAACCCACTTGGTAAACAAAGAATGGACCTCGTACTGGAGCTCAAGGTCAGTAATCCCTGTACACAGGGAGCCCGCTTGATAAAAAGCGCCCTTTACTCAAATCCTTCTGTTTTTATTCCAGAACACAGCATCCAAGACGCTGCTAGCAGTGATGGAGAGCAGACACGATAGTGAGAACTCTGAGAGAATACTTTACAATATGACTCCCAAGCAACTGGTAAGAATCAATCTCGACCCCAGATTCCTGTCATTCTACTGCGCATGCTCAACAAAAAATGCCATTTCGTTCAGCATGTGTAGTAGGAGCGGTATTTGAATCAACGGGCAGTACATTTACTCTCAAAGGTTTTACACTATATCTATTCAGTTATTTTTCACAAGAAAAGCTCTAAATATCTATGAAATTATATCATGTTCTTTGTCTGGAAAACATAAAACCTCTTTGCGACTAAATAATTCAACTCTCCATGGCTCATACCGATGGGATTCCTGTGGATTTTGGCGGAAATCTTTTTCGCGCCGTACCTGAATTGCACGCGCGCGCATCCCCCAACCCCGGCATTGGCGACATCACTTGTTAATATTATACAAAGGAAAATAACAGGTTTATTCAGGTTTTTATTCTTGTTTGTCTGTTAGGTTGATGTATGTAAACAAGCTTATCACCAGGAAGACATGATAGATGAAGAAGAATCTGATACATCACCACGTGATGTCGGACACAATATTTACATCCTTGCTACTCTTGTAAGTACAGCACAAGTCCAACTTCATATCTCATCTAAATCACATGGAATCTAAAGTTTGATCTAGGAATTTTCATTGGTCGTTTCGTCGGTCAATTTTGCGCTATCAAACCCGACAACTTTCCGAGGGATTCCCGAACAATGTTTTAAAAATTGTTTGCAGATCAAGTGGGTGAAAACATAGCACGTGATCTTTCGCATGCGCGTGTCAACTACTAAGCAAATGGCGGGGAAATTGTTTTGTGTAGATAATGATTAGAATTTCCGATTTCTTTTTGAAAGGTTTATTTTGTCATTCTGAGATATAGCTTGTAACACTTCAAGGTTTCGAAACTGCTTTTTTTTCTTTACTTTAACAGCTTTCTCAACAAAACAAGGAGCTTGGCTCTCTGCTTAAAGTTGGCACACAAACAGACTCTGATGTTGAGGAATTCCCTGGAGACAGTGCTTTGGATTATTACGCCAAGAACACGGCTCAGATCGAGGTCAGTTCCTTTTCTTTTTCCCATCTGAAGTTCAAAGGGACTTTGGGATAGAAAATCCGATTCTCTTCGGAATTCAATGGAATTCGGGTTCCCACATCGTAAATCTGATTGTCCTTCGAACTTTCATGGAGATTTCCATAAAAATTTACCATCCCAAGTCCTTTCCATCCTGCATTTGTCTTATCGTGTTGCGAGACTAGTCATGGAGTTTAATTGTTCTTAAAACCATGTCATTCGATAGGTTGTTCGTCAAGATCGAATCATGGAACAAATAGTTTTTCCTGTACCCCAAATCTGTGAATTCTTGACAGAGGAGAGCAAGACAGTGGTGTATACTACATGCGAGAGAGATGATCAGAATAGCAAGGCAAGTATTTACGTCAATCAAGGCGTTTCCATGACACTCCATGGAACTTTGTGTTTTAACAGGAGTGAGATCAATTTTTGTCCAATCATGATGAGAGCAGATTTCGTATGAGTGTGAAATGGCACGGTTACGGCGCGGCACAGACACGGCATCGAATGTCAAATGTTTTCATACATGTATGAAGTGCATGCCAACATCTATTGAACCAATCACAGCGCGTAAGGTTACTGTTTATACAATCAGAATACACTTTTTTTTGTTAATGGTGTGTACTGTTCGATATCAGGTGTCAGACTTCTTTGACAGGACAGAGGATTTGTACCAGGAAATGGAATGGCAGAAGAAACTAAGAGGTAATCTACTGTACATCCCTTTCTTCCCTTCCTGCATGTCTGGAGCTCTCCGTGAAGTCAAGAGCAGCACAGTATAAATATTTGCAGAGTACGAGAATGGTCATTACCCTTGCTATGCTCATGAGTATTCCTGTTGTGTTTTCATTTCAGAACATCGGCTTCTCTTCGGACTGAGCAGTCGTTTAAGCCTGTGGCAACAAATATCGATCAACCTCGCTGTGTTGATTAACCTTCTGGTTGGATTTTTCTACCCATTCTCTGATGGTCCAGGAGGTATGTAATCTGTACCATAGAGGCGCATCACCAGCGCACACCACCCATACTCCCCCCACCGACATACACACATGTAAACTCAAAACTATGCTCTGCGTTCCTTCCATCTAGAAGTCTTGAATCTTTTCAGAGTGAATATGAATAGAGCAGACAGAGAGACAGATCATTGACATGATTTACGATTCTGTTATTTTTCAGAGCTGGACCCCCGTCTTTCTGCTCTAGTGTGGCTGGCCATGCTGGTGTCATTTGCTATCATCATTACATTCCCTCGTCCTTCTGGAATCAGAACATTCGTTGGTTCGACTATCATTAGACTCATCTTCTCTGTCGGACTGGAGCCGACGCTTTATATATTAGGATTAGCAAACGTAAGTATATCATGCTATTTAGTTTAGTTTATTTTAGATACTTTATGGAAGTACAAGACAAGATTACGAGGAGTGCAGCACTTCGGAATGTAGCTTAATTTAGAGGAAAATACAATTCTCAGGAGATTGAATTTTTTTTGTTTTGTCCTCCGAATTGAGCTGCTTTGACGTCCCGTGAAAGGGGTCTATGTGGGGGGCATCTTGGGGCCTTGGTAGGGGGCAAATATACAAAGCTTTTTTACAGTAATGGCGTAGATTAACATTAACAATTCACCACAAGACAATTTGACAAGAGATGAATAAAGAAGATGGACATGAAAGAAAGACAAATAAACAAAACTCTATATACTTTCCGACATCTTTGATTTATTTTACCCCCTGGACGTCCCATAATGCATCTATGTCGCGTCGTCTTTATCAAAGCAAAAGTACTGTATGTCGCAGAATTGTACGTCTGTGTTCGACTTATATGCTCATACTTTTCTTTTAAAAAAAAAACTTATTAATAATCTCTTTTTTTTTTATGTTTTCAGGTAATAAACAAAGCAATATCCGTGATTAGTTTCGTCGGTAATCACGGTACATTTCAATATGGTCTTCGTCGAATGTTAACAGACAAGGAACTAGTCTTACATCTAACGTACTTTGGTTTTGGCATACTTGGACTCACTGTACATGCCTTCTTTTACTCTGTACTCGTAAGTACCACAGCACATATTCTTGTTTAATCACATATTTCCGAGGTCACTCTGTTACTAAATGACCCAAGTGCGACAAGCACGGATAGCCTTAAAAAGCGGAGTGGCCAAAGGAGTGGCCAGCATCTTCTGTATTCAAATGCGATGGAAACGTACGTTACTGACTTACAGCACGTACACGGTACGATATGCCATGACATTGAAATGGCTTCCCATAAGAACAGTTGTCGTATGAGTGGGAAATGTACAGTACTGACTTACAGCACATACACAGTACGATATGCCGTAACATTGAAATGGCTTTCCATAAGAACGGTTGTGGTATGAGTGGGAAACGTAAAGTACGTACACAGTACGACATGCCATAACATTGAAATGGCTTCTTATGAGAAAGCAATGTGTTGAGCATTGTGGTTTGGTACAAAAAATTATTTTCTACAGTTTTACATCAACAGCGTAGCTTACTAATGGTTTATATCTCTGTTATTTTCAGTTATTAGATGTGATATTTCGGGAAGAAACTCTTCTGAATGTGATCCGTAGTGTTACTCGTAATGGTCGGTCCATCATCTTAACTGCAATTCTTGCTCTTATCCTGGTCTACATGTTCTCTCTTGTGGCTTTCTTGTTTCTTAAAGATGATTTCTTGGTTGAGACAGACCCTCCACAACTTCCTCCAGCAATAGGTGATTATTGTCCTTACATGTGTCGTTCGTCATCTTCATCATGTATCATCATCATGTATCATCATCATGTATCGTCATCATGTATCGTCATCATGTATCGTCATCATGTATCATCATCATGTATCATCATCATGTATCATCATCATGTATCATCATCATGTATCATCATCATGCATCATTATCACGTATCATCATCATGTATCATGTATCATCATCATGTATCATCTTTCTGTATCATAATCATGTATCATCATTTATCATCATCATCATGTATCATCATCATGTATCATCATCATGCATCATCATGTATCATCATCATGTATCATCATCATGCATCATCATGCATCATCATGTATCATTATTATCAGTTATAAGTTATCACACCATCCATCCATTTCCTCCCCAGGAGAGAAGTTCTGTCCAGCTGGTACTAAAGACTGTGACTCATATTCCATGGCCAAGAGTCTGGAGCATGTTTCTGTAACGAACAAAGGTGATGGTGAAGAACCAGGTTCTGTGAAGGAACGAGCCTGTGACACCCTGATCATGTGCATTGTTACAACACTTAACCAAGGTCTGCGGAATGGAGGTGGTATTGGTGATGTACTCAGACGACCTTCAAGCAAGGTAGGCAGTAAATAGTTAATGGTCTTCATAGAAAACGTTAAGTAGAACATGAAAATACATATACTCCTAGACATTTGATAAGTAGTGTACAATATCAGACCCATAGTGTGGGCTTTTGACAGGGGGGGGCATTATGGAAACAAAGCAGTGAGTACCTAGTCAAGAGACTGTAAGGTTTTGAAATTGTAGCCTTACTTGTGCATGGCCAAGGCCAATTTTGACAACTGTTTAGTTTTAAAATATAAAATTGTTATGAATCTTATTTAGAAGTTTTTTGTTACTTGTTGAAGTGTTTTGGGAGATGAGTAGGGTGGTCATGTCAACATCCCCAAACCCTCCCCCCCCCCCCTCCAACTTACAGTCCTGGTTATACTCACACCTAATGTGTATGGGTTTACAAAAGCTTGTTTCTTGCTCAGCATTGAAAATACCCTACTCATATTCTGTACATGTATTACATAATGTAGACGACTAAAAAGGTTTATAATTGTTCATTTTTTCTCCCACCAGGAAAAGATGTTTGTAGGACGTGTGATATATGATCTACTTTTCTTCTTTGTGGTGATTATTATTGTTCTTAATCTCATCTTTGGTGTCATCATTGATACATTTGCTGACTTGAGAAGCGAGAAACAGAATAAGGATGAAATCCTGAAAAATACTTGTTTTATTTGCGGTAAGTTTGATGAGGGTAAAATAATCTTGACTCCGACGAAGGACTAACGTCCGAAACGTCACTTTCCATTTTCACTACAGTGTATAACTTATAAATCTACGATAACTGTTTAATTACAAGACATCAGCACTTTTGCTTAGCAACAGGAAACAATATGTGTTAAGTTTGGTCTGCATAGGTCCACTAGTTTCAAGGAAAACATTGCTTAACCTCAAATGCAATTAGATTTGATGTGGAAAAAGTTCGATGTCTGAACTGGGCCTAACCTCCAAATCAAAGTGAAAAACACAAATAAGAAAAAAACTGATCCTAATTCTCATTTTGTAAGTTCAAACACTGTAATTTTTGACCATTTTCCAAACTGGCCAGTGTCTGTAACAGTAAATAAGCTACAATACTGCTATTGTCAGATCTAAACCACGCCTATGAAGTAGGCATGGATATTTTCAAGAACTACAAAGTCATATATTTCTTTATGTCTGTAGGTCTTGACCGGTCAGCGTTTGATAATAAATCAGTGTCATTTGAAGAACACATCAAACTTCAACACAATATGTGGCATTACCTGTTCTTCATCGTACTTCTCAAGGTCAAAGACCCTACAGAATTTACTGGACCAGAAAGCTACGTTGCTCAAATGATTAAGGTATTGAAATCATGTCTGTACTGGCTGTACGACCACTAGTCTTCTAATGCAAATATCCTTCCAGTAATAAGCCCTCTTAGCTTGGTTATAAGACCACTAGTCTGCTAACACAAATATCCTTCCAGTTATAAGCCCCCTTGGATATAAGCCCACTAGTCTACTAACACAAATATCCTTCCAGTTATAAGCCCTCTTGGTTATAAGCCCACTAGTCTGCTAACACAAATGTCCTTCCAGTTATAAGCCCTCTTGGTTATAAGCCCACTAGTCTGCTAACACAAATATCCTTCCACAAACCCACCTCTCTATCTCAAACCTTAAGAAGAACTGAATTTTGATCTGTAAATCACAGGAAAAGAACTTGGATTGGTTTCCAAGGATGCAGGCAATGAGTCTTGCCATTGATGAAGGAGAGGGAGAACAGAATGAGATGCGTAATCTGAGTGACAAGCTGGAAAACACAGCTAGACTAGTAGGAACTCTCTCACAGCAACTGTCTGAACTCAGAGAACAGGTAGGTTATGATAAGAGTGGACTTAGTCTTATCTAAATCCCCCTCTACACCCTCCCCAAGGAGTTCTGATTTGAATGTGTTTGTTTAAAAGTCAATTGAAAATCACAACTCAATAGAAAGTATCCACTGACATCTGTGTATCAAATCATACAATTTGCTGTCACAATAAAGATGGTGTTGGTGGACATTATTCAAGGCGTTTCCACAACATTCCACATAACATATCCCTTGATAACTTCAGGTTTCTGACAATGTCATGGAAACTTTTTGATTGACGTCCACCAAAACCTTATTTTATATTTATGAAAAAAAAAAACATTTTATAACCATTACTCCCTGTCAGGTCTCTTCTGTGAGGCTCACTCCACACACACTACCACTACATTCTATATTAATTTTACAACATACAACACTAAACTCACATGTTGATTTTTATGGAGGAGGAAAACCGGAGAACCCGGAGAAAAACCCTTGTGGCAGGGGAGAGAACAACACATCAAACAAACTCAACTCACATATGGCCTAGCCCGAGCCAGGGCTCGAACCCGGACCACAGCAGTGAGAGGCGAGCAGTAAACCACTACGCCACCCATGCCATATTTTATCAGGATTTGGAAGCGCTGTAATATTACTCTAACGCGTTTTCTTTTTGAATGCAGATGACAGAACAAAGGAAACAAAAGCAGCGCATCGGCCTCTTGGGTCCACATAATAACCTCGTTCCAACCACATCCAATAACTTCAAGCTTTAAAGGTTTAAAGGTTTAAATACAGATGGCCTCAAATATACAATACTCTGATCACACTACAGAGTTAAAAGTACGAGTGATGTGTGATCGTAGATTATCATTCATATTTAATAATGATATGATTCATTCAAAAGATTAATAGGATCTAAATTTATAGTTATTATATTTTATTGGTACAATACAGTATATATCTGTGATTATTAGGAAGTTTATTATTATTATTATTATTAATATTATTAATATTTTGTTTGCATATATATTTTTGTTTCATGCTAGATTCATGGTACCGTGGTACCAATTTCTAGAAACCTAGCCTGTTTGCAGGCTGACTTTAACTTTGGTTTATGACCACAGTTATATTGTATACGCGCAGGCTAGCTACTAGTCTCCTTAGCAGCCATTTTTAGTTTTCTTCCATTCCCCACTGTCTGCTACTCTCCCCGCGAATGGATGTCTCACTCCTCATTCCTGTCAGATTTGTAGGAGAGAGAAGTAGACCACTGGGGAATGGAACAAAACTAAAAACAGCTGCTAAGGAAACTAGCTAGCTACATGTACTTAACAAAACAATAAGACTCAATTAATCCAATCGTAGAATTTTTTTAGTATTACATTTTGAAAGAGTGGAAAACATTATCTAAAAAAGTTGGTTTGGAGTGCTTCTAGGACCCAGACAACTCCAGCTCATTTGTTGGTGTTTTGGAATTATTCCTGTCATGAAACTTAAAAGAGCCTAGTAAAATTTTGTTTGACAGAAGTCAAAAACCGAGATGTAGAGTTGTAAATTCACAGAAAAACTAAGAGTGTTGAGATCTGTCAAGTAAAAGTATTAATTACAGAAAGCTTTTTCTAGTAACCTGGTTATAATCTACACTATCCGCGTGTATCTAAATATCATCTAATAATGAAATGTGTACCATATGACCGACGTCTTCTAGACAATATTTCATTTACAATATTCTAATGAAACAATCTAATGGTTGATGGGATTTTGAAAATATCTTTAAAATAAAATTAATATTAGTAGTTACGGTAATATCAAGAGTTGTGTGGTAAACAATAAGTAATTGAATTGTGTAGAAAAGATTTTAATAAGTTAATTGTAATTAATGAAGTAAGAAGTAGAGTTATTTGAAAAAGATACCTAGATATTTAATAAATGAAAGTGCTCTTACACCTGTCCTTGTAAGGCCTGGTTTAGACGTCGAATTTCACATGTGCCGAATCTAAGGCAAATGAATTCAAACAATAGGTTTTGCTCATTTACATTACTAGATTCGGCATATGTGAAATTCGACATCTAAACTGGACCTAAACCAACAAAAATTAAGAGAAAAACTGTTGGTACTATAAAGAATATTTATAAATGTATAAAGCAGAATTCATAGGAAGTGGAAATGAATGATATTTCAGCACTGAAATGGCTTCCTTCTGGACCAGTCACAAGACAGGAAATCCACACATGCATCTTAGCCAATCACATTGCTTGAACATAACCATTTATAGGTTTCCACTCGATAATTTGCTTTGTTTAACGGACGTGGTGTATATAGCCCTTGTAATAGTAATGCTATTTATAGTTTGTTGATGTAATGATTTTGTTCACTAGTATATTTCATCATCATCATCATCTTCATCATTAATCAAATCCATGTACATCCATGAAGATTGTATATTATTTTGTTGTAAATTCATCAATAAATATTTTGATATTTTGCATGTTTCTTGGTCTTAATTCAGCCTTGAATTTCTTGTCTTGCTTGACCAGCATCTAAGGTTACAGTAGCTAGCACTTCATTGGTTGTCACTCTTTGGCCTTGTTGGCTCAGGCAATAGACCCTTCTCAAATTTGAGTGGCCACAAAATGATGGCTCCAAGTCAAAGATGGTCTTGATAAAATGCATTAAAATTAATGTATGAACAATCTCGACTTGGAGCCATTTTTCATTTTTCCATTTTGGTCGTTTAAGCAAATTCAATTGGCTTCTTCAGTTACCTTTTCTAGGTGAAGTTAATTGAACTTTGAGATCATTCTGTTGTCATCGTCATTGTGATTTCATGTTCTATTTTAGATCATCATCACCATCATCACCATTATCATCATCTTCTGAGTTATTAACACCTTTAAAGGAATCTCCATCTTCCACGTCATCCTTGTTCTCTTCTTCCTCCTGCACCCTCCTCTTTTTACCCCTCTTTCTAACCTTTGGTGTTATCTTTCTTTGGGGCATAACCTTGTTAAATGCATCACCCCAATCCTTACTCTCTGTATAAAATGAAATAATTTCAAACACTTGATTAACGGTCAGTACTGTCCTCGATGCCAATTTCATGAAATCTCCAATGGGTAGCTGCGCATGGCCCAATCCTTTCTCTAGCGCCATATTGTAACATAGACCTTTGTGGTGATTATGGTCAACAAGCCCACCAATCACATACGTCTTTGACATGTCAATTTCTTTGAGGACATTAGGAGAATCTGAAGTCAAGTATACTATATCGTCTTTAGGGAATACTTCTGTGAGGGAATCATCCTTGATATGAACATCCCAGCTTACATAATGCCCATTAAGATCATCAAGTCTCTGTTTTGATTTACCTCCGAAGCTTGTCAAGTAGAGCTGCAAAGGGTGGGGTGATCGCCGATTCTCTGAATAACAGCGTTGAACTTGCTTCATTAATTTTTTGATATCTTTTTCCGACATGAGGTCATCAAAGCTCAGATCAATGGCCACTTTAAGAGGCAAGGCATCCTCACAATCCATAGTTTTGTACTTCTTCACATGGTTTTCATTTCCCGTCTCCTCTTGGACCTTCTCGCCCTCAAGTTCTCGTTGTTCTCGTTTTAACCTCTTCTTTTCTTTCTTCTGTAATTTTCGCAACTTCTTAATTTCTAAATATTTTTGCTGTTTTATCAATTTTTTCCTCTGGGACTTAGACAAAGTTTGTCCACTATTATTCGTACATTCTACAGATGAATCTCCCAATCTTATTTTCTTCGTATTCTTTTCACAAGAAGAATTGTCGTTGTTCAGTCCATCGTCTTGTCTTTCAGCTTCGTCTTGAAAACTTGGATTTTTAACATCTTTTGAACCAAAATTGCGAGAAATTTCCTCTTCCTCAGACCTCAATATTGAGCCTACTGCTGCTTCAGGCTCCTCTATAGTCAAACTCATTGCTTAAACGTTTAAATTCAACAGCTTTTTGCAGTAGAATTCACAACAAAAAGTACTAAATCGTTTCACTTCTTCACAGTTCGTCCGCCATTTTGAATTACCCAGGAGACATTGCAGTCATGGCGGTTCCCAGACTTCCTCACTCATGAATAATTTATGAAGAGGTCGCCTGGTAACGACTTTCAAAACTCGCCCGCCATTTTAGAAAAGACAAAAAGAGCTTCACTCGCCTCAGAAAAACCTCTTTAAAATCAGTTAAACTATAACATTATTCACTTAGAATAGTATTTTAGGGTACAATAAGGATCAAAATGGATATCCAGCAAAATATACAGGATACAGTTCTCCAAGCAGCAAAGATAGTTGAGGAGCAAGTTGACTCAGAGATTGACCGACTTGAAAAGATGACATCAGACGATATGGATGAACTACGAGAAAAACGACTCCAAGCGCTGAAAAAACAAGCCCAGTTGAAGAACGATTGGCTCCAGAAAGGCCATGGTACTTATTCTGAGATAGGTAGTGAGCCGGACTTCTTCCCTGAGACCAAGGATAGCCCAAGGGTTGTTTGTCATTTTTACCGCAATTCAACGTTTCGTTGCAAGATTGTGGACAAACACCTCGCCCTTTTGGCTCCCAAACACGTGGAAACAAAATTCGTGAAAATTGACGTAGAGAAATGCAAGTTTCTCTGCGATAGGTTGAGTATCAAGGTCTTACCGACGGTGGTGATGGTAAAAGATGGTAAATTTGTTGACAGGATTACTGGGTTTGATGAACTTGGAGGACATGATGAGTTTTCAACTGCAATGATGGAATGGAGACTGGCCAGAGCTGAAGTTATCAATTATAGTGGAGATCTGAGCCAGCCACCAGATAAACCCAAGACTACAGGACCAACTGTCTTGAAGAAATCTATCAGAGGTAGACGTGGTGATGACGATGATGATGATGACGATGATGATTACTAAGTCATGGAATATAATTACATATTTGTAGCATTGCTTGTTGGATTAATTTATTCAAGAGATTGAATTAGGAGAAGAGCACAATAATTGCTGTTAACAGTAAAGAACACAATTCAAAGTCATCGAAAATTGGAAGTGTTTGTGGTATGGCATGCAGCACAGTAATGTTTGCCAAGAAAGAAGAACTTGAAACAAAACAAATAACAAAGACATGACCATTCTGTGATTGTCTGAATATTTTTATTTTTTTTAAATTTTATTAACCATTAAATTTTATTTTTATCAGCAAAAATCTGCTTTTTCAAAAAATATTGTAAACACCAACGTTTTAGTCTACATTCCTTTCTCCAAACGTCAGTATCCTTTGGATTATTTACTTCCCCACAATTGTCTAAAGGATGCCGACCCATTGATTATAATTTAGGATTAAGTTTTCAGTATCAAGTATTATGATGAAGTATCAAGTATCGAGTATTAAGATGAAGTATATAGAGATCATCACATGTTAAGAGCATGATCGTTTTTAATCACAAGTTTCCCGTATCATATGATATCGTATCACTTCACTGTATTCACAGCTTTATTTCACGGATATTGACCCTAAATGTGTAATTAAGTATTATTATTATTATTTAATATTAAGAGAAGCTGAAAATTCTCCTGAAAAAATAGGATTTACACTTTTAATTTTCAATTTAGTACAGTAAGGCAATAGACCTTATCCATTGTTGTATAATGTTTTTCCCATTTCAGACCATATGTCATTCCCTAGAGTATCACTTCTTTCATAAACAGTAGTGCAAGAGAAGACACATGAATATGGATATAACTCAAACAAAGAATCTTATTCTCTAGAGAATGACATATGGTCTGAAATTGGTAAACATTTCACCAAGATGAATTAGGTCTACTGCTGTTTATTAACTAAAGAAAAGAATGTTTGTAAGATATTCTGGTAATAGTATTAGTTGAAACACTTTTTAAAAGCATCGATACTTTAGTTAGATGCATTTAAGAACTCTACATTATTTTTTATTTGCAAAAATCTTAATTGCAAGTACCTCCAGGTAATTTGGAATCTAGGCGCGAAATGCATTGTTTGTCATGGCAAAAATTTCCAAGTGTTTTCTTTTATCTCTTGTCAAAATGAAATATTTTCCACCAACAACGACAAAATATGCTTTTTCTAAAAGGTATTTGGTGAATCTTTCCAACAATAAGTTTTATTTTCTTTATTTTCGAGCAAAAGCTTTTGTAAATCAAGCCGAAAACCTGGAACTAGGAAACATTGAGCTACAAACAAAATGTCCGCTGATTGGCTAATTCCTTCAGCCTGAGAGAAGCAAGATCACCTGGCTATAGGATAGATTTTTTTTTTTATGAAAGTTGAAAAAGGGTACCAAATCTGATACACAATTGGAGCAATACCTAGAACTTATTTCCCTTAATGTTTTTTAATACTGAAAATAGATGACAAGGAAAGTTTACTCAGTGTTTGTAAATATTTAAGGATTATTCATTTACTAATTTAAGATGTAGTGTTTTTATTAAAAATAATAGGTTTAGTCATTGATGGTTTGCTTTGGCAAGACTGAGAGGACGAAGGCAAGCCAAGGTATAATTTAAAGGGGCACTTGGATGAAAATGCCCCAATTCTTGAAAGTCCGAATAATTCAAATTTGAGGATAATATGGCTTAATTATGATTATGAAAGCTAGATTGGCGAATATTTTGGAGCAAGTCTTTATTTATTTATTTATTTATTTATCATATTTATTTAACTTCATCTTTTAAAAATGAAATCAGTAATCCGTTTAGTAGGTGCGTAACTGGGAGAGAGAAAATGAAAACGAGAATTGAGTGGCGGGGACACCACAACGGCTTTCGCCCATAATTAGCCTGGGAATTAATGATGATGATTTTTAATGATGATTTAATGATTTAATTTAATGATGATTTTAACCAGCAATGTTGGGGCCATATAGATAAGTTTAACTAAGTTTCAAGTCATTTCCAATTTTTATTGATTTTCATCCAAGTGCCCCTTTAACATATTCTTGATTGCTTTGTTTCAACTTCAGTGTAGCATTCGTTTCTAGACTATTAGTTGTCTACCTAGCAGGACATTTAAAAACTATGGTGTTTTCTATTAAACAATTCCACCAAGTGAGGGTAATGTTTAGTTCATAGTTTGCAATCTAGGGACTTTTTTTTATGTTAAATGCCACAGTATTTTTCACCACCTGCATACTATCTTTTGTCATGATGCACTAACTACATCAAGAGATATCTTCTCCCTAAATCAGACAAACTATATAAAAGATTATCTGATGTTTATTTAAACAGCTGGTCTATTCCACTCAAAGCAAGAATCTTACAGAAACCACAAGCAAAGCAGAGTAAATCTGCAAAGAAAACATCACTGGAGGTGCCTTAGCAACACTATTTTCACTTTCAGCCAATACAAGGGGCTCACCATCCTGTAGCCTAGCAACCAACACCCCATTGGATGATACCTTGAAGGTTTGTTTCTGATTGAGCAAATTTTTCAAGTGTTGGCCAGATTTGAAGGGATGGGACTGTAATGCAACAGTAGTGGTAGTATTGGCAGTTGTGATTATGATGAGGACCTTTCCTCTGGAGAAGGAGTATACATTGGGGTCAACATGTCTTTCAATCTGATCGGTCTTTAGCCAATCATTTCCTTGGTCCTTGCGAACTTTGATGAGGTGTTTAATAAATGTGTACAAGACATGGCTTGTGTTCATGTATGGCCACAATGATTCTCTGTTGTTGGGATCATTACCACCATTAAAGCCCTGCTCTGTCCCATAGTAAAGGAGTGGAATACCACGGGACATGAACAAGTAGACCAGGTTGTTTCTCAAGGCAACATAGCTTGGATTCATGGAGAGGAATCTTGCATGATCATGGTTATCAATGAATACTCCAAGAACTGATCTGAAAGTGAAATAAGACACTGAGATAAGAAGGAAAGCAAAGGGAACAGAATTAGAAAATAAGTCTTGATAGCCTCCCAGTCATGGACACTAAAAACAGCACTAAGGAATAATAACAAATTTTTTTTTTTGGAAAATCCCAAATGCTGGCAATCCTATTTGAATCCCATTTCGTGTGAGCTAGATCCCGTTTCCATAGCAGCAAAAATACTAGAAGCAAATCCCACTTCTCATTACACTCCTACAGGATTATGACAGCATATGTCAAACAGTTGTTATAGACTTAACACTGTATTTTACCTGTCCAAAAATACTTTTGCTGAATCTTTTAAGTACTTGCTTAAGGACGAAAAGTTTTGCTTGTTTTCCTGGAAAATGTACCGATTTGTCCAAAACAGAGGAAAATCAAGGACTGAATGCAAAGGGCCTTGAAAACCAGCGGTGAAATTTAAAGTCCCACAAGGTGGAGGACCAATGTTCGCTTCCCCAAGCATGAATACTTTTCCTGCTTTCTGAAACTTGGTCCAAAAGGGCTTTGGCACTTGGACCACTGTGTCAACCCTGCACCCATCGAAGTCATACTCGTTGATGAGGTACTGAATCCAGTGAAGAAGTGTCTTTTCTACGTAAGGGTGACTTTGATTCAAATCAGGAAGATTAGCTAGCCAGTATTCTTGCAGTTTCTTCATATCATGACACTCCTCTGGCCATTTGATCCAAGGATGATTAGGATGGTAGTATTCCGATCGGTTAAATGGTTTAAAGTTTTCGTAAAAACTGTCAAACAATGTTGAGTTCCAGGGTGTGGTCCAGTCAGTCCCAGGAGGGTACCCCATGTGGTTTGCAACAACGTCAACCATCACCCAGACGTCACGCTCATGGCACGCTCTCACCAAAGATTTCAACTCCTCCTCTGTTCCAAAATGAGATTCGATTTCGTAAATGTTCTTCGCCCAGTACCCATGAAAACCTTTAGCAGTATTCAATACAACTGGGGAGATCCAGATAGCATTAGCGCCGAGTTCTGTGATGTAGTCAAGATGATTTTGAATTCCCTTGAAGGTGCCACCACACCAGCCTCGCATGTCGGTACATTTTTTCGAAGGTAAACTCGATCCAGATGGAGCAAAACGGTCGGTCAATATTTGATAGATAATCCTTGTTTTCCATTCCTCTGTAGTCTTAGCAGAACTCAACAAGATAATACCCAAAGCATTAATCCAAATAAACGAAAAAATCAATTTGCTAGGAAACGAAAACATCGTCGCTGCCTTGCCCGTCTTGTTTACAGACTTATGTTCACGCCAAGCCCACGCGCCGCAAAGTCTGCCCAAGCTCATGATCCAGGTGTCCGGAGCACGCACGAGCCGTCCAATCACAGCGCGCTTCGATGCTTAGCCAAGTGGCCCTTGCTCCAAGTCTCTTCCCAAAAGAAAAACACGCGTTTCAAAGAATTTAGAGTAAAAAAGTTGAAGTATACGTGTTGTTTAAAAAATTAAAGTAAATCTTTGCGATCCATCTCCTCAAATTCTGTGAGACATATGACTTTTAAGATTCGGGCGAGGGCCGCTTGAATTACAACAACAATCCTTTTCGCGCTTAGTTTTTCGTACAGCTGGATGTGGTTAAGTAATTTCCAGTTTTGAAGACGTGATAAGTGCCCTGGTTTATGTTAGGTCGACCCCCGCAGCCGTTTTTAGGGTCGTCACGCAACACTCTCCCAACTGCGTGACGACCCTAAAAAAGGCTGCGGGGGAGACTACCCTTCACCTGGTATTTAACTAAAACTCACTAAAAATGTTTAAAAACAATGAGTAAAATCAAAATGATGCTTCAAAATGTTCATTTTACAAGTAAACTGAGTGAAGGAAACTGATAACGTCGCTGAAGAGTGCCAGTTAGGTAAACGGTCAGCATTAGACTCGTTTTGATGTGGACTAATTAACTAGACAAAAAAACGCTGAAAAAGTTAAAACTACAGTAAAAATTCCTTTCAAAATTGCTAGAAATGACTTGAAATTTAAAAAATGTATAGGCCAGTACGGTCGAACAAACATTGTGTTCAATTAATATCTTTATACAGGCTAGCCTGATTGGAAAAAAGACTTAATAATAAAAATATAATGTTATTTTTATTTATTATGATATGAAAATGAAATTATTACCCCCCCCTTTTTTTATCCCCCCCCCCCCTCCTCTCACCCAAATTCTGGGATAAAAAAATATAGCAAATTTCCTTCCCGATCTATTTTTTTTTTATCATTTTAAATCTTTTATTCGTTGGGTGCCCTGTGTCTTACCCATGAATCCTATGGTTATTGGTATCACGTGATCCTATTGTATTTATTATTTTACCCGCGAACAAATCGTTCAGAGGCTCGCGCCAAAACCAAAATTCTTTAACCAGAACATCGTAATGTTTTGTCAACATGTGAGTTCTGATTTCCTTCTATCGATGGAGGAATAAATCTCCATTATTCCTGGATGCCGTTCAGTTGTGTTTCGTGGTGTTGATCTTTATTTTGAAGTTTTATTTATAACTTCAACACAGATCAGAGGGAGTCTCAACTGAAATGTGAGTAAGCTTACTGCAGCTACGAATGTGCTACAACTTATGATTATATTTAACCTTCTTCACTGCTTATTTACTTGTTACCTCAGATTCTTACTTATTTAGTCCTTAACTGAATGTTTTCGTAATTCAAGGGGTAATTTTTAACCCTAAATTTCAAAGGTTTTGAAAGTAAAGCATCTCTGAACCGGGCTGTCACAAAGACCATCCTAGCTCTAGCTCTTTGCATATATTGTCCAGTCCATACCAAGCTCGAAGTTTGAAAACATCAAAAATCACTTTCCATCTTACGAAACACTAGCTGGCTCAGTTATTGAATAACAAGTTCATTAGTTCCTTAAGTTGTCATTTTTTTGGCTCACAGAGTTGTTTTTATCACCATAAAAGTTGAATACAGTTGAATATATATGGCATAGTTGGGGTACCCCATCAGCTCCATATCTCAGCTGTGGTTAAGATTGTACTAAGATCCCAATAGTTTGTGTATCTATCATGTAAGGCTCATCGAATACAGCGAAAGGAAGCATTTCTATATATTCTGTTACTGTCTAAGAAGTTTTGAAGAATGCTAAACAAAATATATATAAAATTCTTCCACAAGCTATGCCCCTTCAGGTGAGGGGTGTAGTGTATACCAATCAAAAACCATACATTTCATGAAGTTGCCCAAATTTAGTTGTTTTTGAACAATATTATGGCTAAAACGTTGTATTTCTATTCGTTAAAGTAAGGTTTTGAGTGTTTAAGGGGACTTGATGTTCAAGATTTTTCTCAAGGTATTCTTCATGTTCCCCATACTGGCCCCTCCTTTTAAATCCTTTCCAATCTATATTTGCCACTCTGTCGACCTACTCGCTCAGAAGCGATCTATACTCTTCAACTTTTCGATTGTAATGTGGCCTTCTTCAGATCTCAACTTCGGCGAAACTTTCAGAAAAACTCATGAAAACCAGATGTCGAAATTATGGCTCCAGAAAAAGGTAGTTTGATATTTTGCAGTGCGTTGTACGAATGGATTTCAAACGTCTTCACGTCGCTTGGTCTTCCTTCTCTTGCTGAGATAGAACCACAAAATCCTACTTAAAAAAACGGTTTTCTACAGCATAGGAGATAGCAAAGCACAGTATGAAGACTTAATTATATTGTCTTTAGTATAAGCTTGCGAAAGAGCTAGGTTTTGAGGTCTTTGGTTAAGAAAAAACGAGCAACGATCGAAACCAAAGTGATAAATCAAGTTTACATCTTGTGTTCTTCAGTTCGGCCATTGTTGATGTGTCTCGTTTTATTTTTGCAGGATGACAGTGAATTCCAGCGTAGTATCAACTCATGATACCTCAGAAAGAAAAGACCAAAGTGTTTTTGATTCATCAGATGATATTCTGAGCAAGGAACCGCAAGTAATCCACGAAACAAGATCCCAGAAACATGCGAAAGTCAACGGACAACATGAACAACACGCGGAAACAAAAGAACCTTCACCACAACGCTCTGAAATATCCACTACAAACATTCGTGTTTCTAAGAGAAGCAGCTCAAGACCTCAAAAAAGACAGAAAAAATCGAATTCCCCATCTCAGTCATCCTTAAATCAAGGTATTAAAGCTATTTTTGCTATTTTTTCAACCTTGTTTGCGACGTTTTGCTGGCAGCCATCTTATAATTTATAATTTCTTGTAAGAACTTGACTTGTGCCAGACTAACAGCGATACCTACTTCTCACTATAACACTAAAAACTTACTATAAAAATGAGATAAAACTATGATTTTTAGTATGTATTTTAACTGATAAAGCTGTATTTCTCTTTTGTGGAGAATATTTTGGAATTAGAACTAAAAATATGAAGTCTTGGAACTGTAGACAAGTTTTGTTTACATTTTTAATTCCTATTTTCAAATTTAGAAATTTCTAAATAGTTAGCAATTCTAGAGACTCCCATTGTATATGCTGACTTCTTCTATAGATAACAAAAAACATCACTCAATATTTTTCTCTTCCTTTAATTTCTGCAATGACTTAATTTCACTTTATTTCAATTTCATTATTTTCCCCCATTTTTCCAAATTTGATGGAGGTGGTAATATGGTATTAAGTTACGAATAGATGGTATACAGTCTGGGCATAATGCCTTCCTATTTCAAAGCAGGTGTTGTTCCACTGGAAATAAGATTATTGGTTCCCATGACATTCAGGACATTGTGTCATCTCAAATAATAGAAAGAAAAATATCCAACAGAGAAAAATACTCAAGGGAATGACACATGGTCTGAAATGGGAAAACCTTATGTTCACACCAATAGCTTTATGTACAATAGAGTAGATTTGATAGCAACATTTTAAATTTGTATAGAGATATGCTGGGTTATGGCTGGTTTATGACTGGGTGGTTGCAACGAAGCATTCTGATTTGATGACCAGTAATCTTGCACTCTGATTGGTTCAAAAGATGTTGTCAATTCGAATGTACCATGATAGTGCCATGCCTTCTCTCAGTCATCCACTCTAATAGGTTATCCTTACTGGGCTTGAATTAACAGCTGGTCATTGGACAATGTCCGGCAAGAATTGGAACTTGTCTGGTCAACTCTTTGCCTTGCCAGTCATTTTGACCAGTAACGTTGATCCAGAAACAGGGTTATGACCAAGCTAAAACTAATTTGGCCAGTCATCATGACCAGTGAGTGAGTGACCAGTCATTATTTCAAGCTCTGGCTTAGGTAGAAAGCACAATTTAACACATAAATAAATTGATACTGATTAATAATTGTTGATATCTCTTAGATGGTCAGCCCCTTTATAGGACGCCACAGCAACAGAAAGGGAAAAAAGTTAAGCGACAGTGGGAATCATGGGGTCTTGAGGACAAGAATGCCTTCTTTGAAGCACTGCATGAACATGGAAAAGACTTTGATAAAATCCAAGCTCATTTGTTAGCAAGACACAAGCGACGAGGAGATCCTGTCAACCTCATTAAAAATAAGGATCAAGTACGGCATTTTTATTATCGAACCTTGAATAAAATCTCCAAGTATATTCCCAAAGACAAGCAGCCAAATGCAGAAACTGATCCACACAGGAGAACAGTGCTTGAGCTTGGTGGCTTGACATGCTATGGAGAGTTGAGAAAGAAGGGTGTTGGACTTGGAGACAAAGATGGCAAAAAGCTCTATGAATTACTAGCAGATGGAAAGACATACATACGACATAAGGGACGTACGAAGAGAATCACACCTCCAACGTGCCGTGCACTGAAAAAAATTATTTCATCTGACACCTTTGAAGCTACTCCACCTCCTATTCCTTCAAAGATAAATGTAGAATTCTTACCAAGTGATAATGCTACTTGGCTAGCTGTTCAAAGAATTGCTAAAAACCCTCGGCTAAGGACGACCGTGTCGTCTAAGAAACCTCTTCATATTATTCTGGAATTTCTTATGAAGAAATGGCCAGTGAAGTCACCTACTTCCAAGACAAATGATGTTCTATCAATTTGTATTACAATACCTGTGGGCTTCTTCGCATTAGAAGAAGAAACGAATAATGTGTCTTGTGATAATGAGATTGTAGAAGATACTACGAGTAATGACACCATGAATGTTGAAAATGAAGCTGATGCTCTAAACAAAACATTAGATGAAGATAAGGGTGATGAAAATCCTGAATCTTCAAAAATTCAAGAGTCAAAAGTTTCAGAATTGAGTTCAACGCAAAGTCTTGCGAAGGAAAGTACAAGTACTTCTGTTGCTGGTTCAACAGAAGAATCGGCAAACCCTAAACAATGGACCCCCGAAAGTTGTGGCAACATCACTATTGGCGATATTTACCGTAAGTTGCAGAGACCTACAAAGTTGAAGTTTGAGTATTCCTTCCAAGAAGGAGAGGTTTTGGCAACCAAACATAGTCATAATTCCTTGAAAAAACTTGTGGAAGTGGCTAAAAATGAGTTTCATAGTTTCAAAAATCGAGAATCTCAGAATGAAATGCCTGCACCAAGGCCTAATGCAACAAGGATTATGAGGAAGGCTTCAAAAATGACAAACAAGCTTCCGTTTATATTGCCATCAATTGCTCCCCCTGCTTTACGTCAAGGAGTATATCACACAGGGGTATCTACTGTAACCACTGTTATTAACTCAAACCCAACAACCAGCTTTGTAAATACTCGGAAGAGAGCAAGGAAAAATCAGTTACCTGTAAATCAACCACAGAACGTGATTCAAAGAACTCTGTTGCCAAGACCAGCTAATGCTTTGCCGAGAGGTGCAGTTGCCGTGTCATTTATACCACAACCAGCAGAGTCAATCAGTTCTGTTCCTTCACCAATGTCTGGTGGGGTTCCTGTTGGTGATGGTAGCTCTAGAATCACAGGAAATGCGTCATCACCAAAACCAGGTATGAAAGAGCAAAGAAAGACTACACTATTATTAAGATAACTAGTTATAACTGTACATATACTTACAATATTTCTTAAAAAGCGAAGAGCAGGTGTGTAGCCAGGATTTTGCCTGGGGGGGGGGGGGGGGGGGGAGGGAGAGGGGAGCAAAACAAAAATCAGTAAGCCACATGAACTCATTATGTGACTACCGAAATTAAAAACTTATTTGTGACTTCTCAAGTTAAAAATTGTAACACTTATACTCTGTCATTGGCAATAAGCTATCTCTTTTCTAGCAAGTGCACAAAAAACGTCCAATAGGATTGGGAGGGGGCCCTGACCCCCTGTTCCCCTTCCCCTGGCTACACCCCTGAAGAGGATTAATTTAGACATCCCAGGAATTTTCCTATAGGCAGTATTAGAAGATTCCCTCAGTGAGAGGGTGAGGAAGTTGATGTTTTTTGGTATTACATGATGTACCCTCTCCAAACTCTCCCCATCCCTTGGAAATTCCATCCTCCTACCCCTGCCCCCCCCCCAAATATGGGGAACGTATGAATTTTTTCGTAGAAATGTATACTATACCCTCCTCAGATCTTCCCCATCCCTTGGAAATACCAATCCTCCTCGTCTAGGGGGTTGGTATGGATATTTGCTGGGTCTACCCTATATGCCCTCCTCAGACACTACCCATCCTTCCCTTGGGTGAGTGGTATGGATATTTTCTAGGAATAACCATACATATGGGTATATTTTTGGACCACAAATGTCCTTTGAGATCAGTCCTTCTTGATCTATGTCTTGTTTGTATCATGTGTATTCTATTGTAAGCTGTAATGATTATTTGTTGTTTACAGCTCAAATAACTCCAACTGCTAGTCCTGCTTCAAGCATGGCCCATTCACCATCACCTGTATCATCACCTTCTACCAACATAGAATCTGTCATCACTACTGTACTTGAGACAGGTGTACAGCAACCTGGAGTAACAAATGAGACATTGGGTGAGGGGTCTGTGCCTGTAACTAATAATCTCCTCGGCAATATTGCAGTCACTTCGCAGGACACGCACCTCCCTCCTCAAAAGACACTCTCTACGAGATTGAGTGAATTTGTCAGAAATTCTGATGTTGATCAGCTTGTAAACTCACTACAGCAGTATACCAACAATAGCACCTCTGGGCTAGACTCTGCCATGGAATTCTCTACCAGCACTGTTCAAAGTACAATCCAACTTGATCCAGTAGTATCAATGAATGAGGACTCTGGTTCAGAGCTACTTGCTAGTATTATTGGGCTTCCATTCTCTCAAAGTAGTGCTGTCACATCAGTTGCATCTGATACTACTGGGAACACTGAAAGACCATCTGATGTGCATGTGCAAGGTATGAACTCACCAATACCTGAATCCTCTCCATTTTCTCTCTCTACTCCATCTTTCCACAACATTCTTAGCTCATCAAGTAATGAGACAATCATGTCTGTCACTACAACTACATCAGCAGCGTCAAGCTTGTTCTTCAACACAGGACCTGAAAATCCCACTGATGGTTTCAATACTAATGGCTCTGGGAATCTATTCACATCGCCGCATTTATCGCCGATGCCTTCACCACCAGCTGTTCCACAATGGCTCAATGGAGAGGTAAGACAACTTTGGATTGAGCCGTCATAAATGCAGGAGTTCATAGAGTAGTTTTGTATGACTGTGAAAAGCTTGTGGCATGAACCCAGTTGTAACATGGCAAGGCACTGCAGGCCAGACCAATCACATTGCACGAGAATGAACTCTCCATCCAATCAAATGCCAATAACATGAAATGAACACAGCACTATCACGCAAAGGTTACAGCACTGCCAGGCCAATTACATTTTGCTAGAAAAAAATCAGCTACGGTAATCAAAGTTTTAAAAACCATCATGGTTGTTAGTTTATGTGGCAGGGTGCAAAAGGCACCAAGCTTTTCACAGTCATCAGTAAACTGCTCTAAACAGGAGACATGTTTTTAGGAAAGTTAAAACTACATACTACTAAATGTGAATTCTACCATTTTGAAGGAGAGAAGCATATGAATCTGGATTCCTTCGTTCCTTATATTTGACATTAATCTTGTGAATGTTTTTATTTCTTGCAGGTCACAGATATTTCATTAAACAGCTTCCTTGGTAAGTACACTAACACAAAGACTCCACTCCATATCCAGGGTTAAAAACAATGGCTGCTCAATGAACAACTGGCCACATTGGACTGATCAGCATGTGTTAATGTGACCAGTCAAGATGACTGGCCTAAGATCTAGAGGTGTTTACCTCAGCAATTGCCAATTTTGGCCAGATCAGATGTTATTAGTTGACTAGCCTATATTTTTAACCTTACTTAGATCATTTATTGTAATACAAACTCAAAATAGCCAGCTGCCAATGGCCAAAATATGGGCCAAATATTACTATAAATTGCAAGTAAAATAATTTTAACCCTTTCACCACCATGTGCCAGTTTTCTGACAAAATCAGGAGTGCCTAAAACCTGCTAGTTGTGTCATTATACCCAAGGTAGTTTTGTTATAGTGGTATTTATTATATATTTTGGTTTACATCAGCGTCTCCTGAGAAAGAATCAAAGTTTGGGTTTGAAACTCCTGGTGCAGTCTTGTTTTCTTCTAGCAAAGATACATCTTCACAAGATTCTTTGTTTGGGTCAAAATCAATGTTGGAGGTGAGTAGCAACTGCTACAACTTGTCTCTTTAGATTGTACCACAATTTAGCCTATTATCTTTATTGCAACTACTGCTAAGCAAGCCTTGCTCACAACATTTTGACTCATGGATTGGGTCTGTTGTGCACATCAATAGGGTCAAGCATCTACTGATGTGCGCAGCAATAGGGTCAAGCATCTACTGATGTGCGCAGCAATAGGGTCAAGCATCTACTGATGTGCGCAGCAATAGGGTCAAGCATCTACTGATGTGCACAGCAATAGGGTCAAGCATCTACTGATGTGCACAGCAATAGGGTCAAGCATTTACTGATGTGCTCAGCAATAGGGTCAAGCATCTACTGATGTGCACAGCAATAGGGCCAAGCATCTACTGATGTGCACAGCAATAGCGTCAAGCATCTATTGATGGGAAGGCTGGGTCTTTGGTGAGGCTACTTTTGCCTTAAGCTGCAGAAAGCATTGCACCTTGGAACATACTGTACCTTTAGTTGGCCCATCCCTCCCTCCCTCCCTCCCTCCCTCCCTCACTCCCTCCCTCACTCCTTCAACTTTGGGAAGAAAACAATCTTCTAATTATGGTCTAAAATTAGTGAGTTATTATTAACTGAACTTTTCCATTCTCTAAAGACTTCACATGCAGAGAGGGCACTCCAAGCAATTATGGATGAGAACAGTGTTGATTTTGTCAAGAAATTTGAAGACCTTACGAAACAAATATCCAACACAGATAAGCCCTTGGTTTCTCTAGGTGAAAACAGTTCTGATAGCAGTAATAGCTCAAGTGGGATGCTCTCCTTCAAAAATATATTAGGAACCAAGACATGACCAGAAAAATGCTTCAAGATTTGTTATATATGTGTACATTTAAGAAACAACATGAAGATATTGAAGAATATCGAGCATATAAATGCACAGAAGTGGCTTGAGTTTCAAGAGGGAAAGCAATCAGTATGGTCCTGGTTTAATACTCAGGAGATGGCAAGTTGATATCTCATCGGCAGCACACTGTAATATATAAACATTGGCTTCTAACTCTATTACATTCCACTCCATATATTCAAGTTTCCATTGAAACAGTAGTACATGCAGATCTTGGCATCATATCAATTTGTCTATGAAGACTTACATCTGTGTACAAATTACCTGACTATAAATTAACAATTTTGCTTAACCTTAAGTAATCCTCATGCACTCTTATCATCATGCATACTTCCTCTGTACATGACCTGTTATCATTCTTCCATGGAAAGTAAAAATTAATATCTGGACACCAATTTTAACTTTACACAGCATATAACCCACATCTAACTCCATATAACTGTCATCCAACCCACAAAGATGAGATCAATCAATATTAATATTCCATCAAAGTATAATTTTATTTAGCCTTAAGCTTGTACAGTGCATTATGCATTTCTTTTCACCAGTGGATTCCTAAGTTTGTTCTTAAGAATCATTACAACTTTTTTGGCAACCTTCAAACTTGGTTCCGAAACTGACTCTGAAATATGTTGGAACAGAATTTTGCATGTTAGTTGTCTCACAATGAGTCATGATGCAAAACAAAGCAATTCTTTTCACTAAGGGAAGTTCAGAATTGAATAGCCCATGTTTGATATTCTGCTTGAGTGATCCCACACAAAAAAATCATTTATTAGGATTACTCTATTGTTTCTTTGGAGCCTACTCTTGAATTGCTTTGTACATGATCACTCAACCAGAATATCAAAAGTGGGCTATTTCAATGTATTTTTTGTTAGCATTCTTGAAGTTGACTTTAGAAAACTGGAACGAACTTTGGAATCCACAGATCAAAAGATATTTATAACCAACTGTAATAAGTCTGAGTATTAATGAAGAGTTTATTTGATTGTTATTCCACGGCTCAAAATAACGGCCAGTCATGTGCCGGTCAAGATGTCCTGCATATGATATTTTACTTCATTTTTTTCAACATTGCCATTCAAAACCGTATTTGACCAGTCAAGTACCAAATTTGACCGGCCATTATTTTGAGTCCTGTTATTCTTGAATTTAATTCATTCAAAACTGTTGAATGTTTGTATTTCATGAACCTTAGAGAAGTTCTAAAACTCAAAAAAGTTATTACTATAAAGAGGTCAGATTCGTAGCCACAACTGACCCTGTTGTAGATAGAGAATGTTAGCTCTAAAGTTTATGAAGGGAATATTTCCCCCAATGTTCTGGTTTTAAATTTGTCAAAACATGCTGTGTTCTATCGGCATTTGTAAAGATAATATATCACTAAATAAATCAGTATCCTTTTAATGCAAGTTTAAATTTTTTCACTTTGAGTAATAGTAATATAAGGTTCAGGTCAAATGTCAAGCTTCATATGAGCATTATGCTAGAAATCAATGGATAATATGGCAGTCTTGTATAGGTTATTAGGTTCAGCTCATGAAGTTCGACAATTGACCCTAGTCTAATAGTACTTTCCACAGGTGACATCACAATGGTTCATTATGGGATTCAAATGCAGACAAGCCAAGCCCAAAGCACATTCTAATATACTGCAAGTCTTGTTGTCTTGTTTCTTATTTGTGGAAAAGCTGTTTTTTTGACTGATATTGCTCTTCTTTTCCTTGACACTGAAGCCTTTCTTTCAAAGTATGTCCACATTTTGATCCCAGAAGGCTTTGCAATATCTATTTTTCGTAACCATGAAAAAACTAACGCTAATGGTGCAACTGAATAGGATTATTGGTTTGACTGTTGTGTAAAATGTTTTAGAGACCAAATCTTTGTCACATTCATATTCAGTAAGAAGATCATCGTCATAACGTAGGTTATGGTTGGACTTCAATCAAAGGATTTTGCATGGCCGCTGGTAAAAGGTTTCATGAGCACATAGCTATGAAACATGGAAATGCCTTGACATCTAGTAGAACTACACCTTGAGCACACAGCACCATTGGATTTATTCCCCATGAAAATAAAAACCTTTGTTTAACAGAAGTCATCCTGAAGTGCTTGAATGCAAAGCCACATGAGGAGTCTGAAGTGGCAATGACAGCTTAAACACATTTATCTATAACCTGTGCATTTCAGGTCCTCCATTGTTGTTAAGAAGTGGAGAGTTAAATGGCAACTCACCAACAATACAGTATGTTATGTAGAGTGAAAGTGCAGCAATCAACAGTAGCACCAACAACATTTTATTCATCCCAAAGTCTCTGAATAATTCATTTGTCCAATTTGAGGAATAGCTTTCCTGAAGAGAACTGTAAGTACTTCTTGTTTTGAATAGAGGGCAACGCACTGGAGGTTCATCCTCCACTTCATGTTGTTCTAGCTTTTTGAGTAAATTGATTACTTCCTTGCTTGCAACAAATCTCATGGCCAACATCAAAGGAGTTTCACCATTAGCATTCCTGTGGGGAAAAAGTATGGTTTTGTTTGGAAAAAAACTGTTACACAAAACACCTTGTCTGAAGAAAGGGCTCATCCTAGACTCATCCCCAGACTTAACTCATTGTCAGCTCTCCCATTTCTAATGCCAACATGTCACCCCCGAAGTTTCAAGTCAAGTCAAAGGTAAGACCAATAACTAAACGATTACTTCATAAGAATGGGAGGTGACGGTGAAAGGAATGAAAAACGTTTTCTGTTTCAAAAAAACATTTACCTTTCAAACGGTGAAAGTCCTTGTTTAGCAATCAATTTAATCACTTCAACATGGTTACACAGGTGCATTAAAGTATTCCCATTGTCGTCTCTAGTCCATAAATCGCCACCATTTTCAAGAAGTAGAGAAATCATGTTGACGTTCCCTCGATATGCAGCCAAATGCAAAGGCGTTCTTCCTCGGTGATCTCGACATTCTGTCATGTGAAACCCACCAGAATTAACTAGTTTTTCTACTTTGACAATGTCGTTATCCATACACGCTTGAATCAAGGGCGATACATCGCTTTCTTTGTATCTTTTCATCTTCAGAAACCTTTAAAATCTTCAAATTAAAATCACATAATGAAATACAGAAACAATCAGGCGTTACAGACGACAGACGAGAAGACCTGGGATTCAATTGACTAGAATATTAACACAGGAAGCCCAATAATTCAAAGTTAGCAGAAATTCCAAAAACAAGTGAAGTGATACGAGGTAAGGAAAAAATAACCTGTTTTCTGACTTTTAGAGTAACTTCATGATCCCAAGAGTTATCTTACTGTTATATGATATTAGAAAGTACGTAAAAATAATGTGAGAAGGGTCATAGGGTTTATAGCACGTTTTTGAAATAGTGGAAAAAAATCTGGTCTTTTGTCAATGATTTCATTCATGTAGCAAAATACTATATGCTGGTATAAATTCAGTTCAAACATCGGCATGTCATACGTGATATAAGGAGGACTTTGTCTTGCATTAGACCTCTTTAGATTTCCCATTTTAGACCATGTGTCATTTACTAGAGAACAAACTTTTGAACAACTGTTAAACTTAGAAATGATACTCTAGGCAATGACACATGGTCTGAAATGGGAAAACATTACGCCTAAGGCAAAGAATATAGGTTTTTTCGATCACATGACAGCAGCCATGTTGGATGGCAGGAACAACACAATACATATTATATGCATAATTATATTAATCTGCCTTCTAACATTGCCACTGGCACATAATCATGCAAAACCTCTATCCCATTAACAGTGAATAGTTCAGAAACTCTTATTTTATAATCCTCTTTATTCTGTACTTTCATTACTCAGTGGTTTACATTTGTACTTGTTCAGAATTTTTCTCTGATTTGTGTTTTCTTAGCATTAACACATAACAATGTACCCTGCGCTCCAAAAGCTCTCTTGCTCCAATGCTTTTCATAGGCTCTTGCAGCGATGAAACCTATGGCCAGGAAGCACTTGAGTAAGAGAGTGTCTGCAACCAAGGGTAATAATATCACCCAAATTTAAATTTTCATACTGGAAATATTCATTAGTGTTAATAATCCCTAATAATAGTTACTAACCTAGTATTTAATGTTGTAAGTATTTTAAAAAACCGATTTCTTTTTCATGCTTATCTATACAGCACACAGTACATGAAATGATCTTACTTGAGTTTAAGATTTTAACCCCTGTAATACTTGAGGACAAATGCATTTGCATAGAGTTAGGCAGCTTAATTCTTTGTCAATTATTCAACTTTGCAAAGAAAAGCACAAAAAACGGTTGATTGTGAACATTAGAAACTGAATTTAAATTTAGCTGGAGATGCAAATGCATTTTTGGTCAAAGAAAACCTCAATTGTATCAATTCCTGAAACAACCTCTGGGCTAAATACTCCAAAGAGAA
Source organism: Anthopleura sola (assembly GCA_023349425.1). Lineage (NCBI taxonomy): Eukaryota > Metazoa > Cnidaria > Anthozoa > Actiniaria > Actiniidae > Anthopleura > Anthopleura sola. The sequence goes on along the minus strand of JALHLI010000018.1, from coordinate 3,519,261 downwards.
TAATTGAATTATTGCTGTACATAATATGTCAACAGCATTATTCTATGAATACAGATTGACTCGGTAGATTTTATACATTGTGCATAGTTTATTACATGCGTTAACATATCAGGCTGGTAGAGATCATATTTTGTTTAACATCCAAAGGAACACTCGTGCTAACATGCAACTAGGACTGTAGAGATAATTTAGACATTACATTTATCACAGCATTTTAATGTTACCCCCAGTTCATTCCCACAATCCCATTCACTTCAGGTTGTTACAAGTCCTCCTTTGAACTCCAGAAGCGCCAATTCTAAAGTAACCTCATCAATCCATAGGTAAATAACTAAATTAACTACCAGATAATACTCCTTTAATGGTGGCTTTTGAAGGCTACAATTCCAGTTCATTCCTATTCATAATTCAAGATCCTGACACTCCTAGCCACAAAATCTAAGTACTGTATATTTTTGGCTTCTTTCAAACGTGGTATCATTCTGGGTTAGTAGATAATTTGATTAACACAAACATGAACCTGAAATTCCTTGGTTATTTAGTCTTGATGATGGGTGTAGTATTAAACATGCAAAGCAAGTTTCTGTAAGAAATCCTTATGAAACTCAGTAATTTCTATAAAGAATGAAGTATGGAACTTAATCACATAGTGCCATGTTTGTTCTAATTAGAATTTTTAAAAAAAAACTTAGTTTAAACCTACGTAACCTCGTCCTGAAATGCTTGAATGTGAGGCTATGTGGGGAAAACCTATTGTTCCAGTCAACATGGCTGCCACGTGAGAAAGGTCCATGGTATAATTATTATGTTAACATAACTAGAAATTTTTTTGATAGCATGAATATGAAGAATTATCCAGCGGTGCCAAATGACCTTAGAGATCCCTTGGGATCATCAAATCTGTCCATTGTCGTAATACTGAATACAGCCATAATCCCAAAGAACAGAATCAATAGGAGTATCCCAGTAGTGAATAAACCCATAAGAATAGGGATAGAAAAGAACCCAACACAGTCATAACCATAGGAGAACTTGCCATTCTTTATGTCGTATGGCTGAACCTGTAAAGTAAATATGATGATATTATTTAGTGTTTGCTGCAATTTTCAATACTACGAAAATTCAGTTTTATTTTGTGAGCTGGCTGTTGCATTTGGGTTTTTCACTGCTGCCAGTCAAAAATATAAAATGTTTCTAGTGATCATCTTTGAATGATGGCAGCAAAAAGCAAAAACAAGTGACTCACAGCTAATGCGGAGATGAAAATGCATATTGATATTGGCGCAATACAAGTCAATTATTATTATTATTATTATTATTATTATCATTATTATTATTATTATTATTATTATTATTATTACTGGTACCAAGTTGCATAATATTCAAATTTGCTTTAATCCTTCTGCTCTCTTCACAAATCTAGACATCTGGCGTTCTGCCATTTGTTGAAAAAATGATTTCTAGCTCTAGTTGTAAAGAAATATGTCATATATGAAGGAGCTACTTGGATCATCCACTATACAGTTAACACTTTCTTGGGTCTATTCGGTGTTTGTATTGATGTCTGTAGATATAAATAGGCTAATGAAATATGGATGAAAGAAGAAGAATATTTACCGTAATATTTTATTGCAAAAATATATTCGTATTGGCCATAGTCACGAAGCGACGAAGGCCAATACGGAATATATTTTCTTCCGACGCCATCAATATGACCTGTATTGGCAGCTCAAAATCGCAATATTTAAGTTTTGTATCGCGATTTTCCTATCGCCCGGCAATTCTTAGCCGACAATACAGGTTTATATTGGTGGCTCTCTCCAAATGAAACTTATAGGAGAATCGCAAAATACTATCTTGTGTAATCCCAATACCTGAAAGTTTAAGAAGTGTAAAGAGTAGTTTCCTTTTGTAAAAGATGAGTTATGGCAGTGATAGGACATCTTGCGAGGAACTTGGATTTCCTTGTTGCAGGGAAACACGAGAGTTTTATCAACTGACACTTTACCAGCTTTGCCTTTAATTGTTGCGGTAATAGTCATACACTTCCAAGCTGAACGAGTAGTATTGAATTCACCTCTGTTGGGATACAAAGTTGCATGGTTAGAACAACTTCAGTGAAATGGCTTTCAAAAGCTGTTTGTTCATTAACAAAGTAAATTCTTGTTATTGCAAGCTGGTCATTGTGCAATGGTACTCAAGCTTGTTAGCTTGGTTTAACTTTTTAAAACAAACTAGAGTAAAAAAAACCTCAAGCTTTCACCATTTCATTTATACACCTATTTCAATAAAGGTTGTCGCAGCCAAAAGCGACAAGCAACAAGCAACAAGCTAAGACTACATGCAAACAATGCTTTAATCAGCTGAAGGTTAAGGACAACACTTAAGGAATCAAAACAGTTGTAGCCCTCATTACTAAAGTAATATCATGATTACCTCGGGATCCATTGTTTCCAGAGGGATGTTTAAGGTCTAACATCCCCCTGGATGAATAGTGATGAGGGATATTTAGTCTAAATATCCCTCATGAGGGATATTTAGACTAAATATCCCTCATGAATATGATCATGAGGGATATTTAGACTAAATATCCCTCATGAATATAATCATGAGGGATATTTAGACTAAATATCCCTCATGAATATAATCATGAGGGATATTTAGCCTAAATATCCCTCATCACTATCCATGAGGCATGGTCCCTCATATGACAATCACCGGGACCATGGCTGGGTAGCATTTACCCAATCGAAAATTTTGCGCAATGACTCTGGACTACACACTATTGAACACCCCAGCACTTGTGGGATCCATTGAATAATCTTTGCGCATACGTTGACTAGCCGAGAATTTTTCTTACTATTTGTGACGTAATCAAGACGGTTTCAAAACACTTCATTAATACCGCTCTAGGCCAACCAAAGTGAATTAGAATAAAGCACCACGAATGAATGAATGCTGGTTCAATTCGCCATTGTCGCATTTAACAAAGGCGAATTCCCTTAAGTATGCCGCATATCAACAGCTTTGTAAAACTTTGTAATTTATGCATCGTACGAAAGCTAACATATTTCCTAAGAGCAGTTTTATTCCTTGGTAATCATAATATTACAAACTAATAGCATGAAATTTCGGGTGATTAGTGATTAAATGTCCCCTCAAGCCTCGGGAGGTTTAGTTAAAGTCCCTCCGCCTTCGGCGTCGGGACTTCAACAAAACCTCCCTCGGCTTTCGGGGACATTTAATCACTAATCACCCTCAAGTGATGCTATTACTTATAATAATCCTGTCTAAATGATGAATAAGGAGTAAAATACAGATGCTTTTTGCAATCTTGCATTGTTGTTTGTTGCTTGTTGCTTTTAGCTGCAACAACCTTTTTTTGAAATAGGAGCATATAGTAGAAACCAACTACCGGTACTTCAAAAAATCTTCAAATTTTAGTCATACAAAATCTGCTCTAATAACATGATACACTTACTTCAGGTCTAATTTAACAAAGCCATCGACTTTCAATGACATGTCAAAGCTGAAAAAGATGAAGTAAACAGTCATTAATTAGGCATTTGACATCATAGATGCCATAATTATTGGAAAAAGGGCCTATTGTAGCTGTTTTCTACAAAACAGTGGATATCGCTGAAGCAGAACATTGGTAACAATTAAGGAATAAAAAAACAGTTTTCCGTGTATTATACTCTGATAAAGAGTGGAATGGTTTCCAGCTTCTCAAGTGTTCTCTCCACATCCCACATGTCTTTATTTAGCAGTTATTCGCCGAAGGCGAAGTGATTATCGATGAATATTTACCGAGCGGCGAGTCTTCGAGCTGCGAGGTAAATATTCATCGATAATCACTGAGCCTGAGGTGAATAATTGTTTTAGTATAAATAAAAAGGTGATTATTTCAAAAAAGAAAGAAGGAAACAACATTGAAAGTGAAAATATCTTATTTTTTAAAAGCGCGACGGTCACGCTGACAGCCATTTTGTCCGAAAAGGTGATTATCGGCTGATAATCCGAGATAGAAAACCAATCAGAGCGCGTGATTTTGTATAATCACCTTTGTATTTATACTAACAGAGTATAATACACGGAAAACTGTTTTTTATTGCTTTTATAAAATAACTAACTTTTTGAGAGAGAGAAAAAATGACGTGAGCATGTATTATGCTCTCATAAAACATGGCTTTTTGACCAATCAGAGCACGCGTAATATCAAAGTTATTCTATAAAAGCAAATACTTCTATCCATCTTTGCTTGGCTCATGCCTGAATGAATTCTAAGTTACTTGGCAAATAAATAGTTGATAACTAAATACTTTTATGCGAGAATATTAACCAATCAGAATCATGCGACTCAATTCTAAGTGGCAAGTTTTGGCTAAAATACCAATCCCAATCACATGCGTCCAGCTGTGAGTGGGGTGAGGATCACAGGTCCAACGAAATGACCACGGCTGGTAATCAAGCCTATCAAATAGTCAGACTTCAAGATTATCATTGTATATTTACAGAAGGGATAATTTGTGTTTCTTTACCATTGATGCTGTAACTTTTAATCCCACTTATAAAATTAATATCCTAAGGAACATCAGCTGACTCCTAGAATGCTTACCTCACAGCCGAGTTATTTGAACAAACTGAACCCACAGTTCCATTGATACCACCACTAATGTTAAAGAAATTGACAGTTTCATTGAGATGCTGCAAGCTAAGTCCCCTCAAGTACACAAAGACGCATTGGCCATTAGCAAAAATGGTATTATTTTTGAACACAATGGGAACGTTTTTGGCATCATTACTATCCTGTTCAACATCTCTTCTAAATCTGTCATGTGGGAGCGATGAAATTTCTTCTGCTAGCGCCAAGTCGCTGACATCCTACAGAAAATATAATTACATCTGTTACTGATTCTTGTGACGTCATTCAGCTGAAAATACATTGCAGGACGGGAAAATACAGGCCCTATATTCCTGGAATGATTTTTCTACTGAGTTCTGAGGTTAAATGTACAGCATTTGGAGAGGCACATGGATCTTTCTATTTTAGAAATAAAACAGTTTTTCTGTGCTCTCGATGATAGCAATACACCATGCAGGAAGTGATGTAAGCATGAAAGAAGTATGAATTGAAGAGAAATATTTGCAGTTTTTTCGTACACTTCTTTGCAAAGGAGGTTATGCATGTACAAATAGCAACAGCACCATGTTCTGTTTACGAATACAGCACGGTTCTCAACCAATCAGAACATGCATAGCGAGCTGAGGTGACTCTTCAATAAATCAATATAAAGGCAGACTTGTAAGGCATATCTTATCTACAACATTTTGAGGAAATAATTCTAAATTATGCTTTATTAGAACTTTATATGACTAAATGAAATCAAAGTACACTATATATAATACCTTATTTGGTGCTTGCGCAGTCAGGATGCAAGTGTATGATGTCCCAAGTTTGGAAATTTCTTGAGTTACCATGGCAATAACGTCATCTGTATAAAATACAATAAGATGTTACTGAATATTATGTAATAAACATCTGTTTGGCACATCCTATTAGCAGTGAAAACACAAGCAATACAAAAAGTAAAAGAAAACAGAGGGGATTCACAGCAAATATGTTGTAAAGCATGAACAAAGAAAAAGAGAAAAAAAAAATTACACTTCCTTAAGATAGCTGTGAAACCACTCGATAACTTATATACCCACCATTTTCTTTAAAAGCAAGTCCAGCACTTTCAGGTGAACTGAAAAGTTAACAAAAAAGACATGAAACATGAAATGTTAATAAAACAAATAATAATTAGCAATTATTCGCCAAAGGCGAAGTGATTATCAATGAATATTTACCAAGCAGCGAGTCTTCGAGCTGCTTGGTAAATATTCATCGATAATCACTGAGCCTGAGGTGAATAATTGTTTTAGTATAAATAAAAAGGTGATTATTTCAAAAAAGAAAGAAGGAAACAACATTGAAAGTGAAAATATTTTATTTTTTAAAAGCACGACAGCCATTTTGTCCGAAAAGGTGATTATCGGCTGATAATCCGAGATAGAAAACCAATCAGAGCACGCGATTTTGTATAATCACCTTTGTATTTATACTAAAGAGGAATAACTGATAATAAACTTATGCTCACCTCATGTCAACAGGATGAAGATGAATGATGAACACATTTGTAACTTTGTCGTCGAGCAGGTAACTCTCTGCTTTAAAGGACTTCAACTCTGTTTATATATTAAAACAAGAAAAATTCAATCACAAATGTTTTGCTGAGTTAGATAAACAGGGTATAATGGATCAGTGGCGGATCCAGAGGGGGTTCCATGGGTTCCACGGAACCCCCCTTTGAGCATCAGACCCTTTGAAAAGGGGTATATGAAATAATGAGAATGCGTCCTGCAATGAAGTTTTACGTATCAGTTGTTGAAAGAGTGAAGACGAAATGGAACCCCCCTTTGTAAAATTCTGGATCTGCCACTTAAAGGTGTAGCTTTTAGTAAAAGTATGATAACTCCATGTAAGGCATGATGACCAAAAAATGTTTGAACCCAAGGTAGACCAGAATGCACTATGTTGCATTGGGTTATGACACCCCTTTTATTCAATATTCTCATTCTAAGTCCCTTTCTGAATGTCTATAACTTAATCAGTTGACATGTCATTCCATAGAGTATCATTTCTTTGTTTGATGGTTGCACATGAGAAGACATGAATATAGATACAACTCAAACAAAGAATTTTGTTCTCAAGGGAATGACTCTTGGTCTGAAATGGAACAACATTATACTCAAGCTAAAAAGGTATATTAAGCAGTTCTGGACTCCCACTTGTGTGCTTTGGAATTTGTTAATCAGATTTAGGACCTATGTTGGTAATTATTTTGCTTTAAATACTGTACCAACTCCTTCGACCACAATAACTTTTCCTTCAATGTTTTTCTTGACATATTCTACCAGGTCACTTGTTACTCCACTTGGTGCAACATCAACTGACGGCAATACAACTGAAGAATTGGCTTCCTGTATGGCAACCTTAAGATTGGAAAAGGCATCGCCATGGCTACCAGTACTATAGGCATCTCCATAATGAGTGACGTCATCAATACTCAACTAAGATGGATAAATACAAGGAAATAACTTGGTAAGATAAGTTTTATTTATAATTTGTTTATCCTGTTTCTACCAGAATACTCTTTAAATTCTTTTTCTTATTCAAACGTTTGAAACTCCTTTGGGTGTCACAAGATAATGGTGTTAATTAGGCCAACAAAATGAACTATGAAAAGTAAAGGATTCTGGAATTCTTGTAGAAGTGGTATAAAGATGTAATAAGGAGAACAGCAGAATGATATCACACATTTTCCAGCCTTTTGATCTGTTCATGTCAGAGACTATTATTTAGTACACTCACCTTATCTTGAAGAAACAAGACTACATTCTGTGATTTCTGTAAAACATTTCTAAGGTATTTTTCCTGGAAATCTTGAGTAGATATTGTATGACCAGCTAATAATGGCTTCTCAGGTGACAGAGAGCTATTGCAGGAAAAAGGAGAAAAGAGGAGGTTGAAAGTTTAAAAAAATCCTTCGAAAATGAATAACATAAGCTTATAGATGAAGGAAGCTTTGAAATGTTTGTCAAAATATAATACTTAAAAACAATTTTTTCATGAAAATAATTGTGTACATATATGAATCATGAAATGCCGATTCCAAGGTAAAAATATTTCTTAACTACATCGAATTCTGCACAGAAATTAATTGGGTTTTTCATAATATTTGACAAAAATAATTAAGCTTACAAGCCTTCAAAGCTATTTCTGCAGAATCATCTTCGAAATCGAATTCTTTGCTATTCAAATCAGCCGATCTTTGCTCCAAGTATAAATATAAAATTAAACGATCAAAAGTATTTATTTCGTAGACTAAAAATCATGGAATAGATATGAATACTTTTGAATTACAGAGGAAAGAAAAACCATCAGGTGAAATATATTGGTCAGTGATCGAATGTTGTCAATACGAAATCATAGCGATTATTTATACTTTTGAACGAAAAAGATTAAATAGATTGTTAGTGTATTACCTGTCCTTTGACCACATGAATACGGGTACATGAGAAGCAAAAATAAGCGAATAATGGCAAAATATAAGAGAGAGAAACCACACCAGGTTCTGCCTAATGGCCGCCATCTTGAATGTGAAGATCATATCATGTGACCTCCTGTAAGGGGAAAATAGGAAACACATGGGGGTGGGGGTGGTGGGTAGATCTCAATAAGAGTAAAGTTCTTCATAATTTTTTCGGATTGAGATTGCTTAACTATTGATGCTGAATGTATGCAAAACGAAATCAAGTAGTCACTTTTACTAAGAAGATTATTAGTGTCGGGAGGAACTGCAATAGGAACTGATTCTATTGTACCATACATGTACTCCCCCCGGGGGGGGGACTCCGGGGGAAAGTATCGGGTATGCTCGTCGTATCTCTTAGGGGTAAAACTCAGCGATTTGGTATCTTTTAGGGTCTTAAATTTGAGGTTTAGCAAATCAGCACTTTCGGGTATCTTTTAAGGTGTTGAAAAAGGAACTAACCCATCGCATAATAACGCAATACGTATGCCTGCGTAAACTCGGAATATTACTCAAGGGAAAACATTTCAAAAGCCTTTATTTTTTAATGGTATTATTTTTGTGGTATCTCTTAGGGGTTAAAATTTGCCAAGCCACGCCCTTTTGAAAAAACTTCCGGTATCTTTTAGGGGTATTTTTGGAAATTTCCGACGAGCATACCCGATACTTTACCCCCTAAGTCCCCCCCCCCCCCCCCCCCCGGGGTACTCCCGAGACATCCCCAGAAGTTGAGGCGTCGTATGGATTTCGGACCTGACGGCAGTCGTTGCTTTGACTTTCATTAACAGTTATGATTAATAATTGATTCGTTATATTTTACTCTGTTTAGGCTGCATTCATAATGTATAACAGAGGGGGGGGGGGGAGGGGCATTAACATGGAGGGGGGTTGGAATTTCTTATCAGACTCGAGGGTGGGTATGTTGGGGGAAGTGGATAAATTTGTAGCTGTGCCTGGGGGGTGTAACTATTATTGGGGGGACTGCAAGGGGGGATAAAAAAACATTTTTGTCGTTTAAAATTTTCACCTGCCCCCTCCCCCCCTCTGGCATACATTATGAACTCGGCCTTAATAATAATTTTGATAAAAATATTCTGAACATTCTGAACATACAATTTTAGGTTTTCTTATTACTGGAATTATCAGTTTTATAAGTTAGATTACATAATTAATCCGTTCGTTTAACAAGCATTTTTTCCAAATAATTCTTAATATAAAAAGACTGATTTCATCAAAAGTGATGTCTTTATGCGGCTGTCACCCCATTATTTGCCTTCTTTCTTTAGTTTACATACATTATTTTCAGTTCTTTAGTTTATTTTGACAATTTAAAATAAAAATATAGGTTAATGTGGTAAATACACATGTTTAACTCGTCCATTCGGATCACAAATTCTTTCCAAGTTCATTGCTTCGAAAAGTAAAGCCGAAGCTTCTCTTCTCAAAATAGCCGCTTCGCTTGCAGCTTGTTGCTGGATTTCCCGCTTTTTTTCCGGATCCTTTTCACGTGCATACGCGTCTGCTAAGTCATGTGACGACTCTTCTTCCACGCGATTGGATAATTTTTCTCTATAATATCGTAGCTTTTCAGAAATGTTGGAGGGAACCCTCTCTACTTCTCTTCCTGTCCCTTTTTCTCTTTCGTTTCTTCCTAAGTTTTCATTTTTGTTACCAGAACTTGCAGCAACATTCAATCTTGTTCCCGGAGGTATCATGTAGTTAAACCGCCTTTCGTTTCCGAGTCTGCCAATTCCTGACGTTCGTGGTAGTTGATTCTCACTCAAAGTCGCTTTCTCGTCCAAAGGCTTTAAGCTTGTCTCTCCTTCTTTCTCGTTTACATAACGATCGTCTCTTTTTCTATTCTCCTTTTTCTCCACAGGTAAAGTAGAAGCTGTAAAATACTTCTCTAGATTTCCTTCATCGTGACTCTTTTTGTGGTCGACTTTGAGTCTCAATAGTCCTTGGCCGTGGTCTATTGGGGGAGTATTTTGCTGTTGTTCCCTATCATTTCCTTGTGTTGTTTGGGATCTAAAGAGGCATTCAACAGGCTCGTATAGCTCAGGTGATGTTTCCCTTGATTGGCCATTCATGTCTTCATATGAACCGTGTAAAATACTCAACTCTCTCTGTGGTTGGATTTTCTCTTTTTCATTGGGTTGTTTCTTCGAGTCTCCGTTAGTTAGAAACTCCTCTACAGTCAGACGTTTTTTCGTAGTTTTTTCATTGTTATTTACATCCCTGGCATTTTCATCTACGATGTTATCTTCCCTCTTCTCTTCCCTTCTCTCTTGTGCTAACACGTCTCCTCTCAGATTATCTTGCCAAATATCTTCCACCATCTTTTTAAACTCTTCTTTTTCCCCATAATTTTCATTGTTGCCTTCGTTACCTCCTTTAAGGGGTTGAGTTTCTTTATTCTTTTCAAACCCTTTTTCTTTGGGAAGATTTTCCATATGATCTGAGGAAACTCTCTCAAATGAGGAATTCAAACTCCTCAGATCCAGTTCTGGAATTTCCATCTTTTTCCTACTGGACTGGGCTGAGCCGGGTACAGGAGGGAGGCGTAGTTTGTTCTCATAATCAACACTTATATCACCATCATCACCGTACATCTCAGGAACTTTTAGATCTCCCAGACTGTAAGAAAGCCTTGCGCTTCTCGCTGATGAAGGACTGTGTCCAAGACTCGACCCTAAAGAGATGGATTCGCTTAAACGTCGATCACTTTCCAATTCTCTTGGAGTTAAACTTTGACTCAACACCTGAAGTTCTTCAGTTAGTTTTGCTCTTTCACTGAGCGCTAAAGTAAGCCTTTTCTTGTATTGCTGTAGTTGATTCTTCTCCAAAGCTATGATAGTTTGCTGCATATTTTGGACCTCATTATCCTGTTGTTGCGACGAGCCATATTGAAGTGGAGGCTCTATTTGGTTTCTTGTCTCATGATGCATTGAAGATCTTTCTGATCCTCTATCTTCATCTAAGTTTTGTATTTTCTCTCTGTCTTCAATGTAAGATTCTCTTCCCTTGTCTTGTGCAGTAACGGGAACGTAAGAATATTCCTCTTGCCCGCTAACTGGAAGAGGATTTGCGCTTTGATGTCTTTTCATACTATTAAGACACGCTTTTCGCCTCAAATCTTCTTCAATATTACTAGAAAGTCGGCGTCTTGCTCCATGCCTTGATCTAATTTTTTCTTGACGAAGATGACTACTGTGATCAGGAGAGCTGTGTCGACGAGGCTCCTTCGAAGACGAAGCCACAGGCCTTTGCTGTAATGATGTTGCTCTTTTTTGATAGCTTTGAGGGTCGTAAGAAAAGTTTATTTCACTTGTAGAACTAGGCTCTAGCCCTCTGTGATCATCCTGAAACCCCTTATTTTCCATTCCTTGAGTTTTACCTTGATTTTCTCCTTTCGTTTGGCGCGCCTGTGTTCCATAGTAGTGTCCATCGAGAGATTCCTTGCTTGCCGACAAGTGACTGTTTCGAAGAAGATTTTCTGTAGAACCAGACATCTTAAAGTTATCGTTTTTCTTCTTCAAAATTTCTACCGTTTTAAAAACTCTTCATAAATAGATATATTTGTTCAAAAACCGTTCAGAAATGAAAATTTGAAGTCCATTTTTAGAGACATACAAGTTGGACAAATATGTCGTATATAGCGGATAATGCCATGGCGTCTGTTGGCTTGGCTAACCATGTCAAACGTAAGCCAAAATTGTGGTGTGTGTATAATGAGTAACAACAGGTACCTGCTGCAAGGTTTACCATACACTACTGTCATTTGAGTATCAACATAAACAAGAAAAATAGTGGTTAAATAAAACTCCAGAGAACCATCTTAAAGACCAAGAAGAACATATTTATTTATTTATTTAGAATTCGTATGGTTTGTGTACGTGTAAGTTCGAGGCTGGTTTTCAAATACATGGCTTCCGCATAAAATATTTATTTAGCTGTTTCAATTGTAAACAAAAATAGCGTAGTTTTGAACTCTTTTTTTTTTTTTTTATCCGAATAATTAAAAAAAAGATTGTTTTGCCATTTTATGATTGATTGGTTAAAAGGAGGCTTGATATTTGTAATGCTTTCAACTAGAATACTTGTTTAGTAACACCTTCGTTGCTCAAAACTGAAATTTAAAAACGAAAACATTTAAATTTCATCAAAATACTTTCCATTCTGTTCTCATTTGTTCCTTTTTTTTTTGCTCTTTTTCCATTCCTTTCCTTTTTTTTCTTTTCTCCTATTTTCCTCCTATCAAGTCGACTTTATCATCTTTTGTTAATATTGTTCATCTTTTTTGCATCTAGACCCCTTACACGTGACGTCAAAGCAGATAAATTTGGAGGGCAAAACAAAAAGAATTTCCATCTCCTGAGAATTGAAACCTATTGTTTTGTCCTCCAAATTGTGCTGCATTCCAACGTGCTGCATGCAAGGGGTCTAATTAACACGGTCAATAGATAATTCATACTCATTTAATATATATATATATACCATGACGTATTACAAACCAAAGCAGGAAGATAAATATAGCACATCCTAGCAGCTCAGTAGTTACTTTAGTGGATTGGCTTAGATCCAAGTAAATCCAACTAAATCCAGCCGTGAGGTCGCGGTTTACCTATTTACGTCTTCCTACATGGAAAGGATCCGGCGGATCCAGGTTGGTGGTATTTAACAAAAGATTGTTCATTTTCACCCTATGTTTATTGTCATCCAACATGGCTGCCATGAGTTTGCCATTTTGACTCACTTGAAAATTTATTTAGTGCAAACGCCTATTTCTTTAGTGTTGATTTTTGTTGTTGCTTTGGTTTGGTCTGTCTGTTTGTTTGTGTTTTTGTTTGTTTTTTTATTCAGTTGGGTTATTTTGTTGTTGTTTTTTTTTGTTTTTTTTGTTTGTTCGTTTTTGTTCACTTTTTCTTTCTTTTTTTGTTTGTTTATTTTTTTATTTTTTTTTTTTTTTATTTATTTTTTTTTTTGAGGTGGAATGTTTAGATCTAAAAATGAGAAATTAATCAATCACTTGAAAACTAAACAAGAAGATCCGCATTTCATTTCCGTCGGGATTAGAACCCGGATTTTTATAAGTTAATCCCAAAATATAAAAAAAACCCCGAGATATCCACAGAAGCTGAGGCACCGTGTGAACTTCAGACCACATTGCGCCACATCTCAGCTCAGTAATTCATTTTAACTTTAAACTAATGACTAATTATCACTTCGTGTCCAGTTTCACATAATCTCTGCTATAATCCCTTGGTGTTTGCATGGACTGCATGGACCCCTTGGACCGACAAACTTCGATATTTAGCTATCGAAATCATCTTTTAATATCTGCCTAAGCCTGCCTCACACTGCTGAAAGATAGCTGAATAAGCTGAATGACATCATTGAGGATTCACCAATAGCATAACTCCACTCAAAGCAGAGGATTACTCCATGTAAAGCAGACAAGGTGGCGTATTTGAGGATTGACCAATTAAATCACTCCATATAAAGCAAAGGATTACTCTATATAAAGCAGCAAAGGTGGCGTATTTGAGGATTGACCAATCAAATCACTCCATATAAAGCAAAACTAAAAAAGTGACGTCACTGAGGATTGACCAATCGAATCACTCCATATATAATAGAACCAAAAAGCCGCGAAAAACATCTAAATTTTTAATGATTTCAATGAATGTGTGTGAACTAGTGAACTAATGAAATAATGTTTTCTTTACATTTGTTTACCTTTTAGTTAAAATTAATTGCAAACTCCCTTTGGTTGTTATCAAAATATTGCTTGAAATTTAGCATTGGAAGTCATTTAGATTATCCTGAAAACTAACACTAATTCCAGTCTTGCCATAACTGGAATCCTCAAAGCAGCAGGTGTGTCGGGAAAATTGCTGTGTTAGTTCTGTGTGTGTCCGTTAGTCGAGCAAGAACACATTACTGTTTGTAGTGGAGATTCTTGATAATTTCTGCTCCTGATTTCATTACAATTCTGTCAAGACTAAGATATCTGCTGTCATATTTAACATCGAGAAGTGACATTGTAGATGAGTAAGCCAGTTGGTTTTGGCCAACGGAACGAGCTCCTTTATTAATTAACAAACTGAGCTTACTTATGACATTTAAGTACGTTATCTCAGTTATCTACAAGGTGAATAAGAATGCTAAACTGAAGGCCAAAAGCAAGCGAAACGGTGAGAGATTTATGGTTGACTACAAGAGCGAGAACGAGATGTTACCAGTCGTACAGTCATCTAACAATCCTCGAGAGGCGGAACTGAATAACAAGAGAACAAAACGAAAGAACAGGGACAAAGAATATGAAGGATTACCTTCGATTTTAAAAGAAAGAAGCAAAGAAACAAAAGAAAAAGAGGTAGCGCAACAAAAAACATCTCCCATTCTACCAGTTATAGATCTTCGTGTTCGGTTTCATGCGAGCTGTGAAGTTGGAGTCATAAATTATGATGATTCCACTACAGAGAAGCTCCCGAAAATAAGCCAGAAGTGTCCTAATTACTTGCAGATTGAAGTCGATGGCAAAAATGGCGAAAAAATGGAGTGTAAAATGGATAACAATTACGCAATGCAACGTGAACTTACTTTTGAACGACATTCCCAGAATATCACACGAGCAAAGTATTCTTACTTCGAGCCGACTCCCTCGCCTCAACCGACAAGTAAACAGCGATTGAAGCAAAAAGAACTGCACAAAAAACATGAGGAGAAAGTACGAAAAAAGTACGAAAAAACGATGGATAATTGCAGTAGTTGCCTAGAGGCGCAAGGTGATTACAAAAACATGAAAGACAAACTACATGACATTCAGAGAGACTTTGTAAAACGCCACAAAATTAAGTCAAGATCTTCTGCAAATTCCTGCTCGCTGTAAAGTATAATCTGTAAAGAATTTTAAGTTTTTAAAATCCTGAAAGGAAAAAAAACACGAAAAACCTGCTCTATGGGAACTATGGCAACAAGAAGCACTTAAATATCTCTTAAGACGTTTTTTCCATTAGTCTATTGGTTTTCTGTTCATAATCCAAGTTGCTCAATTAGATCATTTAACCGTCAGGATACTTCCTACCTATTGTTATATCATAAGAATCTTTTATTGTCCACAACGTGAAAATAAGTCACAACACAAAATGATGACTAGAATTTCTGTCTGACAAATGCTTGTTTTTATTTCAACATGTTATATGTATAAATGATTCATTAAACTAAATCAGTAGATGTGTTATTGTAATTGTACATTGTACGTACTCTTAAAATGGTTTGACTGGTGAAGAACATCTACTGCTGTCTTGAGGGGAGGGGTGGAGAAAGCCCGGAAGAAAATCAGGGTAAGGCTATACTCGCAGATCAGATTACAATCTAAGCTTTA
This sequence comes from Anthopleura sola, assembly GCA_023349425.1. NCBI lineage: Eukaryota > Metazoa > Cnidaria > Anthozoa > Actiniaria > Actiniidae > Anthopleura > Anthopleura sola. The sequence continues at coordinate 3,503,733 of JALHLI010000018.1, read as the reverse complement.
GCTGGCTGCTTGGTTTTGCAGATGAAGGGAAAGTGGAGAACTTGGAGGACGAAGATACCCTACAATCTCTACTCACATGTGATGCAAAATCCGGCAAACGGAACTCAAGACCCCAGAGGTGAGAGGCGAGTGCACTACTGCTAAACTGACCACCCTTGGCTTGATTCCAATAAGGTGCTAATAATCATCCATAATTATATAGTTTTATAGTATTCACATTGATTTTGCCTAGTTACCTCCCTTAAAGAAGCATAGATTCGATGATGCTGCTTTGTTGACTGAGAACTTTTTTGTTACAAGATGTTTTCCCGCGGACCCACACTGATAACCCCTTTATTTTACTAGTCTCCATGGAAACCGCTAAACTATTTTTTTTTCACATAGCTTTTAACTGAAAAACTCGACAAGCGATGTTACTATATGATTATGTAACGTTTAGCACTGGGCTTTCTTCCAAATGAGTGGAGTTTCACCTTTCCTTGTATTTATGTAATGGTTTTACCGTTCATTTAAATGATATGCTTTGTTATCTGTGTTTCGGCAGCTATTTTCTCTGGCATGGACCTTATATCGAAGCCCAAATGCTCTCATTTTATCCAAGGCCATCTTTTTATTAACACTTAATCGATCCTGGTTCACTGTTGCCAAGACGTTTTCACGGTTCTTCGATGTGGCAGCTTTGTCGTGTTTGTTGTCGAATGGCGGGAAATACGAGAACGCGCCTTGCGAAGTATGTAAAGAAATCCCTCGACTCACACTTGTAAGCCTGTCCGTAACAGCTTTATTCTTCTGCGTCTCGTATTCTTTCCTGTTTTTTCTGATTTCTTTCATCATGGATTCTTCTTTTATCCGTCTTTCCATTTTGATCACATCTCTCGTTAGCTTCAATGCCAGTCCAAGAGGTAATTCATCTGCTCGAGTGAACCGTTCCAATCTGTGTTCTCTGAATGAGATTTTTCCTTTTTTCTCATAATTTGTGTAAGGATAGGTAAGTGTAGGAATTATTTTGCTTTCGGGGAGCTCAAAACCACTTTCGCTTTGTGGACAATGCTTTTTCAATAGAATAGGAGGAAGAGTTTCAATCCTTCTTTTCTTGACATTTTCAAACTCCTGACTAGGAATACTATTTCTGTGACTTCCTGGTTCTGTCCTCCGATTCATTCCTGGTTTCTATTTTACCAGCAACCGAGAGCGACGTATTTTAACCGAATTTTTCAAAAGGCGTCCTGTTTTCTTGAGTAAATAGTTCTACATAGTTGACTTAATAGTACTGACAACGATAGAATCTTTTCTCCTTGAACACGAGACAAGTCGCCTCCATGCTCACAAATATTAATGAGTCATACACAAGCCCCACAGAATTGCATTGAAGAACCACTTAACTACGTCAAACGCCGTATGAAAACAAAAAACAGGACGACAGAAATATAGACAAAATACTAATAATAAAGAAAGGGAAAACAAACAAAACGGTTATATGAATAATCAGCCCCAATACTAATGACATGTTAAATGGGTAATTCAAAGACTTCATTAGTCCATTTCGGCAGCTTTGTTAACGAGGTTAGCCTAATATATTTTTAAAGGACATTGAAATTCAAGACTTCATTTAAAAAACGATCGCATAAAAATTCAACCACAAGCTGCTATTGTATTGATAAGATTAATTATTCTATATGCAGTGTTTAAAAATGACAAACAAATTAACAATGAAATTTCTATTGACTGTATTTGCGGCGATGTCCTCTCTAAGATGAGCCCAGAGGTTGTTTCAATTTGACCAGTTTATACCATTTACACTTAACCTACTCTTTTATTTGCACGGCTAGGTGTTTGATTTTTGTCCAAATAGCACAGTTCTGTGTAAGCGAAACGCCTATACCTTTTTGAATGCGGTTAAAAATTCGTCTGGTGCTTACCGCGTAAGGTTACAGCTGTTCACTATCGATTTGGTTATTTTCGTTCTCCCAGAGATTTTTTAAATCATTTCAAATAATTGATTTTTAACAAAGCTCTCCAAGATGTATTTACACGCAGGTTGCTATGGCAATGAGCCTTCCCACAGACAGCTTTGTAATAAAAATATATATGGTCAATAGGTTTGTTGTTTGTTTGACCCCAGGATATACTACATGCAGGGTCTTGAACATCAACAAACACAAATAGAATCAGATTTTTGAAAATAATTCTCTCAGCCGGTATCCATTATATTTCGTAAAAGTTTGGTAACACTATGGGGTAAAAAAATAGACTTATGAATATTTTCATTTGCTTTCATTTTCATAAAGACTGGTCATTATTTATCGCCTGGGAGGGAAGGGACGGGGGATTTTTGGGGTTTACTTGGATTTACTTCTTGGGTTTGGTGCAGGAGAAGAGGTGGAACAACCGAAATTTTGGAGCTGACAAATTTCTTTTCTGCAAATCTTTATTATTGTCATGTATCATCATCACGTATCATCATGTATCATCATCATGTATCATCATCATGTATCATCATCACGTATCATCATGTATCATCATCATGTATCATCATCATGTATCATCATCATGTATCATCATCATGTATCATCATCATGTATCATCATCATGTATCATCATCATGTATCATCATCATGTATCATCATCATGTATCATCATGTATCATCATGTATCATCATCATGTATCATCATCATGTATCATCATCATGTATCATCATCATGTATCATGTATCATCATCATGTATCATCATCATGTATCATCATCATGTATCATCATCATGTATCATCATCATCATGTATCATCATCATGTATCATCATCGTGTATCATCATCATCTATCATCATCATCTATCATCATGTATCATCATCATGTATCATCATCATGTATCATCATCATGTATCATCATCATGTATCATCATCATGTATCATCATCATGTATCATCATCATGTATCATCATCATGTATCATCATCATCATCATGTATCATCATGTATCATCATGTATCATCATCATGTATGATCATGTATCCTCATCATGTATCATCATGTATCATCATCATGTATCATCATCATGTATCATCATGTATCATGTATCATCATCATCTATCATCATCATGTATCATCATCATGTATCATCATCATCATCATCATCATTTATCATCACCATGTATCATTATAATGTACCATCATCATCATGTATCATCATCATGTATCATCATCACGTATCATCATCATGTATCATCATCATGTATCATCATCATGTATCATCATCATGTATCATCATCATCATCATCATCATCATTTATCATCACCATGTATCATTATAATGTACCATCATCATCATGTATCATCATGTATCATCATGTATCATCATCATCTATCATCATCATGTATCATCATCATGTATCATCATCATCATGTATCATCATCATTTATCATCACCATGTATCATTATAATGTACCATCATCATGTATCATCATCATGTATCATTATAATGTACCATCATCATGTATCATCATCATGTATCATCATCACGTATCATCATCATGTATCATCATCATGTATCATCATCATGTATCATCATCATGTATCATCATCATGTATCATCATCATGTATCATCATCATGTATCATCATCATGTATCATCATCATGTATCATCATCATGTATCATCATCATGTATCATCATCATCATCATGTATCATTATCATGTATCATCATCATGTATCATCATTTTAACAACCAATCATGTAACGTCTACTCGCCATAACTTTTTATCGATTCTACTAATTTCATTTACTTTCATGTTTATTATTTTCAGATTGCAGCATCGACATGGATGTTCATGACAACTGATTGTTAAAAGTATATTAATAAAAAAGCACTTGAACTATCTAGATATGAAATTGTAAATATGACTGAATAAAACCATTTGGAAGAGTTGTCGTGAAATGTTGTTGTTGCCATGCGCAGTTTAGGTCATGGACATCCCACAAGTGTTACTGGGTCTTGAGATATCACAATGTTACCAGCAATAGTGTGCAGTCAATTTCTAGCGGATAATTATTATCTGGTAGCAGTGTCGGTGTATAAAGTAACACTGAGTCCATGTGTACTTACACTGTCCAAATGCCATGAGCTGCTGATAAATTATGAAGGGGGAATTAGCACGAAGTCTTTCCCGATTTTAAAAATGCTGTGGCTGGAGTTTGCGTCGTAAAGTCGCCTGAAAATAGGGTTATCAGTCAAAGTAGATCAACTTGGAGGACAAAACAAAATAAATGCCAAGCGTAAAGCTCCACTAATAATTGAATATTCAGGGAGTATGGGATATCTTTCATCTGTATAATAAATCTGTTTAGCCCCAATTCTTCTCCTGGAAGATATCCAAACAGGTTCCTGAGTTGAGAAACTTGAGTTGGGAAAGGGGTTATGTGGTATAGTCACCTGAAAAGACTGAGACGTGAGAAATAACGTTTATCAGTTATGACTAATAGAACCATTGCACGTCACGTCAAAGCAACCTCAATGTTGGAAGACAAAACAAAAGAATTCCAAAACCCTGAGAATTGGAAACCTATTGTTTTGTCTTTCAAATTAAGCCGAATTCCAAAGTGCTGCAAGGGGTCTATATAGATTGTTTGCTGTTGTTGACATGCGCAGTTTAGATCATGGTTATCCCACAAGTATTATTAGGTCTTGAGACATCACCTTGTTGCCAGAAGTAAGGCTCAGTCAATTATTATCGGTGAAATATTATCTGGTAACAGGATCGGTGTAGATAGTACTACTCCATGTTTGTACTTACACTGTCCCAATGCCATGAGCAATTCCCTGCTAATAAATTATGAAGGGGGAATTAGCACGGAGTCTTTCCCGATTTTAAAAACGCCACTTAGGCTGGTGTTTGTGTCGTAAAAAATAGGGTTATCAGTCAAAGCAGATCAACTTGGACGACAAAACAAAATAAAGTTAATCTTATGAGAATGAAAACCTATTGTTTTGTTCATTGTTTTGCGCTCCAAATTGAGCTGCATTCCAAAGTGTTGCTGGAAGGGATCTGTGTGGTTATTAAGGTTGAAGAAAAACGTGTTCAGCTGTATCAAACAATAGAATATTTCATACTCAGGGCTTTTATCCTGCCCGTACTATAACCATTTTATTCCAAGGGAAATTCATTTCAGTCCCCAATTGCAAAATTTTCCAATTTTTTTACCCCTAATCCTACTTGCAGATAATTGATACTAGGGTTAGAAAACGGCTACTAGTAAACTCTTGTCCCAGATGACAATAGAAGGCAATACAATAGATATGTACAATATAGAACAATACAGTACATTACAATACTCGTATTGTATTCCACTTGGACAAATTTATAACCATATAAGGTAACTATGCTCATGAGAGCGATGATCGAGCCAAGAAGTTGATCAAAGAAGAAAATGAGTTTTGAATCTGATATTAAAACAATGATAGAAACCTTGGAGGTGTCTGGATAGAGGATGAAACACTCTTCCATGTGTATCATATGGCTTCTCAATTCATTGATATTTCTGAGAGAAAATCCAAGCTAAAGTTGACCATATTTTATCTTCATTTTGATCTTCTATTCAACCTTCACGGTAGTGATTTCCTTTGTTTTCTCCTCATGAAATATAAATGAGCTTGAGAAACATCCCACACGGGTATCAGGGCTGGTAGTATCGAGGTAGTAGAATGGATTCGATACAGGGAGGAAGGATGGGGGCGTGGTGGTTACCTATGTGAAATTGTCCATGTCGCATTTCCAAGGATACTATTTTGAGATCCTTCCTTGCTGGATAACCAGATTTTGTAAGGATCTGGTGATGGAGATGTTTGATGGACGGCGTCTACATGGGTCTTCTATGGTAATCTTTCTGTACAGAGAGTACGATAAAGGGCAAAATAGACATCGTTACAATGGAGACAAGTGATGGGAAATGGTACTTTTGTACGAAAATTGTACATCCCACATTGATAATTGAGTACTAAATCTAGATAAGAAAGGCATCTGCAAGGGGAGGCGGAGGGGGATGACGGAGGGTGAAATTGTGAGAACGAAACTCAACTTCTAAACAGAGACATCCTATAAAATGAACACTTAGTATATATCCAAGATTCTTAATTAGACTCTTAAGGGTCGGATCAAAAGTACCCCCTTTGAAAGAATAAAAAAAATGTTTTTTCGTAAATCATAGAATAAAAAATGAAGAATAAAAAAAAAATAATCAAAAATACTGTTAGGGTTGGGGTAATAGCGTTAGGGTTAGGGTTAACTCTAACCCTAACGCTATAACCCCAACCCTAACAGCATCTCCCTCCTTCCCACCCCTTGCAGATTCCTCTCTTATCTATATTTTGCACAATATTATCAATGTGGGATGTACACATGTTTGTACAAAACTACAAATGTACAGTCTTTAAAATGTTGTACAAAAAACCCCCAAAATCATACATGGACACTCTTCTCTCAACGATTTTTATTTTCCCTTCAAACGTGGCTTTATGCACAGGCTATATTGTAATGGAGGGCCTTTTTGAGACTTCTGGACAAAACAAGCATCTTGAATCCGTATTCTGAAGAAGTGGCAAATCTATATACCTATGCTTAACGTTTCTAGCACCTGTCCTATATGGGAGCTTATTCATCTACCTCTATCCAAACCTACTGTACATGTGGGACTCTAAAAAACAAGTCAAATCTTAATACCTAACCATTTTATTACTTTTTGAACTCAATTTCTCTACAGTAGTACACTACTTTCCAATTTTCCAAAAACAACAAAAATTTACAAACATCAAAGCCAGGTATCTATAAACCTACTCTTGGCGTCACAATGTGGGATGCGGAAAAAAAACTGGGTTACCTTTCTCGCGCGAATTTGAACACTCATTTACCATCAGACATGTTATGTTTTTATTCTGAATATCAGGAAAATTTCCCCCGATAGTTTTAGCTGTTGAATTATATTTTTCCTACTTACAGTTCGATAGCAATTAGGAAATTAATTAAACTTGGAAGTGAGAACATCTGTTCAATCATATTAAATATCAATTTATTAACGTTTAATTAACTTTTAATTTTCGAATAATTACTTATTTCCTAGCTAGGATTTCGATAGCCAAATCTGTGTTTTCTCTTTCTTTTGAAAGCAAATTGAAGCGCAATTAAAACGTTTTTGAATGGTATGTATAACTGTTTCTTACACGGTACTGTTATATCTGTTGAAACATAATCTATCATGACTCTTTAAATTATCAATTTTCACACGTAAATGTATGCACTTCAATGCTCAATATTCACGTTCCTTATCGCCCACAGTGGCCGATAGGAGAAACGTGCTTGCCAATCCAATTTTTCAAGGGCTGCTACGTCCTTGAGTATTTAAATTTAACATGTAATCTTTGGTGATGGTTACTCATAAACCACTGTTGTCTTCTCCATGTGGGATCCCAATTTAATTATTCCCCCTGCATTGGTACAGCAGTCATGATTAGCTTCAGAACATATCTGGGAATAATGTTTCTAAAATAGCTGTTCTTTAGCAATGATCTAAATTTATTCTTAGTCAAAAAAACGATGAATGATGATGAGAAGGAAAGAGAGAGAGAGAGAGAGAGAGAGAGAGAGAGAGAGAGAGAGAGAGAGAGAGAGAGAACAAGAAAAAGAACAAGAAGAACAAGAATTAAGAACAAGAAGAACAAGAAGAACGAGATTATGAAGAACATGAAAAATGTTTTTGCATTAATCCGTGTACTGATCTTACTTAGGACCGAGCTACATTTGAAGGACAAAACAATGGTTTTGTTTCCAATTCTTAGGAGATTGTACTTCTTTTAATTTGTCGTCCAAATTAAGCTGCTTTGACGTCACGTGAAATTGGTCTATTTACTCGTGTTTAATTTTGCAATTCTCAATCTTCTTAAAAATCTTACAATATTTTTTTTATCAAGGAGAACAATCTTACCAAGCAACAACAATAAAAAAAGAAAACAACTACCTTTGATCTTGCTTGTTTGAGGGAAGATTTCGAGGGGCTAGCTAAAGATAATTAAATATGCAGTCCAATATTTATACGAGTGTATAAATGTACGAAAGTATCTCAATTTCCCCTAGATTTTAATTAAGAAGGTTTTGCGCATGTCAAAACATGTCAACACTCTGTATTTTTTTCATACACCGACCCTGTATCCAATTTGATATTTCACCGAGACAACAGGTGAGGTTGCTAATGTTCAAGCGATAGCCCATGTGGGACTCAATAAAGGACTACGCATGCTCAAGACACGTTTTCAAGTCCTATGATTTTGTTTTTTGTTTGTTTGTAACATGTTGTATGTGTCCTAAGAAGCTCTGTTTAATATAAACTAATTATACGATGGTTTCGAGTGGCATACCGTGGAATATCCCACGAGTCACTTGTTGTTTCTAGTGTACACACTCGACCCTTTAGGCGAGGGTATACAAAGAAAATACAAGTGACGAGTGGGATATCCACAGTATGCCACGAGAAACCATCGTATAACCATTTTATCCCACACCATACAAAATACAAATGCGTAGATTCAACGCGCAGTGCATGATGGGAAGGAAGAGTGAAATACTGACGAATATACAATGACTTTCCTGCTTTCTAATTGGCTTAATTTTCTATGGTGTGGAATAAATATGTATATATACATATAAACCTTTCCTCAACCAATGAGAGCGTGTGATCTGCAGATACCTTTTTATTTTCAAAAATGTTTTTGCATTAATCCGTGTACTGATCTTACTTAGGACCGAGCTACCTTTGAAGGACAAAACAATAGTTTTGTTTCCAATTCTTAGGAGATTGTACTTCTTTTAATTTGTCGTCCAAGTTAAGCTGCTTTGACAATACGTGAAATTGGTCTATTTACTCGTGTTTAATTTTGCAATTCTCAATCTTCTTAAAAGTCTTACAATATTTTTTATCAAGTGAAAATGAATCAGAAAGTTAAGATATTAGCCAATACAGAATGTAAATAAAAAACCCATAACACGACTTGTGTTGATTTTTTTGTCATTTGTAAACAAATAAAAAAATAAACGAATCTTAAAGTGCCAAGCTTTGTCTTCCATAATTAAGAACCTAACCGAAAAAAATTACTGTTATTTCATTTTTTTTTTTTTTTTGCTTTTATATATTTTAGCCACGTTATTTTTAGAAAATGCTGTTTTCCTCAAAAATATTTTGAAGTAATCCTCTTAAATTTCTATAGTAAATTTTGCTTCTTTTTTTTCTTCAAATATTATTTTTTTTAAGGACAAATGTTTTCTTCGTTTTCTTGGATGGTTTTGCGGGGTTTTGGATCTTTAACAGCTGACACTGACAGAGGTATTCTCGCGAATTCAAAGTTCATAAACCGATTCAATCACTCAATGTTCAAAGACATTTCTAACGGTTTGTTCAGCTGCTTTCTGATTCTCGCACCTGATAACCAATTTTTTCCTCTTCCCTTATTAGTCATATCAATCCTACACAAGTTATTTGTTCAAGAACAGTTGACTAAACAAGAACTGTGACCTAATTTCGCACCAGAGACGCAAAGTCAACAGAAAATGTTTTCTAGTGGTTCAGCTGGAGTGGTCACGTGGTATGCAGGTCACGTGACTTTGGTAGCACACCTAAGGATAATGCAAGGGTGTTAGTGAGGACTTAAAACGAACAAGGAGCATAGAGAGAGAGAGGGTGGAGTTTGATGTAAGCTGAAACGAAACGATAAGAATCCTTCGAGAATTATTAAGGTCTTGGAAATTTCATGCGTTGATCATGGCTGGTTCTATTGGAATCATGGTCTTTCTTTTACTGCGATCCGTTCTAGTGGAAGGTAAGGAATATCCAGATAAAAAAACATAAATCCCGGTCTCAGTAGGGAACCTTGGAGAAATCCAATCTTAGTGAAATATTTCCAATTTCTAGTTACATAAATCCCGGTCCCAGTGGTGAACCTTGGGGAAATCCCATCTTAGTGAATAGATTTTTCTCATTTCCGACTATCTAAATCCGGTCCTAGTGGTGAACCTTGGGGAAACCCAATCTTAATGAATATATCCTTCTCATTTACAAATACCTAAATTCGGTCCCAGTGGTGAACCTGGGGAAATCCTATTTTAGTGAATATTTCTAGTGAATTTCACAATTCCAGTTACCTAAATTTCAGTTCCAGCGATAAAACCAAAACGGTTGCTTAATTGGTATAATTAAAGCTCAAACTTCAGGCAGAATTCGGTGCATGAGAAGGAAAATTACAATCCTTTGGTCTAAAAATAGCTTCCCTTTTCAAGCTTTGTGATTGGGTGAATTTTAGTAAATTTCATTGGTTAAGAGTAGGAGCCACTTGAGAGAGAAGTGATGTAAACAGACCATTTTTGAGATGCGCGAGCGCTTTCAAAAATATCGCAGGTGCAGACATGAAAGAGAGGCATTTTCGGGCATGATCACGAGCGCTATTGGCACTGCCCGAAAATGCCTCGAGATTGGAACAAACTTAGTTTTGGGGTGGACGACTATAAAGCGTGTACAACTCACCTTTCACCGCTCGCTGTGGGTTCTAAGAGTCTGGTCTGGTCTTTTTTTGTTTAAGTTGTAGTAATTTTCATGTGTCTTCTCATGCACAACCGTTAAACAAAGAAATGATACTCTAGGGAATGACAGTCTGAAATGAAGAAAAAAAATTACGCCCATTGGCAAGCTAAAAGGGTCTATTTATCTGCCATGATTCATTCTGATAAAACAAACAGAATATTATTATTATCATCATCATCATCATAATTATTAAACATGCTGTCAATCTTTTGACTAATAAAACTGTGCACATTGTAGATTGCTCATTTTCCCCTTGATTTTAGGTGTGAAATACGAGGTCGAAGTTCAAACAGGCACAGCTGACTTTGCAGGTACGGACGCAGATGTCTTCATCAAGATCTACGGTATTGGTGGGATTAACAAGACAACTAAACACGAACTGGCTTCTGGTTCGAATGACTTTGAAGGGGGAGCGTGAGTATTTCACAAAACGAGCCTTTATATTTAATTCGGTTAACAGGTTAAATCAAGTGCCCCATATGGCAAACTCGTGGATATACGAGTGCAGGATTGGCGAAAATAAGCTGTGAACTTCATGTAGCTCTCAAAACCGTTTATCTGGTTTAGGCCACCTGGCTTGTGATATTTTTTCTGCTTCAGTAGTAATAGACATACAGAGTACTTAAAGTACTTAAAATTCACTCTCAGCTTTTCTTCCAAATTATTTTTCTTTTTTTTTCTTTTACATATTTAAATACTAAGCCGATGTATATACTACATCTTCTGATCAGCATATGTGCAGTTTCCCCTAGCTGGTGGGCATTCCCGCCCCCCCCCCCCCCCCCCCCCATCCCCCCAAAAGAAAGAAAGAAAGGAAGCCCGCAAAGTATTATGGAGAAAGTGGTAATAAAATTCACGCATGCGCGAATGTTTTTTTCTGTTATCCCGCTGATCTGTATTTCGATATTGATTTCTAGCTTGGATAGCTTCAATGTCTATGACAATGTAGATGTGGGTATGCCAGAATATATTGAGATTTACAGGACTAAACACTCATGGGGAGGAGACTGGAAGCTCAGTTGGGTAAGTAAACATTGGCGGGAATAGATTACGTCTCACTGTTAAATGGCACGTGGACATTTGCACCAATCAAATGGCTCGAGAGTAATACAGTAAAAAAATGACAAGCCACGAGCCTTTCACATGCAGTCGAGTCACTAAAACATGTATGGCGGCGAAAACATGTACCCAGGGTTTGACCCCAAGGTATTCGACTCAATAGTATGCCCTCCATGATCGTTCTGGAATTTAGAAGTTGAGGAAAACCGCGGAGAACCCAGAGAAAAAGAGCCTTTCACATGCAGTCGAGTCACTAAAACATGTATGGCGCGAAAACATGTACCCAGGGTTTGACCCCAAGGTATTCGACTCAATAATATGCCCTCCATGATCGTTCTGGAATTTAGAAGTTGAGGAAAACCGCGGAGAACCCAGAGAAAAACCCTCGAAGCACAGGAGAGAAGCAAACAAACAACTCTACTCACATACGACACCGAACCCTACGAGACTCGAACCCGGGTGTTGGTGAGAGGCGGGCGCTAGGTGTTCTGCATCGAGAATATGTCTCTGGGGAGGGAAGATGTCACAATGGGTTTTGTCACTAGGGTCTGACCCAAAGGTTTTTTTTGTTTCTGTATAATTGGGTGGCATGCACAACTGAGTTCGCGGGTTCGATTCTCGACTGAATCGCGTATGTAAGTTGAGTTTGTTTGATATGTTGTTCTCTCCCTTGCCACGAGGATTTTTCTCCGGGTTCTCCGGTTTGAGTGTTGTTATTAATGAATGTAGCTGAAGTGCGTGTGGATCGTCCTAACAGAAGAAACCGTGTTGAATAATGGTGGTAAAATATAAGGTTTTTATAATCAAATATATATTTTTATAATTATTTTTTTTAAAGATTCGAGTGACCCATAACGGAAAACGATCTTTGTTTCCATTCAACGGCTGGGTGAGCAACAGGAAATGGATCAGGATTGATGGTATGTTTGTGATCACATTTTTATATCATGTCAAATCACAGGAAGCCCAAGCAATGCTTTTGTACCGTTATTACAAAGGAATGTATGTGAAATTATGTATCGTAAAAAAAACCCTGAAATAATGTTTGTAGTTTGCTTACCAATTTTTGCCTGTGTGTTCTTGGTGCTGTTCTTTGTCTCTGTATAAATAATTTCACGTACTTTCCATTGTAATAAGGTACAAAAGCGTTGTTTGGGCTTCCTGTGGTAAAATATACGATGAACACTAACGTAATGTTGTTTTGAACTTAAAGGAAAATGCAAACCTCCTGGCTTGACGCTAGGTCCTGATGATTCATGCGTCGGTGAGTTTGAAGTAACTAATTTTAATTAGTTAAAATTAAAAGGGCCTCAAGGGCGGATCCAGGGGGGATATGAATTGGGTGACTATTCACCCCCCTTGGAGTTGAATATAATAAGAATAAGGGATGAGATTAGCATTGGTGAGTTTTAAGTAACTAATTAAGGACCTCAAGGGCGGATCCAGGGGTATGAATTGGGTGACTAGCCACCTCCTTGCAGTTGAATATAATAAGAATAAAGGATGAGATAAGACCAAAAAAGAGATTATGTAATGCCTCGGTAGGTATCAGTCACCTCCATTGAAATCATTCTGGATCTGCCACCAGGCCTGTTTACAAGAAATGAGAGTAACCCTAGTACTTAGGGTTACTCGTCAGGTAGGGACAAAAGATTACTCGGCTTTACAATGGCAAAATATAGGTAGGGTAACCCTGGTGCCAGGGGAGACTTGACGGTAGGAATGTCTACGAATAAAACGGCAAATCACAAGATATTAGCGGCAATTTTAACTTTACGATCTATCTTACGCTGTTAATATTGCGATTCATCAATAATTATATTATTATTATTGTAGTCATTTGCTGATCGAGTTATGATAATAATCATGTTATTTGTGGGGGAAGAAAAGGTTTAAATAATGGATTAAAAGTTGTCCCTGGAAGGCGAGTCATTCCTAGCTACAGAAGGGTTACCGTATCAAACAGACAGAGTAATCCTAGCACTAGCTAGGGTAACCATGGTAACGGTGCTCTTGTAAAGGCGTTATAAATCCTAGTGCTAGGGTTACCCTCCCTCCTCGTAAAGAACCCTGAATATCTTTTCATGTTTTCGATTTTCTTTCACGAGATGTTGGTGGGTGTGCCTCAAAACCTTGCAAGGAAAACACAGTTTGTAAGAATGTATTCGTAGGATCGTTCAAATGTGAATGTAAAGCTGGTTATCAGCCTAAAGATCGATTCAGTTGTAAAGGTGAGGTTTGGTTGTCCTGGAGTAGGAGTCGGTGGTGAGAAGGGGTGTGATATCACGGCCGGGAAGCACGGGTGGCGTAGCGATGAGAGCGCTCCCTCTCACCAGTTCGACCCGGGTTCGAGTCCCGTCGGGCTCGGTACGTGTTGTATACGAGAAGTTACCACAGCGCGCATGCAAATTTTCTTTGCTAGAAAGCTGAGTTGAGGGAGCTTTTAGTTGATGCAATAAAAAAATTGTCGCGCGGATGGTAATGTGAGTAACAGTTGCTCTGAAAATCACGACGCAACAGCGCTGAAGGTAGGGTCACTTATCTTCAACCTGGGAATCAAGAGTGTTGTAGTGGTAGTGCACTTGCCTCTCACCTCTGGGGTCTCGGGTTCGATTCCTGGACTCGGCATCACCTCTGAGTAGATAGATGGAGATAAGTGGACAGATATGTTATTGATAAAGCTATAAAAACCCGTAGGTTGAATTAAAGCAATATTTGCGACAATTTAAAATTAAGTTAAGCCGATTTAAAGGTAAGAGAACGTAAAAAACTAATGACAATAAAACACAATACGCCTAAAATATGCTTATAGACTCTAGGAGCTCCACTCTACCTAAAGATATTGATAATATAAAAATAATTTAAAAAATAGTTAATAATGGTTGATACACTAATTAATGATAAAACTTATGTAGTTAAGTAGAGTATGTCTGTCTGTCACTTGATTGGAGGGTTTTTATCCAGGTTCCTCGTTTTTCCTCCCTCCCCAAAACCAAACACGCTACCTTCCATTCGATTTGTGAGTTAGACCGCGTGCCCTGACTTAGAACAGCCCAGAGGTTGTTTCAGGGTGGGATAAGATTTGAATTAAACTTGGCCCAAATGCTCTAACGACATTCTTTTCTCCTCAAAAATCTGAAGAACTTTTACTGACTAAACAATGCGCATTTCAACTTCTATAACCCTCTTTTGATGTTTTTTCAATTTTCTTTTCAGATATTGATGAGTGTGCCTCAAATCCTTGCAAAGAAAACTCAGTTTGCAAAAATTCAGTCGGATCGTTCAATTGTGAATGTAATGCTGGTTATCGGCATAAAGATCGATTCAGTTGTGAAGGTGAGGTTTGATTGTCCTTGATTAGGCAAGATTAAAGGGGTGTATATATACTGAACAAGGAATGCTGGTGTGACACCTATCACCAAGGCGACCAAGGTTTGAGTCCCGCTGGGCTCGGTGTCGTATGTGAGTAGAGTTTCTAGTTGGTTCTCTCCTGTGCTTCGAGGGTTTTTCTCCGGATTTTCCGGTTTTCCTCCCTCCGCAAAAATCAACTTCTAAGTTCCAATTGGAATTTCAGTTGACGAATAGCTACTCCGTAGAGGAGCCACTGATGAATCCCTTTTATTTCGTTTTACGACAAAACATTTTTCAGCCCGCATGTCATTCTCTTGAGAATTATTCTCTTGACTATCATGACTATTATGTCCAAAGTAGTCTCAAAAGTACATAAAAGTGAACACGATTTTTCAAGAAATTCTTTCATTTCAGACATCAACGAGTGTTTCGGAGAGAACAAGTGTGTATCCGCGTCTTCAACATGCGTCAATCAGCCTGGTAGATATTACTGCAAATGTAACTCAGGATTCAAGAAAGTTTCTCGATATGTATGCAGAGGTATGAAAAGAAATAAAGTTATTATAAAGAAATGATACTTATTCGTTTGTCTCGTGATTGAGGATCATTTGTAGAGGACCGCGACGTTTGGACTGCAAGCTGCTAGTCTTCATCAGGCGATGGTGTAACAATAAAACATCCAATCAGAACGCAAACTGACCATCCAACCACAGCGCAGATGATCCTACGAACGATATATAACAGACGCACCATCCAGTCTACACCATCGCCTGATGAAGACTAGCAGCTTGCAGTCGAAACGTCGCGGTCCTCTACAAATAATCCTCAATCGTGAGACAAACGAATAAGTATCATATCTTTATTACATTTCCACGATGAATAATATCTTTCATTCTATTATAGACCATTCTGTTATTACAGACCCCTTGCACGTGACGTCAAAGCAGCTCAATTTAGAGGACAAGACAAAAGAATTTCAATCTCCTGAGAATTGGAACCTATTGTTTTGTCCTCCAAATTAAGCTGTTTTCCGACGTGCTGCAAGGGGTTCATCAAATGGCTTATGCTCTAAACCAATCACTGTTCGACAAATAACGCTGTCATTCATTATATTCATCATTTTCTTCCCCAGATAAAAATGAGTGCACAGAAGGTGGTCACACGTGCAATAAGACTACATCAACGTGCGCAAACCTGGTCGGAGATTTCTACTGCAAATGTAAAACCGGTTATCACCAGGCCCAGAGTCTCAAGGTGTGCATGAGTAAGTTAACCAAAAATATACTTTCTTTAGACTCAATAGTCCCCTTCACAGTTCCCTGCGCCATCTTGAAAGTCAGCCATGCCTTTGCATCGAAGCGAGACATGAGATGACCTTGCAATGATAGAGGCCTTTCTTCAGTTAACTACTTGGACAATTATTCACATGTCTCTATCATTGCAAGGTCACCTCATGTTTCGCTTTGATGCAAAGGTACGGCTACCTTTCAAGATGGCGCAGGAAACTGTGAATGGAAACTGCAAAAACGAAAATTAAGCTCTTGCTCGAAATGAATTTAATCGACTCCTACATATTGTTTTCTTTAAATATTCTTCTATGGCCGCCATCTTGGGGTAATTCAGAAAATATTCTTTCAAAGAAATGATTTTTTTTGTCCGGTCTTGCAACATCAACCGATCAGTCTTTTTATAATTTGTACTCCCTTTGGGATGATTGCCTATTGCTTTTCCTCGTGTTAGAAGTGCAATATAATGCAGTTAAGTATTCGTATAGTCAAGAACCACCGACCCTAAGGATTATCGACATCAATCTTTTTTAAGGGAAGCACGGGTGGCGTAGCGGTGAGAGCACTTCCCTCTCACCAAGGCGACCCGAGTTTGAGCCCCGCTGGGCTCGGTGTCGTATGTGAGTAGTGTTGTTTGTTGGTTCTCTCCTGTGCTTTGAGGGTTTTTCCGGGTTCTCCGGTTTATCCTCTCTCCTCAAAAATCAATTTCTAAATTCTAATTGGAATGCAGTGGAGGAATAGCCACTCTGTGGATTCCACTGTTAATCGCATTTATTATTTATTTTTTTATTTTTTCTAGAGGATGAATGTGCTCCCTTAGCAAGGCCGTACAAGAGTATCATTGAGCCTGCTCGGTGTACCAAAGAGAGAGCTAACTACTATGGCGATGTATGTACTGTTCGTTGTGAAAATGGCTACGTCCTCGAAAACCCCAGCTATAATTCAATTTCCTGTGCTTCTAGGGGGAGCTGGAGCGGGCAAACCCCACGATGTACCGGTAAGAATAAACAGATATTATGTAACAATGCGCGTAAAAAGAAGGCAACTCTCTATGCCGGTTCTGCGGCACTTACAACTTCCCCACATAAGAATAGTTTTCTTTTTCTTAGTTTCCAAACTGAAAGTATATCAACCTATAGGTAACTCATTTAAAAAATAAAATGTGCAGAAACTCTGTTTTGAAACAAAGTTTCTTTTGTACTAAAAGATCTTATCCAATCATAAGTGCTCAAAACAATAGCCAAAAGACGTTTATAATGCGATATGTTCCCCGCATAGAAATTTTGATATATAAAGGCTCAGGAAATCTTAGATTAAAAGGGAATCAGATATTGAAAAAGAAATTTCGCTTTTTGAATAAATTCGCTAACTTTTGAAATTATGGCAGATTTTCATGTTTCAACCAATGAGATTCACGGATTAGACAACACAATTAGCACCTTTCTACATCCATTGCCGCTTGCTTGCCTACTTCTTACTAGGAACATTACTTATTTGTAAAATTTGAAAAGCAAGTGCTGAGTAATGTTAAACACGTGACGTCAAAGCAGCTCAATTTGGAGGACAAAACAAAAGAATTTCAATCTCCTGAGAATTGGAAATCTGTTTATCCTCCAAATTGAGCTGCATTCCAACGTGCTGTATTGAGTCTATAACAATGGGTGGCGACAGAGAACGACTTTCAAATGGCTTCCGCTGATTTAAACCAATCACAAATCACGAGGAGAATTCCACACCATCCAATCAAAATGTTTGAATATGAAAGCCATTTCATTGTTGTTCTCAAACTTACAACGAGAAGCCATTTCAAAGCTGTTTTCAACATTCATACATTTTCATACATTCTTTACCTCTGATGTTTGTTTGTTTGACTAGCGGTCAAATGTCCCGCGCTGAGTATCCCAACCAATGGAAGGCTCTTGCCATCAGACTGTGCAACCGTGGGAAACAAATACCAAGGACAATGTACATACTTCTGTGAGAAAGGTTATCGTCTGAGTGGATCACCTGTGAGAGAATGTCGCGCCGATAAATCATGGACGGGATCGAAGCCAACCTGCATTAAAGGTACTTTTGTTATTACCCATGGCTCTTCTTCCACTAAATAGGACTTTTTCTCTGGGCATAATGTTTTCTCATTTCAGACCATGTGTCATTCTCTTGAGAACAAGATTCTTTGAGTTGTAGTATCAATATCCATGTGGCTTCTCATGTGCAACCGTTAAACAAAGAAATGATACTCTAGGGAATGACATGTAGTCTGAAATCGGAAAATATTACGCACAAACCGAAAAGGTCTATTTGACAACCGTTGCATCTGTCATTGTAAAGCATTCAGTACTATTTACTCACTTCTCTTCCTGCCGATCTGAAAGAGTGACGTAGGAATGACGTCACTACAAAACTGGTGTGTCATAAAGCTTGTGAAAATTGACTTATTAAAGTTTATAACTGAGATAAATCTAGATTTTCAGGAGATGTTTTTGATATTTTTTTTGTACTGAATAAGTACCGATTCATTATTAAGTGGGAAATAAAATAAAAAAATAACCGAGTTTCCCGAGTCGCCAACCTTCTAAGAATGACACCTCAGTTTTGCAAATTTTCTCGATTTTGATTGGCTAATATTTTTAGTCAGATCAGCTGGTTACGCATCCCAAGGAATAAGAAGTTAGGAGAAAATATTACGTTAAACGTGAAGTGGTCAACATTTCTTGTATATTTACGTTTCATCCTAACGTTCTAGAAAGCGGACGGGAGAAGAGAATCAGCATGAATTCAAAATGTTTTAAGATGAAACATGCTCAATTTATAACAGTCATTCTCTTGATTCTCTTGTAGTGGTTTTGAAGCCATGGATTCGATGTCCCATGGATATCATGGTCAACTTACTTCCAGGTCAGAAAACAGCAGACGTGAGTTCCTTGTGGAAAGAACCAAATTACCATGGTGACATTCTCCTTGTCGAACCAAAAACTGCTACTGCTAAATTCCGCTTCCCGTCTGGTGACACCAAGATTACCTGGACTACCAAAAACGCTGCCGGGTCCGATACTTGTTCAATTCTTGTCATGGTCTCTGGTAAGGAACTGCTAGAACAGATCTCTTTATCTTGGTGAAATGTTTCCCCATTACAGACCATGTTTCATTCTCTTGAGAATGATATTCTTTGTTTGAGTCGTATCCGTATTCATGTGTCTTCTCATGTACAACCATTAAACAAAGAAATGATACTCTAGGGAATGACACGTGGTCTGAAATGAGAAAACATTACGTCCAAGCCGAAAAGATCTATTAGTATCAAAGTCCTGATAAACCTGATAAACAGGTTCTCTGGTCAGAAAAATGTCACCATAGATGGATTACGTCATAGCAGTTCAGCTATCATAATGACGTCACAGTACATCTACCTATGACAATAGGTTCGTAGTGACGTCACATTGACGTCACGCATATCATGGTGCAATATAGGCATTTTCTGTGTTAGATGATCCATTGTGTTCTAGGTTTGGTACGTACAAACATCTCAATATGAGGCGTGGTGAACAAACGATGTTGGTACCCAAGCTAGACCACAATGCACTGTGTTTACAGAAAATACATGTATTTCAGAAAAGGTGTTGAATAACAATGAATTTTTCACTTTCTTTTTTTCACTTTGAAATTGTATTCCACAAATTTTTTCATATTTTTTCCCTAAACATAATCAGTCATCGTTTTCCCTCACAGACAAAGAAAAGCCTAAGATTGTTACGCCATGTCCCATGAGTCCTATCGGAGTGTTAACAACCACAACCTCAGCAACTGTCACGTGGCAAGAGCCAACCTTTTCCGACAATGTAGGCGTTACCAAGGTAACATCAACGCGAAACAGTGGAGATTCATTTGGTCTTGGTTCGTGGAATGTGTACTACTCGGCTTATGACAAGGCTGGTAACAGTGCGACATGCGAATTTGTGGTCACTGTCAAGAGTATGTATGCCAAAACAAGAGATACATCAGGGACATATTCAGTGGGAAGTTATAGCGGGAGGATTATAATGTACCATTTTTCGTTAAATCTTCTGATGTCAGCGGTATCAGGATTCCCTTAATGTGCATGTAATATCGCATGCGACGTCGCAAAAAGTAGAGATCGCACCGTGTGACCACCCGTGTGATATCGCATGCGACGTCGCAAAAAGTAGAGAACGCACCGTGTGACCACCCGTGTGATATCGCATGCGACGTCGCAAAAAATAGAGATCGCACCGTGTGACCACCCGTGTGATATCGCATGCGACGTCGCAAAAAGTAGAGAACGCACCGTGTGACCACCCGTGTGATATCGCATGCGACGTCGCAAAAAGTAGAGATCGCAACGTGTGACCACCCGTGCGATATCGCATGCGACGTCGCAAAAATTAGAGAACGCAACGTGTGACCACCCGTGTGATATCGCATGCGACGTCGCAAAAATCAGAGATCGCACCGTGTGACCACCCGTGTGATATCGCATGCGACGTCGCAAAAAGTAGAGATCGCAACGTGTGACCACCCGTGTGATATCGCATGCGACGTCGCAAAAATTAGAGAACGCACCGTGTGACCACCCGTGTGATATCGCATGCGACGTCGCAAAAATTAGAGAACGCACCGTGTGACCACCCGTGTGATATCGCATGCGACGTCGCAAAAATTAGAGAACGCACCGTGTGACCACCCGTGTGATATCGCATGCGACGTCGCAAAAATTAGAGAACGCACCGTGTGACCACCCGTGTGATATCGCATGCGACGTCGCTAAAATTAGAGAACGCACCGTGTGACCACCCGTGTGATATCGCATGCGACGTCGCAAAATTAGAGAACGCACCGTGTGACCACCCGTGTGATATCGCATGCGACGTCGTAAAAATTAGAGATCGCACCGTGTGACCACCCGTGTGATATCGCATGCGACGTCGCAAAAAGTAGAGATCGCACCGTGTGACCACCCGTGTGATATCGCATGCGACGTCGCAAAAAG
This sequence comes from Anthopleura sola, assembly GCA_023349425.1. Classification (NCBI taxonomy): domain Eukaryota; kingdom Metazoa; phylum Cnidaria; class Anthozoa; order Actiniaria; family Actiniidae; genus Anthopleura; species Anthopleura sola. The sequence goes on along the minus strand of JALHLI010000018.1, from coordinate 3,482,416 downwards.
TAGAATCGAGTCCTACTTTTGCGACGTACGTCGCGCGCGACAAACCTCACGGTACACGAGTGGTCACACGTTCCGATCTAGAGTTTGCGACGTTGGATGCAACGTCGTATGAAAAATCGCATCGTGTGTCCGCACATTAGATTTTTTAGATTAGACATCTTAGACGACAAAAATGTATCATTTTACACAAACATGTATTAATGGTATTAACTGGTATTAATGGTATTAACTGGTATTAATACATGAGCAACCTACTACAACTCCTCGTGTCGTTTTTGATAACAGTTCAAGGATGCCCTGTGCTTCAAGGTCCATACGGTGGTAGTAAGAGATGCAGTGATTTTGTTCAAATGAAATACTGTATCGTCCAGTGTCCGTCTGGCAAGCAGATCTATAAAAATCCATCCCCGTATAGCGCCTGGACATGTAAGAGTGCAAACTGGAACCCGACTAATATAGTACCCGATTGTGTTGGTAAGTTTTATAAAATAACTTTGATATTACGCGCGCTCTGATTGGTCAAAAAGCCATGTTTTATGAGAGTATAATACATGCTCGCGTCATTTTCTTTCTCTCTCTGCTTCTTAAAAGCATTTGAGCGCTAGTTATTTTATAAAAGCAATAAAAAAAAAACAGTTTTCCGTGTATTATACTCTGATAAAGACACTTATCATGACACTTATATTAGTCCGCTACGCGTCGTGGTTTCCTACGCTTCTCTCGTGTTCTCTCCACATCCCGCGTGTCTTTATCAGAGTATAATACACGGAAAACTGTTTTTTATTCCTTAAATAATACACTTATTATAACACGTATAATACTATAAATTATACCACACTTGTCATGCTATATACCACACTTGCCATGATATATAACAAGGTATACTGCACTTGTCAGGCTATATAACAAGATATACCACACTTGCCATGATATATAACAAGGCATACTGCACTTGTCATGCTATATAACAAGGTATACCACACTTGCCATGATATATAACAAGGCATACTGCACTTGTCATGCTATATAACAAGATATACCACACTTGCCATGATATATAACAAGATATACCACACTTGTCATGATATATAACAAGTTATACTACCCTTGTCATGCTACATAACAAGTTTTATACCACACTAGGCATGGCATATTATAAGTTATACCACACTTGTCATGGTATGTGATAAATTATACCCCACCCATTGTATAAAGTAGATTATTTACCATAAATCCCGAGAGCACTCAAATTATCTTCATTCAGACCGATACTTTAAGATAAGTCGAAAGCATGTCCTTTACCCAATATTTCACATCCATTTTTTCCCTTTTTTCCCGCAGCTGCCTCTTTGAACAGTGACGGTCAATCCTGCACTGGTAATCAAGTGAAGATGACCATCGCATCCAGCTCTGGCTCTAATACCTATTGTGGTACGTAGATAAGTCTTCGCTGAATGTCTTTGAACATGACAAACAGGACGTTTCGCTTTTCCACGTCGAGTGGTCTTTGAGAAACACGTAGAATATTGGCAGTACCAAAATCGAGAACCAACAAGTGTTCAATCATAACCACCGTCGATCCAATAGAATTAAACACAGGTCACACTAGCTATTCGGGATTTGTCTTCGCGCCACAATACTGGAAATTCCTCGTGCAGACATCAAATTGGGAAGGGGGGATAATGTGTACGGTTTGATTTGTGGGAGAGGGGTCAAAGAATCGTCACGAGGGCCAGGGATAGCGACGGACGGAACTAAAGCCTTAGTAGGAGATCCTCTCATATCCTAGCTTCTGGTTCGCGTTGGAAGACCTTTACAAAATTCTCTATTTTTTCCTGCAGCTGACTGCCCACGAGGTACGTTCTCAAGCAGTGGCGAGTGCAAACCATGCGTTGCTGGCCAATACCAGGATGAACACGGAAGTGCAACGTGCAAGGATTGTGGATCCGGGACTTCATCACTGGCGGGAGCGAATGATGCCAAGCTGTGTCGTAGTATGTATACAACATCATATGATATATAGAGAGGGGTTCAAGACAATCATTTTGTAGGGCAGCAACAATGCAATGATATATTTTCTTTGCAAGAGATGTTTGTTTTCTCAAAGGAGAACATTTCTATTACATTGTTTTGTGCCACAATTATATCCTGAAATCTGGATTCCTTTAAACGAAGCTACTCATTTCCTCTCCCCCAGCTTGGTGCTTCTTCTCCTTCTTCCAAGTATAACTCATTTTTTTCCCTCTCTGCCAGAGATATAGCTTAGATAGCTAAACACTTTTTCTCTCTGCTAGTTGTCTGTCATCCCGGCCATTATTCTGTCGACGGAATGGATCCTGGTTGCCAAATGTGTCCAAAGAACACATATCAAGACAGCGCGAAGTCAACGTCTTGTATTCCTTGTCCTGCTGGAACTACTACACTCAGCCTGGGAATGGCAAAGCTTTCAGACTGTGGAGGTATGTAGGGTAGACATGGTCTGATAAGACAGGGCTCTCTGTTAGGACGGCTTTTGAGGGGAGGGGAGAAGAGAACAATAATAATGATAATAATAATAATAATAATAATAATAATAATAATAATAATAATAATAATAATAATAATAATAATCATGAATAGGACCAGCCTTGACTGGACGTATTGCGTCGTAAGGCTTTTTAACATGGAAAGGAAACTTTGTTTCCATGACAACTGTCATAAAACACCAAGTTGTCTGTTGCAACTGTTGCCACTTGCTGCAATCCATTTCGAAAAGTAGAACTGAGTTTTACGCGCACCAAAAAATACGACACACTCTGCATGCAATTTTCTCAGCAACTTGTCTCGAGACGGGCCGTTACGTGGGCCTTGAAAGAATAATATCTCTTTGCTTATTGTTGACCACGACAGTTCTACCTTTGATGGAGGTTACTATTTGTTCATTGCAGTGAAACCCACCATCACCCGTGTGACTCCAAAAGACAAAACAATAGATGAACATGAGAGTACATCAATCAGTTGTTATGTGACTGGTGTTCCTACCCCATATATCAAGCTGAAGTTTAGAAAAAACCTCCCAGGTAAGCACAACTTCTAATGAGAAAAGATTTTCGACACAGATTTCAGTGGTTTGGCTGTGTAAAAATACATAGCACGGTAATGGTGATGAAAATTACATCATTTGAACCAATGACAGAGCTGAAACAACACTCCTCTAATCAAACCAGCAAAAACAATGAGAAGCCATTTCAATGTTACGGCTGCATGTTGTACCGTGTACGTGCTGTATTTCAGTACCGTACGTCTCCCACTCATACGATAACCATTCTTATGGGAAGCCATTTCAATGTTACGGCATGCTGTACCGTGTACGTGCTGTATTTCAGTACCGTACGTCTCCCACTCAAAAGAAAAACACTCTAGATTATTGTAGAATTTACAAGTTTTGTCTTGTCATCATTTCAGCTGAATTCCTTGGTCAAGAGACCAGAGAGTTTTTGCGAGACGCCAACAAGAAGATTATTGGCATCAAGCTCACCATCAAAGGTGCAAAGTACGAAAACACAGGCAATTACGAATGTTCAGCTGAAAATACGTTTGGTAAAGCCGTGGAATTGTCTACACTGACCGTCAACCAGGTGTTTGGCTCGGGAGCCGATGCTAGTTTCGATGTAGGTGAGTTGTCATAGTTACCAAAAACTGGTAGCAAAGGCATTCAATCAAGAGCACGTCATTTTCGGTCTCATTTCGTCAAGCGATCAGTACCTCACTGTCGTGAATTGTCTATCTGCCCCACCTTTTAGTTTTAGATTTTTTCTTTTGTTTTTATCATCAATTTATTTTTTAGTCGTATAATCGCCAATAAACTTAGTTTTTAAACAAAATAAATAGACGAAAAAAATAACTTACGAAAAAAAGTTTAGTCTGTAATTTTGAGCAATTTTTTTTTGTTTGCAAAACGCACATACAATGACCGAAATGGCTTTGAAATATTTCACAATCCATTACTCAAACATGCATTTTCTTGCTTTTCAGATGATTTAATCTAAGAAGTCTCCACTTGGATAAACATGGAGTTTAACTATAAGTACAACAATCGAAAGCAAAAAAATACAGATTGTATTATTCTTAAATTTTGATTGATTCTGAAGCTTATCTCAACACTTAAATCAAGACAAATAAATAACATTTCAATTCATTGTTGTTTGTGGCTTTCAAACTTCAATTTCAAAATTCGTTCAACTTCCTTGTTTTTCCTCGCTATTTTGTATTCAGTATTCTACAGATTTAGGAATTTTTTTTATTTTTTTTTAGCTAGGATGATGTTTCTGATATCGTTGTCCTTAGCAACAGCTTCTAGGTCCCGAGAGGGCGATAGAAAATATCACTGTTTGCGCATGCTCATAAAAACAAGATGGCTGAAGACGTTTTCATGTTAAAATGAAAAATATTTTTTTGAAAATATACTGCATTATTTTATTTTCCTTTTGCTGATAAAAATAACATTTAACACTGTGCTTCAACATTGAGACATTTTAGATAACTATCTTAATTCCCAAGAAACCGTTCTTTTTAAAACTGAGGAAAACTGAGACAAGAACTTCGAGATGCCGTTAGTATTACTGATGAATGAAACTAAACTTGAATACAAACCAAGTGTTGTAGATCAGATATAAAAGTTTTTCTCGCTTTTTTTGCTATGTTTAAGTACTAACAGTTAACTGAAAACAATAGTATAGTTATCCAACTCAAGAAAATCTTTCTCAAGCGAAAAGTAAACACTTAATTCAAGCAATTAGCTAAGAAAACAAATTTGTACGAACTAAACTTAGTACGAAAACACAGCGCCCAGCAACGGAACATGCTCATCTATTATCAGTTATTCGTCTCGCTAGTCGAGAAATCAAACCAAAGTTTAAAAAAAGGTTAAAAACTACCAATGTTATGTCTAGTAGCGTCTGTTGTGTTGTACAGTGTTATATACTTAGCTCTTTCATTGTCTTTGACAGGTGGCATGGCAGACAGCTTCCCTCTGTTCGCTGTCGTGTTATGTTTGCTCTTCTCATCTGGCATTCAGTAAACCTCCAGTCACGAACTCACTTTTGTCTCAATCTTTCTCACCATTATTGCTACTTTATTCTATCATTTGTACTTTAATCGTTTCTTTCTACTTGTGAAGTGCTTTGTTTAATTAACAACATCTTCTATATCTTTTGCATCTCTTAGCTATAGAGTCCTCACGTACGAGCTGGCTGACTCACGTGACAGTCTTCACGTGACCTTGATAATCATTCTTTGGCCAACCAAACGTGTTTTTCGTCTTGAATAAAATGATTGAATTGTCGTAGAACTGGCGTTCCAAGAGAGTCCATTACATCGCCAACAACCTACCAAAAGAAACGTTTAATCAGAAATGCGGGGGGAAATCGTATCAGAAAAACTAAGCGGTGTAATTTCGCCACACACGCACACACACACACACACACAAAAAAAGAAAAGAAAAGAAAAGAAAAAAAAGAAGAAAAAAAAAAGAGAAAGGAAAAGAAAAGAAAAAATATATTGATCTTACTTCAACATTGACGTGATGTCCTCCAATGTTTACGCATGCGTAGTAGATAGGTGTCTTAATAATTTGTCCACCAGCCCCACACTGCTTTGCGGTCCCAATGCAGTTTAACTGGAGTTCACGAATGACGTCATGGCGTAGTGTAACTACGTCACTCCCAGAATCCACCAGGAACTTGACCATTCTTTTTTGGTCTTTACTGGGAGTTATTTTGCTTGCATCTTTGATGTTGTTTTTATAAACTTCAGCTGTTAGACACAGAAAATAACCATTCCTGCGTAAGAAAACACACTCTTTTCACGACGACGGCTGAGATAGAACGACACTCAGCTGACGAGGCGTTTTTGTCAGTAATGGCGGGAAAATTGAACCAGAATGAATAATCGAAAGTTTTAGCGTAAATTATGGTTGGATATTCACAGAAAGGCGAAGGATATTTTTTCACATATACATCAATAAGATATACGATTATTTGAATCATATATTGCTTAAAATTTGAGTTCCTGATGAATCAGTTTCCTACCTTCCTCCAGCAAGGTGCTCGTGTTTATCCCATTGCCCAGTGGCCACAACATGTGATTTATTACATTCCACCAAAACCTGGACTAAAACAAACGAAAAACCTAAATATATCAAAATCATATTGACAAAATATTCTAACATTTACAGTATTTATAGATTTGTTTCTGGACGGAAGCTATACAGACCTGCCCTGAGTAGTCTACATCGATGGGCTTGGCTGATAATTCCCGATATTTCTTTGGAATTTTTACTCAAGTTGATGTAAGATTTTAAAGTTGTCAAACCAAATGAGAAAAGTGACTCCTGATACAGCGAAAGACCAAGATCTTGAAGCCATAGACTTACGACGATACTTTCTGGTGAGAAAAAAACAGTCAAGAAAAGTTAAAGCAAAAATCTTCGTTATTAAACTAGGATATATATTTCTTTCTTGAATGGCTCCAAAACTATTAAGATAGTGTACAAATTAGCTTTTTGAACGGCTCCAAAAATTCGCATGAAGTTTGAATGAAGTTCGCATGAATATGGCCACAGGTGTTCATAAACAGACATGGTAAGTTGAAAAAATCACACTTTTTCAAGTGATGCCTTTTTCAGTTTCAAACATATGAATTTTTTTTTACTTCCAGAAAGATTTTCCCTTACGAAGCTTTTCCCAAGCTTGTAAATTTGTACAATCATAATTTCTGTGCCAAAACTACCTAGTAAGAATTGAGCATTAGATGGATGCAGACTAAATTCGAGTAATTCAACTAGGAGTGATTAGTTCTAGTGAGCATCGTTGGAACCGCAGACATTAGTGCCGGGGATTAGTGGTTTGTGCACAATAGACCCTACAGGTGGCTAAAACAGTATCAAAGACACCACAACACAATAATATATTGCTACGACCTGTTATACGAATGTATAAAACCGCGCAAGTGATGTGTTAACTGCTCAGCTTCTCACTATTCTCACATCGCAAGTATTATCAATGAATTGATCAAAGAAAAACAAACGTTTGAATTATCCAGTCTATCCACCATTCATGTTTTCAATAACTTCGCAGCTCATTAGCGAAATATCGAAAAATCCATTCAAATTATTTTTCAAAAAACAAAGATTGCATGTGTGACTGAATTATATTTAAAAGTTCTTGAAATATCAACTCACCTTCGTATAAACCGCTTCGAAACTTCTCCTTGTCATGAGGGTTTGTTATGATGGCGTCAATGTCCTCTTTTCTAATACAGACAACATCTTGAAGGCGATTGTATCCCAAAGACAGAAAATCACTAGAAAGATGGCCAAATCCTAGAGAGTTTAATAGCTCTACAATGATATCTTTATTGCTCATGATCAATTCTTCCCCACTTAGAAAATTCTACAAATAATTTTCGAAAATGTTGTTTAGCCCGTGAGTTAGAATCAGTAGCAGCCAAGACACGTTTTTTCGTGTTTAAAAAAAGTAGAATTTCAAGTATTCATTCATTTGTCAGAAAAAAAAAATCACTTGTATTTCAATATTTTGCCAATTTTAAAACACAAACAAACCAAAACACTGTGTTAAAGCCTTTTTATGTGTTGTCAAAGTTCGACGACAAACAATGGAGATTTAGTTTCGTCTTCCGGTTACGAAGCGAAACAGTAAAATTGTCATAAACAAGACATAAAAAGTACAAAAATAAACGAGTCTTTTTCGAAAACAATAGCTGTATTATCAGCATCTTGCTTTATTTAGAAATACAACAAAAGTTCCTGATAATATCGATAAAAACACCTCTCATACTTTAGATATTGTGAGCTGCTTAAGTCTACTGATCTTTTTAGAGTCGCTCTCTCCTCGGTACCAAACCACGTGGAATACTAATGAGTCTTCTTTGGTTTTATGTATATTGACACAACAAAACGCGTCAAGAGCTAGCAGTACTTAAAAGTTCTTAATGGCCCCGGGTCAAATAACCTGTCTTTGACATCTTCTATAGACAAAGTAAGACTAGAAGTTTGATTTTGCTTTTAAAAGCATTGAAATTATTTGCACATTCGGATAAAAAAAATGACTAAGGATATTTGTTTTGACAACAAAGAATAAAAAAGTTTCTAAAATCTTTTCTAAAAGATTGACCATTGGTGCTTTTGCGTCGGAATTTTTAACGTTTCTTTTGTTTCAATTGTTCAATAACTGTTTTGAGCAATCGAATGAAATAGGATATTAAGTTGAACAATACGCACGAGATTCTTAGCCATAAATCAAAGGTCTTGTTGTGAAGTACAGATTCACTTGAACAATTCATCACCAGAACGGACATCTCCATAGCACAGAAGAGGTTTAAAGTAGTGTTATTGAATTGCAAACAGGTGCTAATCGTGTATAATGAGTGATTAAATTAGCAAGCGTTATATCTTTTGTTACATGGATTTCTAGCAACAAATTGCTAAAGACGGAGGTCAAAATTAAGACAGAAAGTTTGTTTATGTATTTACGATGAATATAGTAACTTGAATCAAGATAGAAAATAGAGTGTTTGACCGCGGGTTCTTATAATCGATACGGCGGGTGATAATAGCAAGGGTTGCGACCCAATAGTCGACCATCTTTGCGCATTCAATTTTGATTGGCTAATGTCAAAACTACCACGCTAAGGTCGAAGTCCATGATGACGTCAAAACATCAAGAGATCAGGATGCCAATATTGGCCGGAAATCTTGTGGAGTTTGATCTTGTCTTTCACATGTTTCCATCTTTATAAATCCGATTCTTGACTCATTTCTTTTTCAAAAACCTACCGCTGTACTATAAGACTGCAGGCTCACATTTACTCTATCGAATACTTGAATAAGAAAGCTATTAGCTAGGTAGGCAAGATCAAAGGTGCCAAGGCTTTGTACCATCACTTGATGGCAGCCATGACAGGAGGCAGGAACAATATGCAATGTGCATCAAAGCTCACAGAGCACTCTGGGAAAGTGAGTTCTTTAAAAATGTAACAGGGAAATCAAAGGGACTATCAGAAAAAAATTACTCATTTTCCCATCATGCTTTGTGCTATAATTTTGAGCTCATGCACATAATCATTGGCTTAAACGAAATACGGTTTCGGTTTAGTTTTAAAGTCGAGTCGGTGTTCAGTGGACCAGAACTAAACGTCTAGGAATGACAATACAAAAGACAACGATGAGCGACTTCCGTGAGTAACAGGAATCAAATATACGTTGAATTGAAAACACGTGGAGGAAATATATACTTCCGGGTTCTATGGCTTGTTATAAAAGGATTATATGCGACCACAAGTAGATGATGGATTCAATATTTGTTTTATCATGGTTTATTGTTCTCGAACATTCAATACTTTAAGCCTAATATTTTCTTGGAATTGAATTTAATAATTATAACTAAGTCAGTCAACTTACAGTTTTAATAAATAACTTCACCGATGTATGAAATAACTGTACAGAAAATAATACAGAAATGTAATAATAAAAAAAACCCGAGAACATAAAAAACATGGTTGAACTCGGAAGATGTTCGAAGTGTTGCCGGATAAAGCATTCATTATATACTTGAAGGGCCTGGGAAGATTTGTCTGCTTGTTACTCAATAGAAAATGAGAAAAATTCTACTAATAAACCACATGGGTTTGACGGATTAAGCAATAGAGCATGCGTGGCATCACTCTTGTGACGTCATAGCCGCCATGTTGGAGCATGTGTGGTACCACGCTTTTTACGCCATAGCCGACATGTTGGAGCATGCGTGGCATCACACTTGTGACGTCATAGCCGCCATGTTGGAGGAATTCAACAAAACTTTGTGGTTGGTTTGTTGTATCAACCAACATGGTGACTATGCTTATGATTTTTCAGACATTGACACTGTCACGTTGCTATGGTTACGTAACGATTAAAGGTGCCGTAAAATCGCTACGCTGGCATGAGCATGCCACGAGTAAGGGCATCATGATAACGTCACGCTGCTATGGATACATGATTTTCCCATTTGTTCTACTAGTTAGCCCCATCGTGTTCATTTCACCCCAGACAACATAGCCTTCACAAGGCATAACAAAATAATTTTTTTCTTTTTTCTCCTCTTGAATTTCCCCCAAGTTTATAAAATGACTATGACTTACATGAATACCACCCTTATATATCATTAGATTATTGATATGGTCTAATATTATCCCCCTTATTTGCCAAGTAGAATTGAAAATTGAATGGCATGGCTCTGTAAAACAATTTCAAAATTTCAAAATATCAGCCACGTAGACCAAGAGGAAAGTCATTGAAATTTGGACGAATTAAGAAGAAATCTTCATCTTCATACATGTGAAAACAATTGGACTACAGTAGTATTGATTGTAAAGGTAATCCACGACCCCAACCCACCCCTCCCCCCACCGGTTGATATTATACGTAAGCTACCATCATAGAGGAACCTGGCATTGGAGTCATTTCTAGTCAATCGCCACGTGGTTTCTTCAATGTTGTGTCGTATCTTCTTATGAGCTCCGCCTGGACACAAAATAAGTATACAAAATAAGTATACAAAAAAACATTGAGTAATACAATATTAGAGTAAATGGTTTGAACCCAGGAGTAGTAGTGGAGTGAGTAATGTGATTGTCTGGGTGAGTGTAGTCTTGAGAAAGACTGTTGTTGTTGGTGACTGACGTTTCGACAACCTGAGTGGAAGTCATCTTCAGAGTACACCACCAACAACAGTCTTTCTCAAGACTACACTCACCGGACGATCACATTACTCACTCCACTAATTCAATACCATTTCATTTTATTTTAGTGCTTTCGCTTTTCTTTCGCAAATGAAGACTTCGGAGTGTATATACGAGACCGTATCACACGCGCTCGGCACACGCACTCAGACTCTTAGGCCACGTCCACACTAATGTGTTTTCGAACGCTCGTTTTCGTCATCAAAATATTCGCGTCCACACTAGCGTTTCCATAGCGTTTTCGCCTGTCCACACTAAAAGGATCAAAAACGCAAATGCCTCCGTTTCGCTGCGGTGGCGTAGTGATTCTGGCCTAACGGCTTCTATGCGATCACGCACTGTGATTGGATGGATTTCGTTTTCGTGCTTTTGATTGGTTTAGAATGAAAGCCATTTAAGTGTGGTTACTGATAATAAAAATTCCGCGTAGAAAAAGCAGACAAATCTTACCTGGCTAACTTTGCCAGCCTCTTCCTGGGAGAAAGCAAATCCGACTAAAGGAAACAAAGAAAACATAACTTAAAAATGTGAAAATTGCAGCCAGGATTCATGATAATTTTAATTGACTAGTAGACTCTGGCTTTAATTGTAACAACATTATACAGACGTTTCGGTCTGGTCTCAGACCTTCTTCAGTGGAAAGACCGTAAGCTTTGCTAGAGCATTTTGAAACTAGTTGTTAGTATAACTTAAGTGATGCTTTAAATGCGTTTCAGCAAAAATGTACTTCATTGTCTTAAATCTTGAACTTCAGAAGAGAGATGGAAGACGTCCGGAAGAGAGAACAAGAGAGGAGAAGAGAAAGGGCAATAGGGGAGGAGAAAGAGCGGAAGAAGAAAAGAGCGGGCAAAAAGGACTCGAAAGAGAGGACAAAATAAGAAAACAGAAGGGTAAAGAGAGAACAGAAACTCTACTTACGAGCAGAGGCACCAGCGTCCTGCCTGTCCTCGAAAGCTTCGGCACGCGTCCAGATTTTCCTACAAATTGTATAAAACATGGTAAGATACTGTAATACTAGAGTAACGTTAGGACTACCTTACTTACGCCAGCTGAGTTGACCTTCAGAACAAACTCAAGGTCAACCAATCAGAATTGAGGCTTTGACATTGTATTTTGATTAGCGTTTCCCATGATTCTGCCAAGAGAACCTACGAAATACGAGTTCTTTCTTCTGTAAATTGATCTTAAACGATAGTCGAACTCATGGCGGAGTTCCATCTCGACAAGAGAAGTCTACATTGTAATAAGTACCTTATGCTAAATCGGAAAATGCTAACAAAAAATAGTTGACCCATAATTCCTTTTGGGGAACGCGACCAACAGTTGGCGTGACGGGCGTGGTGTGTTTAGATACAGTAATACTCGAGTTAAAACGTAATGTAAGGATTGTGTTACTTACGCGTGACGGGCGTGGTGTGTTTTGATGAGGACGCTTGGGTCTCCCTGGTAACACAAGACATATGATGTTAATAATAAATATTGCCAAGGTAACAGGAAACTTGTACTAATGGTTTGTCACGTGATCATTTCCCGCCAAAAACTCCCAAAATATCGACAGTACTCACGTGTTTGACTTCTAGTTCTTGTATCTGTTCTTTCAAACTCTTGTTGAATGTCCTCATTATACTAAATAAACAAGAGACAATTCACTAAGACACTTTCATGATTCAAGTATATAATTTAAAACCAAGAGGAAAAAAAGTTTTACTAAACAAATCAAAAAGTTAAAATCGATACAATTCAAAACCACTTATTTCTCTCATTCATTCCTTCCTTCCTTTTCCCTTCCCTCATTTCTCTTTTCCAATCTTCCTTTCTTTTTCAAGAGTCGGTGCAACTTACATTCACGACCATATATAATGAATAGTCACAAGATTGGGGATAGGGGTATCGATGGGGTAGTGATTTGGACAGGGGGGTAGGTCTAGGGGAGAGGTGGTCAGTACTTAGATCTTACACTTTATAGAGGAAGTCAGCCAGTAGAGTAATAACAGGAACAATAAACAATGACATCCAGAAGACAGGAGATGAGTACAGCATTTGATCCTGGTAAATATTCAAAAAAATAGAAAATAAATACAGAATTCCAGAGACTGGTTATTTAGTGCTACCCTCGTAAAAACAAGGGGTGTCTTTTTTTGAAAATTCCAAATCGATCTGGCGTCCAGTGCTTTAGTCATGAGCCTCTGTCGGGAAACTGAGTAATCATTCCCTGCATATTTGGGGTAAAATATATTAAATTTACATTTTGGTACCCATAACGGCATACTTGGGTACAACAGAAGTTTAGAAAAAAATTTGAGACGTAATTTCTGACGCAAGGTAGGTGTACCACTGATGTGTTTATTTAAGGCAAAATGCGCGCGCGATAGTAAAGTTGCGGTAGTATAAGCAACAAAATCGTGCAACTTGTAACGCAACATTGTTGCATCCAGTTGAATAACAAAATTTTGTTGCGCGACTTTGTTGCAGAAGTGGAAGCTCTTTCTACTCACTGCAACAAAGAAAATGTGTAATGTTCACTCTGCAACTTGCAACGCAACAATGTTGTGCGAGAAATTGCACCATTTTATTGCTTGTATTACCGCCCCTCAACAAAGACGATGGAATATAAACAGTTCTTACCTGTCCTATCATATCTGGTGCGATATAGAGAGCCATGGCTGGAATACAGTAGATGAGTAGGAAAAAGAACCAACTGGCGATGGACCCAAAGATCGACAGGTGGCACAACTGGAAACAAACAAGAACAAGACGTCATTAGTATAAGAAAGGTTCTTTTGTATGACTGTGTGTGATACGGCACGGCACGGTCACTGTGCGGAAATGACAAGATTCTTTGAACCAATCACAGCGTGTGAGGGCATTGATCAGCCAATGAAAATGATCAGACAAGGCACCGCCATAATTGGGTATATTTTGTATGATTGTGAAGCGGCACTGATGACTAACGGCACGTTACCGAAAAGACAACATCCTTTAAACCAATCACAGCGCGCACAGAGCATTAATTAGCCAATGAAAATGCTTGGACAAGGTACCATCATGATAACTTTGATGGCGTAGTCTAGACTTGCTACAAGTCGTCCAATCTCTTTTTCCCTCTCGGACTCTGCCATGGAAAGAGAATTTGGCGAGCGCGCAGCAAGCGTATTACGAGCGACAGAGTCGCGAGTGGACAACTTGTTTTCCTTGCAGGGATTCGATTTCCATTCGCGTCAAAGTGTAGCCAATCTCGACTGATTGTTTGTTTGATATAATTTATCCACCGACTGAAAAACCCGTCGGTAAATTTGGCGCGAAGCAGAGATGAAAAGTCCTCAGTCCCGCCAGCAAAAAAAGGACAAAGGACTTTTAGAAAGTGCAGGCACAGTGCATCGCAGTGAGTTTTTCACAATATAAGATTTGCTCTAAAGTAGTGCCAAAAAGCAGAGACATACCCAATTCCAGGCATCTAATTCCATTCCTGCCTTAAGACATACTGTGATCACTACCAGCTGTGGAAACAGACAGACACATACAATTCATGAACATTATATACACTCAAATAGATTTAAAATGGAATCAAAGTGGGAAGACAGACGGATAATCTAAAAAAGCCTACCGTGTACACTACGTTACCAAGATGCCATTCTCCTATGACTATCCCAGTCTTGTATGGTACCTCTGTTAATATAATAATAATAAATTATCATGCATGAAACCCATTTTTTAAAAGTTCGCGCGCGTAATTCCTATTCACATATTTCAAGGAAAGTTGTAGACTTTCTCAAAGTCCTTCGTCTACGTCTTTACCAGTCAACGCGCGCAGACGAAGGACTTTTCCAACTTGTTTCCAGCCAATTTTAGCGACCCAAAAACGGGTTGCTAAAATGCTTGCGCTCTTTATCAAAGTACAAAAAATTAGTGCGCGCTACACAGATACACGCCAATTTTGGCGCGAGACGCATGTGGAAATCTTGCAAGGGGAACAAGTTGACCTCTTGCGACTTCGACGTTCGCTATGTTTTACTTTTCTTTACATTTGCTTCGCTCGTATTCTGTGAGTCTCAGGAGCAAGTCTAGGAAAGTTGTAGAGTACGAAGAATCCTGTTTCCAAGGTTTAAAGAGGACTAGTGATGAACTTCTCCAGAAACTTTCGTCCGAAGACTTAAGGAAAGAATTTTCTAGGCAGCCAAAAAGAAAGACTTTAATAATCACAATAATATGTTACGGAGTTAGGCCACCTACCATGTTTAAGCATGAGAGTAGGTAGGTAGAACAGGAGCAGAGAGTGGTAGACGGATGTTAATATCCATAACCAGAACACCTGTACAACGTGAAATATAACATTAATATAATTCATGGTACCATGACAACCGATACCACGACCCGTGGGTCCTCTCTAGCTATAATTAATAATGAGAGTGGGTAGGTAGAACAGGAGCAGAGAGTGGTAGACGGATGTTAGTTATAACCAGAACACCTGTACAACGTGAAACAAAACATTAATATAACTCATGGTACCATGACAACAGATACCACGACCCGTGGGTCCTCTCTAGCTATAATTTGAGTCGTCTGAGTTTTTGGCTTCCTTCAATCAAATTTTGAACGGTTCGGGTTCGTAATTTTTTTGATCGACGGAAGCCAACAACCCAGACCTCTTGGGCTGAGTTGGTCGCATAATCATGAAAATGGGTGTAACGATTGAGCTAATAGACTTCTTTAGCTTGGGGTAATTTTCTCCCATTTCAGACCATGTGTAACTCCATAGAGCATCATTTCTTTGTTTAACGGTTGCGCACGAGAATATGCATAGTCTCCCCCGCAGCCGTTTTTAGGGTCGTCACACAACGTTCGAATAGAATATACATAAATACGGATACAACTAAAAGAATGTTATTCTCAAGAGAATATCACGTGGTATGAAATAGGAAAACATTACGCCAAAGAGGTCTATTGATCTCCCTGAAAGTAAACAGTGCCCCAATTTTACTTGTCTATCCCCTCCATTAGGTCGTATTTTACAAGACCTAAGCGTGCTAGATGATTACAGATCAGTTTACGTATTACATTTATTATTGGATCTCACCTTCGTGTTGTAAATCTCAGCATTCTGAGATGTTTTGTACAGCTTGGGGTACTTGAGCATACTCTCTGAAGACACGGTGCGGTCAAACAGACCAATTGCTAGGGGAGGTACTGAAGTGAATATCTGATGAGGAAGAGACATGTTAGAAGAAAGATTTAAATGAGATGTTAGGAAGAGAAACACATTAATATTAGAGATGGCGCACATGTCCTTTCATCTTCCTTGCCATTTATTTCTCTCAATTGCATGGGTCCCTGACAAATGGATGAACCACACCCCAGTGCTAATCAAGAAGGGTAGAGTGCTTCTTTTCTGCCTGCCTTCTTGCCTTTGCCCATTCCGTCCTGTGAAGCCCCTTCCTCCTCATTCTCAATTCTTGTTCCTTCCATTTTTCATCCTTGAAGACAAACAGCCACCCCTTCCCCTAGAAGCGGCGTTTAGATACGTACCACGTTATAGATACCAATGCACCATTTGTCAAACAGAATCTGACCTGAGAACCCATTTTCCAAGGCAAACCACAACTAAAAGGAGAAGATAATTATATGTTACACGATGCAAAACAATCACTGTGCTAAAAAATGTTTAGACGACTAGACTTGGAACGTGATTCAGAATATTTTGATACACAGAATTTTTAAGGACTAAGTAATAGGTATAAACAAGACAATTGAACTATTTCTAATAATAATAGTATTAATAATATCCACGTTAGAGACATACATTTTATACCTGAGGGGTTCACCATAGGAATTCCAGTTGAATTTATTTCTACTCACCTCAATGACGTAAAGACAGACGTTCTTGTAGAAGGAGTATAAGATGAGTTTTGCCAAACGTTGATAACTCCAGGCCCCGTGTACAAACAACAGTTTATTGAGGTAACGAAACTAGATCAAGATAGAAAACACGTTAAAACTGATGGTTAATCTACATAGAGGGGAAGAGGAGTTAATAGTTACCTGCGCAATTGCATAATCCGATGCGCTGGCTGCCTGCAGCCCCTCAGCACCACTAATACCAACACCTACATGTGCTGCCTGTAATAAATAAATAAAAACAGGGTTGATTTAACAAAGATGATGTTAAGAGTGGGCTGTGATGATGTGTTACATGATATACATTATGATATATGATTATGATAATAAATGATGATGATACATGATGATGATGATATATGATGATGATATATGATGATGATACATGAGGATACATGATGATGATACATGATGATGATATATGATGATACATGATGATGATGATACATGATGATGATACAAGATGATGATGATACATGATGATGATGATACAAGATGATTATGATACATGATGATGATACATGATGATGATACATGATGATGATACATGACGATGATACATGATTATGATACATGATTATGATGATACATGATGATGATACATGATGATACATGATGATACATGATGATACATGATGATACATGATAATCATGGCATACCTGTATCATCCCAACATCGTTAGCACCATCACCAATAGCAAGTGTAATAGATTCCTTCACGTGATTCCTCACAAGACGGACAACTTGAGACTTCTGAAGAGGCGACACCCTATATTAACGTGCATAACATTAACTTCAGTTCCCAACTATAATGATTCATCATACTAATTAAATCTCAAGATGTGACAGTGCAAACGGTATGCAAGCTGTACCGTGACCGCGACAGCAATATGACGATTAAATATACTCGTTACTATCAGGGGTGTATTATATTTTTACCTGCAGCAAATGACAGCCTTGCAACATAATGCAAGGTCAAGGAAACTCAACTTGAGTTCATCAGTCAAAGCAGATAGAAGAACCTGTAAAACAAGGAGTTGTTGAACTGAGACACATGAAATGGGAAATGGAAGAAAAGGATGTAGGAACGGGTAGTGGTATTAAGAAAAAACTATTCAAATGAAAAAAAGAAAGAAGCTAAATTGAAAGGAATAAGGGTTGTACCATTGAAGCAGAACCCTCAGGACAGAAGGACAACTCTGGCAATAAATTAAGACTATGAAAAAAGGGGGAAAAAAGACGAATTTTTCTCACCTTGCCAGTGATAATAAGAGCAATATCCTTCTATAAAATATATAAAAAATAACAATATTAGTTTATTAGTTTTAGTAAATGTGCCGCTACTGTAAGTACATCAAATGTAGGCAAGAATACCAAAGTTGGCTGTTTGTACTTACCGTCTTTGGTGGAGGATTGGTGGTGGATCCATATCGACCAATCATACGTAAGTGCTCATTCAGCCATTCACGAGTGCCCTAGTATCAACCAATTAAAAATACTGTAATTAGTGACAAGAGGAAATCATGGCATCTGATTAACCTTAGATTTAATGGTGTTTTATTAAAATATTAGCAGGTCTGTCGTTATTTTGCAATACACACATGCAATTTGGCTCAAGTATTGAGGCTACAGTCATTTCAACATGGCTTTGACTTACATCTAGTGTTGATTCACTGCAGATTAGAAGCTTCATTTGTGCTGTCAACAGTCGACAAGCGTAGCCTGAAATAGATAATAATGCTAGGATATTTACTGATAAAATTAATACTGAAAATGAGAATAGAGAAGAGAAGAGAATAGTTACATCACCAAAAGCATCATTATCAAAGGCAACAGCAACAACAAAAACAACAGCAGCAACAGAAGCTGCAGCAACAGCAGCACCAACAACAGCAGCATCAACAAGCAGCAACCACATCAGCAGCAACCACAGCAGCAGCAGCAACAACAGCAACACAAACAACAACAACAGCAGAGACAACAACTAAGCAGATATTCAGTTGATTCATGATCAGAAGGGACCATTCTTACCAATGTTAATGGCAGTTTCTTGTTTGTCTCCCGTCAAGACCCAGATCTTGATATCTGCATCAGCCAGTGCTGCAATACTCTCTGGAACACCCTGGGAACGATTTACATTGATGTATTTAGAAAATAGCTTTTGAAAGTTGAATGTTGCACATGAGAAATGGTTTTACCTCTTGAAGTTTGTCTTCAATAGCTGTTGCACCCAGAAGAAACAGATTCTGTACAGAAAGAGAAATGATGATTGAAGATACCAGTGATGATAACATAATTATAAGATGATGCATGATGATAATGATACATGATGATGATAAATGATGATGATAAATGATGATGATGATGATACATGAATATGATACATGATGATGATGATGATGATGATACATGATGATGATACATGATGATGATGATACATGATGATGATACATGATGATGATGATACATGATGATGATGATACATGATAATAAAATGTTGCAATAAACTAAATGAATGACTTACCTTTTCAATCAGTTCAGCAGCCATATCTACTTTTTCTGCTCTGTTTTCTAAAGCAGTACTGGCTTCATAATATAGCTTACTCCATTCACTGTATTCCTCTGGCTCAAGCTCCGTCATGGCAATACACAGTGTACGCAGACCTGATCCATGATAAAAAAACAAAACACAGTTGAACAACATCAAACAAAGCTATCTACTAATGATTTCTTAATTTATGTACTGGCTGGGATAGTAAATTTGCCTAAAACCAGAAGAAACTGCTGACTTTAAATATACGTCTAGCCACTTTATTTCTTGCTTAGGCACTTTTGAAAAACACAGTAAGCTACAATGTAGTATATATATATCTCACCTTCTCTGGCATACTCTTCCATGTGGGATACAGTGGCTGCGTGGTACAGCTGGTTTTCCCTCAGTCTTTCAAATATCATTGTATCCTGAGTAAATGAAAAGTAATAGGATTTAGTTGGAACATAATGGTATGGTATCATGAATGATAACTGTGAAATTGGCAAACCTGAGTGAGATCACCCATTAGGGGAGGGGGTCAGGAGAATGTGCCATACAATACTGCAATGTGATTGGATGGGAAGACTATAGTAGATACTTACTGCTCCTTTGCAATACAGCTTGATCTTGTCTTCAGGTGTTCTGACCACTACAGACATTCTCTTACGAGTGCTGATGAGAACAAGAGGATTGAACAATCAAATTTAACATAAGATGCCATGCCAGGGACTGCTAGGGAATGCTAGGTACTGTACAAGTGTATAGTGTTTCTCTTCCTGAGGTGACACTAAATTAGCCTGAAGGTACATGTATTGGTTAAAAACACTTTGTCCTTGTCTGTTTTTACAAGGCTACTGAGCACTTCCTGTAACCCTCATTCCATAAATTAGAAGATGATTTTTGTATAGGAAGGTGAACCAGAGCACTCTAAGAAAACCCCTTGAAACACAGAAGAGAACCAACATGTAACTCTATGCACATGATGGGGAGTCCAAGGATCAAACCCACAACCACATACAGTACAGTACACCTGATAACAACAGTGAGCAGCAGTGCACATACTACCTCACCCAGTATGAAATTTTACCTGTTGAACTCCAGGACATTAAGGACCTCGTACACTTCTTCTTTTCCCATCTAACAACAGAAAAAAGAAATCCATATTTTAGACATGAAGGCCAATTAAGTGGTTAAATAAATTTAAAGAGGCAGACAATTTGTTGTGGAATCATTCTTACCGCATTGATGATAACTGATGTAGGGGTACGAACATTAAAAGAGAATCCAAGCTTCTTGGCACCTTTGACTAAAGCACCTTCATCTAAGGGAAATATGAAAGGATGATTTAGTTTCTTTTGATATATACAAGAGAAGGAAGGGATAAAGGAAGGACTGAAGATTGAAAGGAATGAAAGAAGGATGGAAGGAAGAAAGGGAGGGAAGGAGAGAGGAAGGAAGGAATGAAGGAATGAAGGAGGAAATAGAATTAATGAAAGAAGGAAAGAAGGAAAGAAGGAAGGAAGACAACTGCATTCATTTTTTGATAAAATTTCAGGATAATTTAAGGGGTTGTAACACTGGACATTTTCCCTTCAGTTCATATTTGAACAACACTGAGACACAAGCTGCACAGATAATTGCCTAGTGTAGAAGTACCCTGGATGACTCATAAACAAACCTGGAGAAGCAGCCTGATAGATAATCTTGTCTGGATTCTGTATGTCTCTTTCAGGCACGACAGTATGGCAGACTGACAGCAATGTCAAGAATTCTCGGATCACTGATGCCGTGGGCTAAAAATACACAAAAAGTACTTGTAATGTTGTTCATTCAAATCAAAAATTACGAGTTGCAAATCAACCTTCGCATTTTTATGCTATCTAATATGTACGATTATAAGAATGTTATTTACATGGTGTTCCCTCAAGTTGTCCAGCAGAGTTGGATCTTCAGCACTAGAAAATGAAAAAGAAAACAAGAGAAATGAGAACATTTTTTCTTTTCATTTTGGCATGAGATATGTGTGATTAGTATTAGAGTGGATCCATGTATATACGTAATGGTGTATGTACCTGTATGATATGCCACCAATAGTGCTCTTCTTAAATTCCATGACATTTCTGGTCAAAGTACCTGTCTTGTCTGAGAAAATGTACTTCACCTGAAAAAAAAAAAGGTTTTATATTAGATTAATAAAATTATTTTTCACATGATTGTTAACCTGACCTCCAAGCAATATTCAGTGGCAGATCCAGAAAATTTCAAAAGGGTGGTTTGCGGCATTTCTGATGACATAATAGGGACCTTAAGATCCATGACAGGAGTGAGGAGAGCAACATGACAGAAGTGTGATTTCAAAAATGACTTTTTAATGTGTGACAATCCTCAGCATTGCCTTTCTCTCCAGGATGTGAAAAAGCATCAACTGACATCTTAGCAAGAATGAGAACAGCAAGGACAATGGTGCGCACATGAAATAATCATTTTGAAAACATACTTGTGTTTGATCGTCGGATGTTGCCATTCTCTCATGATAAAATAACTTATTGAACAAAACAACCCCTGACCTTGGAACCTGATTTCACTTGTCATTTAAACTGGTTTATACAGCTTGTTCTTAACTACAAACTTACCTCCTCAAGGGTTATATTAATTTTATTATATACATGGTATGTTTTTTTTACCTGGCCAAGCTCTTCATTCAAGTTGGATGTTCTGGCCATTGCTGGTGTGTCTGATTCTTTATGGTACATATCCAAATCCTATGAGTATAATAAGTAATACGAGTACATAAGTCTTCGTTGGTTCAACGCAGGTGACACATCACAGCGCAACTCACAGAAGTATGAGCACATTTAATGTATTCTCACACTTCTATGCACTGGCTAAGTCTTGCTGCCAAATGAGCTTTTATATGCCTGATTTAGTACAGTACTACAGAAAAGATTAGATTTTAACGATGATAATTACCATATTGATGAAGATAGCTTGGATGAACTTTACCACCTACAAATTAAAGTAATTCAAACAATGAAATTATATTTCTTTTCTTTCGTCACAGAGTGCTCTCCATAGGAGATCTTCCAAGGTAACTTAAATCTAATGTATATTCAATTCAAACCTCACTGTTTATGATGCATACAACACTTAACTAGAGTGACCAGGAAACAATGGCTTCAAGTCAATTTATTATTTTACTGTACTTTATCAAGGCCAACATTGACTTGGAGCCATTGTTTCATGGAGTCACATGACGAGTAAATCCAGAAATTGATCATGGTGTCTATATTGAGGCTTATATTGATTAAAAATGAGATAAGATAGATTGGTGATCAGTACCTCAAGTGTAACAGTAAGACTGATAGGAATGAGGTTATTGAAGAGAATGATGAAAGTCAGGAATGTTAATCCATAGTTCTGTGGTGGCAGTTCTGGAAAAGAAAAAATTAAAATTTTAAAAGTTTTTGAATAGACTACACGTATATCATTTGTTTGCATTCTTAAAGGAGCACTTGTATGAAAATCAATGAAAATTGGAAATGACTCAATACTTAGTAACACTTATCTTTATGGCCCTAATAGTAGCCAAGCAACATATTTTTTATCAATTTTTTTAGCATCCAAATTATGGGTAAATGATGTCATTTTTCTTTTAGCTTTTAAACCAAAATTTCTCAACTGCAAATGGCTCCCAGACTAAAATTTTCACCAATCTGTTTTTTATAATCATAATTGAGTCAGCTGACTTTCAAAAATTGGGGTGCTTTGATCCAAGTTCCCCTTCAGTAGTGAGCATGTGTTTGCAGGGTCAAATGCAACTGCAAGAACTAAAATGTACATAAAATGCATTTTTGTTTATGTGGGAACATTACTTGTGCTTGCATTTGCATTCACGTTGCTCAAGTAAACCCTACTGTAGCCCTCAAACCCCACCCATTGAAAATACTAATTCACCTCTATGTAGGAAAGTATTGATATTTTATGGAACCAAACAAGTCATACACTCTACAGTATATACTTTTATTAATAGCTTATTTAATTACCTTTGTATCCCAGATACCAATCTTTATCTGCATGATCACCTGCAATTAATAAAGAGTGATGGTGATGACGATGATGATGACAAATATTCTTAATAATGTTCCGTATAATAATCTGAGTAATACTGATGTTATAGATAATCCAGTTTCCCACCTGTCCAGACATAGAATCCAATGGTGCTAAAGAGAGCCAGAACCATCAACAAACCAAATAAGAACAAGATCTGGATATTGGTGGTGTGGTCCACATTAGAACGCTTGATGGGAGCAGCTGTAGAGTTCTGGAAAAAAAAACCAAGATAATTTTGAATTTCTCTTGGTCTTTTAATATTCAATTTGCATATGGTATGCAGGTAATATAATTCATTATGCATCATATAACTACCACGTGTGGGGGCAGATCCAGGAATCAAAGAAAGGGTAGGCTGGAAAATTTCGTCCTGAGAGAAAACCTTCAAGACTGTATACAATTTTTTTATTTTGCAAAGTTTAAAGAAAATACATCTTTTAAAAGGGGGGACCGCGGCCCCATCGCCCACTGCTAAATCTGCCCCTGGCATGTAACTCGCATAAATGAAGAATGGGAAGGAATATTAATGGAAAGAAAATGTTACAAGAAGCCTTTTAAGTGATACATTGAAGTCCCTAATATATCTCAAACTTCTTATCATCTTGAACTAATGTCATACTGCATCCCATGGACTTGTGTCACTACAATTTTACCCATCCAAGATATACTCAAACCCCCCCTTTTTTTTTAATGACTCAATCCCTAGTCCTGAGGCTCAAGATAATAGGGCTTAATTGATTAAAGTTTAATATTCTAGGTAATGGATATATGGATGTGGTGGAGCATGCTTTACAATCATACCAACCTGCATCAGCTTGGAATCATGACCAGTGTACACAACAAGACCTGAATTATTATAAAAAGAAACAGTTAGGCCAACAATGTTTGATAGAAAACACATAAATGATGAGTTAGTTTGATCTGTGAGTTAGTCATGCCCTGACTTAGATCAGCCCAGAGGTTGTTTCAGGGTTTGATCTGTGAGTTAGCCATGCCCTGACTTAGATCAGCCCAGAGGTCTTTCAGGGTTTGATCTATGAGTTAGCCATGCTAACAAGGCTAGTCTTTACATGGGACTCTTGTCCTGTTGACGTTATCCTCAATTAGATATTTGTATCTATCTAGTTGTAAAGTTAATAAATAGATTAAAAAATAAATAAACAATAAATGCATTGACATAGATCACCCAAAGGTTATTTCAGGGTATAGATAATATTTGAAGCTTTGGAGCAGATAACATATATCTTACCAAATATCCATTGTGTATTTCTGAGTTGTGCTCCTCTTAACAATGCCTGGTCTGGGCCTAATGGGTGTGGCCTGAAGATAAAAATTAAAATAAATACACAAACACTGTAATCGAGTGATACAAACTGTTGATCATGACATGGAATGAAACTTTCATCTTCTTAATTTTCAACCTACTTTTTTCCTGTGAGAGCAATGTTTCCAACAAAGTCATACAGACGATTATTTGGTCCCTCGCACTCTACTCGACCCTGTCGGAAAAAAATTTTAAAAAGAGAAAATGAAAGTATAGTACAATACTGATTGTTACAAATTAAATTTTAAATGAATATGGAATGTTTACTGCACACCTGTTGAATTGGTATTATTAAATATTTATTGATTTTTATACCTGCATACAGCGAACATCTATCAAAGATGTCATCTTTGCAGTAAGTGACAAAGCCTGCAATAAAGAAAGATGTTCAGTACTTGAATATAAAGTTAAATATATGTTAATCAATATTAAAATCGAATTGCTTTTTCACTCAGAGTAGGCCATTCTAGCAGCTCATTGATCAACTGTGGTCAAGTGATCTATCAAACATGATCAATTATTGATCATTGTCTACCAAGTTGATCATGTCAATCATCATTGAACCATTATCACTATTGCCCAATTGAATGTATCAGTTGAGACTTTTTGGAATGGCCTACCCTATATTCATTCACAGCATGTTACCTGTCGTATCTTTAAATTAGTCTCGCCATCAAGGTTACTTGTTTCTACATAGCACATACCCATTGGCTCACTGAAAAATACATCAAATATTTCATAAGATGGTGTGACATTCATGGACCACAGAGCACCCTAAAAAGTGGTAGGGCCAAATAAGATTGGAAAATATAAGAGACTAGTATATGAAAAGGGAAAAAGTGGTAGGGCTATAGCACTACCAGCCCCTCGCGCAGTCACTGACATTATGTAACACTCAGAAAGTTTTATGGCAATGTTATTGATTACTCCAGATGTATACCATGCTGGTTTTAATGAACTAATTTGTAATAAGCAATTTACCTTGAAGACAAGAGGATGAGATCAGCAGGGAAGAAATGTCCATTAACAACTTTGACAATATCTCCTACTTGAACCTGAAAACACAATGCCAACAAATGTCCATTTTCTGGTCTGTAACCTTGCGGAATCATTAATAGCCATCTGGGGGTCTTATATTACAATTTAAATATCACCAGTCCTGTTTTTGATTCTATATCTTACCTCTACCCATTGTAAAGACTGTAAAGTACCATCTCTAACAACTGAGATATAATAGTACAATGAATCAATAAATGATCAAGACTTACAGTCATGTGATACAACAGCAACAGCAGAAGCAACAGCAGTAACAATAGCAGAATCAACAGCAGTAGCAGCACAGCAGCAACAACAGCAGCAGCAACAACAGCAATAAAAGCAGCACGAGCAGCAACAACAGCAGCAGGAACAGAAACAGCAGCAGCAACAGCAACATTCACATCAACAACAGCAGCATTAACAACAATAGCAATAGCAATAACATCAACAGCAGCATCAATAACAGCAGCAGAAACAACAACAGCAACAACAACAGCAATGTTCAACAACAGCAATGTTCAACAACAGCAATGTTCAACAACAGCAATGTTCAACAACAGCAATTTTCAACAACAGGAATGTTCAACCACAAATTTAAAACAACAAAAACAACAGCAACAAAAGCAACAACAGTAGTAACAACAACAATAACGGTTAATGGTCTATAGCTAAGAATACAAAGTAATACCTTTGACTTTTCTTTTATTAACTAAATCATCAGCTTTGTGACGTTTCTAGAAAAGATTTTTGAAGATTAGAGAAAATCAAAAACACAAGCGTTCCAACAAATCATCTATTTCATACACTGTCACTTACATAATCTTCAATTATCTCTTTGATAGCAGAACAAGATAAGACAGCAAGAAGAGGAAGAGCAGTAGTGTAGCGCCCTGTAGGTGATACTCCATCTATTTGCTGTAAAGTAAGATAGAATATATTCATGGTTGAAATATATTGTCCTTATTTTATGAGGGTAACACGTAAAAAAGCATGTGACTAACAAACCTGTGGTCCTCATTTTATTGTTCATTAATTAAAATTGGAATTTACAAGTTAATCTTTGTGCAAGGGGATCCGGAGGGAGGACTGAAGGACTTGGAAACCCTGAAAAATCTCAGTTGAAGCACAGGAGAGAACCAACAAGCAGCTCTATGCACATAATATGGCAAGTCCAGGAAATTAATCCTTAACGACATCAGTAAGAGGTGGCACGTCAGCAGAACACCCCACTTGTGCTCCCAAAAGACCAAAAATAATGGAAGTGGTATTTATAAAGTGCTAGGGAAAGAGCAGTGTGGGCAGATTGCAGGAAACGTCATTGGGATTTCTGGTTGCAAATCTCTGGCTATGCTAAAGACAAAACCCTATATATCCACCCCAGGATGGGGTACTGTATTCCATTATAATAATTTTAATGTTTTGTAAATAACTACATAGTTACATACCTGAAGAAGAGCTATAAACAAGAAGAACACATTGGAATATCTGCTAAACTGTTCTAGAAGAAACTTCGGCAGAAATGTGATTAAGTTGTACTTGGCAGTGCTGTATAATTAAAAGTATTAACAATGTTGTGATCAGGAATAGCTTGGAGCTGAAATCTAGGGGTTGGAAATTAAAGGATGACGTCTTCAAGGAATTTTATCACGGTTAGAAACAGATGAATGTTTTGTGAAAAACTGAAGGAAAACATGCCCCAGTTATGTTCTTTTTAAATTCCTTTTACCTGACTTTGTTATCACAATATGGCCTAACTTGTGGTTTGTTGATAATAATGATTCTTTCTGCATCATGCCCGTCGGCACTATCATCTTGCAAAGCCCCATAGTTATCTGAATACAACAAAAAACACCGTAATAATTATCAATGAACTGACAATACTATATTACCATTTATTGCAGCGACGGCACTGCTAGACTAGTCTGGCCAATCACAAATGGCCCAAACAAAATCTTCAATTCTTCCAATTTGAACAAAATCGAGAACTACAGCAAAAAACCTTTGAAGCACAGAATTGGAGAAAAAAGCAATGCTACTAATAGATAATAAGTGCCTTGGATGTAACAAACCCATGACAATGAGAATTTATTTTTTCCATCTATCAGGTCTCAAAATAAAGGCCGGTCAACAGTCAATGTCCGGCCAAATTTGGTACTTGACTGGTCAAATATGGTTTTGAACGGACATGTTGACCAGTCATATTTGAAATAAATAAAATAAAATATCATAATTATGCCAGACATCTTGACAGGTGTATGACTGGCTGTTATTTTGAGCCCTGTCTGTTTCCTAACACAATCAACTGTCATTTGAGTGAGGCTAGAGAAACATGATCATAGCTTTTACTCAGTGTAAACAAAGACAAATCTAAAAAAAAATGTTTCCCTTTAGGCTAAATCTATGTCATACAATATGTATTGACTGGACTGTACAAAATTTCTACTGAAAAACAAAATATATTGAAAAAAGAAAGTGATAGAAAGAAAAAAGGTTATTGAATTTTCATTCAAAATATTATTTCATGATCCCTCATAAATTGGCAGTGGCCTTGAACTTCACTTTCCTCTGAATAAATTAACATTTTACAGATGTGAAAAGTAAAAGAGCATACAGTAGACAGACAAAAATAAAGGGTGAAATTTTGCTTCTTCAAAAATGTTTTTTTGTCTGCAATTATTAATATTTGGCCTGCATTTTGACCATTGGCAATCGGCTATATTGAGCCCTGTTTTAGCAAGTTTTATCCACGTTCAGCTTACCCTCTCAAAATGAATAATATTATATTGGAAAAATAAATCTAAAATTTTCTGTTTTTATCTACTAGATATAGGGAGACTTGGACTTTCTTTAATGCCAAGATAAAAAGAACACTACAGTACAATGTGATCATTGAAATATTTGAAGACAAAGATCCAGTGAGGGAAAAAAGACTGTATTAATATCAGAATAGAAATCTTTGTTGCAAGAGGATCATACTGTTCATTGATCATGGAAGAAGTAATATATGTATATAATATAATGCTTGCAAAAGCACATCTGACATAGACAATCATGTATTATTTAAAGCCAAAAAAAAAAAACACCTTGAATTGCATAAACAATGTTGCATTATACATTCTATACTGAGGAAACATTATCTTAACCACACACATATATATATATACACCACTGACAGTTTCTACTGTATATTTGTTTCTAAATAATCACATATACATGTACTAATCCATAGCTTTTCACTTGGGGATTTTCTGATTAATTTTATGCTTTCATTTCAGTAGGGATTACAAAATGATCTTCAGCAAAGGTGGATAAAATATACTAACCCTGTGTAAACCGAAGAACTCCAAGCATAGCTTGAATCTTGTAGCCACACTTTCAAATTCTAACCTTACAGTATTTGCTCAACTCTTTTGGTCAAATCTGTTTTTCCTTTTTTTTTCAAATACAAATACCAGCCTTCCATACCAAAGAGATGAATGGATTAAACTTAGAAACAAACTACCTTAGAATTAGCCAGTGATATTATGAATTCAATACCCGGTATGCTTCTGTGCTCGAGCAAATTTGAATAAAATATTATACCATTGTCTAGGTAACAGATAGACTTGAATAAATTAGAGCTATGGAAATCCAATTATGATCTATATTCTGGGATATGGCAGGTGGCTTCAGAGTTACTAACTCTTAGCTCAAATACAAATGAGATCTTATTCCAGGCTTGATGTTTACACAGCCTTTAAGTTTAGTTTTTATTTCTTTTCATTATAAATCAAAACTATGACTTTGAGGATTTCTGTATGATATTGGACAATCTGTGCAATCAATGCTTGATTTTAGAGGTGATAGCCTTCAAGCAGAAGATATATACGTGTATATTGCCTTTCAGCATTGGAAAACATGTACACTGGAACAAATAAAACCCTTAGATTTTGTGAGTATGCAAAACGTATTTGACAAGAGATCATGCAAACAGATAACTTATATCATAATGATGCCTTTCAAATTAAATGTTATATTTCTGAAGGACAACATTCAGGCAGGTTAGAGATCATGCAGTTTCTTTAAGACCACAACAAGTAACTCATACACAAGTATAAATTTTTAAAGAATATATATTTCTAAAATAATACAGGTTACTGATATTACTGACTTGTGGTTGAAAATGATTATGAAAAAAATAGATACTCAAAATTTTTAAAAAAAATTGTCTTTTAGAATAAACAAAGTGTTCAATTTTGCAAGACAACTGATATGAAACACTGTGTGGATAATTTATGTGCCATCAGATATTGCTTTTCAAAAAAAATGACTTAAAATATCATGTTACTTTAGCTTCTTAATTACTCTGCAAGCAGAGTTTTAAATTGAGAGCAGAAAATGGCTTCTGCAAATAGGGCACAGGTTTCTATAATTTAAGCTTCATATTTTATCTATATACTCTTACTACCAGCTGAGACAACCTCTGGGCTGATCTATTATTGTCAAGGCATGGAGTATAGCATGTTAGGCTTTGTGGAGGGAGAAAAACCAGAGAAGCAAAGAGAGGAAACTGAAGAATAAGAGAATACTGTCTCTGATATGTAAGTAATTAAATTTTCAATTACAGTAGAAGTTTGACTTAAATAATCAAAAGTTTTCACATCAGAGCTTTTTTTTAAAAAAAAAACAACATTTTAACACAACTCTTTACAAAACAATTTAAATGCTAATCCACAGCTAGTGAAGCCAATGAATTATGTCCTAAAGAATAGTTGTATGAAAAATGGGGTGTTAAATAATTCACCTTTGAGGCGATAGGCTTTCACATGGTGATGTAGTGTTATGGTCACCAAAAAATTCGGACATTGTTGTTGAATTGCCATATAGGATTGTACTAACTTTTGTACAATTTATTGACTTGATTTGTTTATTCTTTTCTCAAAATTTTAGCGAAACTATCTAAATACTTTATTTTTTATGGCAATTCAACAATGTCCAAACTTTTTGGTGACCGTAACACTACGTCACCACATGAAAGCCTATTGCCTCAAAGGTGAATTAGTAATCTAGAAATTTGCTTGAGGATTTGTCATATGTACGAACAACAATTTTACAGGGGTGTTGGCAAACTGTCCAAGACTTACATCTAGTGGCAATAGTAAGTGTATCATTGGGTTATAGCTAAGGTCTTGATAACATGGCTCTAATGGTTATTATCCATTACTAGATTACTTCACCCATCAATCATGATTATCAAATAGCATGCGCAGTTAGTATGGATGCATGCAAATGAGATGGCTATAGTTAAGGTCTTGATAACATGGCTCTACTGTAGGTTATTATCCATTACTAGATAATTTCACCCATCAATCATCAAATAACAGTTATTATGGATGCTTGCGAATGAGATACACTTTATTCAATCCCTCATATGATTCTTAAACGAAAGAATATCTCATCGCAGGGTCAACCATAATAACTACAGCTACATGTATTTGGGATCTCAATCTAAACTATTAGCAACTAGAAGTTTGGTACGAATTTGACTATGAAAAGTACAAGAAAATAAAAATGTTTTATATACAATTAGTATACAAATGAAGATGATAGAAAACAATAATTGCACTAGACAGTACTATTGCCTATACACGCATCAAGCATTCCACGCTACTGCTCTAAGTGCATGCTCAGGGGATTAAAAAGTGAGATAATATTTTGTAAAACATGTTATATTTTAGTTGCATTTTTCTTGTCAAACACAATTTTCATTAAATATTCAAGATCACGTACAGTTAGGCGAATTTTGAGTCAAATATACCAAAAAATTGCATATTTTACAAAATATTATCCCACTTTTTAATCCACTGAGCATGCACTTAGAGCAGTAGCGCGGAATGCTTGATGTGTGTATACAGGGCTTTAAATAAAAGCCAGTCAACTGACAATGTTGGGCTAGAATTGGAACTTGTCTGGTCAAATCTTTGCCTTACAATTCATATTGAAATAGAGTATGACCAAGCTAAAACTTACTTTGCTATTCATCATGACTGGCAATTGACCAACCTTTATTTCAAGCCCTGCTATAGAAGCCTTAGCTCAGGCAAATCTTTCAAGACCCACCACACTACTGCTAGCTTAAATTATTAATCCTTCCCTACCCAACCCCTAAAAGAATATTTCGTCACTCTGTGGGAGGTATGTTTACATTCTGAATCACACGATAAAAAACACAAAATATTTTAAAAGGTATAGGAAGGATGTACATTTTTCTCACTCCTATTCATATAAAATTTCTTATTTAGTATAATTTTCAGTTAAATTGAAGGTACATTTCCTGTACATAGATAATGGCATAATGATTTAATGTCAGAACCTACTAGATTTATGTTCCATACATGTTTTTTACGGCATATGGAATAATATATATTCAGAAAAACTGATAGCAGTATATTTTATGTATGGTTTAGACTATAATCTTTCTAGATAAGAAACCTAATAATTTCCCTGAAACAATTTTTTGAAAGAGATATAACAGCTGGTGTTATTATAAAGATGGTGCCTAAAATAGTTCAATATTGTTTATTCAAAAAAATTGGTATCAGTACTGTTCAAATATAGCTGTTTTTCATGAGTGGAAAATGTACAGTATTGTCTTACAACACAGTATGTCATATGTATTACACAGGGTTTCTTACACAGTATGACATGGTTTCCAATTGTTTTGGATTTCATTGAGTAAGCACTTTAAAAGTAGCTTAAATATCATCACGAATATCTATATTAAATATAATTTTAGACTTGAACAAGTTTTGCACACTGTGATTAGTAGAGTGACCAATGATCATGATTGTGATAATATTCACTGCTCAAGCAGTGATCATGAGGTTTGCCAAAGTTTGCCAGAGTGGAAGTAATACTGTAGTAATATGTTTTTTAATCCTGAATTTCATCTTTGATATTCAAGTCTAAAATTATACTAAAACAATATTCATCACAGGTCTGCAGTGAATATCATGAATATTTATCTCAAATTTGTCTCATTAATATCACTGATATTTTATACGTCACCTTCTGTGAATAATTGTTATAGTCAGTGTATATATTCAGTGTATATTAAAGTTAGTGTTTATCATAGTTAGACTGAGATAATGAACAGTCTGTATCCAAGTGACTATAAACAATACAGACTCTGGTAACTATGGTTACATGTTAAGGTTGATTATCTACTGTTGTACCATTGATGGTTACTGCATTCATTTATTTATTGTTTACCTAAATTCTTTGAGTATAAAATGCACACAATCATGTTTATTATTAAGAACAATAATCTGCTTAATATAAGAAAGGATTCACCATAGTCTAGTCTATAAACTGAATTCAATAGCAAAAGACAACAATCAGTTCTGTAGCCAGAAAATTTGACTGTTAATTTGAATCAAATGTGCTACTAGGGTACCATAGACGAAGGATCGAGGCTATCGCGGGACAGTAGTTCTCACTTATTTTGCCAATATCAACTAAATTTTCAAGACTCTGAGCCCCCCTCAAATTTAGTCTTATAAATACATAGTTACTAATCTAAGCTATATTTTCCCATCTCTGACCACTTCATTTTTTACTTATTGAATTACTCAACAAGCTATCATGTTACTACTGCCTCCTCGTCCTTGTCAACATTATGATAATTTTAATAATTTTTGATAGTCAGTTATCCTTGTGCTCAAAAAGCTTAGTACAAATGTACATCAGAATCCACAGCATTTAATACATGTATCTAAAGATATTGAGAATTTCTTGCCTCTATTTTTTTGTGATAACAAGACTAGTCATTTAGCCCCTCAATCAATAGTTAGGTGGATTGTTACATTAGAATCCACAGCATCATTTCAGACTATAGATATCAAAAATTCTCTTGCCTCAAAAATACCAAATTTTGTGATAACAAGACTGGTCAATTAGCCCCCCAAATGAATAGTCAATAGATATTGAGAATTCTTGCCTCTCGCATTTATCCACAATGACAATGATTTGAGGGTTTTTAGAGAGGTTTTCCTGTTTCCTCCCTCTTGAAATCCCACTAATTTCCAAATTGATATGTGAGTTAAACATACCTGGACTGGATCATCCCAGAGGTTATTTCAAGGTTTGATAAGATTGAAGGTAATGACATGCTATCTCGATGTTATAGTAATGGTATACCACATATGTTATTGTAAATCTTCCCCTTGCAACTAAATCCACTCTACAGGCAGATCCAGGATTTTTTCTAGAGGGGTTTGAAATTTTGGTTAGGGAGGTTTGACTGTAGGACAACTGAACCACCCCCCCCCCCCCCCCTAAAAAAGCCGAAATGCTGAGGGGTGTAAATCATTGAATCAAAAACAAAAAGAATTTATTTTACATTGGATATTTTATAATATGGGAGTTCAACCACCTCATTGAGGGAGTTTGATTGCAAGCCCCCTAGTTCTGCCCCGGCACTCTAACTTAGATTTAAGTACAGTAGAAAAAAAGTATTTTTTAAGCTAAGCTATAATTAGCTTTAAAGCGACACTTATATGTTCACAAATTATAAACATCTAAATAAAAATAATTTGAGATGATTTTCATTGAGGTCAATGAATGAATCAAACAGATTAAACATTTATCAAAAAATAAAATGTGATGATGAACAATTTGGTTTAAAATATTGAATATATTCATATATGGAAGGAAAGGTGAATGACTTAGAAAATCCATTACTTTGTCTAAGGTTCTATTTTGATTAAAAACATATTCAGCAAGAATATGGATGTAAGCTTACATAAATTGTTTACATTTGAAAAACCCAGTGAAGAAAAGTGCTCAGATCAACCAAAACAAATACAGTAATTAAGGAAAAATCAAAGCCAAAATATTAATTCGATATTAATTTGCAGGTTTAAACGAGTATTATTAGGAAACAACCACCTTTAAGGAAACGAATTACACTATTTGAAAATATAACCAAAGAAGATGTCTTAAAATAAGGACAATAATTAGTGTATACATCCATGGAATGATTCACCATCAAACTTAGCTTGACGGTTACGATTTTGTGTGGAGTTTTTTATCGTAATATTTAATTCTTAAGAATAAAAATAGCTTTCTTGCAGCAATTATGAAATAAAACACACCTATTACGCTTCTCAAAATAATATCCCATCGAAAATGAAGTCAACAGAGATTCCATTTTCAATTTTTTGGTACCGATTCACCTGTTATTTTTTCCAATTCTGTTTGTGTATCGACTGAGTCCTATCAGTAGGATCTCTAAAGGACTTCACCTTCGAGGCTAAAAAACTTGCACCCACTATAAAACCAACCCTATAAAACTAAACCCGGTAAATACGACTAAATACCTCTGCAGTACGTTTTTTTACAGCAACAAATCAAGGAAAAGAAAGGGCTCGCCCATTTGTTGGAGGTTGACTTCCGGAAAGAGGGCGAATTTGAAAATAAAGGAAAACCTCGTTTGGCAGAATTGCTCGAACAAAACACTGGAATATTTCGAATATGAGTGTTCAAAGAGGGCTGAAATTCATACAACGACCGAATAAAAATCATATAGGGTCATATAAATACAGCGTTCCATTAAAATCAAGCCGAGAAATATGATAATTCTGGTATTATTCACTAGGTACACCTGACAGTGACATACGAGATCAAATCAGGATATGTTCGAGGGTAGTTCTTTGCTTACCGGGGCTATCTTCAGACTTTGAAGACTTTGGTGCAAGCTTAAACCCTTCCGCCATGATTCTTTGCCTCTCACGACCGCATTCTTACTATATTTCAAGAGTTTTAGGTTGGTTTTCTTGAAATACTTCGACAGAAGCTTCACAAATCTTTCATGTTTTGGGTCGAGCAGCTGGAAGCCACTGACACTTACTACGCATGCGCACTCTTAAGAAAAGACAAAGCGCTCCACTACCCTCCCCTCCCTATGCATAATTAATTTATCCTTCGAAAATGTCTTTTACTTCCAATATCACAAAGTTATTTTTAGGAAATACACCCAATGACTTGAGAATTCTCGAGGTTTCAATTTCGGTATTTCAATATTTAGGACGAACGAGCAATATTTTGAATTGTCTTTCGAGAGTTGTGCCTCACATCGAGGCTAAGATGGGTATTTTGAGTATGGATACTTGTACAGTCATGTTACCTCTATTATTTTGATAATCAGTAAAGAATAGAAACTCGACATGAGCTTATTTTGCTCTGCAAGAATAATACTGGTCACCTAAAATGCTTTGGTACAAGCCGTGACACCCTTCCACATGCTTTCGTTTTCGTTTCGCTATTTCTATTGGATTAATACTTTTATATTCTTTCAGACTAGTTAAGTTGTTGGTGTGAATTGCCAGACATGGCCATATTATCTTACCTTGGTCAGGATCGATAGCAGAATTTATCGCGGGATTTTCATTATTTATCAGTAATGTCGCACTTTCCTCTTGCCATTGGTTTGGCTCCTCAAGCTCTTTGGCCGCCATTCCCGTTTATATATTCTTCTTGTTCGACCAAAACAAGCGTCCCATGTTCATGTTGAAGGTATTAAAAGTAGAATTTCATGAACAGTCGCAAAACAAAACGAGGACTGTAAGTGGTATAGCTTCCTTCCACGAAGTGCGACGACCAAGTATGTCTATGATGGCATTTCAATTTTTTTTGGTCAAAGGTGAGTTTTATAGTATTGGTAACGTCACACCAAACCCGAAAACCACAACTGTAGCGTCTCCACGTGACTGAAACCAAACTAAAACCTCTTCTTTTGGTTTTCTCAACAAAATGTACACAAACAACGCTAAAGATCAATTATCTTGACTTCTTAAATGAAAGAAAAAAATCTGCTATTATTTTTATTTTTCGCAAATAAGTCATCCCGCGAAAAGTTGATAATCTGTGATTTAATTTTCCCGCTTCAATACATCATCTAGAATATTTATCTCCCCACGACAGGGGAGGCGGTGGTCAGTAAAAGATTTATTTGAATTGCGTTCATAAGAAAAGAAAAATTTACTACAAATTTTGATATTTCAAACGGACACTTTAAGTTCATATTTAATTTCAGTCATCTAGCCATGGTTCCAGTTTTTCTTATTTTTTTATGTTACTTTATCCCATTTTCTTTTTATGTATTTTGAGTTCAGGGTGGGGTGGATGTCTCTTGATGACGGTTTTTTTTCTTTCTCTTATCTGATAAAGTGCCAAGTCTTCCCAGACAGAGGCTTAGGGTTTTTCTTTGGATTTATTTCAATTTTCTTTTTGAATTTTATAGTGTATAAATACAAACACTAAAAGCATGCAAAACGTATCACTATTTAGTACTTGATTAATAGCAGGGACTGCAGAGTCAGAGGGCTATAGCCCTACCACTTTTTCTCTTTTCCTATACTATTCTTATATTTTCCAATCTTAGCCCCACCACATTTTCCCATACTACTCTTATATTTTCCAATGGTAGCCCCACACTTTTTAGGGTGTTCCGCAGTCCCTGAATAGTAATAATTAAATAATAGAAAACAATAGCATAAAATATTACTATTTAGTACTATTTATGTTGCACGCTTTTAGTGTTTGTTCATTAATTAACTAGAAAAAATAAATAAATAAATAAAAAAAACATAAAATGTACACATGTTCAACTTGCTATGTCACTTGTTATGATTTATTCCACACACAGTTCTTCTGTTTGTACATAGAAACCTTAGTCCACATTTTGAAAAACAAACAAAACAAAAGAATACCAAAATTAAGCTAATGAAATCTCATTCTTAGCGATCTGAGTACTGGAGATTTTTCTGGGCAGTCATTTTGCAGGTTCTCAGTAAAAATATTTTTGAAAAAAAACCATTTTATTCCAAAGGTTGAAAAATGTTTTTTGCCTACAAGATGCAATCTATTTGATTTGCATTATGTTTGCATTTGCATTATATAAGTATCTTTGCCCAAAATAAGATCTAATTGTCATGAATACTGCTAAAAAACACACAAACTGAATCAGCTTTGATCTTGATATTTTTACAGTGACTGACAACTACATTTAAACTGATTCTAAGAACAAGAACCATGTAACAATGTCAATTATATTGAAATCAAATTTAAGATTTTTTATATCCAAATCCCCCTCAACTATACAACAGTATGTTCATAATTATGTCTACATGCATCTGAAGATCTATTTACATGGTAAAAGATTTAAGAGATTGTATGGTACA
Source organism: Anthopleura sola (assembly GCA_023349425.1). Classification (NCBI taxonomy): domain Eukaryota; kingdom Metazoa; phylum Cnidaria; class Anthozoa; order Actiniaria; family Actiniidae; genus Anthopleura; species Anthopleura sola. The sequence continues at coordinate 3,444,522 of JALHLI010000018.1, read as the reverse complement.
GTGTTCTAAACTTTGCTTGTTTACTCGTATTCATGATTTCAACTGTCTGGCTTCTGGTCCAGTTTACTTTTGTTTGTTTTGACCATGTAAATAAAGTATGTGATAGTTTCTTTCTCTTGACAGGGTATTTGTTTGAAGTGTTTCTGGATGGTCTGTGGAATATAAAACATGTAAAACTGTTAGATAGGCAAAGGCAACTTGTCATTTTGAAAAAATGGTACAGAATAAAAATTTGTAATTGTCAGAAATCATCTCTTCTCTCTGCTTGAAGTGACTAGTACCCCCCTTCCTCCCCTTCTCCTATAGACCCCTTGGAGCACTTTGGAATGCAGCTCAATTTTGGAGGACAAAACAATAGGTTCCAGTTCTCAGGAGGTTGAAAGTATTTTGTTTTGTCCTCCAAATTGACCTGCTTTGATGTCATGTGCAAGGGGTCTATCTACCCAAGCATTTTGTCAGTATTAATATTAAACATACTCATGAGGTCACCTCACTCAAAATACATACAGTAACTAGTTAGTTACAAATTTAAATTATGATTTTTTTAAAACAATGATCCATTTGTCTCAGTTTCCAAAAAAAAAAAAGTGAAAAAAAAGACAAATTAAAAATTCACTAGAATTTACATACTTATGAACAGAAAATTTAAATTTTGAGCCTTAATATCGAAAATATATAAAAACATGAACATTTCAACAGTATTTATCAATCCCTAACCCAAATATAGACTCTCTTCCCTCCCCCTGATACTGCAGTAACTCAATCTGTTCATAAAACTATTGGGCTTCCTGTGGCAAACTTAAATTTCTGAAATAACAAATATCAGTGGCAAATCATTCATAATTTCCGCAAAAAGAACAACGCTTTCTTTAATTTGAAGTCGAAATCAAAGGCATAAATGGTGCTTTTCGGAATACTTAAGGAATCCAGTGAAAATACTGACAACATGAGATCGATCGACTTTTAACTGTAAAAAAGCAGCTTATTTATACTCGAGTGTCCTAGGTAACAAAGTGATAAAAAGGACACTAAGGAAAGTTCTAAACACTTTTTATCGTTTTAGGCAGAAAAGAGCGAACGTTTCGAGCAAATAGCTAACTAGATCTCACTTGGTTGGCATCGAAGACGTTGCATGTAAACAATGCAACAACTTTCAAATTTGATATAGCATTCTACAACACAACAAGTAGAAATAAAGAGCGAAATACCTAGTTTTTACAAGGAAATGTATGAGAATGAAGTGAGACGACAAATATTCTTATTTCAGTCTTGATCTTCAACGTAAGCTTGGCTGTATCGGCGTAGCTTATAAATATTCAAAGCAAATTCTATTTTTTCCGTAACACTACTGTAAAATAATTTGTCATTGGTAGATTTACCTCAACAAGCTGTGCTTTGTTCAGTCCTGGTCTGGCTTGAAGCTTATAATGGCGTTTATATCTACGAAGAGTGTTGACTTGGAGAGAACAGAAGTCGACCTGAAAAAAGTCAATATAAAGCTTGAGTTATAAAACATGTGACGTACGTATAAGACGAGGCAAAGAAGAAAGGAGTAGTGCACGATCATCAAAAAAATGTACTGTACATCTTGATAACGTAAATATTTATTCATCGTAGAGCAAAATTGTGTTATCCTTAGGCTGTTTTGAAGATGCATGACAGATAAACGAGAAAATCTTCAGAATATTGACTGGTTTTGTGTGCACTTGTATTCAACTGAATGAACAACTCACGTCGGGTGAATCGTGTTCGTCATCAGATTCCTTTCGCTTTCTTTTGCTTCGTACGCTTTGGATCATGTTCTTGTGGTAATCACAGATGTATATATGTCTTGCCTAAAACACATGCAAAAACTATAAGAATAGGATTCTCAAAGAACAACAGTTTCGTGGATGATGGAAAGGAAATTTTCAAATGCAAACTTACACTTGTATCGAGCGAAAGCTTGAGTTTTCTCTGTCCAACAGTCTTCTGGATTCTCTTGGAATAACTTGCATTCCCAGCCTGTCTTTTGCACCTCTCGTTATCCTCAACAAGACAGCAAATCTGTGTACTTGTAGCGCTGTGTTCTTCTTGTTCACTGCGATATCCGTTCATGTTGTGGCAAAAATCTTCAGATCGATCTTGAAAATCGCTCCCTCTCTTGTTTGTTATCCACATGTCAGTGACGTCATGGCACCTTCTATAACGACGTTTTTGATTGGATAAAACTTTTCAAAAGACCAAAGGTAGCCCAAAGACCAAAAAAGATCAAGCTATTTTTTGTGGGAATCAGAATATATAATAAGCTTTACTTAGATAATATAACTATAGAAAAAGATGAGTAGAAATGTTTGTTTCGGTTGTAATGTCCGGCAGACATTTTTTATTCAAAAAAAAAAAAAAAAAAAAAGAAAAAAGATTTACTTTCCAAAAAGCGAACTAAATATAGTGCTGGAGACATCCCTTATTTTATCCTTCCAGGTTGTATTACCCTGTATCAGGAAGTAAGTCAGACCCAAGTAAAGGCTACCGGCCATACTACACCTGCACACCATCTACAGATCATTCCACTCAAATGTATTGCTGTTGTAACCCTTGCTTCATTTTCTTTCAGAACGCATGCTTTTGTCGCGTTATTTTTTGGTATTTCATCCCTCCTCACCCATTCCATTAGTTCCTTATCCACTCTTAGCATCTTCGGGTCCTCTTCGTAGAAGTTTGTTTGTTGTTGATTTTCTTCGGGAATATTTCGTTTCATTCGGTATTTCTTCGTCTATTCCCGAAAGCGCGACTTCGCGCCTTCGTCGATCGCGCCTTCGATTTGTAAAGCGGGAAAATCAGCCAATCAGAAGACGATGTTTGGAGCCAAGTTCAAAAGCTGCAAACGTCGATGTTGGAGCAGCTTTGCACAAAAACTTGACTTTCTTTCTACTGGGTGCCAAATATTTGATATTTCCATCTTTATTTACCACGTAACAGGCTCTTAAAAATGCCTAAAGTAAGCAAGAAAGACCCAAACAAACCAAAAGGTGCCAAAAGTGCGTATAACTTCTTTTTACAAGACCAAAAAGTGCATATGAAAGGAGAAAACGGGGAATCGCTGCCATTGCAGGAATTCTCTCGAAGCTGTGCTGATAAATGGAAGAAAATGAGTGTAGAAGAGAAGAAGCCTTACACTGATAAGGCAGGGGAGGACAAGACTAGGTATATGAAAGAGATGTCTTCATATTCTCCACCGCCTCAGGAAGAACAGAATTCAGCAAAAAAGATGAAGAAGAAAAAGACAAAAGATCCGAACAAACCAAAAAAGAATCTGTGAGTCAAATAAGAATTTAAGATCTTCTGCGCTTCATAAACCTGCTTATATTGCTTAGAACTTGCATTCTTCATGCCATTCACTGTTTTGCCTGAAAAATTAAGATATAGAGTCCGTTGTTTTTATTATGCACATGGGCAGAAGGAAGAAGGAAACGTTGGTGAATAGAGGTGAAGAAAAATGGCAGGAGGAAAGGCAAAGACAGGAGAGCAGAGGAGAGGGCAGGAGAGGGCAGGAGAAGAGGGAAGGTGTGATGCATGGGAGAAGAAAGTGGGGAGGGGCGGGATCCAGGGGGTGTCCATTGGTGCACCGGGCACCCTCCAAACAAAATCTATATAAGTACAAACTAAATAAGTTTAGGGTTTTTCTCTTGCATCCTCCACATTTGTCATCATTTTTGTTATTTATAGTTTTACTTTTATGAGTGTGGAAATATATGAACCTATATAAATATGAACCTTTAACTCAGATCAGGATTATTGATGATGTCACTATATCGTCACTCTCCCCCCCCCCCCCCCTTGCAAATTTCTGGATACGCCCCTGAGTGAATGAGGGGGAAAGAGCCGGAAGGGTATAGAATAAGAAATGGAGGAATAGGGCATACCGCCAGACTAGTTCCCAAAATATGTTATAGTAAATCCCATCCTATATTTTCATTTAGATCTGCCTACATGTTCTTTCTCGCTGACAAGCGACCCTCAGTGAAGGAATCACTTGAAGGTAATAGTACCACAGCTGTTTTCAAGGCGCTAGGACAGATGTGGTCTAAGACACCAGAAAGTGACAAAGGAAAGTACAATGAGCTGGCCAAGAAAGACAGAGAGAGGTATGATGAGGAAATGAAAGTGTACACTGACAATAAGACCCAAGGTCTTTCAGATGGTACGAAGCCGGTAGCTGTAGAAAATGGCACCTCTACTGATGACTAGAAGACCTTAGACTGAATTACACTGGACAGCTACCCTGGACATGGCTTTAAAGACACTACGTACTCTCATAGTCTTGTATCTTTATTTTTTTCCCAGTTTCTCATTCTCGCTTTTTCATCACTTTTCCACTTTCCATTCTTTTGACTTTCATTTTTTCCTTTTTCATTATGTAAATTTGGTTCAGTTTAGACACCTGTACCAATCACCTTGACTCACAGTTCTTAGGGACTTTAGTGCGCTTCCGAAGAGCTGTCAATGATCAATAATCATAATGTATCAGTGAATTTATCTAAAACATCGTTCATTATGCATGGTCACTGAGTGGTACCATGACAGGATATTGGTCTGCATTCAGCACAGCAATACTTTTGTGTTGATTTTTGTATCTCCCAAGTTTAGACAGTTTGCATCCCAAGTTGCTATACTAGTTTTCAAGTTTCTATACTCGGCTTCGACTATGCATATGTGCTTGCATAATCTAGCCATTTTGATATTTTTATCGTTTTTTATCGCTCATTTTATCAGCAAAGAACAGCTCATTTACAAAACACTTACTTGTTTTAGCTTTTAAATAAAGTTATTATCAAAACAAAAGTTACATCTACTCGATCAGCAGTATGGGCTTTTGTCACACGGCGGCCATGTTGGTTGAAACAGTGGGTTTCGATTCCCTTGGGTCCCCTTGCCCTCGCTTTGAGGCGCTTCAGAACGTTCCAAACAAAGGTTTTTGCTCTCAAGGGAATAAACATGGCCGTCTTGTGATAAAGTTCCATAGTATAGAAACTGGATAGGGTCATAAACAAGTGGATGGAGAGCCTTATATAATTCAGTGGTTTACTTCTGTATCCTTCTAATAGTCCTTTAAAGGAGTGGACGCAAGCACTTGTGTATTCATGTGCTTGAGGGGGAGGGGGTGCTGTGTAGTGGTCCTGGAAACTAACGTTCCCCTACCTACTGATGCGGGTGATTTCGCTTCTTTCAGCCCGAAAGAATTAGCCAATCAGCGAACATTTTGTTCGTGTGGGATAACCTCTTGCTGTCACGTGCTCCTAAGGCGCGCGACTGCAAGAACGCGTGACATTTACCAACTTGTCACTTAGTGATCAAGGATCACGGTGTGAGTCGAATTTCCCGCGAACGTCCTTAATTGCAGGCAACAATGATGCATGTCACACGATGCAATTTTTGGAAGCAATGTTGCTAAAGTAGAAAACGGTCCTACTTCAGCAACATTGCCTGCAATATTGCGCGCAAGTTGCGCCGTGTGTCTGCGCGATTAAAAATGGCAAAGAAAATCAATAGTCAATGCATTTTATTGGGTAGGTAAATCGTTATGAGTATTACTACTTTGCACATATACATACAAGCTGACTAAGTAAGTACTATTTTCACGACTGGATGGTGAATACTGCTTGTACTCTCTGAAAAAAGAAAAGGAAAAGATAAGAAATTATGCAACATTTTATTCTGGGGAACAAAATATAACATGGGAATTGAGTCTTACCTTGAAAATGATTATTCTAACATTGAACATTCTTGCCATACTGATTATAGGTATTACCAGACGGCGTATACCTAGCAACCAGCCAACTGCCGGAAATTCCAACACCGAGTTTTCTTGTGCTCTTCCAAACGAGCTGTGTGAAGTGCATCACGTAACTCACTGGCTGGCGAGGGGCGCTGGTACAGTAACCCAAGTCTTTGTAGTCATAAGATTCGTCATTCCTGGAGGCGTAAAATACATTTTAGAAAGTAATGCTAAAAACCTCAGTCAGTCGATCAATTATGGTATCGTCAGCCGAGTCGATAATCATAATCATGATTGAGTCATATTATCCTTAAACATTTGAATTATTCCAAGTTTCAAAACTTGGGGCTTTTTCATCCAAGGACCCCTTTAACGTCTCCCATATCGTACATGCCTTGACGTCAAGACGTTGTCATGCATTTTTGATCACACAAACAAAATCTCTACATAATAATTTTAAAGAACCTCACCACATCTCAACAGCATCCTTGCAGTTTGGATTAGACAACATAGCAATATTTTCTCCCTGGTTGGTTGCTGAAGGGTCATGGACACTCGGTAACGACATGCCTCTCACTTTTAAGTTATCGGCCCACTTTTGAGCATTGGCTGCGAGTGTGGCATCCCATTTCAAAGCTGGTGCGCCATGCTTTGCGCGTACCTTATTATGTTCACTCAGACATTCTGCTACGAAAGACGCTAAAACAGTAATAAAATAATTGTTATTCGCCACAGCAATCCCATGATTTAAATCACTAAGGATCATAGCTTTGTTAGTCACTGGCTACTGATTCCTACCCTCGCAGATCAAGGACGATTTTGTGTTATATTTACTTTCTAACTACTTACGCATTGCGGTTATTTCATGAAGGCAAAAACCAAACAACACCATCATCAGAAAAGCTGCTTCTTTGGCCATGATGCTGCTCAATTCAGTATCTCAGTACGTGCTCCTAGGTGTTTTCTGATGAAGCAAGAATCTGTGGTCAGAATATATAACAAAAACACCTAATGAAAACGGGCAGTTTAGGGGAAAAAATTGGAATGAATCGGAAAAGTTTTCTCACTGTTGGGCGGAAGCATTTATCTCTTCCTGTTGAAGTATTCCATTTTTGCCTTTTTGATTTGACATCGGAGATTTTTATATTGTTCTTTCACTCAATTTTGCTTCCCTTTCTTTCATTCGTTCAGGTTAATCAAAGGTAATATTTCATTTTGAGCCTATGCACGATGATTTGTCTAAACAAGGTTTTGACAGGGATGTAGTCATAATTGTACTTTCTCTCCTATGTCCTATAACTTCTCTCACGTTCAGACGGTTCTAACGACAAAAGATAAATGTTCAAATTGCGCAAATATACATGACGACTAGCGCAAATAATATTGTCCTATCTCTTGTTCTGATCTATACTTCCCTCTTTCATTTGGTCGGCAGTTAAATGCAAGATAAGTATTTAAACTACACCTGGAAATGATGACTTGTGTAAGCAATACTTTGTCAGAGGTATAGCTATGGATTAGTCATATACTCTCTCAAAGCAGTCTCATAGGACACGTCTGTATTACCAGAGCTCCAATGAAAGACTGAACAGAGATATAAGCAGATTCAGAAACTGAAAGACAGAGACTGAGAAAGGGAAGAAAGGGAAGAAAGAGAAGAAAGAGAGAGAAAGGTATAAGAACAAAAAACCATGTGTGACAGCCTTGACAACTCAAAAAAATAGCTTTATGAAAAAAATGTAGATTTAGAAACTTATGTCAAGTAAGTCTTCCAGTTTTCAAGACTTTATGTCGGTAGTAAAAACACAAAAGAACTATTCAGTAAATGTTGTTCCAGCTGCCAAAAAGTTTACAATCAAGATCGGTAATTTCATTTCGTTGTCAAACGAACAAAGACAGTCACTATAACAGCACTTTCAAGATGATTGCACCCCATGAGAGTGAAGCGCAATTTTTTAATTTTTCTCTGTAAATATTAGGATAATTAATGTCTTTACAACCACCGTTTCCGTCATACATTGACTGAGCTCGTCGTCGATTCCATGATTAAACCAATAGACTTCACAATGAGAAGTTCTGAATTTACATCTCTATTCACTTATTCAGTCTTTGCATTTCTTTTCTAAATATCGATCATTTCACCTTTTTTGCCCCTCCAAACATTCAAATATTTTTTGAGGTTATATACCATTACGAAGTTTCTCGAAGGTTCTTTCACCAACCGTTTTTCAATTAACAATCCACTTCAAACTAACTTCCTAAATCAACACTATGTCTATATGTCATCATTAAGTTTTCATATTTTTCCAGAAGCAATCCGGTCCTCAGCATTTAAGTTTTGCAGTAATCACCTAATTCACGAAAGATTTCCTGTGAGCGTTGCTTTTCTTGATTTGGTGACAGTTGTGGCGTCACCGCTAAAAACAGACTCAGTTTTGGTGACTTCCTACCCTGCGAATAGTCTCCTTGTACCTCCTCTATACTTCTTTCAAATCCCTCTGCTCGCATGGCATAGCAACTTCCAAAATAATGAATCTCAACTACAATTTCAGTTGGAATTTTTTCCGGCAAAAAATGGACAAGGATTACCCTTTAGTCACTTTGAGTCAGTGACTTGGCTTAATTTTTTTTTGTGTGTGATAAAAAGAGCCAAGATTGAATTGGCTTTCTGAGTCAGGGAACCAATCAAAAAACACCACAACACTGACTGTCCAATCACGTTGCGTGATTAGTAAATATGAAACTCAGTGTTTTTAAGACTATTTTCTTTAAACGGCTTTCAGTTTTCATAAGATATGGAAAAAAATCGCCTTTTTAACAATTATCATTGTCAGATTATACATAGATTTTCTGTGGTTTCCTAAGATGAAAATTTGATCCAACTTCATCTTAGCGTAAAAATGTATGCTTTACTTAGATATGACTAAGATTTAAGATACGCTCTATCCAAATTCTTAATAATTATTATCAGTGGAAAAACACTTTTATATATCAATGATAATAATAACAATAATGATAATAATAATAATAATAAAAACGATGATAATGATAATGATAATAATGATAATGATAATAAAGATGATGATGATGATACATGATGATGATACATGATGATGATACATGATGATACATGATGATGATACATGATGATGATACATGATGATGATACATGATGATGATACATGATGATGATACATGATGATGATACATGATGATGATACATGATGATGATACATGATGATGATACATGATGATGATACATGATGATGATACATGATGATGATACATGTTGATGATGATGATACATGATGATGATGATGATACATGATGATACATGATGATGATGATGATACATGATGATGATACATGATGATGATACATGATGATGATACATGATGATGATACATGATGATGATACATGATGATGATACATGATGATGATGATGATACATGATGAGGATACATGATGATGATACATGATGATGATACGTGATGATGATACATGATGATGATACATGATGAGGATACATGATGATGATACAAGATGATGATGATACATGATGATGATGATGATACATGATGGTGACGATACATGATACATGATGGTGATGATACATGATGATGATGATGATACATGATGGTGACGATACATGATGATGATACATGATGGTGATACATGATGATCATGATGATACATGATGGTGATACAGGATGATGATGATGATACATGATGATGATGATGATACATGATGGTGACGATACATGATACATGATGGTGACGATACATGATACATGATGGTGATGATACATGATGATGATGATGATATAAATAATAAATGAAATAATCATGAATATGAAAAGAAACAGATATATAATAATTGTCACATTTTTCAAAAAAAGCAACAACAAAAAATCATTAAAAGTTAAATAATTCATTCCTTTGAAAACAGATGGTGGTAAATAGTAAATCGTTCCATTCAGAAATAAATTCAAAAAATAATTATGGTATTCCATTGAGCCTGTTGATTGGACCTATAGCTTAATTTAACGTCCAGTTTCGCGGTTCAAATCAAATCGGATGATCATATATATTCAAATAAAACTCATAACTTCTAACAGCTATAATAATAATTTCTTTTCGTACTATATCGATGTCAATAGTGTGTCAAGATATGTCAAATTTCACTGGTTCTTCAATAGCCCCTGTTCTCAGTACCAATCCTTTTTACTTATCAAGTAAAACACCGAGTCACATCGAGCCTTAGTGTCTACGTTATCCACTCAAATCATTATAAGATATTAAAGCATTAAGTTAAATCCTCAAATACTACTTAAAAAAATGACAGGAAAAATAACAAAATTAAAGAAACATGTTTCCTTTTAGGAGTTTTATCTGCACATCTCTTGGTGTTGATTCCTGATCAGTTATATCTTATTTTTGCTCGTAATTTTGAGATCAATCCAACTTCAGTCTCACGCATATTTACCTCCGAAAATCCTGAACTGACTGTAGTTAAAACTGTCAACACAAAATTCGAACATCTCTCATCCCTTCAAGCGTCCAATGTACTCAGTTTTTAATCCTATGAAACCTTAAAAGGTGGCTGGGAATTTTTTTTTTTAAATTTTCGTTCTTTAACCTCAATCGTTTCCTTCTCGTAAGATTCGTTCCACATTGGTGAATACTATATACCTGAAATTTCAGAATTCAATTTTAGTCGCGGAAAAGAAAAAATTACCACCGCCTTGATTCGAGAGGGTGTGGCTGGGAGGGAAAAAAACTGCTTATCAACCCGAAACATGCTCCAGTTTATTAGGAAATAGTTATTTTTTTCACATTAGAATAGAATTATTCACATTAGGATGCATGTTTTAGTTTATTTAAGATATTAAAAAACAGACTTAAACTACTGGTAGAGAGACGAAGATAATTGATCAGAATGTGGAAAAGAAATTTGGTCGCATTAAGTAAGAAGGGTTCTGAACAAGATGAATCAGAGTTAATTTAGTAAAATCTACCCTTTTCTGACTCGCTAATAAATAATTGAATATCACAAACAGCGAAAAACAGGGAATATAAAAGAAAAAGAATATATAATGCAGGGAATATATAAGAACTTGAGTAAATCTTGAAGAAAGACACACTGGAATGGAAGAAAAATATTTACCGTTTTCGACGAGTTCTTTTAGATGCTATGGCTTACTCACTAGTTAGTGCTAGAGGTCCAACGTCAGAGTGAATACTGTTTGAACACAGCTTCAGTTTTTATACACTTTGAACAGCGGTCGCTTTTGAAGTGAATTGACTTTTTCGATAACAGTACTTATAGGGTAATTCGATCCCATATTTGTGGCCAACGAACACCTGTACGAGTTAATGAGTCGATGAATAAATAAGCGAATATTAGTCAGTTCATCAGGAAGATGTGTAGTGATGATTGACGTGCACATGCTATACTCAAGACCTTAGGCCATATTCACTTTTCCCATTTGAACTAATGATACTAATAAGCAGAAATAGTTTCATTAAAGTAAGCCAGCAGCCAAATATTCAAAGTGAATTCAATCGGTAAAAAATGTTTTTTTCGAGTTAATTCATCGATGAAACAATCAAGTCGTCCTTTTTTTACAGTCACTATTAAGTAAAAAACGTAGACTGAGACAAGTAGCTTTTAAAAAATCGTCTCACTTTTTTTGACGCACTAATAGTCTAAGAAATAACGTCCGGCGCTGAGCCAACACACGCTTGTCATTAATCGCGGATCCTGGGCTTCTTGCAGAAATATGACCTGCGTAAAAACAACCATTTATTTTAAGCCGCGCAAGCTCAAACCGATCACAACCAAGATTCAAGCCTTGGGCAAGTGAGTTGGGAGACCAAACCCTCGTCAAGTCTTTAATTAGCAAAATGAACTGACCGGTGAAGCTATACTATGTTGATTAAAATTGCTTGCTACTGAGCTCCGAGAAATATTGGCATTGATATTAAAAGGCATTATGACTTTAGCTTAATTTGGGCTTTCGTAATAAAGATGCGAAAAGTAACTGAATGTCTATCTATAATCAGCTTCTTGAAATGTTTGTAATTAAATTAGTTACGACGGTATGTGGAAAAAATAATAAAGTTTTGCATGCGGGAAAATTGGATGTTGGAAGATTTCGGTTTGAAAAGAATAAAGTTCGTATGAATTTTGGAAGCCGTTGGAAGTGCACGTACTAACATATCAAACGCTCAAATGGCTTCCGTGTTCAAGCATTGTGATTAGTTGATGTAGACTTGGAATGTAGCTTCCGATTGGTCCACAACGGAAGCCATTTTAGTGCGCATGCAGGTCACAAATCGTTGTAATGTTGTCAGCCGAATAAAAAAACAGAAAGAGATAAATATAGGGAAAAAAGAAAAAGGAAAAGCAAATAATGATATACTTCTCCTGTTAATAAACATGAATAAACATTAATTAAATTCGTGGTTTGGTTTTTGTTTTTTGTCTTTTTCTAAAACGCCTTTTTTCGGTTTGGGCGCGTCTATACCTCACGGCAGAAAAATCGCCTCTTTTTCCTGCCTTCTCATCCCGGAAACGGGGTCAATATTGATATTTAAAACAAACTAGAGTACGAAATCGTGGTTAAATATCCTGAAAACCCTACCGGCCCTGGAGGCTGCCGAATAATGGAAGGAAGTGAGGAAATTTAACCGACATAATTCTCGTAGGTAGTTTTCTTCGTCAGTTTTCGATCCTGTCTGTCTGAATCTCTGCCATCGATTTTCTGTCTATCTAGCTGTCTATCTGTGTTCATATTGCCCTACAACATCCAGGATTTTCTGTCTATCTAGCTGTCTATCTGTGTTCATATTGCCCTAGTATTGTACGATATCCCGGATGTCTGATACCGTATATGGAAGAAACGTTCTCCCTCAGAAAGATAACGACATGAGGAAACGGCAGTTGAAAGTCAAGGGCGTCACAAAAAAGGTTTTTCTCCGACAATAAACATTACTTACATTAGGGAAAACGAAACTTAGGTGACTCAATGCATATGCTTAGAGATGTGCAAATAGGCCATCGTTGAGATATTCAGGTTAAAGTGTGGCGCATGCGCAGAAACATACGTCTGTACAATTAATCTCGTCCTCCAGTCAGAGTCGGCGTTTCTATTGGTCAGACGAGATTAGCGCCTGTAGCAAAGCCTTTTTATTACGTTTTCACTTATACAGCCAAAAATTGAATTTCAACCAAGGAGACAAAAGAGAACAAATTAAAATACGTGGCTAGCCCAGCAGTAATTCAGAACTTCTTATCTACGTTCCGTAGCGGGAAGGCGGAGTAAACACGGAAGCCAACCCGCAACAAGGAAAGCAGGAAAAACTCTTCGCATTTCAGCTGTATGCGTTTTCATCGTGCTATCTTTATTTTACTTTATATGCTAGAGATACCATATCTGATCATTGTGCAAATTGATTCAGTTATAGGATAGCAATAAACAGAACAATTAACTCTAATTGAGAAAGTCTCCAGAAAATTAATTATTTTTAAAGTGCAGGTGGAGAGCGCGTGATCATCATGAATTGAATTTTTGCTGTCTCAAAACTGTGCACCAATAACCTTCCTTTTTATATTTCTATGTTGATTGTTATGATACCAAATACACTTATAATATGGGCACAAAGCCTTATAATTTGGAGTGACTGATAAGTAGAAATATATGCTTACAAAAAAAGTTCCTTATTGATTTTTGTTCTTTAGTTTGCAATCCGGAAAATTATTCTGGCGTTCCTCACGCATTCGAAGAGCTCGCTCGCGTATCATAACAGAACGTCCTTATGGGCAATTATTATGAAGATTAAACATTCTCCAAGCGTCGAGGTCAGCAGAGAATTGTCCCTTATTCAACAGTAACTTGATTCCTACATGAAGCATTAGATCAGTGGTCTGTTAGAGTTCCTGAAGACAGTTAGTATTCTTTCGTTATCTTCAAATCTAATACATGATTTATGTCATGACCGTGAGATCAAGCAATCTGATTGGATATTTTGTACGTGCTTTCCTGCCTTTGATTGGTGGAATCAATGGCGGAAGCCATTTACTTGTAAGATTTTGGGTTTCGTAATGTTCCTGCTCGTACGCCGGAAAGCTGCTAGCCCTAGCTACTTCTGTGCTCTGCATTCAGAGTTTTTCATTTACGCTCGGCGCTCTGAGAGAAAAGCTGCTCTATATTACTATAAGCACCAGGAGTTTTATCGTCCTTCCCTAGGCCTTTTCAGTATCATATTAGGGCAAAACGTCGATGCTGATGGACTTATGCCAGCTACGTTGACTTGACATGTAAAAATTTCTAAACGGTTCAGAGTAAAATACTCGTACTCATGGGACTGACAATAATGTGGTCAAATATATCGAGCTTAACTGACTCTTGAAGTTTACAGTGCAATGGCCACCCAAGCAGATTTTCTTACAAATTAGCCAATCACGATTGCATTCACAATAATTTTCCCTTTACAAGCATATATCTTTTACTTATATTTGTGTTTTTATGATCACAAGTGAACAAGAAATAGTTTAATATCCAGAAGTAGTCACCATCCTGTTATTCAGCGTCCAAAACGTGATTTATTGATTTGATTTAAAATTTGCTTGGGTCGCCTTGGTTTGACTGAGTAGTCGCAGTATAACTGAAAAACTCAAATTAGTGTCTCGTAGTTATCAAGAATATTATGGAATGGTTTTACCGCTACGATAATATGTATAGTAGGCATAGTTTTTAAATGGTTTTACTACGAAGATGATACAATGATATGTAGTACGAGTAGAAATAAAAATGAAACTACGATAAGTAGGCTCAATAAATTCAGTTCGGTTAATACTGGCATTTTTTAGTGCAAATAAAAAAAAAACAGAAAAACCGAATTATCTGAAATATAAAAATGAAATTGCGATAAGCAAGTGGTAAAACTATCCATTTTTGAGTGCAGCGGAAAAAAGCCCCGAATTATCTAAGAATACATACCTTGTTAAGGTGAAATATCTCAATTGATTTTTATATCGATGCGATGTGTAGTATTTAGAGTTAGGCTTGGACTGAGTCTAGTTTTGTCCTCTTTTATACTCTCGTAAAATGTCTCTCGTCTCTATCACGTAAGCAGAATAAAGTTGAACTACTCGACCTTACACTTTTGTATCAACATCCATTTGACAAAACCATCTTTCATCGTAACCCTCGTAATCCTCAGGCCCCTCAGGAAATAAGGCTCGTCGCCAGTTTGTAAGACTAATCAAAAATCAAAAAAAATATCGTCGGCAAGGAAAATATAGTAGGTAAAACCTACAAACAATATCAATATGTCAAAAAAATGAAAATAAAAGAATTAAAAAAATCTAGTTTTTCTAGTCGTCATAGCGACGTCGAGGTGTTTGTGTAATTCGAGTCTGACTCCACCTCGTGAATCATGAGTAACCGGTACCTAACATAGTATTGATAAGGTTCTGGGGCACAGCACAGGGAACCCGGCTTCAATACGTAGGCTTTAAAATATGTATGACATTTTTTAATTTATTGACGCGGGTTCCCTGTGTCTTTAGCTCAAGGAACAAGAGCGTAAAAATGTCTCGTGTTTCCTTTGGTGTAAATTGAAACCTCAACGGCCGTGATCATTCTGTAACCGGATAGACCTCAACGACCATAATCATTCTGTAACCGGATAGCGGATTAACTTAATAGTGTAACGCACTCGTTTAGTAACAGTCAAATAGCGACGATATTTGACTGTTACTAAACGAGTGCGTTACACTATTACGTTAATCCGCTATCCGGTTACAGAATGATTATGGTCGTTGAGGTCTATCCGGTTACAGAATGATCACGGCCGTTGAGGTTTCAATTTACACCACAGGAAACAAGCGACATTTGTACGCTCTTGTTCATTGAGCTAAAGACACAGGGAACCCGCGTCAATAAATTAATAATGTCATACATATTTTAAAGCCTACGTATTGAAGCCGGGTTCCCTGTGGGCACAGCAGCAGCAGTAACTGGGCATATCGACCGGAAGTCAGGGATCAGTCAGGTCCAAAACTAACATCTCACTTCCGGTAATAAACCGGAAATGGGGATAAACGTTAACTGTAAAGACTCTACTAGTTAAAGTGCAAGCAGATTCGGGTTTTGTCTCATCCGGTCTTCAATAGTACGGTTAACAGTGCACGAAAACAACAGGAAAACAACTTGACTTGTAAATGGAAATCTTAACCTTGCGTTGTTTAATCACGCGCAAGGCTCAAATCTTGACGTTGTTTTGCCAAATTTGTAGCTCGTGAAGCGGCTCAAGAGTATTGCCTAATTTCATATCGTGAGGGACTGGGGCGAATCCGGACAGCTGTTACACAGCTACTTCAGAAAAGGTTGGTTTTGTTGCATGTTAATTGCATACCAAGCCCGAAATGCAGTATGAATTCAATCAGTGAAAGGTCACAACAATATGGAATTTTTCCAGACTCTGTTTGGCACGTTTTTCAGGTATATCTTTTTCTGTGCTGATTTACAAATGAATATAATCAAGAGATTATGAAGTAAGAGAATACATGTAATGCTGCTTCCTTACCATCACTTACCATTGACAGTTTATTTGTATGTGATATGGGGGACGGACGGACGGATGGACGGAAGGGCGATTTGTTTAGATAAGTAGGGAGTGACCTCCTTCATAGGAAATCCTGGATATGCCTGTGTTCATGTTCATTTCAAACACATACACGTTCCAGGGAGGGGTGGTGCACGTTATATACTGCCAACGGGAAGGGCATCCCTATAGGACCCCCGGAATAACACCTATTCTAGTATACAGTTATGTAACAGTACCTAAATGTAGTGCACGGATGGAGTGATGTTAGCAGAGACGGCTGCGAGAACTGATGAGTGTGACCCAAGTAACACGGAATGATGGTAAGAAAAATTATGTAACACTTTCACGACACCACTGAAGATAGATAAGTGTACGTTAAGTAAAAGTTTAAATGTTCCTGGACGACCATAACATGGAAATCATAAAAGATGTGGTTGATTTCATACTAGATGGCGCGCGGCTGCCTGGAAAATACCTGGCAAAAAAGATGTTTCTCTTCAGATATCATTACATATGAAAAATACTAGAGTGCGTGTTGAGAGATAAATAACTGGAAAATACCTGGCAAAAATGATATTTCTTTCCAGTTATGGTACCGGTAATGAAGTATGTGTTGAGAGAGGAATAAAAACGGATAGCTTTCAAGCACTTATAAGCTATCGAAGATAATTGAACAATCAGAATAGCTCGGAGAGTCGTCGACAGAGGACTATCATATGAAAGAAGAGTCACAGTAAAATGGAGAGCTTCAAGATAGTAATTGTTGTCCTTTGTGCAACGTTCCTACTGACTTCGCTTTCAAGCGGTAAGACGTAAAAAAATAGAGTATTTTGAAATATGCAGATGAAACCCTGAAACAACCTCTGGGTTGATCTAAGTCAGGGTTGGCTAACTCACAGATCAAACCCTGAAACAACCTCTGGGCTGATCTAAATCAGGGCACGGCTAACTCACAGATCAAACCCTGAAACAACTACCTCTGGGCTGATCTAAGTCAGGGCATGGCTAACTCACAGATTGAACCCTGAAACAACTACCTCTGGGCTGATCTATGTCAGGGCATGGCTAACTCACAGATCAAACCCTGAAACAACCTCTGGGCTGATCTAAGTCAGGGCATGACGAACTCACAGATTAAATTGGAAGTTTAGCGTATCACATTTTGCAAACTCGGGAGGAAAACCGGAGAAAACTCAAGATGTATCCTAGACACATTGTTCTTTTAAGATATCCATGATAAGCTACTATGATCGTTATTATTTATCCACTTTAGCCTTGGATATCGATGCGTGCCTGGACCAGCACAACCAGTATCGTAACCTTCATGGGGCTCCGCCCTTGAAATGGGATAGCTACCTGGCCAAACATGCATTAGAATGGGCCAACACGATCAACAGACTAGGTACTCTCAAGAGAGACCCGCAGAAAACGTACGGTGAAAGAGAGGGAGAGAATCTGTACATTCAGGTTGCATCTAATCAGTCA
This sequence comes from Anthopleura sola, assembly GCA_023349425.1. Lineage (NCBI taxonomy): Eukaryota > Metazoa > Cnidaria > Anthozoa > Actiniaria > Actiniidae > Anthopleura > Anthopleura sola. Next base: position 3,426,661 of record JALHLI010000018.1, on the reverse strand, counting down.
GTCGCTTGTCAGGAAGCAGTCGATGCTTGGTAAGAATATTAGAAAATAACTAGACTTCTTGTCTCCTAACAAAAATGATCGAAACTGAATTTTCTATTAACTGAGTTTATCGCTAATCGCTAATAGATCATCAAATCTAAGACTGAAATCTAGCTCATTGGCTATTTAGCTTCTCATCTTAAACTTTGACTAAAAACTTTCCCGACTGATGTACATTTAAACGGTTTGCCATGTTGGCTATGTTGGTTGAAGAAAACAAAGCATTCCTCGTTAGCTTCTCTTGTTACACCAACCAAGACGACGGCTGTTATTTATATCTCAAGGGGTTTTGAGTCATGTAATTGCACCCCAAGAATAGAATAAAATGTTATACGACACTTCAAGGTTTCTTTTGAAAACCAATCAAATCAAATCACAAATCAGTCACAAATCACAAATCACGCAATCTGATATTACCCGGCATTCATCATCTGAGATTGAAATCTAGTTGGTTAATTTCATTCTCGTCTCCCCCCCCCCCCCCCCCCCCCCGACTGATATGTCACGTGACAGAGTTTCGAGAAGCCAGTTGAATGTCATGCATCACTTCAATGGGTTCTTCTCGAAAAAGCAATCCGATAAACAATGCAATCGGATAATCAATGCCCAATCATCCTCTTGACTTCGATAAAACTCATCAAGTTTCCTCGATGATTTATTTTAGGTACAATGAATACAACAGATACCGTGAAGCAGGAGCGTGCGAAGCAACACCAGATTATGCACCTCCCTTCACAAGCCAGTTCACTCAGCTTGTTTGGCACTTCACCGAACGCCTTGGGGTAGCTGTGGTGGATGGCATTGTTGTTGCACGCTACCACCCCCCGGGGAACTTCCCTGGTGAATTTGCGACCGACGTAAGATGCCGTGATGAAGAGAAAATAAACCGTAAATTATAGAAACTCACACAGAATGTGATTGGAGCAGCCGTTAAGATATAAGGTTAAACACTTTCTAATATATATATTTTGTTTCTATAATTTCGAAAATTATGTCTCAGTCTTTTCACTCAAACGGAAGGATAATCTTTTTCTAAACAATTCACTGATATTATTTGTATATATATTCATCATTATCTGTGTCAGTTCTAAATCATTATAAAATACAAATGCATGTCAATAAAGCTGAATAAAAGTTTGAACGTGTCGAGTATCATGTCTTAAATCATCAGGAGAAAAAACAGAAGAAAAACGTCAGGGAAACGTTTCCTAACTAACGGTTTTCTGAATGTTTTGTTTTTCTTTACTTGCATGGTTATTCTTAAAATATTTCAAATTGCAAAAAGTTCATTCAAGACAAGTCTAGGTTGAAGAAAGAAAGTACGAATGATTCGGACTAACCTTTAGCTTTTTGTTGCTTGTGTTGGGTCTGCACTCGTCTTACTTTCGTTATCCAGCTAAGAATGACTCTTTACCAACCTTGGTGCCTTTTTATAGAGAAGGTATAGTTAACAAAACGTTCTGATATTGCCCGCGAGAATCCGTTATCATGATTCATTCGATACCGACCCTTGAGGCTATTAAAATCTTTTGTGCCTTTGGCATATTATTTTCGTTTCTTTATAATATAAACTATGCTAAGTTTGTTTGGAACATGACTGAAGGCGGGGTTTTCTTGTCGTGTTCACGACCATTAGTTACTGCTGGTTAATAGTGCATTAATTTGTCAACAAACTAATTACATGTAATCGTTAGAGCAGGCTGAGTATATGTTGGCAGTATTCGCTGGTGTGGGCCTGCTTTCACTCACACTCACTACCACTACATTTAATATGTTATACACACAACACAACATGTTGATTTTTATGGAGGGAGAAGAACCGAAGATCCACATCAGTGTACAGTGGCTGAAGACGACGCATTAGCAGTGTACACAGGCTACCCATAACACAAACACAACTCAAGTTATCCAAGTAAAAACAACGATGGTTCGATATGCGAGATTATATGTAATAAAAAACCCAGCATGAATGATTAAAAGCATTGCATAAAGTCGGCACTATTCGGTTGAGTATGCTCGTGGTATGTGGAGTTATACACCACGGTGATTGTCATTACTTTCTAAGCTCAACTGCCTTCTAGTTCGAGCAAGTCGTTGTTTATTTTCATGAGGGTTAATAGCAGAAACTGAGGCGGATCTAGGATTTCGAGTGAGGGGTGTCACAAAATTGAAAAGATGCGCCTTTTGCTATACTAAACAGCTAATCCCAAGCTAGTAAGAGGGAAAGGGGGCACCCTGTGACCACCCCCTCCCCCATAAATCCAAGACTTAAAATAGAGTTGAAACCATAGTAAACCACAGTGACCCCAGTAACGAGAAAAAAACCAATTCTGCTTGAAATTGAGGCGGATGAAATATCGGAGTCAATTATAAGTTTTACCATCTGTCTTTACTACAAGGAGTACTTTACTAGAAGTAGTCGGGATTTATTGTTAAAAGACATCTTATCAGAAACAAGAATTAACCAGAGAGAACGAGAAAAAACGAGTCTATACCTTTTATTTAGCGTAGGTTTAGTACGTGAAAGATCAATATTTTGCGAAAAAAATTAGTTAAAACAAGTTGAAACAAGAAACTTAATGAGAATCAAGTAGACAACTCATCCGTCTAGTCACATCAGTCCCCGTACACTGACTGAATAATGGATGAGATGAAAAACGATCAATATTGTAGTTTAATAGATACGAAATGTTTTATTTGTTTTTAAATAAGATTTCTAAATTTATAGACAACTTTCAACTTTCCCTGTTCCTTTGGACACGTATACATTTCCACACAGTATCTAGGTCAAAACAAGCAGATCCCAAGCCATATTCAGCTTATCATTAGCAAACTAACCTATATACTCTGTCATACAGGAAATGGAACTGATGGTGGGGCGGATAAGACTTTGATAACTTTCTTCGAGTGATGAATGTAAGGTAATTATAAACAAACCACAAGTTCAACCGAGTCAACTAGTTTCAGTTCATCAACAGACCACGTATTTATAGGTCTTATTGAAAGGCAATTCTACGGGTCAAGATCTACAGTTGCTGTTGCTATAATCTCTGAAGTCACAGAACAGAGCCAAAACAGAAGCAAAGACTGCATCCAGGTGATGCAAAAAACAAAAACTGAACATTTATAAGTTGGCGCAAAAAAAGATCGATAATTTTGGCGCTAAAACTCTAAGCCGGGTAACTCATGTCGGTAACTTTAAGCAAATTCTTTTTACTCAATCAACCTTGTATTCCGAATAGTTTACTGCTTTCTTTGTGTGCCGACTGAAAGAAAACCGCGTTCATGGTTCGGTTACACCGAAGAATGATTTCAAACTAAAGCTTAAGACATTGTTGATAAGCAGCAAGAACGGCTTGCTGTTATCTTTCTGGATGAAAAACTTTTTGGGAACCAATGTTATGACACTGAACCTGAGTCAGTATTTCTATTCTACATTTTTTAATGTGGATGTTAATAATCAATATAACAAAACTCAGTGATTTGTTAGACGAATAGGAAATTGTTCATTAAGGAGACGACCGAAAACATTTCATGAGTTCACGAAACAAAATCAAGAACTGAATATTTTGGCGCCAAAAGTACAAACATATGAACAATTTTGTACAACTTAAGCTCGAATAAAGACACGAAGACAATCAATTTTGGCACCATTTATATAAACGATATTTAGTGTAAAATACTGTAATCTGCAAAAAGACTAACGAACAAGCTCATCATGTGAAGTGAAGTAAGATCAATGGAAATCAAAGTCTTCAGCGCAGAAGAAATTGAAAACTTTCAGGACTTTTTGACTGAAATTTTCCTGCAATTTTACCGGCTCTCATGCTGTAGGGCGTCGAAATCCAAGCCTTATTCAGTGATGTTTTATATATATTGGGCCAACGTCTGTAAAGAACAATTTTAATTGTTTAAACTTTCCATACGGCTCAACAGCTTTATTTTCGTAAATATTGTTTTGACTACTCAACTTGAATGTTTTGCAACAAAAATCTTAAACCAACAGACAAACAAAAAACAATACGTAGAAACATCCGGTAAAAAACCCAAACTTTTAAACAAACACTTTCTTTAAGACCCTAAAACAAGGACCAAAAAGTACTCGCGATTTGTAGACGTTTTTGTGGCGGGAAAAAAGAGCGGGAATTTCGAGTCTTCTCTGCACGTCCTCCATTTGTAGTGGAAAATTCTAGAAATCCGATAAGTTATTTGATTTGATATGAAAAACGATGTTTATCTTTTCTTCTTATCTCGCTTATTATATAATATATAAAAACACAGCTTGGTATTTTTCACATGGTTGATTTTTCTGTTTAAGATAATCTTTCCAATGACTCGCAATAGTTCTTAGTTTAGCCGGTATGGTGGCAATGCCGAGTAAGAAAAAAACCTAATGAAAATAAAACAACACACGCTTCTCATTTTTTTTGTACTGATTTGTAAATCTCTGTTTTTGTAATTTTGATAAATATCTTTCTACTTTTGTAAATGTATTAATACGTGTGTAAATAAACAAAAAGTTCAAGTTCAAGTTCAAAAACAAAACAAAAGACGACTGTAACTGAATGTCTAATAAATTGGAAAAATGATCACTAAAATTCGTATTACCTACAATTTAGAGAAATATGGAAACTCAAAATGAACTACATCATTGCTTTCTTTACAAAACAAAGACTTTTGGAATGATTTCAGTACCGAATTTGTAAACTACTTTTAAAAATCTGCGACTTTATAGCTAGGTCCTTTCGTTCATCTAACGAAACCAAAGATAAATTCAATCAAAATCAGTCGAATTCAACCATTGGATTGTTTTTAGTTGGTTCGGCAATCGATTAGTCGGATTGGGACGTTTTGGGAGTTTTGTTTGATAAGGGATTGCTGAATCCATCGAACGATTAAATTCGATTAGTTATGCTGCATGGGACAATTGAACAGCGACTTTCATTATGTCTAGATCTAATATAGATTAAATATGAACCTAGTTTGTTATGTGAATAAAAGATCTAAATCTTTAGAAAAAACTAGAAAAACAATATGGACAACTTATAATAATAGGTTAGTCTAGCTACATCTTACCTTTTGTTAATTTTGCGGTTTTCCACCCTTCGCTGTAGTTGGCTTGTAAATGAACTGGAAAATTGTGCGCGACACGGAAGGTATGTCGGGTCAGTGAACAGTCAGTAAAGATCCCACACGTCCCAGCTTTTGCCTGTAATTTTACTCGCTAGAAGTCATTCAAGAGTAGATACCTCACCATAAAGAGCGATGTTCACCTCTAAAACTAAATATTTAGTAAATTAGGGCTTTTTATAGACTTTTGAAATGCTTACTTAAGGTTCGAGAAAAAGCGCCAAATTCGAAACATTACAATAAATTAACTATTGGCGGGAAAAAAATGCATATTTCTTGAGAACAAAACAGACGATAATCCTTGCTTGATACATGTAGTCCTGCTGTTTGTCGGTTTGTCTGAAACAGTTTCTTTTGTTGTAATTGTCTGATAAGCATTAATAAAAAGATCATTCAACTATGCAATCTTGTCTATAAAAACCCCGGCATTGCTCTGTAAAGCAACCAGAAAACAAGCAATCTGAAGAAGTGAGAAGACGAAGTTTTTCAAGAACTAAAAAACAGCAATGGCTAGATTGTTGAACGTTGGAATTGCTGTGATATTTCTCTGTGTCTTCGTCTCTTTTTGTGCGGAGAGCAAGCCGTTTTATCGTTGGGTCAAAAGATGGTATTTCAAACGAAGCGCAAGTAAGTTAAGACTAAGCTATGTTTTTTTTGGGGGGTTCTTGACTTTTCTTCTATCCAGCTACCACAAAACAAACTCCGTTTTTAAAAGAGTAAAGTTTGTAAATTTTGTTTAATTCACAGATTCTGTTAATAAAGCTGCTTGTCTGGGGAGGTTGAACGAAATCCGTAAAGAACACGGTGCACCCCCACTGGAATGGGACTCTTACATTGAGGGGCACGCCACTGTATGGGCCAATCGCCTTGCTGCCAGTCATAAGTTGAAACACGATCCTGAAGAAGATCTTAGTGACAAAGAAGGCGAGAACATTTACATGTCGAACTCTGGTTCTGCCACATGTGTTGAAGCTCTGAATAACTGGTAAGAAATGTTCAACATAGATTTTGCGTTTTCTGATCTCTTTGGAAACCCGGTGGTTTCGCGAAAAAAAAAATTCGTTTAATAACCTCATCGTATCAGTCTACTGCTTGTCTATTTGCGTTATTATAAGGTTGTTAGTTGGCTTTTGAAAACACGCGTGATACATACAAATAAAAACAATGAGCGCGCAACATGGAAGTTCGATCGTTTTCTGATCCATGTTTCACTGACGACGTCAGCTAACCATATCAGAGCCGTCAAGATAACAGAATTTTTCGCTGTCCTACAACATGGCTGCCGTAACTATACCTCTCGCCATGTGCAAAAGAGATAAAGATCGATCATAGCTTCATCTGATGTTTGAGGATATTTTTATCGTGTATTTCTCGCAATTTTTCAAAGTTTTTAAAACTACGGACACACGGTGCAACATTGAGCGCAATATTGCAGGCAATCGATGTTGCGATTATTGAATTGCGCGCAATGTTGCACCATGTGTCCGCTCCTTAAGCCGTGTCTTCCCCCGTACAAATGACGTGCTAAATAACATGGACCTTCAGCTGAGAAAGCATCTATTTTTTTTTCTATTTTTTTTTCATCTATTTTTCTTAAAACCTTCACTTCTAACTCGATGCCTGTCGTTTCATCTAGGTACAGTCAGTACAAAATCTACAAAGCCAAAGGTGCATGCGCATCACCTCCTGAAAATGGTGTCCCAGGAACAGAAGACTTCACGCACATGGTATGGGAGTCCTCTGATAAAGTAGCCGTTGCTGTCGTTGGGAATGTGGTCGTTGCACGTTTTTTCCCGCCAGGAAACTTCGAGGGAGATTATGAGTTTGACGTCAAGTGCAAGTAAGATTTACTTTTTCTTGCTTTTGGAAACAATCACGTCTCCGTTGCACCGTGTAAACACTTTTGCAACTTGTGTCGCAACGCCGTTGCGACACAAGTTGCAGAGAAAATCGATGCGCGTAATCGTGCATTTACATTTCAAAAAATTATTCTTCATACAAAAAGTTTCGATAAGTTAGCTTGATTCTAGGCCTTTTTTTATTCTTTGTTTTCACAGATCCTAGTGAACAGCACGTGAGCCGTTTAGTGGAACCTTGTGTTTCGAAACGTTTTATCTTATCTTCAGCATTTTATAATCAATTAGTTAACCAAGTAACCTGTAATGTTGGCCGCTCCGTTGCGCAAGATATAGCGCAAAAAGTCAATTAATGCGAAAATAGTCTTGTACCTTTTTTCGTGCTCTTAGTCAAAGCAAATTGCAAAGAAAAATCGATTGTTATACGATTGCTTAATTATTGTCAATACTGATGCAGTATTTGAATATTTTGTATGATATTATTCTTATTGAATAAAACAAATTATAAACATCATTAGTGTCGTTGAAGTGACGCATCGCTGACGAAAACACCACAGGTAGCCCAAGTTATAATAATATCACAAAAAAAACGAATACACATGTGCAAAACCATCTAGCATCTGCGCACGTCGAGATAAAGAACGAACATGAAACAGCCCACTTCCGAGATGTGCTTCGCTTGTCACGCACAAAGGTTTCAGTACGAGGCTCCGCGCTAAATGTTCAGTGATTCGTGACAGGAGAAAAGGAAATATTTACTTTAGCACGGAGCCTCGTACTGAAACCTTTGTGCGTAACAAGCAAAGCATATCTCGTAAGTGGAGTATTATCGGGGTATTCTCTAGGAAAACAGTTTTACACAACACTGAAAAAGCTGGAATAAGACAAAAAAAAAAAACTTCGAGAAAGATACGTATTTTCTTTTGGTTGTTGCTGTCAATGTAGTTGCTTGTTGTTGTTTGTACGAGCTAGACATAAGAACTGTAACCTTTTTTGGTCCTTTGGAAAAACTGTGCTTAAGACTTGTGAAGAGTACTGGCAGGCGTAGCCTTTTCAGCAAGGAGACCGAGTATGACGTCACCTACACGCGTTGGTAACCTTGACAACCAGACCCATAGTAACCTACTGTCCCAACCAATGACATATCGTGGCTTGGGATTGGTGGAAGTCAGCGCATGCGTAATAGCATCAATGACTTTGTAAGTGTGTGGAGAAGAGCAGATATCGACTACACCAGATAACATGTTTTTTACACCTTACGAAAGAAATATATAAATCAATTATTTATAATTTGAAAAATAATAAAAGATTTTTGTTCGCAAAAATACATTTGTCGAGAAGAGATTGGGACTAAGTGCGCCTTCTCGACCTAGGCCCCTTTCTGCCAATAAATTCCCACAGGTAACCCAACTGAAATGAAATGATTGACTTACAGGTTTGATAGTATTGCTCTCCATATTCATCTTGTACTTCCTTGTCAAGGCTGTTCCATAAGTCCGCCCAGCCTTTCTCCAGCATTTTAGGGTTGGTCATTTCTGTATTAAAAAATCCCGGCTCAATAATGCTGACTTTGATTCCAAAAGCCGCGAGTTCCCGACGAATAGCATCACTGAATGCCTCGGCACCATACTTGGCGACGCTGTAGGTCGCAACATTAGGCAGGCATACGCGACCTGAGAATAGAAATTAGTTTGACATTTAATGCCGCAGCAAGCTTACCAGGGAAGAATTTTAGAAGGGAGGCGAGGAAAGAGAGAGGAATGGATAGAGGGAAAGGAGGGGTGAGGAGAACTGATAAAGGATGGAAAGAGAGTGGAAGAGAATGAAAGGGAGAGGAAGAAAGGAGAAAGGATGGGAAAGAAGGAAAAGGGGAGGAAAGGAGGGAAAAGAAGACATGTAGTTTTCATAATCCCCCGTTGTTTTCTCGTTAGTCGAACTATCCGTTACCAAGGAAACGGACATTTTAGACAGCTCACCGGAAGTTCAATAAAAATATCTAAGACATTTGAACATCCGGTTATCTTTGGAAGTTCCGGTTTTTAAAATGTAAATTAAATTCCTTGAATACCTCCGATACTGGTGAGGTTCACGATACGCCCTTTCGCCTTCTTGACCAGAGGGAGAAACGTCTTGGTGACGTCGATGAGGCCCCACAAACCCACGTCTGCGACTGCGCGGAATTGTTTGAGGGGGACCAAGTCCGCTGGCCCGACCAGTGCTATCCCTGCGTTATTAAGCACTCCCCATAATCCTACAAAAAGAAAGAAAGAAAGAAAGTAAAGACGAGTTGCCTATGTCTAAAGAAGCCTGGGAAAGATTGAGACTGGTACAGGAGACTGGGTATTGCTAGTCGCGCGCTGAATGAGCACAAGGTTACAGTCAAGCGTACCCCCTAGAATTCATTAATGAATTTATTATTCGAATATTGAGTTCATTATTCACTCTGACTCCAAACTTAAAAATAAATTATCTACTCGAGTTCTGATCGGGTTCTCTCGTCTAACAACTGCCATGCCGAGGTAGAAAAACTCCCCCCCGGGGGGGGGGGGGGGGGAGGGGTACGCTTGACCTGTTTTGACTGTAAGTTCTGAAGTGCATACGACGCTTCAGCTTGTGGAGTAGTTCGTGTAGACGTGCGAATGAATGCCGCCCTTCTATCTCTTTAAACTCAATTTTTCTCCGCTAAGCGAGATAAAAGGGCAGGGTGTAGATAGCCATGTTACCACGGTGATATTTAATCAAATCACATTAATGAATAGAAGTCAAGGAGTTCAAATAAGTTTATAAAAGTACCTTGGTCACGTGGAATAAGCTCCTTGACTTTGAGAAAAACATCTCTGACTTGCTCAGTCTTAGTAACATCGAGCCTAAACGTTGTAATCTTGTCACTACATTCCTTCACCAGCCTTTCTTCTCCTTCACTAGTGAAGCAAGTTGCTATGACATGGAAACCAAGTCTATCCAACCTCTCAGCCGTCATTTTACCAAATCCATGATCACAGCCAGTAATAAAAACATATTTGTCGGTGATATTCGGTTCTTTCGGGTCCGAAAAATATTTTCTTATGATATATAAAAGGCATGGCAGTACTGTAATAATAAGTGCTGTTAGGACACTAGGGTTTTGTAGACTTGCTATTGTAGCTGGCAGCATCTTGAAAGCTGGAGAAACCTAAGAAAGAGAAGAGTATTTATAACGTATTCGTGACATGACACGGATTAGTCTTGACGCAAGATTAACCGAGAATACTCTTTGTTACTAAGTAGTTTAGTAAAGTTTCATCAGAATCGAAATCCAAATCTTAACCTTGTTCAAACTCGAGTAATTTTTCAGAAACAACTATATGTCCTATATCAATAATTATGTGTTACTATAATGAGCTGTTTTCGCTTAATTTAAGGGTCAATAATTTCGGTAAGACGCATTTCATACAATAAAACCCTTGAAAAACATCTCAAGTAAAACAATGAAGACGCTTAACATGTCAAGACGCTATCATGTCTTGCTTAGGTAGAGGATAAGAACTTCTACAATATCACCTCTAGTCGTCCAGGCTGTTTCCACGAGTTCAAGCAAGTCTTTTACTGATAAATATTCTAAGGTGTAAGATTTCTTTAATAACGATTTTCCCTAGGAATTTTTATCCACGGCGTGCTCAGACTCGTCATGGTCTATTAATAGAATGCAAACTTAGTTAACATTGTGTTTCCGATCTCTGAAGTCAAATGAGTGATGCTAAGCAGTCATCAGTGCTCACGATGGGCAAAACTCCTGCCTTCTTTGATTTTTAAAACACAAATTCTAATACTATAGCCTTTTGATTTACGAAATACTAAAGCCCGATGTTTGAAATTATGTGTAATTTGAATACATATGATTTACAGTAAAGTTGAGGTCAAATTTCCACAAACGTGAGTTATATATTTCTGCTAAAGAACTTCGTGGATAAATAACAGAAAAAACTGAAAATGACTTTCCCATTATCTAACAGTAATATTCTGTTAAATAAACAAGTATTGATATCAATATATACAAAAGAAATGACTCATAACATTATACAAATTATTTACCTCTTTTCATCTAAAGCGTGACTCCTTTCTCCTGCAGTGCAATGCGGAAAAATCTTCTGGGCTTCCTGTGTTTTGAAGCTGTTACCACAGGGAACCCATAATTTTCCTTATAACGTTATCCAATTTTGCTTCTTGTTTAGTTATTTTGGATTTAAGTCTCTATTTCATGAGGAAACCGAAAAAATATCTTCTAAAGTTGTTGCTCTCGTTCTCTCTGCGTCAGTGGGTCTGTCAGTGGCATAGGACAAACTTCTCTGGGACCGCTACGCAGGCTAGCAACGAGTAGTACAGGGTAGTACTCAAAAACAGATCCAGGGAAAACCTTCACCGAAAGTCTCATCTTGTCCTTGTTGGTGAAAAACAATTGTCTTGACGAAAGATAAATCGAATACCGAAGAGGAAGTTTCCATGTTGGAAAACAATGCACTGCGCGCCTTGGCTCGGAATTAGAATTTTTTTAAGGTACACTTCGACCCTCATTTTTCACGTTTTTATATCAAAATATAAGTCATTGTTACATTTCTTTATACATAAATAAAGAACGTGTTGTTCCTTTGACGTCGATCGCTCCGTCCCACTTATCGCTCGATCATATCAGTTTTGAAATCTTAGTTTTTCGCTTTTTGAGCGGGAAAAATGTTTCATTAAATGCATAGTACAGTAGCACTGCAGTGAACAATGGGAAGCCATTTCAATGTTACGGCATGTCGTACTCTGTACGTGCCGTAAAGGCCCTGTAACGCGGTGCAATTTTCTAAGCAACTTGTCTCGCAACGCTGTTGAGAGACAAGTTACTAAATTGCACAGTGTATATGTAACAGGGCCTTCAGTCAGTGCCGTACATTCCCATTCTCTGCTGAGCTCCCGACTCTAACAGTTTAACATTTATATTAAATAGTTTATCTAAGAAATTTTTAGAATATTCTGCTTATCTTGCTGGGTTTTCTCTTTTTGTCTTGAACGATTCCCAGCTTTCCTCCTCGACGGGTCTTAACGGTGTTGCAGACGAGATTACTTCATCAAAAGAAAGAAACTTGAACGGAATGGGCGAAGATCTGGGGGAAAAAACATGAGACATGTCTAAACTAAAAGTTTTCGTCATATTTAAGGTAATTCCGTAGAAATAAAACCGGACATAGAATTTCCCTGAAAATTCGTACACTTATTAATCAAGTTATAGTCATTCCAGAAATAAAATAAAAATGGGGGGTAACCGTGCTCGTTTCGGCGCTAAATGACGTCAAATTTCGATGTTTTGGGTGAAGTGTGAGAGCAACATTCGAAGCATAAAATGAAAGAAAAATACTAATCATTCGCAGGATATCTTTGCTATCTTTGAATTATTGATATTATTTTCATTGTAATATATTAAATTTACATTCAGATGCCAAAACTCGACCAGAAAATGAGGCTGTAGTAAAAAATAGCGACGTTTCATTAGTGTGTGCGTACTTCGATATGACACGATACTATTGCCTTTTCAGGAATATCTAAAAATCTGGACATAGAATTTTGTTTAAATTCAGATATATTATGGTAAACCTATTCCTTATTGATTTACTAAAATAAAAAAGATAGGTAACCGTGCTCGTTTTCGCGCTACAGCTCGCTAAAGTACGAATTTTGTCCTCGAAATGTAGTGACCGAGAGGGGACTAGGGAGAGTTTAACACAAAAAATATCAAAAAGACTGTGATCTCTTTCTAAATTTATACAAAACTCTCATATCAATGCCAGATAACCTTCGTTTGATAATTTGCTGGTTGTTTTCTGTATTTTGTGTATTTTTAACAAACTAGAACCGTGCGCAGTAGCGCGTGCGCAATGCAAAACTACGGAATTACCTTAACAAGATATTAACTAAGCTAATGGTCTCAAGACCAGATAGAAACTGTCTCTACTCTTTGGAACACTCAAGACCAGATAGAAACTGTCTCTACTCTTTGGAACACTCAAGACCAGATAGAAACTGTCTCTACTCTTTGGAACACTCAAGACCAGATAGAAACTGTCTCTACTCTTTGGAACAAAGAAGATTTCCAGGTAATACTGCGGGTAGTATTTCAGTTGTTTGTCTTGGAACCAAGAAAATGAATAAGGAAGAACTGGAAAACCTACCGTTGGGATGACATGGTCTCGCCATCTGTAGATAATGGACCCAGTGCTACTGCTACTTGGTGCTGTGGTTCAAATGACAAGAACAACGTTTTTTCCCATGATATTTTTCATCTTAAAATATGTCAGTATGGATGAATTGAGTTAGACTCACTAAATTATCCAGCTTTATTTCTTCAAAACTCCATTCTTTGTTTCTGCTTCCATTCAGGTGAAGACAGCTATCACAAGTGATACTCTAAAGAGAACAGCAATGCAGTCAAGATATGAGGTCTTGCTTTTAAGGAATATCTCCAGTTTGGGTGTAATGGGGTCTTGGGTGCCCTGTGACCACCTCCAAAATCCACCACTGACCCTTTTACCTTGGCCGTAATGTTGTCCCATTTCAGACCACATGTCATTCTCTTGAGGATAAAATTCTTTGTTTGAGTTGTATCCATATTTGTGTCTTATCATGCGCAACTGTCAAACGAAGAAATGATACTCTAGGGAATGACATATGGTCTAGACTGGAAAAAACTTATGTCCAAGCTGAAGAGGTCTATCATCTAAAGTTGTAAAAGAAACAAGCTAACCTCTCTTGACAGTTCTTGGGTTTTTGTCCTGAACTCTGTGGCTTGAAGGTCGTGACCAATGCCAACTCCAACAGCTTTGACATAACTTTCTTTGAGACACTGAAAAAAAAAATCATTGTGATTGGTTGAGATTAATATGCTCTCTTCTGATTGACTCCAGTTCTCGCTCTACTTTGTGATTGGCTGAGGACAATATCCTACTGATTCTGCTCTCTTTGGATTGGCTAAACTTTTCCCTCTTTCCTCTTCATTGTGATTGGTTATCTTATTTGTGTAAAAGGGGTCAAGTGCAGATTTATTTACACAGTTACTATAGGTTAACAAAAATAAAAATGACCTAGAATTACCCAGAATCTGTAGAACATTTGTAGCTGTTCCCATTCATTGGAGAGATTCTTGACAGTCGTCCATTCATGAGGAGTGAACTGTTTCCTCATGATATGGAAGAATCCTGGCACATCTGTACCACCTGTAAGTACAGCATGAAGATTGATAATAAATAAATAAATAGATCACTTTTTTATAGTGGGATACAAATTCAGTAACTTAATACTGGTTTCCAATTTGGCCCACTGTCACTCACACACACTACCACTACATTATTTTGAAATAGTAGTCCACATTACATTCCATCCATCCATCCATCCATCCATCACCCATCCATCCATCCATCCATCCATCCATCCATCCATCCATCCACCTATCCATCCATCCATCCGTCATCCATTCATCCCTCCATCCATCCATCCATCCATCCATCCATCCATCCATCCATCCATCCATCCATCCATCCATCCATCCATCCATCACCCATCCATCCATCCATCCATCCATCCATCCATCCATCCATCCATCCATCACCCATCCATCCATCCATCCATCCATCCATCCATCACCCATCCATCCATCCATCCATCCATCCATCCATCCATCCATCCATCCATCACCCATCCATCCATCCATCCATCCATCCATCCATCCATCCATCCACCTATCCATCCATCCATCCGTCATCCCTCCATCCCTCCATCCCTCCATCCCTCCATCCCTCCATCCATCTGTTCATCAGTCTGTTGGTATCCAGACAACTCAGCTATTGACAGACTTGCTAAAATTTAGTTGTTGCATACACATGATGGCCACACCCACCTGGATAGGTCGTCTTCATAATATCAACTCCCACTGCATAATAAAATGATATATGTTAGCACAGACCAACATATCTAAGTTTCAATTCATTTTTCAAGGGGTCATATAACATGGTACCATGAGCATACTCTACCTTGTCTATGT
The DNA here is from genome assembly GCA_023349425.1 of Anthopleura sola. Lineage (NCBI taxonomy): Eukaryota > Metazoa > Cnidaria > Anthozoa > Actiniaria > Actiniidae > Anthopleura > Anthopleura sola. Next base: position 3,411,583 of record JALHLI010000018.1, on the reverse strand, counting down.
GGTTCTGCGGCAAGTACTGTATAATCTCCCTAACAAAGCAGGTTACTTTTTATTAATTTGATATGCTGACAAGGTATAGATGGCATGATTTCACTTTCTGACTCATTACAGGGTGTGCGCATTATGAGAGCCTACAGCATGTGCAAGCTATTTCATCTTTCATATCCAAAATAATGGCTACTCTTATTTACATTTTATAAAAGAAATAAAGAACTTGCTTGCTGTGCTGTGTGCAGTTATATATAATACATTTGAAGATAAAATGGCAGAAACTTTTGAAGTGTTGAGGAGCACTCTGCTAAGTGTCCTGCTCCTACTCCCCCCCCCCCCACCCCCCTTAGAACACTTCTCTCATGTTGTGCCAATCCCAAAGTGCTTCTGAAATATATGGAGAATAAGTCAATAAATATATTGCTATGAATTTGGAGACAAGTCTTAAGAAGTGTAAGAAGTTATTTAAAAATAATAATAATAATAATCTTTAATGAGTTAGCCAACGTCACGAAGTGATTTACAGAAGGGTCGTCAGAAAAAGAATAGATAAATACATCTATTTCAATGAACGTTGATAGCGGAAGATCTGAAATGGTCGATCTGAGACCTATAGGAATTGTAGGAGGCTGCATGCTCATCTCATATACATTGCAAATGGATAGTTGCAATCATGCTTGAATGGTAATGAATTGCTAATTTGTGTTGACACTTATCACATTAATTTACAAAAATCCATATTGACATCCACCATTTCCTATTGGTCTCAGATCGACAATTCCAGATCTTCCCTTCTTAATGATCAACATTAATTATTGAAATAGGTGTATAACGAATATTATTTACCACCAACCTGATGTGAGACATTGAAGCTGAAACTCTTTCCTCTGGAATTCTCAATTTCATTCACCTTGATTAAAAAAACATAAATTTCAAACATTAAGATAGTAATCACACACTTGAATCAGAAAGTAGACAATAGTTTATAATAGACCTCTTCAGCTTGGGCATAATGTTTCCCAATTTCAGACCACATGTCATTCCCTTCATAATAAGATTCTTTGTTTGGGTTGTATCTATATTCATGTGTCCTCTCATGCACAACTGTTAAACAAAGAAATGATATTCTAGGGAATGACACATGGTCTAAACCAAGCTGAAGAAGTCTCTACCCGTATTTACTTACCAGGAATGGCTTTCCTTTTTCTGTTCTCCCTAAATTTATTTCATCATATGGAATATTTAGCATTTCTGTGATAACTTTCCTTAGTAACAGCCTTCCAATCTAAAAATATTTTGCAAAACCAGAATTTTAGAAAACATGAAATACAGTTGTTAGAGGGAGGGGGTGGAGGGGGTGGAGGGGGTGGAGGGGTCAGTAACATTTTTACCAGTGACGACTTGACATCCTTCTTGAACACAAATTTCTGAACCCTTTCTTTTTCTTCTGACTGAACACAAGACAATCCTTTCAGCCATTCCTGAAAGTAAAACCAGAGAACATTAAGCTTGTTACAAAACGATTCCATTAGGATTAGTGCAAGATCGATCAATATCGTCCTGAACATCGTTCCAGAAGTAAGTATAGTTTATATATTTTCATTTTGCTCCGTATTTTATGCAATAAGGCAGTTTATTGGGTTCAAAAAGACACAATTCCTTCTGTTGGTATGTTTACGTCGTGTTATTTGTATTTTTGCTCTGAGTTTACGCATTGAAAACTTTCAGGTCACGTAATAATACGTAAAAATCGAAGGGACTTAATATTATGACATAATATGTTATTTATACAGTATATATACTGTAACATTTTATGCCGTTTTCTCAGTATGTAATATTATATTACTACTAAAATTCGGCCATAAAATACCATAACTTACTACCGACGGCCAAAATCGGCCGTTAACTAACGGCCTAAAATGTCACAGTATGTAATAAGTATGGGAAGGCCAAAATCGGCCGTTAACTAACGGCCTAAAATGTCACAGTACATAATAAGTAAAGGAAGGTCAAAATCGGCCGTTAACTAACGGCCTAAAATGTCACAGTATGTAATAAGTATGGGAAGGCCAAAATCGGCCGTTATATGATTAGCTGCTGTTTGCTGGGACTCCTCCCGGGGGTGGGGGAGAGGAGGTATGGTATGGAGTCTGATAGGGGTGTCTCGCCCAAGCGGCAAAACCCTGACCCTATTTAGACAACAAAATCTTGGAAATCCATACCCTATTCAAGACAAATAGGGAAAAACATTAACCCTATTCAAGACTGAAGGGGAAATTGTGTACCCTTTATTCACTCGGCAAGCCGGCAAGCGATTTTTATTTTCATTTCCACGTATGTCAAATATCGCTACCCGATTTTGACCTTTCCATACTTATTATATACTGTGACATTTTAGGCCGTTAGTTAACGGCCGATTTTGACCTTCCTTTACTTATTATATACTGTGACATTTTAGGCCGTTAGTTAACGGCCGATTTTGACCTTCCTTTACTTATTATATACTGTGACATTTTAGGCCGTTAGTTAACGGCCGATTTTGACCTTCCTTTACTTATTATATACTGTGACATTTTAGGCCGTTAGTTAACGGCCGATTTTGACCTTCCTTTACTTATTATATACTGTGACATTTTAGGCCGTTAGTTAACGGCCGATTTTGACCTTCCTTTACTTATTATATACTGTGACATTTTAGGCCGTTAGTTAACGGCCGATTTTGACCTTCCTTTACTTATTATATACTGTGACATTTTAGGCCGTTAGTTAACGGCCGATTTTGACCTTCCCATACTTATTATATACTGTGACATTTTAGGCCGTTAGTTAACGGCCGATTTTGGCCTTCCCATACTTGTATTATATACTGTGACATTTTAGGCCGTTAGTTAACGTAGTTAACGGCTTAAAATGTTCCAGTATATGATATTTGTAATATGTTTTTAAGTATAATACTATAATATACTGTACACCGACAAGACATGTCGGCTTAAAATATCACAGTATATATACTGAGTAAATCACATAATAAGTCATAACATAACCGAAAATCGAAATATCTAAGTTCATGTTACCTGTTCTTTAGCATTAAAAAACTTTGAAAAATTACTAAAAAAATCGTTTTTTAAATGAATAAGATGTAAAAAAATTGTCGTGTGGAGATGAGCCGAAATTTAAGAACCGAAATTTAAGAGCAATTAAGAGATTATGCAAAGCGCCCCTATTATGCAAAGCGCCCCTATATGCAAGGTAACTTAACCAACACTGCTGGCAGACTTTGGATTTGCGCTGGTATTAAAGGGGTTCTTACCTGTTTTGTAGGCTTCCAAGCCTCTGATTTAAACGCCAAGCGAACTCCCTCCATCAGAAAAGGCCGCATCTACCCTAAGAAACCTATAAAAGGATTTTAAAATCTTGCTAAAACAGCCTCGTGTTTCGCTGAGTTAAATGTCCCGCGTCCGCCATCTTTGTTTTTGAAGTGAGACTCAGCTGACCAAGTGACGTGCAGGTTCAGTCTGTTCCATCAAGTCAGTCAAGATGGACAGGTTTTCATGGTGTTCAGGGTCAAATCTCTCTATTTTCCCAGGAGAAATAGGAATTCACCAGCAAGGAGGCGTAAGAATATACGATGGAGATAACAAGGTACACTAATATAACGCTCAAAGTGTTGAAATTCTAATGAAAAACGACACAAAAATAATCCAAAGTTAAGCTTATTTATTTAAATGAAAGAATATTTTTTCCTTTTGTTCAGACGACTTTTGACAGTGGTATGCTCAAGTTAACTACTCGTAGACTGCTATGGGATGATCTTCAACAACAGGTATTGATTTATTGACCATTGTATTGGCAAAAATGTAAAGATTTTGATCCTAATCCACAGCAAAGGAAGCCCAAACCAAATTCCTTTAATTTTTGAGCAACAGAGTTAAAAGAAAGTAGAATATATCGCTCTCATTCTATAACAGTATTCATAAAATTGAGTAATTATATAGCAGCAGCCTTATTTTTATATTTTTTTATCCAAAATGAATAAAAAACTTAGAGTGGGTTGCCTGTGTCTAAGTTAACAACACAGGGATCCCAAAAGAACACTAACTCCTTGTCATTGTTTTATCCAGGATCGTGCTATTGATATCCCTTTGTCACTCATCACAAGAACAGAAGAACATGGTGCAGGATTTATGAGCAGGTAAATATTTGTGTTTGACTGGGTTCCCTGTGGTATGGAGTCACATGGGAAACACATAGGTAGCAATCAATTTTAAGTAAGTCATAAATGTTAAAATTTATTGATTGCTTTCATACTAGTGCTAAGGTATCAGTGTATCTTCATCCTCCACAACCAAACAAGCCATCAGGCCCTTCTGTATCCAGTCCTTATACCTACGTTAGATTCTCCTTCAAGAATGGAGGACATTCTGAGGTTAGTAGAATGTAAAGTCAAAGCTCTCCTTGCAACCACTCTTGTAGGTGACCAGCTTTAGTTACGATGACAATTGTGAAATCCTGTTTGCATATTTGCTGCTCATGAGATTCCATTCTTGTAAGCGACCAGCTCTATAGTTACCACTACTTTTTCTATTTTCCAAGGTGGTCACTTAAGAACGCTTTGAATGTACTATGAGCTGTATGTGATGATTATGATTCATATATTTTAGAACTTAAACACACTAACTGATCTTGCTTCTTGTTTGTCCACAGTTTTATAGCAAGCTTAATGAACAGCTCAACAAGAAAGCATGGCTTCAAAGTGGACCAAAAGTATCGCAGGGCAGGGCACCATCCAAGCCAGGGGTGAGCTTGCTGTATTTTGCTATTAATCGTGTCTTTTCTTTCATTCTCTTGATGATGCCTGGATGAATTCCTCTTGTTTCTTATAACTTTCTTTTCTTTTCAGCCAAGAGGTGTAGGAATAGTTGGTATAGAGAGGAAGATGGAGGCACAATCCAAGAAGAGAGGTGATGATATCAATATGGTAAGAATTACTTATTACTAAGTCTTATGGTTCTCCGCATCATGAGGCACATAAGGCTAAGAATTGTTATATTCTTAAGGTGCAGGCACGATACAATTTTCCATGCAATATTGCATGTGATGTTGCAAAAATTAGATCCCACAGCGTATGTGACCATCTGTGTAACATTGCTCGTACATGGAGAGATTTGTTGCTGATGACATCACATGCAACGCTGCACAGGTGGACACATGGTGTGATCTCTAATTGCATATAAAATTGCATTGTGCATCCAAACTCTTGGAATGACATATATAAGCTTCATATTTACTGACTGCTATTATACTATTGTGTTTTGCAGGCCTTTAAAGATCTTGATGCCCTCATGGAGAAGGTACCATTGTTAATTTTTCTTTATGTCTATATAAAAATGATCAAGCTTTTCCTGCATTCAGACACAGACTTCACCAGCAGCAGATTTCATATCATTTTTTGAAGCTTTGTATTCATCCATTATTTCTTTGAAATAGGCCAAAGAGATGGTGACTTTAGCTGACAAAGTTGCTTCTGCACTTGAAGAAAAGAAGGGTTCACTCACAGATGATGAGGTAACTAGATCCAGGGACCATAACGTGTACAGGAGCTAGACTCCTGTCTAAAATCTTCACATCCCATCCCCTCTGAGATGTGCCTTAAATAAGATGCAAACATGTTTGTATAAATAGTGCTTGTGTCTTAGCTAAGACACAACACAATGTGTGCATGTTGCAACTGACATTACAAGGAACTGAGGCTGTATCAACAAATCAGCCCAAATGGACACAAACCATTTATAATCTTCATGCCTTATATAAGACATGCTCATACAAATGAATCAGTTTGCATTTTATTTAAAGTGCATCTAATGGGTTTCATAAGATGCTTCTCATTTTCCTCCGTACAAAAGGCCCCATTTACTTCAAGGATATGAGAAAGTTTGGACATGTAGCTAATTGGAATAAGTTTTTTGTACATAAAAGTAGAAAAAAATAGAACCATTCATACTACAGATACAGCCTGGATAGGGTTGCCATGGCTTCTAGATAATGCAAGGCTTTCATTACCTATTGCTAAACCATTTTCTTATATTTTTCAGACTGTTACATTCAAGTCATATCTCCTGAGTATGGGCATAGACAATCCTGTTACACGGTAATATGTGAACTTTAATTACAATGCAATGATCTCAAACCAGGAACAACTAGAATGTTTTAGAAAACGTATATCACTCGTTGAACAAAATTATCTGAAATGAATCTCTAACTGCAAGAAGTTTGACTGATTCGTAGCCAGATAAACCTCTCATAGTTAGTCTTTTCTGGTTGTTCAAAGAACAATAAATGATTTCAGAACTATTTCTGGGTGCCCATGGTTTTTTGATTCCTTAACCAGGAACAACTAAAATGTGGAAATAGTGATTTAAAGTTTGTTTTAACATCAGCCAATCAGACTTTGCAGTTGTTTCTAGACTCAAACTGTGATTGGCTAGAATATATCAGGTGATCCTAGTCAAAGTAAATCTTTATGTACATAAGTGGTTTTTGTAATAGCTAGATACTTATTTGTTTTGCAGAGAGACTGTGGGATCAGGAGCAAACTATCACAAAGAGCTAGCAAAAGAACTCAGTAAGTCCTTGGATAAGGTTATTAAGGTAAGTTGGAAGGTTTGGGATTTGTCCCTAACTTGTTGCCACAAACTCAATAGACCTCTTCACAGTTCACTGCGCCACCTTGAAAGGCAGCTTTGTCTTTGCTTCAAAGCGAGACATGAGGTGAGCTTGTAGTGATAGAGGTATGTGAATTAATGTCCAAGGTGTTGAAAAAGGTCTCTAACATTGCAAGCTCACTTTGTGTCTTGGTTTGTCGCAAAGGCGTGGCTACCTTTTCAGATGGTGCAGGGAACTGTGAAAGGGACTATTGCCTCCTAAACAGTTCAAAGGGTAGAGTTGACTAGACAAGAGATCTGGCATTTCGGCTTAGAGGATTAGCACTGGGCTTGCCCCCTTTTCTAAAGGTGGGTATAGGATGGGGGGGGGGGGGGGGGGTTGTGAGTTGTGGGCTTTATAGACCCATCATTTGACTTTTTGGTTTGTGATTTTTTCATAAGGATGAAGGAGGCATGATGGCTTTGACAGATGTGTATTGTAGATTTAACAGAGCTAGAGGAATGGAGGTAAGAAGGAAATAAGAAAATAAAGCAAAAAATGGAAGAAGATCAACTACCTATAATCAATATGTATACTCATTTTCATCATTATGTGGCAATGATTACTAGCTATAATTGAAGTCGTCTGGGTTTCTAGCCTCTGGCACTCAAATTTCCAACGGTCTGATTTAGTATTTCTTGATTGACAGAAGCCAAAAACCCAGACGGCTTGCACTGGGTCAGTCACTTTTTAAAATTATGAAAGTAGGGTGTAAAAATTATTTCATATTTTCATTATTTCACTCTCTTTTTCAGCTTGTTTCCCCGGAGGATTTAGTAAATGCGTCAAGACAATTTGAAGCCTTAAACATCCCACTGAGGTACTAACAAAGATATTTTAATTCAGAGAGATTCAGAGAGATTTAATCTTCTAATCCCTAATATCTTCGAGTTTCCCTGCTAGCAGAACCTCACCTTTACCCTGACTCTTCTGTTCACCTGCATTCTGCTTGGATAAGGGAGAATGTCCTCTGCTTTGATTTAATGGCTACCATGACCATGTCTCGTACACTCCTACAGGAACTGGTTGATCATGTGTTCTTTCAATCAACCCGTACTCCTTCATATTCAATTGTAGTTTTTCTTTTCAGATTGCGTTCCTTCGATAGCGGCGTTCTCGTCATTCAGTCAATATCCCACAGCGATGAAGAAGTTATCAAGAAGACTAAGGAGTTGGTGGGTTTAAGTTTGCTCATGCATATCAAGGATACAATGCAGTTATTTCATGTGTGTTTAACATATATTTGATTGATTGCTTTTAGCTTGATGATAAAGGATCTCTTACAGCAGAAGAAATGGCTAGTGTTATTAAATTATCTGTCATGCTTGCGAAAGAAAGGTATGTGTTAAGAATGACGGACGGACGGACGGAAGGAAGGATAGAAAGAACGGACAGATGGATTGATGGAGAAATAAATGAAAAAATGAATGATGAATGAACGAACAATCGAATGAATGATAAAATGGATGAATGGATGAACGAATGAGTGAATAAATGAGTGAATGAATGAATGTCAAATGAATGAATGAACAAATGAAGGAATGAACAAATGAATGAATGAACAAATGAATGAATTGTATTTATAAAATAGCAAATAACTGACGAAATGAATGAACTAACACATGACCCAAGACAACATTGAAAGATTTTCCGGGTGAATGAGTCAGCAAATTAAAATAAACCGAGTGAATATGCTAAGGTAAAAAAGATTTACCATAAAAAGAATTAATCAGTTAAAACATGCGTTTGTTTCCCCCATAGATTAATCGTGACTGAACAAGCAGGCAAGGCATGTCGGGATGACAGCGTGGAAGGACTTCGATTTTATCCCAATCTATTCACAGAAAGATCGTCTTGATCTGCTAATATTCTACTCTGACTAAAACATTCTGTTCTAGAAAGTACTTTGCTATTTCCAGGGGCAGAGCCGAGTTGAGGTCGGGTGGGTACCCAATCAACCTTCCCTAGCCCTTTCCTGCCCCTCCACCCCCTCCCTCCCCTCCCTACTAACAACTAGTTTCTTTAGATAGTGTAAATAAATGTTAAGAATTTGTACGAATTAATGGTCACAATAAAAAGAATAATGAACATAGAATTTTGTTTGTTTGGTAAAGTTTGATTTTTAGCAAACATAAAAAGACGTTATTAAGGTCAAAACAGTGATCCAAAATAGGGACTCGATTTTATTGATTTAGGTTGTGGGTACCGGTAAGCACCCCCTCCCCCTCAGAGACCTGTTGAAATGCTCGATACTGGATGTTTGTAGTAACTATTTCTATACTCAAATACGCTATTTGGCATACATGCAAACGAACAGTACATTCATTTCTGCGATATTGCTTTTAGTTTTGGAAATATTTGAATTTCATTTCCAGAAGTGGTGGGTAAAGAGTTACAAGCGTACGCAGGTTTATAACCTACCCCTCCCTTCAAGTTTTTGGGCTACCTGTGTTTTAGGATTCCTAGAACGAACCCTGAACGAACCAGTTCACGTGACCGAGAAACAGGAAGCGACATTTGATAAGATAGTCAAACATCCTCATAAATCCAAAGGTTTTTAATTCCCACGATCTCTCCTCGTGCAAAGAAGTTCTTTCATCTGCTCTTCAAGAATCCGATACGACTTATGATCAAAGTTCGCGATTGAATGGAAACAAATCCAAAATGGCGTCGTCTTTTGAAGCAAACGTTACAACAGCGAAACCAACAGAACTGACTCCAAAATGTCCTTTCTTTACTTATAGTGGATATAAGTCAGAAACTAACCAGTACTTTTGTGATTATGAACCCTGGGCATATGGTTTGTTTGCCATAGCTTGTCTTCTGTTGATCATGGTGCCTTTGGTGTTGATCATTTGTTGTGTTGTGAGAAGTAGACACAAAAGGAGGTTTGAACGAAGGTTGAGAAGTACTCTTAGCAGCAATACTAGTTACTCTAGCTCCGAAGTGCCTTATCAGGTAAGTCATGCTCTATTCAGATGCTTGTAAAGCTCGCATGATTTTATATAAGACTACAGCTTCAAGAATTCTAAATGGACTTATAACTTTTAATAAGTTTTTTTGGTTAAAGTTTATCTAAAACTGCATCACCGTCTGACAAAGTGATCGATGGATTACGTAATTCACAACATAAATACAATCCTGTGTTAATCAGTTAAGTCATGTAATTATAATATGTGTGTTTGTCTGTCACCATGGGAAACAATGCAACAGTGGCTAAGAGAAAAGGTACGCAAGAGAGGGGGTGGAGGGCAATGGCCGTCTTAGAGCTAGAAAGAGAACTGTGCAGCAAAACTCTTTCAACCTGTAGAGGCTTTGCACCATCACAAGATAACAGCCATGACAGGAGTCACAAAATAAAGTCATTTTTCCTCTGGGAAACTGAATTCTTTCTCATGTAAATCAGATTAGACTAGATTCAGTTGTTCATACCTCCTGTAATGGCTGCCATCATGCGATGGTGCAAAGCCTATATAACTATCTGTGATATAAATATAGTAGTTCTAACCTTATTTTTTTTGTTCCATAGCCATTAATGCGTGATAGCCGTAAGAATTATGGTGCAGTAGAACATGAAAATACTTCATCCAGATTTTGTGAGTGAGACTATGAAACAATTAATACATGGGAAAAAACTTCACAGTTTGGTTACTAAGGGTTACAAGAGTTACACAGACAGGGACTGCTGAGCGTAATTTTGATTGGGGGGGGGGGCTAACGACCACCAAATACTGGAAGATCTAGGGGGTTTAGGGGCATGCTCCCATTATTGGGGAGGCCATAGCCCCCCAGCTGCCCCTGTTCCGTGCTCCCTGACAGAGTAATTTTCACCTAGTAGATTGAATTACAAGAGAGAACCAACATACTCTACTCACATATGACAGTGATCAGCCCAGCAGGGCTTGAACCTGGGTCTTGAACCCAGGTCACATTGGTGAGAGGCGAGTGCTCTCACCAATAAAATATACTGTGTTTGGAATTAATCTGTGCATTCCCATCTAACACATTTAACAAAACTTGAAATATTCATCATGTTTGGTTGTGGATGACTTTGGTGATAGTGGAGGAAATGGGACAAAAGGAACTACATTTAATCACCTGGGGCACAAAAAAATGTTGAGATACAAAGTTCATCTGATCATGCATGGAGAGGGGGAGCTTGGAGGCCAGGGAGAATACCCCAATTTTTCAATGAGTTAGCCCCACTCTCCCCCTAATTTTAGTCGTGTGCATAATAGTCTGCTCTGTTTTCCGATTTAAGGCCCCACTTGCGCATGCTCTGGGGTCCTTGAAGTTTCCTAGTTTATGAAAATGTGTTCATACTACCAGCCCAAATTCCAAAGAGAAACAGAATTAAAAGCAAATAGAAGTTATTTATACTATGTGTTTATTTCATAGCTCCAAATGAAGAGAGCATTAGTGAAGCACCTAGCAGTCAGCTACAGGATAATACAAGTACCACATCTAGTAAAGCCAGCATGTGCCCTAACTACGACCAAGCCTCGCTTGATTTTAGAAATGCATCTGCTCTTAATGCACCAAGAAATTCTGAAGTGCTTGCGAGAAATTCTAGTCAAAACTCCAAGAATGACGTCAGTCCGTATGCTTCAACAAAGTTGTTAACAGACTCAATTTCGCCATCAAAAGATGTGCCGAGAAAAGCTAAATCTCCCATATATGCTGTGTTAGAAGAACCATCTCCTAAAGAACCTTCATTAGGTAACACAGAGCAAAGAATTCCACCTGAACTAAAATCACCAGTAAATAATGTTAATATTGTACCAGAAGGTAATAAGGAAAATGTCAAACATAATGGACAACTACCTGAAGATACTGATGAGGAAACAAAACCCATAGTTGAAAGGCTTGATGACTTGTATACTCTACCAGAGGTTAGTTATGCTCCAAATAAGGAACCAAATGGCTCACCTCAGGAGTTAGATCTGTCAACAACTGACTCGGAAAGTAGAGAAAGTTCTCCAATTTATAATGTGTTAGAGCCACCATTACCAGATGTTCCGCAAACGGAGAAAAATCCAGAGGGTAAAGAGACTGTAGAGGAACAATTGGTAGATGATGATATTCATAGAGACGATAACAGTGAGGATACTAAGCTGAGTGCCGAATGTACAGACACCCCTGAAGAAACATACACACCTCTTCTACCACCCAGAGAACGACCCTCTGCTAATGCCGCATCGGATGGTACTGATTCTGATGATTATCAGCCTTTATTGCCAAAAAGACGAGAAAGGATAACATCAAGGAGTGTAAGTATGAAAGGCTGGGAAAAAATAAATGGTTGAGAGGATGGGAAATGCATGTCGAAAATTTATTAATGGTGTATGTGCTGCCTCATTGCTCTGATCTCGAGTTTGATCTTCAGACTCAATACGTCTGGTGAGATTATTCTTTCTTGTGATTTGAGAATTCTTATCATGAAACAAGGGCAATTTTATTTATTTTTTTTTTGTTGCATGAATTCCTAGACTGTTAAGAATTTGGAGTAGTTTAGGAAACTCATAAGTATAGTCTAACCAAGATTTCATTTCTTTTTTTATTTTAGGACTATGAGGAGTTGCTTCTGGAAATTATCAAAAGTTTGCCTGAAGAAGAGAGAAATGGAGCTTTTATAGTGCGTGACTCTGTGACTGACCCAGGGTCAAAGGTATGGGAAAAACAAACTTTTGTATTCCTCTATGACGCTTCATAAGACACTTCACAAGTTCACAGGGAGCTTAGATTTAAATTCTTATAATTTAGTGGTGATTTCTGTAGACTGCAAGCGAATCCTACTTTTTCCTCCAGACTCAGTAAAGATGAGTTTTTAGGATTCCTGTGGACACTTGGAGATTGGAACTGTCTACAGGAATCCTAAAAAATTGTCTTTACTGAATCTGGCAGGAAAAGTGGGACTTCCTTGCAGTCTGTGATTTCTGTGAAAGGAAAGAAAAATAGAAAAAATTAGTATTTTGGGCACCCTGTGGTATGGACATTGTTTTGAATAAACAACATGAATGATTTTTTGTTATTTTCAATCCAGGCTTTAACTGTGTACAACAAATCACCGAATAGTGGGAAAGAAGTCTTTAACTTTAAGGTAAATATTTATTATAGATTCAGGTCGAGTGTTTAATGGCACCATTTGTTGTGAGCATTGCAACAATTAAATTTGCATGTTGTCATGCAAAATGCAAGTCGTTTTTAGGCAGTGGCTTAGAACATGTTTAGGCAGCTTTGAACACTTTGAAGATCAATCTTATCAGTCGAATGTGTTCCAAGCTGTCTAGAAACGTCTTGCATTAAGTTTGGGGACATACAGGTACATGTACATAGCTGACAGTTGATGTCCTAGATAATTCCTATTGATTTCTATATCATTAATTAATTTTTATACTTTCCTTCCAGCTGACTAATAATAAATCCATCTTACCTGTCATTTAAGGTGTGCTTTAACGATGAAAGAGAGGTCTACTTAGCCAAGAGTGCCAAAAAGTTTCCAAGTCTAGAGGAACTGTTGCAATACCTCAGGTATTAGACATTACCATTAAACTGCAAATTTCATACTTTGCTCAGCCTATGTAGTGGCTGTTGGGTGAGAGTCTTTCTTCCCTTCCGCTTCCCCTATCGAAGGAAGATTTCATCCATACCCTTTCTTTGTAAGCTTTATACTGACAGTTATTGAATACAGTGGGTTCATTTGCCAAAGGTTTGGACATTCCATGTTATGTTATTTACACTGTCATTAGGGGAGACTTGCAAGGGTTGCAGAGGGCTATCCATTCAGCTCTGTAGCAGTATAATGGATATTTTGAGAGCCATGCATACAATATCATTCACTTTTTTCTTCCTTATAATATATTATAAATATATTTGAATTCGTGGAATTGTATGAACTATTATTTTTCATTTCATTGGATTTTAGGACGAACAAAGACATGCTTCCCTGCATACTAAAAAGCCAAGTGAATTGATGATCTTTATAAATGAAAAATGTATTCTTGTATTGCCATTATCTCACAATAATCCGGTAGTATAAACATGTCTGTAATCAGAGTATTTAGAAGCAAAATACAGTGCTTTTCATATTTCTATAGCCTAACAGACTCCAGATGTCTGGCATTTTGGCTTCCCTCAATCAAGCTTACAATGGACCGAGTACATTCCTTTCAGTGATAATGACATTTCCGTGGTTAGACAGCCATTTTCATACAGGAATTTCTTTATCGCTCGCAATCAAAATGAACTCAGCCCATTGTAAATTTGATTGACAGAAGCTAAACTACCAGACGTCTGAAGTTGGTATGTTGCAGAAATATGAACATTGCTGTGATCAGCTGTGTTGTCGGACATATTTGAAATGAAACTAAAAGTTAGCACAAGTTTTGATGAGCTTGTCTTAAAAGCCGTCTGTCTGAACCTATTTTAAGTCCTGCTGGGAAAATGACAGCAGGTACAGTCAACTTTTGGCTTGCAGGAACTGCAGTATTATGGACACCTCAAAACCCCTGGTGAAAAGTTTGACAAAGAAACTGGGTAAAGAACTGTAAAAGAAACCCTGTAAAATTAACTTCTCACGTGTGAAGTCTCATTTAACAATGAATGTGTATTGATTATAGCCTAGAAACTGCTCTCATATACAGCGCAGCAAAAGTCCACTTTGTAATATTTATTAAGGCATTATTCAATAATAGAGTGCGTTCAGTAAAAGTGTGTAACACAAATGACTAAATAATTTGTGCAAAATAGTGCTAGTTGAACAAAAGAATTAGCATAAAATAGTACAAAATAGTGTTACTAACGTTTTATACTTTTACTTTTGAATGCACTCTAATAAGAGTTATAGAAAATAGAAATTTAGTAAATAAATGTAGAAATAAAAGATTTTTTATTAGAATAAAATGGCCTGCGTCTGTTCGATTTCCACATACTTTCACTGTTGTGTACCAATGTTATATTTATTAGAACTGCAAGTTATTGACCAAAACATAATTTGATCTCTGTGATCAGCAGTCAAGAACAGAAATAATGCTCAATATGTACTCCAATTTTTTGGAAACATGATGAAATACTTGTTCTCGTTATTCGATTCAGTATGTGACAAAGTTGATGCCTCAACTAATCCTTGGTATTTTACATGTACATTCAGTGAACCGTAGAGTACAAAGCACTGTTGTGCATTGAGGAGTACATGTTGTTGCTGCCTGGTATCTGATTCACTTGGATCTCAGTAAATTGGGGTGATGGATCCTTTGTCATACTTGCGTCTGGTGAAAGAGACAAATAATTATGTCTGTTACTTGTCTGTTATAGTTAGCTGTCTATTACACCCATCGCAAACAACGCAGCTCAAGATTTCTGAGTTTGAGTACTCAGACTGAAACCCAGACAACAGGAATTACAGCTAGTCATCTGGATAAGTTGCATAATCATGAAAATGTAAGGATGTCATCTGGTTGCTATGGATACCATGGATACATAAATGGACACCCAATATGATACATCAAACTGTATTATCATAGGTATTATTAAGATTGTCATCAGGCTTTCTATCAACCAATATGGTCACCATGCCTTCTGGCATTAGAATTCCATTCTCTTGGGAACAATAGACCTTTTTACCTTCGTTATTTGTTGTGCCCATTTCAATATTTCAACAAAAGAACATTTCTCAAGGGAATGTCATGTGGTCTGAAATGGGCAATTTGCATTCGAAGGAAAATAGGTCTATCATACGAACTTCCTATATCTTACCTTCCTCTAACATCTGGTTGGCCAATTGTTCTTCCTCTTTGTATTTCTTGTGTTCAATATTTGGTCTTGATGCGAGTCTTGGACAAAGTTCACCCAGAGTTGGTCTTATCCCAAATCGTTCTACAAAAAAAATTAAGTTAACGCCAGTACTTAAATGTGTATGGTCATTCCAGAAAGTTTATCATTGCTAAGTTCAAGATTGTTTTTTCGTATTAGGTGAAGGTTTTCTATATAAATTTGTGAAGGTATGCTATTAAGGGGTTGGTAATTCTGATGAAAAATAAAAGCTGTCAGTAGCAATACTGCTAGTAACTTTTAAGGTAGGGTTACTAAAGTTACACAAAGTAATTTCAGGGATCGAAATAGGAAACAATTATAGCCTGCCAGTCCAGTAAATTTTGCCTGCCTTTTTATTATTTTTATTTTCAATTTGGCAGTTCACCGTTATTTTTGCCTGCCAAACCTTAAATTTTGCCTGGCTTTTGGCCATTGGCAGGCCGCTATTTTGAGCCCTGAATTTTCATCTGGCCCTTCTTGATTGAATAGACCATTTTTGAAAATGGCATCTATGACGTTAAATGAGGATTCTGAGAATGTCCCGGATGTTGAAAACCAAAGATTTCCACTAGCAGCATATGGGACTAGAATGCCCCGGATTTCAAAACACAACCATTATCACTCATAACATCTGGGACATTCTCGGGCTCCTCGTTTGACGTCATAGACACCATATTCGAAAAGTGTCTATTAGAACTTACTTGGATCGTCAGCCCTTTCTTGTCTCCTGTGCTCAATATGGTTATTGATAATAGACTGAGCCTGAAACACAAAACAAATCATTTACACCCAATTTACAGGAGCAAGTGTGGCTAAGCTAGTAAGTGCACTGCACCTTAACCAACAAAACCTCACACACTTGTTAAACATAAAAACACTCAAATCGACGCTGTGAGGTAACAGAAAAAAAGTCAAATTTGCGCCTGCTCTAGAGGTCAATAAAGAAGTTGACAGCTTGATCCTGCTGCACCAATATATTAAACACAAATTTTTGAGCCAACAAAGGCTGAAAAGAGTTGATCATTTTAGTGTCTGGATTGGAGATAAATAAAATAAAAATAACAAAGAAAAAAGAGTTGAACCTTACATAGTTTTGAAATTTTTATGTAACTTTTTATGTCACAGTGAACAGATGAATGGAAATTGGTTAATCTTAGTTGGGCAACTATTGATATGTTGTTTAAATAATACATACCTTTTGTTGACAAAGTATTCGATCAGGATCTGTTACTAATTCAGTGTTCGCCAAGTTGTTTTTTATTGCCTGAAAGAATAAATACATGATTTTATTGTTCTTGTGGTCCTTGGAAACACAAATTACAGCTACATTCAGAATGAGTCTCTGTAGAATTCTAAGGTTTTAATGCGAGAAAGATTCCAAACAGTACTACAAAGTTACCATTGTTTTCATTACAACCACCCCAACAGGGAAATAAGGCAATACACTGCCATCAATCAAAGTATGTATAGGTACCAAATGATTTGTTTGATTGCATGGCAATGTACATAATGCCTGATCCTCTTGATGCTACTGTTGTCTCAACCAGTACATATATAGCAATGAAAAAAGACAGGTAATGAAACTAACCATTGAGGCAGTAGATCTCGCATGAGCTGGTAGCTGTGTCTGGTATCGCCTGTCACTGAAGTCTGGTTCATCCTCAATCACTGTAACCTTGATGCTAACAGAAATAATTATGACAGAATAATAAATATTAGAAATACAAATAAACTTTGTAAATTGCTAGGAAAAATGTTTTCTAGAATATCGCTTTAGCAAATTGTTGACTCTCCCAGATGATGGGGGTGGGGGGGGGGGGGGTGGGGTGCTAGAGGGTAGAGTTCCCAAGTGTGGAGAATGTCATTGAGGGTTGTTATGGTGGTGGTCTGTGTGTGTGATGAGGGAGGGGAGGTTGACCAACAATTCCTCTCTGTGGTACGAGAAAGCCTTACCAACTCACAGATAAATACCTGTTGATGAAGGTTAAATAACAACCAGCTGAACTATTTTAAGATTTTTCCTAAATCTACTTTCACATTTACCATCTGTTTGTGAGGATTGTGTAAACGTTCTCAATCAACATGCCTGCAGCTCTTGGCTTACAGTGAATCGTTCCTTCTACAATATCTTTTGGTATATCAAATCCTTGATTCAAAAAGAACTGAAAAATAAAATTTTAAGTTTAATATTCAAAGAGAGAGTGAAGCTTACATCAAAGAGAGAATTGGAGTGAAGTCTTAATAATAAGCTTACTCTTTGTAGCTGTCCCCAATTTCCTAGTTTAGTTTTAAGCGACGTTCCATTTTCATAAGAATGCATCGTAACCTCCTGTGGAAAATACCACGAGAATATCTCTGCCACAAGGTATCCATTGGAGAAATCCCTGGAAAACAAAAACAAAAAGCCACTAAACTTATTTGTCCTCAAATTCGAAGAATTCTTCAGCAAAATACTAAGAATTTGTACCCTAAACGTCGTAATTCGTATAGAATTTTTACCTTCTGGTATTCCTTACTGTGTGAGTAAGGTCTAAGCTTTGTATCCATTTTAATATCTCTCTTGGAAGGCCGCTCATTTTTAAAGATTTTCTTTAGTTTTTTTTCGTTGTCTTGTTCAAAATGGCGCTGATCATCTGAGTTTGTAATCCCTCTTTGTTGCTATAGTGACAAGAACGTGACCGCGGGCTCATAACTAAGCTCTAGCTTTTCACGGCCTAGAAGAATGAGAGAAACTAGGTTCTAGTATGAACAAAACATTCAAAATTCCACGTGCGTGTGTTTTTGTTAATTTTATTGTTTGTTTTTAGAACTGGTTACTTTTCTTCAATATTTAGATATACAGTAATCTTTTTATAAGAAAGGAAAATTTTGACACACTAAAAAACTGAACTGAAAAAAAGATGTAGGGAATGAAGTTTCTGTATCAAATATTTGATAATTGAACAGTTAAATCAGAGTATATTTTGTCGTATTGTTTTAGTAATTAATCATTTAGATGGAATATAATGGCTCTGATTAACCCGCAGTGAGTGACCGGCCATTGAAGATCAAATCGATTTTTGTCGATCTTGAAATTAACTATGGTTTCATCAATATACTCTTTACAATACTCGAGTATACCGGGCAGTTTCGGTTGCAAACTTAGGACAGAACTTTACTCCTTCTTCAAGAAAACAAGAAAAAGGATAATGTTTTCGACTATCATGAATTTCTTGAAAGAAAAAAATTGTAAAAAGTTAGTATTAAAATTGGCATGTGAAAAAAGGGTAAAATAAATTTTAAATAGCGACAAATTAAATACCGTGGTAGCCGACTGGTAACTCAAAAAATACACTTAGATTGGATACGAAGCACCAACTAAAGCCGTTATTCTATTCGTCTGGCTGAGATGTTTTACGTCTTCTGTAAGAGCCTTTTCAAGCTTTTTTTTTTGTGTGTGTGTCCTTGCGCTTTTCGCTGTATTTCTTCATCCATCCAAAGGCCAAGCCGTCTAGAAAAGATTTGAATTGTAGATTTGAGTGAGTGAGCCAATATTCCATAGCAAAGATATTCACTAAAATTCTCGGCCATTGAAAAAACCTGAGGCGCTACCAACTTTAACCTTAAATATTATGCTGTACCTGAATATTTTTATCTCTGCAGCGGCCTGGTCAAACAATGTCATTAACGCAGTACCTGCTTCAAATCCCCATGTTTTACGCGTGCTACAATAATTACGTCAAATTATATTTCATTTAACTGGCACTCATCAGTTTTAAATATTAAGATTATCATCATTACTTTGTCAAAATTTTTTGTTTTTTGATTGTCTTTCTATAAATCTCATATATGAAACGAAGAAATTCCACTTCAGGACGATTTTATTCGGTGTATGGGGTATTTACCGAACACAAAAGGATATGCAAATTAGGTGTGGAATTCATTATCGTAGGGGAGCACGTGGAGGCTTTTAACTAACCACATGCTATCGTAGGATGCGCTTTTGTTGTTCAAACTCACATCTTGTAGCCGCTTTATTGCTCAGTTGTTCGTCTTTGAGACCAGAGAAAAAAACGTTTTAAAGGTTATTTCTTGTTTACGTAAGAATAAAGTGCACAACAAAGAATCGTAAAATGCCCTCCAGCTCAGAGAAATCAAGATAATAATCTGGAATTAACTACGGATGTCGATATACGCGTGCAGGTCTTGACTTACATCGGATCAGGTTTAATAGGTTTTGTAATCAACTCATGTCTTGCTCTGTCGCAAAGCAACAGGTTTACCCGCTTGAAGAATCGCGCTATAGCGACGAACACGATACAATGCCCTCGACAACCAATTAGAATCGAGATGATTTTGTAAGACGACCTGTCAGCCAATCGGGTGGTTCCTTTGCCTCTTCCTGCGGGTGGATCATAGCAAGCATTGGTGACCATATATTTTGCATCAAAAATTAATTTCTTTACATTTTGCCATCATAAAGGAATCTTTTGTGGTCTTGTTGACAAATCCTGCTATTCTGGCCCTGTCGCTTTCGAAAACGCTGAAAATATCTTGGCTCTTCGTCTCTGGTGTTGAAGTCTTCTGAAAAAAAAACTCTACTCAAAAAAAAAAAAAGGAACGTTCTTCCGGGGACCAGTTAAAGGCTGAAATTAATTCATTTAAAGGGAACAGCAGACGTTCGTGGGGCATTTAAAAGGCCAGCTGTCTCAGTTGAAGGAACTTTAAAAGCACAACTCAAAACTTCAGCGAAAGAAAACAACAACAAAACCAATCCAAAAAAAACTTTTTTTCCTTCAAGTCTGTGAGAAAAAGTCTTGCTATGAGGCCCGAAGAAGAAAATATCACTATGGAAATCACGTCTTCTTCGCCACTTGCTACTGTTATTGCAGTATTTTGCTTTATGACGATTGGAATAAATTTTGTCGTCTGCTACCAGATTTACCGTCGTCGCAGCCTTCGTTCTTCATGTACAGGACTTATTGTGGCAAATCTAGCCGTAGTGGACATTTTGGTGTCCCTCAAAGATCTTCCTCTCCTTGTTTCTGTTAGTATGACAGGACGATGGTATTTTGAAGAACATTGGTGTCGTTCCTATGGGTTAACTAACGTCATCTACATCATCGTTTCCGTCTCGACCCTTGTAACAATTACTACGGAACAGTACTTCAAAGTGGCTGACTCCAGGAAGAATTCTAATCATGGGAACTCTCAGAATCGCGCAGCGCTCCTCGGCTACATCATTGCTCACACTACTATGTCCTACTCCCTGTCCCTCTTGTGGAGTAAATATGTTTTTATCACACGCAAAGCGTTCTGCCAAGTGGACTGGCCGCCTTCTGGTTTAACCTTCACCTTAATCGCCTCTGGGATTTTCCTCTTGCCAGTGTCATTTCTCGTGTACAACCTGTTTAATCAAGGCAGCGATGAAATCCAAGAAGAAAAGTCCAAGCAACTCGCCGAGCAGTCAAAAGACAACAGTGATGAGGATAAAGAAACTGAATCTTCTCAAATCCGACTCCAGTTCGCAGTTGGTCTTTTCTTAATAAGTTGGTGCCCGTACGTCCTTGAAAGCTTTTTTTCAATCACCGACGACGTACCAAACTTGGTTGGTCTGTTCTGTGCTTTCATTCCTATCCTCACAACTACTCTCATTCCATTCTGGTACTTAAGATGGAGAAGACAAATGGAAAAGACTGCAAGTCCAAGAGCATTCATTCTGCAGCAATGCTGATACTAAAGAACTTTATTTCTATAACAATCAAAACTATTAAAATCAGTTCCAAAAATCTTTAAGATTAGATTTGCTTTGAGCGGAATCTCGAAATTTGATCAAATTCAAAAAGAATATATATTTCAAACGGATAGCGTGAAAATTTAACGCCGTTTGTACATAATGGCAAAATAGTTTCTTCTCAGTTTCGGTGAACATCATTTGTTCCGATTAAAGCTGATAAAAATTGAAGATAAATGTAAACAAAAATGAAGTGAATTTTTCTCGCTAAAATGAAATTGTAAAAACCAGAATTATTGTAAAGTATTATTTGATTGTTCTCCGGGAACAAAATAACGTTTATACAAAAAAAAATTATTTTAAGATTTTATATAATATTAGTTCATATATTTAGAATTTTGATTCAGAGAATTTATTTGTTAAATTTAATTATTCAGTACAACAAGAGGAAATAAAAAATTAGAAAATGAAAGTCACAGTACGTATTCACTTTTCGTAGCTATTAGGTAATTATTTATTATAAATTGACTAGGGTAAAAAGGTGCGGAAATGTTTGACATTTTGCATGGGCTTTTTTTGTTAGTACGTAACTCAGAGTAATTAGAACCACAGGTAGCCCAAGCTGGGTTTCTGTGGTGTCATATTATAAGGAAATATATGGGGAGCTATAAAAAACCTCAACTGATAAAATCGTCAAAATGTGAAATAAAGTAAAGAAATTTTAGCTTAACCTTGAGAAGTCATACCTTTATCGCCCTGTCTGGTTAGATTAAAAAACGATAAAACTGGCTTATCCGAAATCTAACCAGGCAGGCGACTTCTCAAAGGTCAGCTAAAATTTCTGTACTTTATTTAATTTTTGGGCGATTTTATTGAGTTTTTTTATAGATCACCATACATTTTCTTATAATATGACACCACAGAAACCCAACTTGGGCTACCTGTGTTAGAACCTGTTATAATGAGAATTCTGGACTGACTCACGAATAAGATCAAAATATGAGATCGTCAGTGTTGACCATTTATTAAGTGTAGAAAATGTTAATGAAACTGGAGTGGAAAAAATAGGCTTAAGGTTCAGCCTTATTTTTCTTTCTTGGAATTTTCTTTCTAACCTTCAAATTGAGTGAAGGAAGAGCGTGAAAAGTTAATCAACAAAATTGAGCCAGACAGAAAATCAAACAAAGAAGAAGAAAAAACAACAATAACAATGAACCAAAGAACAAAGAAAAAAAGAAAACGATAGTAAAAACTGAAAGATGCAAAGAAATGAAGAAACCAAGAAACGAAGAAAGAAAGGAAGGATGGAAGGAAGGAAGGAAAAAGGAAGGATTTGAAGGAAGGAAGAATTGAAGACGGAAAACTGAGTAAGCAGCAGAAAAACATCTGATTGTGTTTGCATACGCCTTTTCTAGACTGACCATATCAGTACTTGTACTTAGTGTTTATTGTCTGCGTCTTAAAGCCGCCCTCCCACAAATTCTGCACTCCTCGCCTAGCCACTTGAAAGTCCCTCAGCCACAAAATCAATAAGCACGCGCTATTCCTAATCAAATGAATTTTGGACGTTACATGTAACTTTTGACACATTTGCCCCTAGGCCGTTTTTATGACTATCTTTATGATCATTTCCTATAAGATAAAAATCAAATTTTTTTCAACATGGAAGATAAAAAGACATTTTATCCGCTATTGATGGGTACCCTGTGGTAGCCCATGAACCCTTGCCGTCGTAGTAAATATCATTCTACTTCCGATTCTTCGATCGATCGATCGATGAACTACATTTGAACTACAACAAACTATCGTCCTTTCGATCCAAGATTTCATGCTTTGGATGGCAAACTTTGACGCTATAATAGACGAAAACATCGAGACCGAAGATGTGTCTCGAGTTTCGGAAGATTATGTTCCAGTTAAGAAAGATCCAGTGGTTGTTCGAGGGGTAGGACACATGACAATGTAAGTTTTTTGTTTACGATATTTACGAGTTATCTTTGTCTTCAGCCCACCATCGTTTCCGTTCTTGGGCACGAAATTATTATCATCCTCAGTTCGTTTCATTTGTCATTAAACTCTTAATTCTTCTTTTCCAAAGATTTGGTCTAAACAGCAAGTTTGACCCGACTTTTCCTCAAGGACTTCACGCGAAGGTATATAAGAAACTTAAAATCTTACGAGTGTCGTTCAACACATGGTGGGCATTCGTGTTCTTTAATGCTTTTTGTTTCTGTAAAAGGAGTAATATTTCACGCTGTATAATCTTCTACTTATCTCTTTTAGTTAAATAAATACCTTCTAGATTGAAAAATGAATAATTTGGTTCGCTTCTAACCAAAACATGGCACTTATCCGAGAGCTCCTATTCTAGGAGCTAAGTCATCCATTAGTCACGAAAAACATTAGTCATTGCTCTTTGAACAAATATTCCCTCGAGGAAATACTAACTTCTACTTTATAAACTACTAGTTTATGGCTTTTGTTTGCTCTCGTTTTGACAGGAATTAAGTTTATTTTCATGTCAAAGAGACTAGTGAAAAAAGTCAACATTATTTAGGAAATCATGTTGAACTTGCAATTGTCTTCTAAAAATTTTTTGTAAGCTTTCAAATCAAATGGATTATAAGTCATGATTTATACTACGTCAAAATAATTAAATAATCTTATGATTTTGAAATTCAAAAAACAATGGAATTAATAATATTTCCTAGAAATGTATAATCACTTTGTTTTTCAGAGGGGTATATTATGCATGATTCTCTATGTACAGCTCAAAATTATAGATCTTATAATTTCACTTTGTCTCTCAAAGACATGTCTTAAAAATCGTTCCCTTAAAGATTTCTGATAATTTACCTACCAAAAATGATATTGAAAAAAACATGAATTATGCAATTCTCACGACAATGTGCCAATATTAGCATAGAAATGAATTATTGTATGTTTAGATGAGTATATGGGGTATAAGAGGAACAAATATTTGTTGAAAGAGAGTGAATTCTTGGACTTGAGTCAAAAATCTTATAAAATATGCAAGAATTTCCACTAGCTTTTGAAATATTCCTTCTTTAGTAGCTAGGGATTTCAGCATGTTTTCATAGGACTTAATAGACACCATGTACAGTGTAATAATAACATTTTTAAAAATAGCTAAGAGCTTTGTTTTTCCCCCTTCAAAACGAATTTAATAACGATCATTCTCATGTATGTTGTATCCTTCAAATTCAATTATAGCACAAAATTAATACTGGTTTTGCTATTGTTAACACACATGCATAAAACATAGCCAAGTTTTAAGCTTTGTAACTTACCTAATCCCTTCATTTGTTGATCTTGTATTATCTAATGGTGTTATCTTTTTCAGGTTGCTCCAGAGGAATTCAAATCTACTATAAATAGAGTCAACAGAGTATTGAGTAAAACTATGCCTATCAATATACGATGGATGTTATGTGGATGTATATGTTGCTGTTGTACATTAGGCATGTCCATGTGGCCTGTAGTTTGCTTAAATAAAAGGGTAAAAAGACTTTTTTATCATTATATTACTAGTAACAGTGATCTATTTTCACCAATCTTCCCTTCGCTCTTTGAGCTTTGGATTAAAACGTTGGTTGTGTCTTCAAGGGAAGGGGTGAAAAGAAAAAGAGGGGAAAGGGTGGGATAAATATAGGATATTACATGGTCGCGCGGAGATACAAATTTTATCTTCGAGTGTTGATATTATCTCTCACGAGTGAGTGCAGCAACGAGTGAGAGATAATATCAGCACGAGAAGATAAAATTCGTATCTCCAAGCGGCCATGTAATGTTCTGTTTATTATATGAAATCTTCAATGAAAAATCATGGAGAATTTGAGACTTGCTCAGCAAAAAGTTGAAATTTGACACCACCAGTATTGATATAAATCGTATCCCCACTGGCCACTGGTGGGAGTGGGGATATCAATTTTATCATTTTGATGTCACTCAATATCACACTCTATTTCATATAATAAAATAAAATATTGAAGGCGAACCAAAAGTGACGAATGAAGAGAAGACCAATAGCCAGAATAAGGATGGCACTATTATGTTAATTATACATTGCACAAATGAAATTAAAATTTTATAGCTGGTATTATGGTATCAAATATATAACATTTCCAAGCATTACTAGTTAACAAAGTAATAGTACTCAAGGGAATGACATGTGGTCTGAAATTAATAAACTACTTCCAATTTGAAAAGTTCTTGTTGAAAGAGAGTTATGATTGTTAAATATGTACACGCGTAGGATGAGCATGATTATTTACATATAAATCTTATGCATACTTGATGAGTAAAGATGTGAAATTCATACAAATATTACGCGTAGTATCATGTTTAAAGAATTATGTAATTCTGTGGGAAATGAAACCAAAAATATTCAAATTCCTAGCTTTCACTCATTATTGTCAGTTTAGGTTTCATCAGCCAGTAATTGTGAAAGCACATATTTTGCTGAATACCTTGGTAGCTGATTACGTTTCTCTTAGCTCTAATGACTGGACAAGAAAATGTTTTCAAATCCTAATTGCCTGATTCAAACAATTAATTTAGCTTATTTATCTTTATTCACGTCTTACTTTACTTGGCACTGTGATCATTTTTCATGATCTTTAATAGAGAATGCGATAATGTGATCAGGAAGCCACTGTCTTTCTATTAATTATTCCTAAATATTTAATGACTGAATCCTTTTTTTATGTTCCTAGACAAAACATTCAATAAACAAGATATTGGATGCAGAGAACTGCCATCTTTATCACAAGGTAATTTAGGCTATAGCATTAAGAATAGAGATAGTGGTTGTCATAGTGATGAGGGTACAATCAACTATCACCAATACAACCAGGATTGGATTAATAAGCACTGTGTTGTAAAGAAAGGTCTGAACCCAGGTGAATGTATATTTATCAAAGTAACAATATTTGTCGAAGAAACAATATTTGTATTATGATCATCCGGGTGGATGTAGTCCTGAATATAAATATGACCTATCTGACTTTATCCTTCACTTGACTCTGAAGATGACTTCCGCTCTATAAATATGACCTATCTGACTTTATCCTTCACTTGACTCTGAAGATGACTTCCTCTCAGGTTGTCGAAATGTCAGTCACATCAAACAGTCCTTCTCAGGACTACATCCACCCGGATGATCATAGTACAAAATTAATATTGTTTCTTCGACAAATATTGTTACTTCAATAAATAAGCACTGTGTATCAATGCTCACTAAGCACTCAGGGAAACTGAGTCTTGCAAAAATGGAACAGGGAAATAAAAAGAAAAATCAGAAAATAATTACAGCTAATTACAGTTATTTTTTTCTCTGTTGAAAAACTTACATGGAAAAATTGTCAGATGAATTTTTAAGAGGAGCCAAAAAAGTGTAAGGACTCAGTTTCCCATCATGCTTTGCACTAGAAATTTGAGCTCATGCATATTTAGCTATTCCTACACTCACTGCCTTATGTGAGTAGAGTGTACTTTGAGGGTTTTTCTCTCATTTAACTTCTTAATTCTTGTGTTCTGCCAGCCCCCACATGCTTTATCACTGCACACAGCATAGCAAGAATTTTCCATTTCTTCATTAGGGACCCCTTAGAGAGGGAGGGGATGGGGGGCTGCAGACTCCCTAGTTTTTAATACTGTATCTTCTAAATTAAGCCCCCAACTTTTAGTCCTACATATACTACTAGTTGTTTGTTGGTTCTCTCCTGTGCTTCAATTAAATAAAACTTTCTTTTTTCCAGCTTGGACTTCACTGGCATTTAAATAAACAGAGGTGCAGTTCAAGTAACATGAAAGAATATGTAAGTAAATACACAATAAATACACTGAATCAAAATATGATGACTTATATGAATAACTATCGTTCTGGACTGACTAGCCTCTCACACATAAAAATGCTTTTATGTTTGCATGTGAACACAACGCTTATTAGCTAAGGACGACAGTTATTTAATTTTCTTAATTATTTGTTAATCAATAATTAATATATATTTTGTTTCGTTTTGGCAGGTTTTATTAATAGATTTTATACCAATGACAAATATTCTACGGCCGGATTGATATCTCTTCAAAAAGATCTCAAGTTCTTGTCTATACACACTCTGGCATTTCCATGCAACAGTTTTTATATACATGGCTGTGATTTCAGCAGATAATAGCTATCTAAAAATGTGATTTCACTGACTGAAATCCCAGTAATTTAGACAATTTAACTACCATATCTAAACTGAAAACGTGTGAGAAACGTCATATTTGTAAATTATGAGCATGTTCTTATATATGGAGATTAATATGAAACTGGTAATCATGAAATAACTTCACTCAGTCTGGAGGAACAGTGCCACTACATACCTTAATAATTTTGACCTCAAATTTGTTTGAGCTCCCTCTTTGTATTCTTTTAGTAAGTCAACTTTTGTCGCCTATGATGATTGAGGAGCCAACTGAATTTTGTTTTTTTTGACATCCATTGAAGTGAAGATGCTGATGAAAAATGAAATTCAAATTATTTCCTTAGCAAACATTTTGGCTTATTTAACCTATGAACAGGCTTCATGGAAGGTAAAGAGAGAGGAGAAGGGTGAGAGCTTTCTTAAAGGAGAACTCTATTCTTTTTACGACCTATTATTGAATAAATGTTCACAGTTTACTTAACTCGTTTCCAAAGTTTCTTTGGCATATCTTGTAATACAGCCAAGAAATAATTCTTGAAAGTAGCGATAAATCGCTGCCATGGACGCCGCCATCTTCGAAGCTCTTCTGAATCTGCAAGAGGCCAGCGGTTCTCTCTCGTGACGTCATTGCGCGACTGGTGTTTACAAGCACTGTGTGTTTCGTCTATTAAAGTAAGCTTGTGTCTTCTTACAGTCAGGGTTTTCGATAGATTATCTCGAATTAAACATGAGTTCCTCGTCTAGTACCACGTCAAGTGTTAGTAGTGTGTCAGGGGATGA
This sequence comes from Anthopleura sola, assembly GCA_023349425.1. Taxonomy (NCBI): domain Eukaryota; kingdom Metazoa; phylum Cnidaria; class Anthozoa; order Actiniaria; family Actiniidae; genus Anthopleura; species Anthopleura sola. Next base: position 3,383,374 of record JALHLI010000018.1, on the reverse strand, counting down.
TTTTGATGAGTTTTTAGCCGAAGAAACAGAGATATCTTTTCAAGGCTATCAATTCCAGCCGACTCGTTGTGGCTCATCAAGTGATGAAGACTCGGACAGCAACTCTTCCAATTCTTCAACTCAGGAAATGAATGTCCGACAACAGAACTCAGATTGGTAATTAAGTGATTTTTTTTTAAAGCTCAACTGGTTTTATTTTAGACGTTCGACTGATTATTCTTAGGTGTACGTGCAACCATTGCCAAATAATGGATCGAGAAGTAGAGTGTGTTTGTTGTCAGGAAGTGCCTCAAGTAATGGGTAAAAATCAGCAAGTTTTCGAAGAGGAAAATCTTGGCGACCCAATAACTTGCATAACTAATAATCCTGGATTCAAGGCCGTTTGTTTAAATCGTTGGGTATTGGAAGCAGCATGGTCTCAGTACCGCCAACATTATGGCAATAAGGCTCATGAAGGTCCTGAACATAAGAGAAATCGACACATTGCGTATAGGCAATTGGTTCGATGGTGTTGGGGTGTTTTGGGTAAAGAAATTAGAGTTGTCTTACCTTCTTGTGCAGTAATGTGTATTCGTGCTCATTTCCCGCCCCCTGGCCTTGAGGAAGATTTTGAATTTACTGGGTTTCTTTATGCTGATGTCTAGTAAGGTGTGTTTTTTTCCTAAAGATTGAAAATCAAATAATTAGAGTGATTTAAGAAAAACCATAAAACATCACTTCATAATTAGTGCCAAATAACACTAGAAAAAATAGATAACAAAGTATTTTACAGACATTATTGCTATTTAGATTTAATACTATTTCATGAGTATATTTTCTTGCTACACAATACAACAAGTGGTAGGGTTACTAGAATTACAGAGTAATTTTCATCTAGACACTTCTAGATCCAATTAGAATTTAGAAGGTAATTTTTGCAGAGGAAGGAAAACCAAATAACCTGAAGAAAAACCATTGAAGCACAAGAAAGATCCATTGAACATGCTCTATATACATGTACATCTGTAAGAAGTGCACACTGCTACACAACCCATGCTTCCCTATGATTTAAAAGTTAGAATCCTTCTATTATTTACCTCTGAACAAAGTCCATTTATGTCAGTTAAGACACCTTTTCACTTTTTCCTCTTTGACTTTCTGATTTGCTTGCTGCTAAAATAATTTAAGTAATTAATAGTTAAAATACAATCACATTTTCAGGAACTGTATATTGTTATGTGCAGTTGCATGTATGTGTGGGAATCATTTCATAAAATACCTGTTATCACATTCCTTAAGTTAATCTTCCTTTTTTTTTACTTTTTTCCCCATTCTTGAAATATGTTGCTTGATTACATCTTCTTTTGGTGGTCTTTTAAGAGATGCAATGTTCTTAGGGATGTGTTCTGGTACTCTAATAGCATTCTTTTCTCCAGTCTCATGGTATTCCATCACCACATCCATCAGGTTTGTTACAAAGGTGTAGGATTTCTTTTCTAAGATAGGTTTAGCCACCCAGGTTTTGCGATTTTTTGGAAATACTACTTTGTATCTGCTCTCTCCTATCCCTTTTCCTTTCTTCACTGTTGCTTGTTTTCTCTCACAGTTGCTGTTATGATCTAAGATAGTCAGCTGTGTTCTTCCCATCATCCCTTGGTAGGAGAAGTGACTTCTTTTGGGCAGATATTTCAAAAGGTGTGAATGATAGACTTCCAGGTTTCCTGTGTGATGGAATTCTGAAAGTTTTTCAATGGCTTTCAACAATTTCTTGTTGCAAACAATATCTTCTAGTGCCACATGAGCAGGAGAACCAGGCTTCATCCAAACTATTTTTTTCTGTTCCTTTTTAGTTAACTTGTGGTGTTTGCATGACTTGAATATTTTCCCCTCTTTCCAGCGGTGTTTATTAGCAACATGGTTTACAATGGAAACCCAGTTACTCACTAAGACTTTCGGATCCTTATCACAGGTTTGTGCACACCACCACAAATGATTAACTACACTCTTTATCCAAGGTGAGAGTTCCTCATAACCTTTTTTCTTTGCCTTTTGAGTCAACTTTTTTGTGACTGACTTTGAAATATGCCAAACATCATACTGATGTATTATTTTAGGATAGTTCTTTCTTAAATTGGCAGTGATTTGAGTATGACGATCAGTTGTCAAGGATCTAATTGGAACTTTTAGGTTTAGAAGTTTGTCTAGGGACCTTTTACAACCTTCATATTCCATGGCATTTGATGATGATACTTCTGATACATGGATTAAAGAGAAATCAACTATTTTATTAGTGTCTTCATCCATTAAACTGTAAGTGCCATACTTTGCACTAAAACCTGGGCTGTCTGACCTTCCATCACCGCATAAATTTACAGACCCTTTCTTCTTTACTTCATCAATCAAGGGTAGTTGTTGTTCTTTGTAGACCTTATCAATAACTGGTAATATGTTGTTGTTCTGGATCTTGTAAAAGTTAGATTCACTAATGAACTTCAGTTTAAGAGTACTAGCAAAAGAGGCAAGTCCTTGGTAAGTACCTCCAGAGCAAACTATAGCAGCAGGGATTTGAATGTTTCCAACAGGGATGCTGTTAGCTGTTGTTGGTTGTGAATTCCATCTATTGGTATGATGTTGGAGACAAAGGGTGGTTATTATAGTCATACTACCAACATTTGTTTTTTTTACCTCACAAACTGGGGACCCACATTGCTGGCACATTCTTAGCAGCTCATCAATTTTGCTGTCATAGACTATGAATTTCCACTCTGTTTCACAGTTGATCTTCTCAGATTCTGCTTCACTGCTTTCATCTGTGTTTGTGTATGTGTAATCATCATCAGAATCATCCACACTACTTTCTGTTTCTCTATCATCAGAATCATCAAAACTATTTCCCATGTCAGTACACAAGGTCTTGTTTTCAATAGTAATAGCTTCAAATGGTTTACTTTCACTTCCTTTCACTGGTTTGTATGTAGAATAAGTATGATCACTTAGATGATCCTTGTAGCCACCTACATATATTTCAGTATTGGGGTTTGAGCTCTCATCATTTTTCATTTTATGACAACAGGATTGGGTTTTCAGTGTTTGTATTCCAATGCTTCTGGTTAATTGTTTTGCACATTGTGTTGCTGCATCAACTTTTGTGTTCAATTCAATAACTTCCTCTTCAATATAATCAACTTCAGGAGTATTCTCAGTGTCAAGATGTTCCACTTCCTCTATATTTGGATTTAACAAACATTCAATTTCCTTAAATGAGAAAAGGATAAATGAAATTATTGTCATTTGCTTAAAATGTGCATATATATATGCCATATGTCTGTTTTATAAATCTATTTTATCAAACATTATTAATAAAATATGCATTATTTATGTTTAAAGTGGTATAATTTAGATACTCATGATCAATAATTATAATTTTTAAGGATTATTTGCCATTAACTAAAATAAAAATAAATATGATTTACCTTTGTTTTATCTCTTTTACGTAGTCTTTGTATGGTCTTATATCGTTCAAGTTTTTGCCTTGTGTGAGGGAAAATGGTTGGAATAGACCCAGGCTTAAGAACTTTCTTGCTTTTCTGCCCACAGAGATGTTTATAGGAAACTTCAAAGCAGTCTTGGGTGAAGTGAGAGCTACAAACATAGCACGAATTCTCTTTGCCAGGATTTAGACGGCTAGTTTTTGAGATCCAAATTTTTTTCGACTTGGCATCTTTTGGTAATCGGTGATAAGAAATTTCTGTTCCTTTAGTCTTCTTAGAGCCATTAGTGCAACCAGGGACCATGCAGTGAGGCATTTTCTCAAAAAGCACGATTTTAACAAGTTAAAATAAAAGCACACAAAGATTTTTTTTCAATTTCGCGCGATCTGCTTGTAAACACCAGTCGCGCAATGACGTCACGAGAGAGAACCGCTGGCCTCTTGCAGATTCAGAAGAGCTTCGAAGATGGCGGCGTCCATGGCAGCGATTTATCGCTACTTTCAAGAATTATTTCTTGGCTGTATTACAAGATATGCCAAAGAAACTTTGGAAACGAGTTAAGTAAACTGTGAACATTTATTCAATAATAGGTCGTAAAAAGAATAGAGTTCTCCTTTAACTCACTCTCCCCTGAAGGCATGTTCACACGCTATGGCTCCCCCACCCCTCAGAGAAAGATTGCTCCCTCATCCTTGATAGGAAGGGCAAATGAAAAGAGAGACAAAATTCCTCAGGCAACATTTCTCCAGATGAAAGTTTTTTCATTTATTTTTAAGATTTATTTAGAGCCTTTGGAATTTTGGACATAATTAATCTTCTTCCACAGACCAGCAGTTATCCCATTAGAGAATAGATTAGTAATCTTTATAAGATTTATATATGCATCTTCTAATATGAATACCACTGTTTCCATTGCTATGCGCTGGTCAAGACAACAGTCATGACAGATTAAGGGCAATAGACTACTGTCAATCAAATAAATCATACCCAAGTACCTTCCCACATTTTCAGTTTCAGTTTATTTCGTGCTTATAATAGCATTACAGCTAATCCCAGCACTAGAGGTCATTATAATAATATTATACAATAGCAGTATCCAAGACTGTCTAAATGTCTCTAGTAGTAACAAACAATGATGCCTGCTCTTTGAATGTATAAACATTTGGTACGTTAACGCAGGTTGTTACAGTTACCAGTATGATGGTAGTCTGTTGCCGATTATAACTTGTTGTGAGTGTTTGTCGAGATCAGCATGAGCAATGAAAACAAAGGTAACGATAAACTTAGAAATAGGGGAGACTGTGATGCATTGTCTTAAATCAGAAGATATTATAATTATACCCATGCTGAAAAGGTCATATCAGTTTCAATAATATTTATTTTCTATTTGTTCATTAATTTGTTTTTTAAAACTTAATTCCATTCCAATTGGACTATCAAATTAAGAACCATATTTTAGTAAGATATTCAGGAATAGAAGGGGCATTATTGTTTTGGTTTTAAATATTTATTTCTAACTGCAAGCTTAAATCCTAGGGATAGCAACAAACATAAAATAATGACTAAAAGTAAAGAACAGATTTGATGCATCTGGCACAGAGCCCAGCCATGCCATATGCAAAAGAACTCACAACAGAGAGTGAAATCTCTGCTCGACATTATAAATTTCGTATCATTAAAAGTTTTAACACTTATGATTAAAAAAATCCTAATGCATAATGATTTGCAGTGAAAACAAAATCATAGTATTAGTTGGAGCAGCAGGGACTGTGGAGCATTCTTAGTAGTGGTAGAGACAGCAGTTTTCATGTGAGTGGGAGACATATTGCACTGACTTGCAGCACGTACACAGTATGACTTAGCTGTAACATTGCCATTGCCTTCCAGTAATTCTTCAATCACAACATGTACAGGCTGTAGTTACGTATTGTACTTTTCCCACTCATGTGAAAACCACTGTGAAGCCTGTAATGTTTAAGTACAGGTGTTCAGAGTAGGGTGACTGCCAAGCCCATCTCTCATCTCTGTGGTCCTAGAGTACTACTCAGAGAGACAGACTAAATTAAACTCTGCAGTCCGAGCACCTGTTGTGCCTCAGTGTAAATAAATAAACTTTAGTTATATCCTCTTGATTGATCTAATCTGATTATTCTCAGGTGGTATTTGGATTTATTTTTATAAGTTTTTAAAGAAAAAATTCAAAGCCAATTGGTTCTCGTGATTTTAAATAACAGAAGCTTACTGACAGTAATATAGATTCCTTGCATGTGATGTCAAAGCAGCTCAATTTGGAGGGAAAAAACAAAAGAATTTCAATCTCCTGAGAATTGGAAACCTATTGTTTTCTCCTGCAAATTGAGCTGCATTCTGACGTGTGCTGCAAGGGATCTACAGTCTGAGTAATGTACTTTTATTTTTGTTACTAAAAAAAGGATTGCAATAATTTAAGCGTGAACATATTGGGTCGTGATGAGTTCTTTTTTTTTTTTTCTTAAAAGAATTAATAATTCTGCTTTTTTAACAAGATTTTCTAGCTGTTATCTGAATTACTTAATTTTTATCTGACCCAAAATCCATCAAAAAAATTGATCTCTGTTTACCACAAACCTCATCATGACCCTGAACTTATATTATCATCAATAAAAAAATTATACCAATTTCTATCATACATTAATCAGCATTTTTAGCTTGTGGGTTCAAAAAGTGTATAGTAAGATATGCATGTATATTATGTCATAATCAATATTAAGCATTATTGCAATATTTGTTTCATTGCCTCATTCTAGAAATTGAAAAATATTCAATAAATAATGGGTGCATGCATGCATCAAGTTTTTCATGCAAAAGTGAATTATAATTTATTGTTTTTTTTGAGGTGTTTGGGTTGCATTTTTAAAGCTTTCATAATTTTTACTTAAGAGATTGATAAAGAAAAAATAAGACAAAAGGAAAGGAAATAAAAAGAAAAAAGTAAAGGATCTTGATTTTAGTTTCATTTATATATTTATAGAAAAAAGTCCTAAGCATTTCTCATATTTCTATGGGAAGTTTGTTAAATCACTGTTTAATGTAAAGAAATCACATAAAGATATCTAAATAAGCATAAGCATTGAGTATGAAAAAATCTAATAAATTTTTGGTCTATCAGCTAGTGTCTTGTCAATCTGTTGATTACGTATTCCCTGGAGTATGATGCTTTTGTTTTTAACTATATTAAAGGATCTTTATCCCAATACATTTTAAATGGAGCAGCTCCACCCCAATGAAAACATAGCAGATCCCAGGGGAGGGATGGGGGAGGGGTGTCTGGGGGTCCCTAGTTTCAATATTCTCATTGAAAAAGCTCTTTTTTTGCTTAGTATAGTTTGGAACCCCCCTCTCAAAAAATTCTTGGATCTACCCTTGCTATTTAGGTAATATTTGACATAAATGCTGAATTGTCCTCACCTTTCTGCAGATTGAGTGTCTGTAACTTTGAATCCAATGTTCCTATCAAAGCTGTAGGAATACGGTGTGCAGATTTATCAATGCTTGGTTCTTTAAAAAAATATCTCTATCAGTAAAAATAAATGAAACTAAGAATGTACTTTTCTTTCGATAGAAACTTGGAATACACATAAAACGCTTAGAGAACTAAAAAACAAAATGAACGGAAAAAAAAATAGAAATACTATCCCAGCATGCATTGCATCTGCGATTTTGGCGCCAAATTTAATCAACCACGTGACTCGTTCAAACAAAATGGCGGACAAAACAAGAGTTCCTATAACACAGAAAAGAAAACGCAAAAATACACCACAAAAACTCATTAGAAATAGTGATTCTACCGATTCCGAGAAAGAGATAGAGACAAAGAGAGGTAAATGTAGTGTCAAAGTGAACAATTGTGAAAATACAGAGCGAAGATCTGCAGTGCGTGGCTTACAACTTACTAAGTGTTGATTTAGCCTTTTATTTTCGCTTTTTAGATGTTTTCTAAAATTTTCTGTTGTATGAAATTGTGTTGTTCTTACTGATTAACTCATAAACCCTTTGTAGCACGTCGTAATGCATTCTCAGGAGATTGAAATTCTTTAGTTTTGTTCTCCAAATTGAGCTGCTTTGACGTCACGTGCAAGGGGTCTATACCATTTGAGAAAATACCTCTTGGAATAGCAAATAAGCTTAGTATTTTATCTTTAATCATATCCATTTTGAAATCATTAGCAAATCCTGCAATCTGATTGGCTACAAAGTGTGCGATTTAAGCATTAATTGCACTATTTTGAATCATTAATTGCATCATTTTGTCAAACAATCACTTTCGAAGCTACATATAACTGTTGAGTATTTTGATATATTAAGTTTCAAAATGGATATGATTAATAGTTAATAGGTAATAGAACTGAGTGTCTTGCAATTTTGGGCAAAAATCACACTCGTGATTAACAAATTGCACTCCCGCTGCGCGGTCGTGCGATTTTGTAATCTCTTGTGATTTCAGCCCAAATTGCACTCAACTCAGTTCTATTACCATTATTAATAATTATCATTGGATTTTTTTAAGCAAAAACAACGCCTCAAGACATTAAAGATGAAATAAAAGACAAGTTCAAAATGGAAATGCCTCAAGATTTTTATGACTTTTGGGAATTTTGCAAGACTTTGGACACAGATAAACCTGAATGTAAGTAAATTCATCAAACCAAGTAACCAGGATTGGTCTGCAAAATCTTAGGCCCAGTTCAGACATCACCCTTTCCACGTTGAATCTAATTGCATTTAATTCTGCTGCTCGCAGTGAACTCAATACCATCTTGCTTCAAGACGATGCAACTGCACATGATTTTTATCCATAGCTGATGTAATATTGAGCCCTTATTGCATTTGATGTGAGGAATATTTAAATCAATGCCAATCTGTGGTCATTTCGTGCAACTGCTTTATTCAAATTTAATTTTCGACTGGTCCAGATGTTACACTATATCATACCAAATGCAACTATTCGCTTTTATCATGTGGCGGCCATATTGGTTGAAACAATAAGTTTGGACTCCCTTGGGTCCCCTTGCCCTAGATTTGAGGCATTTCAGAACTTCAAAACAAAAGTTTTTCCTCTCATGGGAATAAACATGGCTGCTGTTTGATAAAAGCCCATTAGATTTGATGCCGCAAAAGTCTGATGTCTGAACTGGACCTTACTGTTGTTAGATAGTTGTATTTAAAAGTGTAATTTATGAATGGCTAACATGTGTCAGCCATCATTACAGCTATGTTGCTAATCAGTGGCCAATATATGGTCACTAAATGAACATGAAGCAGCTGATGCTGAGTGTTTTCATGACAGTCATGTTGGAGGAGAGGAACGGTGGAATGCTTTTGCATAACAAGTGATTTCATTACCCTATAGAGAAAATTTGTGGTGTCCTGCCCTACGATATAGCTGCTGTGAAACCTCTTGGCCATTACTTAGCGTCATTCCAAATCATTAAATTTCTTTAGCATTATTATTGTTATTTTTGAACAAATTTTTATACTTTAATAATCCATTATTACTAATATCTACATAGGTGCATTGATTGACGCACTGGATTTGGAGCTAGTTGGCCCATATGACATATTGGCCAGGAAATTCAAAGACATTGATGAAAGTTCAGTTGTTTCCTATCATTTGCACTGGAGGCATTATTACGACCCCCCTGAATTTCAGACTGTCATAAGAGCATGCAACAGTGATCAGGGCTATCACATTGGATATTTCAGGTTAGTATGATAATAATTATTGAATTATCATTCACAGAACATCAGGTGCTGCCCTTCTTTATGGTGTGAGCAGGGATGGCCATTCAAGTGGTAAAATGAGGAGGTCGCCTCTGTGGTTTGCCTCTGTGGCTTTGGGTTTAATTTCCAGTCTCTGCATGCGAGCAGAGTTTAAGGTTTTTTCTACCTTTCCAGTTTTTTCTCCCTACTCTCAAACTGACGTTAACTAATTCAAACTGGTTAGAGTTGTGCTCTAGGGTCATACATGGACTGTATAGTGGCTGCTACTGGCACCTTCACAATACTTTTTTATTTCATTACCCAAATTCTTTCTCATTAATTGTTTTTTATGAGGTCAACCCTTTTGCATTTTACTCCCTTATTTATCACTGTTGGTCTACCTGTGGTCATCCACAGGAGGCCCAAAATTGATATATAATCCTTTCTGTGTTCTCAGAGATGACCCAAAGAGTCTGCCTGTGTTTCTGGCATCCAATCAAGCTGATGTCAACTGTGAGATGACCATCATGGGGGGAAATCTTTTCTCTGCAGTAAGGTAAATGACAATACAATATCATAATAAATTGTAACTCTTTAAATTTCACACATGGGCTTCCTGTGGTTATCACAGTTTGATAAACACAGAAATTGCCTTATATTTTTAGAGACTTTGCACATGCAAAGAGTCTAAAATGTGGCTGAAAAGACAAAATTTCAGTCAAAATAATACTAGACTGAGTTACACCTGACATGGGTTGACTCATCTAGTATCAGAGACTTGTTTTGATAGAAGATTTTGATCAAACAAGCTTGAAAATATATATATGAAACACCCTTGTTTTGCAAGGGTAATGGTTGGTAGCACTGCAGCTAACAAACCTGTGGTCTGCATTCAATCATTGAATATGTATTTCAAAGTGTTGATTATCACCTAAAATCCTATCAACATGCACCGTCTTCTGTCTCGCATGTTGTATGAGACACAAGATGTCAAATTCAAAATATGAGACACACAATGTCCAAACAGTGTCCAAATCACTTTGTGAGAGACACAAGATATCAAAATCACTAAATAAACCAAAATAAAAAGACAGAGCTGGAATAATTTTTTGTCGCACAGCATTTATCTAGCTGACGTTCTCAAGAAATGCAAAGTCAAACCAAAACAAAGCTCCTTGAAAAAGCTTCAGTCTTCGCTCACAGCCAAAGCCAAGGAACTAGAATACAATCTATCTCCACTGACTCCTAATATCAAAGCAAGAAACAAAAAATCAAACTCCAAAACTTTTCATAAAGCTGGAATGGTTGTTCCTGTGGATGCCACAGAAGTGGGCTATCGACCTTTGACAGTCACTGATGGTGAGTATTGATGTTTCTTCAAATACTGTACATTCATTATCAATAAATATATAATTGAGGATTAATGAGTTATATCAGGGAGGTGTTATGTAACCCCCTTGGGTATATATTTTTAAAATGATTAAATTATTTTTAAAAAATCCACTTGTGTTCTTAAGTCTACTATGACTTTAAAATGACTTCCACTTATTAACCAATCAAAAGCCAAGGAGATGCAATCCAGCCAATCAGAGTGCTCAATATATTGTGACTTAATGTGATGAGTAGGTAACGCCCTTGGAATGCAATGTTTCTAGGGCTGGATGGATACCAAAATGCACTGAGAGACCCGCTCATTACAACTACGCACAACTTTGCATGTGTTCCCTCACTGCGTGCAGAACTTTTCTATGACCTCCTCACCCATATTTTCTCCTCTCAGAGGAGGGGTGGGGTAAGATAATGTCTGTCCACTCATACAACTACCGTATGTTCTGATGTTATTGTTGTTAAATTTCTACCCTTATTGATTGCAGCTGAACTCAAAAAAATCCTGAAAAAAATATCGGAAGTTAAAAATGAGAAAGAGCGAGAGGAAGCCTCAGAAGAACTACAAGAAATCCTGACCTACGTGCAGTTTGCGAACGATGAATGTGATTATGGAATGGGTCTGGAGTTGGGCCTGGATATCTTCTGTTTTGGCGAGAAAAGGTTCAATAATACCATCTTACAGCTTATGCCTTTGGCGTATCGTCTGCTTGGACGAGACTTGTTTGCTGAGATCAGTGAGATCCATGTTAAGCACAGAGACAGAAAAGAACTGAGTCAACTGCCAGCCCAGTAGTAGATTGTTGTAGATAATACGTCCAGGGGGCCTCACTCCATTTTACAGCTAATGCCTTTCTCTGCTAGGACGAGACCTGTTGGCTGAGATCATAGAAATTCACACTGAACACAGAAAAAGAAAAGAACTAGCTTAGTTAATTGCCAGCCAAGTATCACTGTAGGTAGAGTCCAGCGTGCTGTCACTTCATGGTTTACAACTAGTAACTCTGGCCAATCGACAGGTTTACTGAAAGCATTCTTATTCATTGAGACTCACATTCAAAACATGCAAAGAGAAGGAAAATAACTGATTCTAGTTCCCGGACACGTAGTAGATTAAGGAGAAGGTCAAAACAATTACTATCTTACGGGACCCGATTCAAAGGGTGAGGGGTGGGATAACCCGGTACCCACCACCCGGTACCCACCACCCGGTACCCACCACCCGGTACCCACCACCTCTAGAAGTGAAATCCTGGAATTTGTACTCAAATTCTCCAAAGATCCTAAAATCAAATCACAGAAATAAATATTCCATGTTTTTGCATGTATACTAAACAACGCATTTGTGGACACCCAGTATCGACTATTTCAACAGGTCTCTGAGGGGGGAGGGGGTGCTTACCGGTACCCACCACCTAAATCAATAAAATCGGGTCCCTATTTTGGACCATTGTTTTGACCTTGCCCCTAACATTTTTAAGGATTCCTCCAGTGTGCCGTCTAGCAAGGTGGTATATTTTTGATCACATCGCTGAAGTACTTATCAGCTATAGTAAAATAGGGGAAATCGACGTCAGTCATCAGTCATTGTAACCCGACTAAATCTGGACTGTATTATTTTCTATCGCTCATAGGAGTGTCCAAGTTGTTATTTTTTTTATCAGCAGTTAAGTTTATAAATATTTTTCGTTTTGACAAAAGTTTATAACTGTCTTATGTATTATTAAGTTGTTCAAAAGAGATATTTAATTTTCGCGCCATTTTGTAGTTACCTTGGTAACTGGTATCACGTGATGATCATAGAATATGGAAAAGAAAGTTAATACAATCGCCAAAAACAAACCCCTGATATCTAATTAAAAAATAATATACCCTAAGTTACTGATATGGAGTCGTTTTCTTTTTAAAGCAATACTGCTGACATTTGTAGCCTGTGGGCTCAGCTTTTACCCAATAGCCTTAGTGGTGCAAACTGTCACTATTTTTTTCAAGAAAAAATCCCATTCGCCGTCTGACCAAAAAATATTATAAAAAATTTGCCCGGAGGTTGTTTTCTATTTCTGTCGACTCGTAGAAGACTCTCGATCTCGACCCCAGAGCCCTGTCATTCTTACTGCGCATGCTCGACTAAACTGTCATTTCGTCGCCGGAGCAGAATGACTTGGGTCGAGAGTGCTTGCTTACGTTTGTAGATCAAAACCAACATATGCTCGGTAACCAGGTCTGATCGTTAAAAAGCGGTTTTCTCATACGTGTGCTTTCAGTTACTATGCTCCTTGGGAGGCTTTACGTCACATCGTGGGATGTCATTCAGCTTATTTTTTGATGAACTCATAATTAAGAACTTCTTATTCAAACAATAAAATTTATTTAAGATTTAGGCTTTAAATTCGGTGCTCCTGCGTCAATCATTGTTTTTACGTGCTGGGAGTCCTGTTATTTTTACCTCAATGGAATTTCCCACTCAAATTATCAAATATCACAGCATTAATGATATCTGAACTTCTTTCAAAATTATCTTGGATGTAAGGCAAATACGTAAGAAATCACACTATTTCTCGAAGAAATTTGAGCCATTTCTTTGTATTTTCCATTCAGCCTTTCTTCCAAGATCCGTCTTGCATTTCAAAGACATAATTATGTAAAGAACATTTCTTACTGCGAACTCACTGAGAAATTTCAACGGTTGGTCTGAAATTAGTTTTTCGCTGCCGTCAATCAAAACTAATCAGTCAGTATCTTTTATATTTTTGACTGGCGGCAGTGAAAATCCAAATTCCAACGGGCAACTCGCAACTACAGAGTTCGCAGAATACTGAGCATCGCCTTAATAAGACTACTTAAACATGGGACGAGATCGTTAGGTTTCAAACAAGTGAATACAAAAATGTCAGTACTACAATCATCTACTGCAATACTATACACACAAATCCGTTCTAATTTCATTCCAATTGAAATGCAGTGGAAGAAGAGCCACTCTGTGGAATCCATTGTAACTTAATTCTCAATTATTATAATTATGATATTTTTATCTTAAAAGCATGAGACGAGGTTGTTAGGTTTCAAATAATTTATATTTTTCGTGTTTTCGTGCTCTTAAAATACCTGCTTCAGATCGTTATGGTAATGATACCTGTTATAGGCCATTAAGGTAGAGCAGTAGTGGGTTATTATGCATGGTCTCTATTGCACCTGTACTCTAAACACCATGAGATAGTCACGAACGTGACCCCGTTAATGACTAATTTTCCCAATTATTTTTTTCTTTATCTAGACACCGTAGGAGTTTACTAATAAAACTTCGACTTTAAGATTATTGAAAGTTCATAATAAAAGCTATTCTCTACCACATTCCTTCGTTAAGTGATTAAGTGATTACTTGTTAGAAGCATTGGAAAAGTATTTTTGATTTTGGAAAAAGTTGAATACGAGTTATTACTAAACTAAGAAGAAAAATAATTGTGTGTCCTTCATCTCAGCACGGTACTTCATTGCGTGCATGCCTTCACTTAAACTTCAAAATCAAATCGTGTGAAAATTATCTCCTTGAGAAGTGAGAGGGCCAGCGATATGTTCTGTTTGTGGAACTTTGTAATCAATGGTGCAAATCTTACAAAATCTTTGCACCAAAATTACTGACCCATCCTCGTGCGGGGGTCTATTCCGTGACGATTTTCCTCCACTAATCCTCCGCTTCACTCCATTAATGTCAACGACCTGTACAATATTCAACTCACATGTCGATGTTTGGTCTCAAAATATTTTAAAACAGTCGGTTGTAAATTGTTAAGAAATTTAACAAGAAACAAAAAAACACTTAAAAATTGGTGGTAAAAAGGCTGCGAGCAAAGCCCTTGACTAATTGTCATGTCAATAAAATGTTATTGTTGTTACACGCCCGGTTATGAAAGTGCTTTGTCAGTGGTTAAGGGGATCTCTTGTGTACTAAATGCTCCACTTCAGAGCTCTTTGAAATTCAAATCTCGATTGTAAGTAGGTATCTTCCTTGATCAGATATATTTTATACCAAAACTAGGCGTTGTTCAGTATTATGCCGAACTGTTCTCGTTAAAAACAGGACACTCAATGTAATGGAATTGTAAGAGTTTTACAAAATCTTTGCACCAAAATGACCCATCCTTCCCGTGCGGGGTCTATTCCGTGACGGTATTCCTCCACTAATCCTCCGCTTCACTCCATTAATATCAACGACCTGTACAATGCTCAACTCACATGTCGGTGTTTGGTCTCAAAATATTTTAAAACAGTCGGTTGTAAATTGTTAAGGAATTTAACAAGAAACAAAAAAACACTTAAAAATTGGTGGTAAAAAGGCTGCGAGCAAAGCCCTTGACTAATTGTCGTTGCAATAAAATACAATTGTTGTTACACGCGCGATTATGAAAGTGGTTTGTCATTCGATTCTGTGGCAGTTTTGTACTAAATGTTCCTCTCAGAGCTCTTTTAAATTTGACTCCATTACAAGTAGATCTCTCTTTTAATTCAAGGGGTTTTCTCCGGTTTTCCGTGGTGAGTTAACCGTGAGTTAACCATGCCCTGACTTTGATCAGCCCAGAGGTTGTTTCAGGGTTCGATGTATGAGTTAGCTGTGCCCTGACTTAAATAATCCCAGAGGTTGTTCATGGTTCGATCTGGAGTGAGTTAGCCGTGCCCTGACCGGCTTAAATCAGCCCAGAGTATGATTAAACTATGCATGCCAGGCTTCTAGTAATAATTTGTATGTTAGATTACAATACTTTCATAAAGGCTTCTGCTGGAAGTCCATAAAAATGATAATGCGATCAATTATATTTTTGCCACAACTGGGCGTTGTTCAGTTTTGTGAACCTTTCTCTTTCAAAACAGGAGGACACGCAAGCAATTAAAAAAAACCACTCAAATCAAGTTAAAACGACAATTATATTTTTCCATTCTTCCATTCATTAGTTATTAGATTTCATTGACACAAAGGTTGACTAAAAAGTTTCAAAACACATACTGACAGCGAGATTGAAAACAAAACAAACGAAGCCCAAACCGTGACTGTGTTTTTATGAGTATAAGTATGAAAAACAGCTTGCAGCTTCAACTATATCATTCTGATGGTCTATTAGAAATCTCAATGTGGGATATCAAAGACCATTCAAAAGATTTAAGTGAGAAAGAAATGACTTTTCGCTTCATAACAGAGTTGTTTTGACTTCTACACGGCTTCCTTGCGAACGGCGAAAAATTGAAAACATTTGTTTTGTTTGATTCTCCTGACGACGCTTTTCATGGCGAGCCAACGTCAATGGTGTCCGTAGAGACACAATCGATGTTTATGTCGGTTAAAAACAGTCGCCTGCCCCCTACAGTTTAAAAATAACATCACTAGAATCACGCGTAGGCATCACTTTCAAGTTAACGCGTGCCCTTTCAATGTAAACCTTTTTCAAAACGAGCTTTCAATTGTAAGATGCTGTCAAATTATCACGCTGTCGTTTTATTATATCCTCATAATTATCGTAGCGTATTTTTTTCGAATGAGGAATTCATAAAACTAATGCCCGCTGTGGGCCTAGTATTGTTCCCTGTGGTACTCCACCCTAAGTTGTCAAGTTGAAATGCAAATCGATACTAAAGACATAATCCATTGCACTTTGAAATAAGTTTTAATCGGGTATATTTATTTCTAAGAGATGTGCTTTATTCCATTTATTGGTATCTTTATTCAGTTTTAGGTTGCAGTGTTGGTCGTTTTCATTTTCTTTTTCTCACGAACCGATTCTTTTCTTCAAATATCCAAGTTGTTTTGTTTTCTTTCTGGTTTTTTTTTTCTCTATGGAAATAAAATCATCTCATAATGATAATTTTCGTTTGTTTTCATTTAAAATTCCTTCTCCACGAGCCGACTTTTTTCTTCGTTAATTAATTATTTTATTCAGTTTTACGTTTTAGAGTTAGTCATTTTTCAACGACCATTTAAAATTTCTTATCTAAGCTGGGGTTTTTTCCTTTCTGTTTTGTTTTTGCTCTAACGCCATGGAAATAAAATCATCTCATAATAAAGTAATGATAATGATAATATTCTTCAGTTTATTTTCATCACTATTTAATCAAAAATTCCTTTTCCACGAGTCGATTTTTTTCTTCGTATTCTTCAAGCTGTTTTGTTTCCTTTCTGTTTTGTTTTTGCTCTAACGCCATGGAAATAAAATCATCTCATAATACAGTAATGATAATGATAATATTCGCTTATTTTAATTACCATTAAAAATTCCTTTTCCACAAGCCGATTTTGTTCTTCGTATTCTTCAAGCTGTTTTGTTTTCTTTCTGTTTTCTTTCTGCTCTTGTCGACATGGAAATAAAATAATCTCATAATACAGTAATGATAATGATAATATTCGCTTATTTTCATTACCATTAAAAATTCCTTTTCCACGAGCCGATTTTGTTCTTCGTATTCTTCAAGCTGTTTTGTTTTCTTTCTGTTTTGTTTCTGCTCTTACCGAGATCAAATCAAATCATGATTATAATCAAGACTTAGTAAACGGCAAGCGAAGATAACATCTGTAACCATTCGATCATCGATCATCGATATATTACAGATGTAAAAACATAGAATAAGAAAATACTTGTGATCAACAATTAACATCTGGAACCCTCATCACTCCAAACAAAAACCTAGGCGTGTTTTGCATATATAAATTGGTCATTAAAGCCTTTTTTCCTAATCCTATGAATCTAATTGACCCAAAAAGAATAGCTAGATTATGATAGAACAAAACCTTCCACACAACTTGTATGTTTTCAACTAAATCTCAGTACTTAACGTAGGAACTCCACACGCATTGAAGCATAATACCAAAAGTCTGTGACCTTGTGTTTTTTACGAAGCTGGAGTCGAAAACAATTACAAGCTACGGCCGTGTGTTTTCAGTTATTCAATTGTTTTTGCATATTTTTCTAGAACGCCATAAGTATCTTCTTTAACCAACTTCTTGCAAAACAATCTTAATTAACAAAGCATCAATGAAGCGGTTTTCAAATTCCCCGCTGTTTCAATTCGGTTGTTTTTGTTTCCCCTCCACGGGTAACTTCTTATTGTTTTGGCAACAAGAAATAGTTCTAACTGTTGTTCTAAATTGAAAGACTTATTCATAGATATCCTTCGAGATACTTTTCCATTAGGAGCTTTGTTTTTAGAACGAGAAGGGGTAGTTGTAAAAAAAAGATTGACGAACAGACAGTCGGGATATACGTACGGTGTATAGGGTCGTCTAAATGGTGTGAATAATTTTAGTCATTATTCGTAGTTTGGTGGGAAGGAGTGCCCCAAATGGTTATGAATATTAGATTTTATATGCAGAGTTTCCCAGAATTAGAAGAAAAATAATACGAGAAATTAGCTTAATTAGCTTTATTGTGTCCCACCATAACTTATTGGTTGAAGCCATTTCAATGTTACGGCATGTCGTACCTTGTACGTGCTGTTAGTCAATACATTACGTTTCCCACTCATACCATAATCATTCCTGTGGGAAGCCATTTCAATGTTACGGCATGTCGTACCATATACGTGCATTAAGTCAATACATTACGTTTCCCATTCATACCATGCATAACCATTCTTATGGAAAGCCATTTCAATGTTACGGCATGCCATACCGTGTACGTGCTGAAAGTCAGTACCGTGCGTTTCCAACCCGTACCAAAACCACTCAGTTATTTCATTAATTCCCAACGTAATGCTGTAGCACCTTTAGTGTTGGTAATTTATTTTCTATATCTATCTCTTTTATGTGGTATGTAGTTGGTCCCTTTAAGAACTCCCATATCTATTTCCCATATGGTCCTCATTACTAGTCCCAATGCTATATGGTTCCATCCCCCCCCCCCCCCCACCCTTCCAGATATGGTTCCTTGATCATTTTGCCTGTCCCATCAGGATAAAACGGCCCCAGTAAACCATTTCTAGATCTCGGGTCGTATAATACCTGTCCTGTCATTCCCAATCTTGTTCCTTCATCCAAAGTAAAATTCCAAGATTTAGGCATTTTTTGATAGGACCAAAATCAAGTTGGAATTGGTAATGAATTTTCAAACCATGGCTGCTGGATCCAACTGGGTTTTGTGAGAAAAAACGGAGAACTCCAGCTAAGAAAAACCCTCGAAGCACATGGGAGGAACAACAACTTAGAGAACTCAACTCACATACGGCAACAAACCTACTGAGCTAAGGAATCAAGGGCGGGTCGCATTGGTGAAAAGAGACTCGAGAGCGTTTTCGCTGCTGAATGTAATGGTCGAAAGCCTTCCCCTCCTCTACCCTCCCCTTCCCTCCCCTTCCCATTTCCATTTCCGCAGGGCTCTAAATACGAAGGCTCCTTCTACATAATAGGATTTGGTAACGGTACATATAATGGCTAATTTAACTTTTTGACCCTTCTTGAAAACGTTCCCAAGCACCTAGAGAAATGTGAGAGAAACGTGCGGTACTGTGACAGTAAAATGGCTTCCACTCCCGCGATGAACCAATCAAAAGACACCAAGCACAAACAGCATCCAATCACAACTAAGTACTGACACTAGCAATTTTATCGCACGATTTTATGGCGACAGATCGCAGCCAAGTCGCCTTCAACCAATTCACCGCAAATTCGAAAATGCTCGAAATTTAATGCAACTTTCTCGGCGATTTCCACTCGAAGGTTACCATGTTCAAAGTTGCGGCGACTTGGATTTGATCTGCGTCACCTTAAAATCGCCATGGAAATCGTAGCTTAAGTCAAAATTGCTACAAGTGTAAAAGGGCCTTCAGAACTACAGATACATGAAATAAGGGTGTGTTTGAGTAAAATGTCATGTCAGATATGTAGACTTATGATTTATACCGAAAAGCTTGTTAGAAAAGTTATTTAGAAGACACGAGCTTGTGCAAGGGCTCGGAAAAATATCCAAGTCCACCTGACAGGAATCGAGCACGTGACCTTCTGGATACCGGTCAGATGCTTTACTACTAAGCTTATGGTCACTTTACTGAAAAGCTTGTTATTTTAACTGATCTTATAATAGTTCCCTTGGCTCGCTCACTATACCAACGAAATCAGTTTTCCTTAAGAACCTTTGTACGTTTGTCTTTTAAGGGTTTGTCTTTTAAGGGTTTATCTTTTGTTTCATAGCCTTTTCTTTTCAACTGTCCATTTTGATTTTCTTAATCTCCTTCGAAAAGAATCCCCCGAGCAGCTTAAGACGTTACCTTTTTGATTTCCACTGCATTACATGCCTCGAAGTGTCCATTTCTGTATTCCAATTGATTTCCAAGATAAAAGGATATATCCCTTAATAGGGTTTCTTTCCTTCTTAATCCATGCCTTTTCTTCTTCATGTCAATTCAATTGTATTTTTTTATCCTTCGTTGCTATATAATATGAATGAATAGCTTTGAATGTGAAAAGAGTAAGAGGTAGAAAGATAATAGGCCGCATTCTTGAAGGCTCTGGCATGTGTACTACTGTTGTACATTTTGTTCTTTAAGATCAATTTCTTTTGTCATCGCATGAAACAAACATCGCTGCCAATTTTTGTTACCTTGGGATAGCCATTCAATAAATTCGTAAACTAGTTGTTCTCTTGTTTATTGATCTTTGCACAACGAGTAAATTGGTGTAACACGTGTGGATACCGGCTGAACTTGAAGTAAACAATACAGGAGAGCACACGAGCAGACAGAAAGAGGCCAATTGTGCAACTGCCTTTTCACAACTGAGTCCACTGCGCGTGTTACTATTTGTGACCAAAAGCGAATTTGATGAGAAGTTCTTTTGAGAAGGCAAACTCGGCCACGTTCGAAGCTAACCTAACACATTGTTCACGGGACTGCATTGTTTCTTTTCATTTGCTCATTTGGTACTGTAAATGTCATTTTATGCCAACATGGCCACCTAACATTGAAACGTCAGGGTCAGCGCATCAAGATTAACGCGCAATGATAATTTAACACTTTTGATAATTTTTCAATGTCTCCCGAGTTAAGTTTTTATGCAATGTTTTTGTACATAGAAAAAGTTTGTACAAATTTGTGATTTTATTTTTTTCGACCATTTCAAAAGAGGTCCTAAAGTCCTTCTAGCTCAAGGGATTTAAAGTTTAAAGCCCCCAGTAATAAAAGGATTTGATATCACTTTCGGTATTTGGCGGACCAGCATGTTTTCGTCTTTGTTTCGGGGGAGAGATCTGACCACCAGTTAGAGGCCATATGTTAGTTACGCCAGAAAACAACTTGATCTCGGTCTGTGGGTATTGTACGATCTAATGATCTGACCGCGTGTATGGGACTGTCCCAGCACGCGTTTAAGGCCGTACCTTTAAAATGAGGATCTCTGGCTTATGTATTTATTCATTTAACCTGAAAAGCTTCTTTGATTTGAAATAGACGGCTACGGGTGTTGATTTAAAAGTCTTGTTTAACGACGATTACAATCGCTGCTTATTTGCATTTTATTATAAACTATGTCAACACGAACCACATTTATACCGATCATTTTCTGCTAATTATCTTCCGAGAGCAAGCCCTTCCTCTCTTCTTCAATACCATTGAATGCTTCATGCAGTTGTCAGTAATAACTACAATCCTCCTACAGCTGGTAGTTGAAGTTCGTATTGAAATACCAGCTAAAAGGTCTCGAGCGACCCAATAGGTATCACCTTAGAAGAATAGCCAAACGTGCCTTCCTTGTCTCGCTGTGTTCAGCTTTGATTCCTTTTGTTTACCTTTTGAATCAGTTATGTTTCGTTTGTAATGCTGTCTTTCTTATCCACTATCAACAACTACAACTTGAAGTTCAGACTACTTGAAGATAAATCTACATTCCAGCGTAGCTAAAAACACAGTCTTTTTTTAGTTTTTGTACTTTTTGAAGTCAAACTTTGAAGTCTTTTCTCAACACGTCGGGTGTTTAAGGTTGTGGCAAACTTTAAGGCAAATTAACACTTCGTCTCGTGCAAGTCTTTAAACCTTTTTTTCTTTTATTCTTGGACGATAAAACAATGAAAGTTATTGTAATTCACCAAAACAATAATAAGTACAATATATGAGCAGTTAGTTGGTTTCCGATTTTTTAAATTATTTTCCGTGTTATAGCAATCCTCTCTTAACTAAGCATGATTGCTTTAGGTAATTTGATTGGAAAAATTTTGAAATTTAAGTGAAAAAATACGAATTTTACAGTTTGGTTGCGAGCCATAAAATAGAGCTTATAAGAACCAAATTGTAGCTGTTCAACACAGGTATCCCAAGCTCTTAATATACATATTACCAATTATAAGACAATAAATGGTTCTAACCTTGTGTGAATGGCTTGAAACTCACAGTAAGAATATATATGAACACAAAAAGTATTGATGTAAGCCTTTTAATAAGGTATTTTAAGATTTTTTTCCGATGTTGTACTCGGAACTAAATGAAAACGTTCATACCTTAGAAGTAGTGGATTATGACTCTGAATTTGTAAATTTTACGGTAATTATTTCAATAATCCTCTTGATATTCAATATTTTATGATTATTTTCTCTTGGAATAGTGTTTTTTAATAATGTTTTTTTTCCTGACGACCCAATCAATAAAAAAACCTCCCATCATGCACTTGTTTTTTCCTTGTTATTTTGGCTTGACCAACACGTTAAGAACACCTTTCATCGCTGTATTTCGGAATAACCAGAGAAAATTGTTATCAATTAAGATAGAAAACCGAAATACAATTCCGTATTTTAATTTTGGCCTTGGGGTAAAGTTTTTTTAGGTTTTGTGAAAAAAAAAAAAAAAAAAAATGAAACGTGTTTATTGATGTGGCTCTGAATTTGTTTGTGACAACGGATGGCGACAAAACACCAAAATATCTGTTTTGTTTGTCTTTTGTATTATTAATAGCACATCAATGAATTGAAGATATATGATACACGAACTATAAGAAATCAAATGTTCTTTTTATCTACAATTGAATGTTATCTAAGCCAAGTACGACGAATTAATAAGGAAATATCTCGAACTAGAAAACCAAACCTAACTGTTCAAATGAACAAGAAATAGGTCTGTTTTCAAAACTATCGCCCAATTATTCAAATTACATTGAAAACAAAAAAAGAAATTTCTCATTTCCTCAATAAAGAATATGATATAGATTAAATATTCAAACCGAATAAATAAAAGCTAATTATTTTCTAAAGTTTAATTGTAAAATTCTCGTTTTTTTTTTCATTTTGGCGGGCTTTTTTCTCGATGCTTTATGAACAGCTTTTATCGCTAGTTTTCTCTCAGTTTCATTTTCTTCAAGCTTACTTCCTACTGTTATTATTTTGGTTCTATATTACAAGACGTTAGCTGTCTCTCTTCAATATTCTACCAGATGTTTTCATAATAACTTCGTATATTAAACCTCAATAATGGAATATTTTAAGTCTAAGAACTCAAGTACAGAAAATACAGTTTTTATTATCAAGAAAATGAAACAGTTACGACTATATTTCCAAAGCTTCAAACCATATGCAAAAATATAAATTATTTTCCCCATAAAAAATCTGAGTCTATTTCAGAATTTATTAAAGTTCTTAGCAAATTAACGTTTGGATATTCTTATATGATGACTGGAACTCTTCAAACTTTGACTTGATATTTATTAAATTGCAAATGAGTTAGTAAATTCAGACGTGAACATCCAATTTTTTATATTTATGTTAATATATATATACTTAAAAAAACCAGCCAGGATATTTTGTACTTTTCATTTTATAACCAAACTTTCTCAATCTGTTTATTAGTGCTTTTCTGGGAATTCCTACATAAAGTTTATTCATTTTTGCCGGAACCGAGTTGAAATTTTTTAAAGGATTATTTCCTGAAAGGAAATTCGTCTCGAGTAAGACAGCCGGTTGAAATTAGTTATCGCCCATATTGACGACTGCAATGTTAGAGACTATCGTTACCATCTGCTGAAAAGAAATGGTGAAAAACTTAAGTCTTTTTATCCGTTTTCTATAACATAGTTTCTTCAAATCATCTTACTTGAACAAAACTTGAAAGTAGAGTCCTACAGGGAAGTCTATTGCCTCTTTTGAGAGATCAAAATTTCCTTTTCGTACCACAAAACACAATTTAATTCAAGGGGGAAAAAGGTCTTCAAGATTAGCTCCCACAGCCAGAGGCCAGTATTGATTAGGTCTATATTGAAGGCATTAGAACAAGATTGGTCACAAGCAATCAAATTTTTCGACACCTTTATTAAATGGGTTCTATGGTCATCTTTCCTGACGTGGAGTATTTTGAATGGGGAATGATCACTTGCTGTTTGAGAATCAACAGCTTGGGCATTATACTGTCATTAGCCATCCTCGGCAAGACAGCTCACGTTCTAACCTCTACATTTCGATTCTGAGTTGAACTAGAGCTTATTTCCTCTGTTTCCTGGACTAGGTGAATTTCAGATCGAGAGCAATGGTAATAATATGGTGTAAAAAGTTCGTGACTTGAAGATGTAGTTCTAAGAAATAATTTTTGCGCTTGTTAAGTCGAGCACGCGCGCTAATCGAACATCACAGTGGGTTACCTGATAGTCATACTTATTCTTATAGCATATATTTCTAATTTAAAGTCTTTAAAATCGAATATGGGAGCATATGGTTAGCAAACTTGGGTTGTGCTGCCTATAAGGCGTCAGCCTCATTGAACAGTAGTTATTCACAGCGCCAGTGTTACCTTGCACCGGTTCGAGTATCAACATCTCTCTGGTAAAGAACAAACACCATTGAAAAATATTGCCAATACTTCCTCCCTTAGTGAGCTATAACGTAAGTTCCGAAAAAATATCTATTTTTTTTAAATCTCGGTTTTGTTCAAGGTGGTATTTTTATAGGGTATTTACTGGGATACGTCACAAATGTACGTACATACACACACTTTGTATTGTAGTTAGATCCATGTAGCTTTGTAGAGATGCCGCTAGGAACCCATTCAACTGTCAAATGCACAAAATAACTATTATCTATATATATTTTTTTTAAACAATTGAAATCCTAGCTTTTTTTAGCTAATTTTTTGTTTTTTTTTCTCGAATGATCGTGAATTTTTTTAACAGTACAGTAAAAGATGTAGGGAGTGTCGCCCAATGACGCACAACAGAATAATCCTCTCGCGCGATCATTTTTCTTTTTTGGATCGATTCCAATTTAAAGGTTTTTGTCATAGACAAAGTTTGAATCCTAGAAACCATGAACGTATGAACATTTTCTTATTGTTTTCTACATAAACAAATAAATCAGACCTTAGATACAAGGAAGAGCTTCTCTGTTTAACTATCATCACAATAGTCAGCAAAGAAAACCAAAGAAATGTTTAGTTCAGATCAAAATTCTCCAATTTTCCATCGATTTTTACGGTGCAACTCTCAATCTTGCAAACGTGTTTCTTTGCATTTCCGTGCCAAGGTTAAGAGAGGAGTAATTGTAATAATTTCTAATTTTCAGCTGGCCTTCTTTGAGTATTCCTAGCTGGTATTTCATTGTTCAATAAGTGCCGTACAATCTCTAGGATTCTTTTGAACAAGCTCGATCTTAGGTGAATAGACAATTACAACAATGCACTAAATTATTAACGATTCCCAAATGTTTTGTTAGTCTCTTGTAAAATGCCGAATAGCTTAGTAAAAAATATATTAATCTTTCCATGAAATCATTTATACGGAAAACATTAGCCATTTTCACTCTTTCATATATATTATAATTTTTTCCATTCAGCTCTCGAAACGATTTAAACTATTATTTTTTTAACTTTGCTTTTAGTTATTTGTAACTTTTATATTTTTCCTCTCAATATCTTATTTTTAGTAAACACAATGTTTTGCTGCAGAATTCAGAATTTTCTTTTATTAAAAAATTCGGTTTATTTTGCTTATGAAAATTATGTTCTACATAATTTAGAGTAAGTATTGCGGATTGTACCTCTGTAACTCTGTACCTAGAAATTTTTTGGAACTACGTATTGAAGCGTGTCGAAGTGTGCTGAGGTGTCCTATCTTTAAAACAATCACAAAAACAGGAACTTTCTGATCTCAGCATGCCGTTACTTTTGATTCAAACAAATGCACTGCAGTAAATCCTTAAAACTGGCTAAACTTATCATAACAATAAAGTTTCGATGTCCTTATTAGAGTCATAAAAATAGGTTTAAAGTCTTGGTTTGTCGTACTTTGTTTTTCGTGTACAGTTATTAGGCCAGTCTCGGCGCGTGTTTCGCTCCTTGATTGTAATCCATTCATTGCTGAAGAGCTTCGCAAGTTCCTTTGTTCCATTTAATTTCATTGACTTGGGTTTGTTCATTTCGTGCTCTTTGTTCTAAGAAAACAAAACCGTTTGATCTTTATTCTAATTTTTATTTGTTGGTGTAACAGTCCTGTGTGTGCCATTTTTAGCCCTTTTTTTACTCTATCAATATATCAAATCTTTTATTTTTTCTTCAAAACACAAAATCAAAAATATCAAAGGTGATAATCAGAATGAAAACAAAATCTAAAACGTAAAAACATCTTTGTAAAAGTAATCCTGCTTACACAAAAACATGCCCTGAGTCAAAACCAAAGTCCTTTGAGTTAATGCAGTTGTTTACCAGAGGAGTAAATCTACCCAAATCTTCCATAATTAGCTCAAATAATTATAAAGCTTACCAGTTTTTTTTGTTTTTGAATGTTTTCTATTATATAATCGAAGCGTACCTGTGACATCTGGTCCTATGAAACTTTGAAGTGTCTATCTAGAGAAACTAATTACAAATGTTGAACGGTCTGCAAATCCTAGAAAACCCTTTGCTTAGTTTGAATTAACTTCTCTATTCTTGATTACTTTATGTGGAATTTCACTTTCGGAATATTTGAGATATCTTCAAACTTCAACAAATCCATTTAATTGAATACAACCACGTTTGTAAACAAATCGCTGCTAAGCTGGTACATAGCTTAATGACTTCCCTAAGAATACTTCACTGGTTTTTCTACTGAAAATATTTTTTGGAACCGATACCTTCGTTCCACATTTTTAGTGTTGGAGGAATTATTTGAAATCGTTAATCAAAACAATGATTTTTATACGACTTTATTTTCGAATTCTTGACCTGATTAGCACGACTTACTTATCCACGTGTTGGGCAGCAGTCATTTCTCGTGTTTTCGTCTTGAAAATAAAAATTTAAGTAATCTTTTTTACACCTTCCTTCAAAACCTTTAAAACTATTAGCAATATTTATATACATATTATTTTTGATTCTGGACCAGTATTAATTATGTAACAGAAAAATAGTTGAATTTACTTAAGGGAGAATTGCGAGATGATTTCGAATGAAGATCTCAATCCGTCGAAAGACCAAAAGATCGCAAGGTCGTGATCAAAACAATTAAATTTTCTGAAGGAACTTGACAAGTGAGTTTAATTCTGTACATTTCTGAATACCGGCAATTGATTTTTATGTACTTATCTTACAATAATGATAAAAAAGCTGCTCCTCACTAGGATAATTTTGAATTCAAGCACATTAAAAATTATCCAAACTTTTTTTAAACCTTTCAAACTAAGGTTACTAAAAAAAGAGATTTTCATCAACAAATGATCGAAATTATCCCCACATAACCATTGTTTCAAATATTTTTAAAAGGCTATAATCTGTAGTGCGTTTTAGTTCGTTAGACTAATTAAGTTTGGCAATAAGTCGTGGTTTATTAAGCGAATTGTTTACCAAGCGCCATAAAATTGTTCCAAGGATCACACCTTGTGAATAACTGACTATTTACATCCACAAATATCTCATTTCCTAAAAGCTATATTAGAAGGAAAAACTACGTCATGTTCGTCTTCAGTTAGTTAACTTGTTTCCGGGCAGATTGAAGATAATTATGAGTACAAATATATAAAATGAGATGTGTATCGGCTTGGAATTATCTGAATACCCAAAGCGCACGAAAATTTGCAACTATTTGAGCTAAAATCCTTCATATTTTGTCCAAAATTTAATATTAGATAAAAATCTGTAGTGAAAATTAAAAAGTAGGGTAAATAGATGGTGAATTCCTAAGAAAACATTAGTGTAGGATGAGGATTTTTTTGTTTGCTCTCAGTGGAGTCGTCTTATTGAATTCCAACATGCAAAACTTGTTCAAGTTGAATCTAAGAATGTCCTTAACCATTTATTCTCATTCAGGAATGGGTAAATGATATCGGTGGGTGGTTCTATGACCTGTGATACTAGTAAAGAGGAACAAAACAAACTTCTGGAGTGCACTACTGCTTGCCATGTGTGAAGCTAGTTACCAAGGATATAGAGAATACGAATAACCCGTGGAGTTGCCTACAATGATTTTCCAGGGCTAGCAACCCAAATATGACATTTTAATCTTGTTTCGGAAAGATAATTGGGAAAGCTATTAAACATCATTTGTTTGCGCTGTGATAAGTCTAATTTACGGTCCATTCGCTGGAGAATATAGTTCTTTGCCCAAAGAGGTGAAAAAATCAAGGCAAAAGCTATGTTAGGCTTCGCATTTTGGTAGCAAAATTATGATGAGGTGTTCTAAATTGAAGCGAAAATACGAAAAAAAATTATCGAGCTTCGTTATGAATCCCTTGGCAAACAAATCATAACTCTAAAATATTATTAAATTTTTATTTTTCGTACTTCCTTTTTTTTTCATATCCTAGGACAAAATAGGCTCTAAACTCGATATAGCATGGAAATTTGAAAACAATAATAACGAGTTTGATAATTTGATGTAAAGAAAGGCGTGAAGCGTAATTTTGTCCCAATTCGTTTTAGTTAAATGGGCCAAATTAAGAAGTTAAATATGCAATAACAGTGAAAATAGCGAGGCTCAATTTCTAAATGAGAGAAGTTTGTTTGACAATCTTAGCAATGTAATAGACTGACCGGATACTAAAGACTAGAAAAAATACTGTTTGTGATTACACAAGAAAACGTAATGCCATCATTCGTAAGTCTAACTTTGATACAATCCCAAGTAGATCGATAAAGTCTTAATTATTATTACTCGCGGCCCGAAAAGACTCAAGTGAATGCCTAACAATCGGATTGTCAACTATTTTGGCAGGTGATATGAGACTCACTAAACCCTTTAAAAAGAACATTATGGGGTCACTATTCTAATGTACCTGTAGATAGGCAGGCTCTAGTCATTCAAAATTGCAACAATACAAATTTCCCCCGACAAGAATTTTCACCGTCAAAACTAGAAGTCAAAGAAAGACTGTCTGGTTTTTGGAGAGAAATTTTGAGGTAATCCTGATGGCTTTAGTTAAAGGTTGTGACATAATTAACCAAGGTTTAAGCTATTTTTTTTGGGATCTTAAAGATTGTTCATTATTTATGATGTCTTTTATAATGCTCACAATAGCGTACATAAATTGGCAATAGGAACACACGTGGGTCCAGTATTTGACTACGCATATATATAGGGTGAGCGAACACTCGACCAACAGCATTCGCCACTGACCTGCCTACAGTTCAAAGCTCAGCCATGTCGTCTTCATTCTACATCGATTCACTGATACAAGTCTCCAAAGCCAAGTCTGCATCAACGACATCAGACCCAAGGCATCACTCGTACGATTCTCCAGTTCCTTGTTCGTGTTGTTGGAACCCAACCCAACCTGAACCAGCTAACAGTTTATGTCAACTATGTATCCCTTCGAGTCCTGCTGTTCATCAGTTCATGCACGTCCGTGGAGCTACAATTCCAGGAGCGCTGTATTCAAGGGAACTAACCAAGGATCATCTCCTACTTCAACAGCGCTACCCTACTGACGAAGATCGCGCTCACCTAGCTGATTATGGTAAGTTTTTATCTTAAAATCTTAATTTCTGCTGTTGAAAAGCCAAAAGTGACAGGTGTTCGTCCATCTATAACCCTGTAATGAACCCCAAATCTCTGATCATCGATTTAACTTTCGCATTAACTAATTACTTCGATGTGTACAGCTATTTATCTGATCATTGTTTCTTGTCTTTCCAGTGTCTTCCCGAGACTCCAATAACCTAAACAGAGGCAACTCCAGATCAAAACGAATTCGCACGGCGTACACAAGCATGCAGCTCTTAGAACTAGAAAAAGAATTCAGCCAAAATAGGTATCTATCGCGTCTGAGAAGAATACAGATTGCAGCGCTGCTTGATTTATCAGAAAAACAAGTCAAAATCTGGTTCCAGAACCGAAGAGTAAAGTGGAAGAAAGACAAGAAAGCCGCCCAACACGGCACTAGTATTGACAGTCCACAGTGCTCGCCAGGATCGCCACCGAGTTAAACTATAATCTAAGGTAGAAATATCCACTATTCAAACTCGTTCAAATCTGTACAGCTTGTATAATAATGTATATAAAATATATTATCTTAAGATGTATTTCGTGAAAGGAAAAACTCGGACAAGAAAAAAATTTGAAGTGAAATGACGTGAACTTTAGCCAAGTTAATAGGCTAATTCATCTCGGGTTTTAATTAGTTTTGCCACATAATAGCATTTTACAGCTTGTAATTATTGATCACGATCAAAGCCAAGGGCTTTATCAAAGTATAAGTTTTGTCTTTTGTGGAAAGGAGTCTCAACACAATCACTACGAATTGCTTCCTTTCAGAAGCGACGAAAATCGACAGAATCTTTTCTGCTCATAAAAATTATTTTGTAAATCTATATAAGCATGCTTGTTTGTACAAAATATCAGTCTTCCCAACTACCGGGAATTATCAACAATAAACTATTTGATAAATTAATGGTTGAGAGTTTTTTTCATTGAAAGGGTTTGGAAAGAGGGTTTTGGGGATTTTTGCAAAGATAAAAAGGGTGCCAAAAAGGAAAGATTTCCAAAGTCGGTCTCCGTAGAAACATCCCATCGCATCGCCACCAGCGCGTCCGCCGTAAAAATAAAGTCTCTTAAATTATGATAAAATGGCTGGGTATTTTTTATTTCAAGATAATATCTCCAGTTTGTCTGCGTCGATGCACTATTAAACTACTCCAAAAAAAACTTATCGTATCTTAATAGAGTAAGCGCGTGCCGTTGAAAAAAAATTATGATTTCTTTTATATATAAATCACCACCACATTAACTCGTCAAGGTTATCGATTTTTACAATTTTTTCAGTTAACCGTATCTTCATATCCTCTAGTTAGGAACCAAAATATCTAGGCCTTTCTTTCGTGTTAACTAACTAACTAGCTATTGTTTTTGCCCCTAACACGCCGGCTCTCGGAACTCTGGTTGTTTGGTTTTTACAGCGCGATGTTATCGCCGTTTGGTGTGGAGGTTGAACTTCAGAACAGTTTCAAGCGTCAAAAGTCGATAAGATTTTCACTGCACTCCAAAGTATTGAACATTTCTACACCTGTTGTAGATCAATTTTTTAACAGGTGATATCTTTGGCTTTACAATGCCTGCATATTCTCTCTTTCTTTCTCTCTTTCTCTCTCTCTCTTTTCATGGCGTTTCTTATGGCAACGGGCGCGTTAGGTTTGACAATCAAGACAAAGGCGCGTTCAAGCGATCCTTGCTCTCAAAAAAACCTGTTATTGTGCTTCAGTCTTTGACAAAACACCACATCAAGCCAGAGCATTCACCCCAGTCAATGGCTTTCCGTCATTTCCCAACGATTTTACTTAAAACCCCATTCATATCACTGACTTTTCTGATAGCTAAATAAAAGTTTTGTTGCTCAACTCATTTATTTACATATAAGTAATTCTAAGATCGTTCACAGAATTTAATTCTGCTGTAAACAAGGCTTCAGGACACTGTGTCTAACGAGTTTTAAAGACTTATTTAGTTCAATATTGAAGACAAATACGGCCACCAGCTTGATTATCTATGCAGAAAAACAAATCTTCCCGCTCAGAATTTTGCCCGAAGTTTTGAACAGTTGCCAACATTAGTTCGAGGTTAATACAGACGCGCTCATGTAGTATACTTATTGCAAGGTTCGGGGAAAGTTTGACTGAGTTTCATAGCTGAGTTGACGTCCTGCGAGGGGGACGGCCGGATAAGTCGTGGTTAATAGTCATAACGAGAGAAACGAATCAAAACTACCTTCAAACTGCCTGAAAATTAGTGATTAATTCATCAATTTAGAGCATTGAACCGATAATCAGTTAAGTTAGCCTAGTGCTACAAACATAACTACTTCTCGTTTTTGTTTTTAAACTACAAGCTATGAGCTTTTAGTAGACATAATCTAATCATTGAAAGTCTTTATCGGCCACACTGAGAGATCAACTAAGTATGTATGGTTGTTTTCGTTTAGGAGAGCCCCCCTCAATCTGGGCCCCAACAGAGAAACCTTAGTTTGTCTGTGGCCCTGTCGCAGTATCCGTCTCCAACACAGCTCGTTTCGATTTTAAACACTTTGATAATCTATTTCAATTAGTGCGGTCAATTTCCGTTCATGATCTGTTCGCCTAGCAGTCTCGGCTATGCAGCTAAAAGGCTATAATTTTCTATTAAAAGAAGGTATTGAGTGATTTTCTATAGAGATCTCTTTCGGTCAACGACAATTTTTGGAAATATAAGTCAAAATTCAATTAAAGATTTCTTTCTTTTTTTCTTTCTTTTTTTCTTTCATTCTCTCCACTTTTCTCTCCATTTTTTCTCCCCTCTTTTTTTCTCTTTATTTTTTCATGTTTTCTTTGCCTGTTTTCTTCGAAATTAGGTAGCAATGATATTTCCAAGAAAGATTACACTGTAAAATATTTTCTAATTAGAGCGGGAATTAGAGGAAACAGTTAATCGAGCTCGTGCTGGCAATAAAAGACTTTGGTGGAGTTTACATCGAAATAAAAATTAGCCCGACAATATAGTTAGTCAGACTCCTGAACACCATCACGACACCAGTATCTACCTAATCACAAGAAAATATCCAAAAACTTGGAAAACCACAACAGCAAACAACAGTGTAAACTTTGCTTGAGATTTTCCGTTGAAGTTTGAGGCGTGTGTAGTTTGGAAACTGAAATTTATCCTGACGATATTGCCACTTTTATCTCATTTTATTCCTGTTATAGCCTAATTATAGCAATTTCCTCGGATTTTCGAAGTATTGTCTTACAAGGCTATTTCAATTAAGATAAGTCAAGGCCTATCAACCCCATATGATTTGAATTGGCAAACTTGCAAATCGTTTTCAAATTTCATTATCATTGAATGACTTCAAAACAGGTTTTTTACTTGGTTCAGTTGGAGACAGGGATATCAAGTTTTCGTTTATTTTAGATTCTTTTCAGTAACATTAGAAGTCAAACATAACTTGACTTATTCAAGCGATTTTTTATGCTTTTGAATGGAGAATTTTTAGCAAACGTAGTTGAGTTTACATAAAATTGACTGAACATTCACTTGGATGTTGTTTTGAAAAGACAGCGCGCCAAGTTCCACTCCAAACGATACCAATTCCAAAATAATTCCTTCTCAAACATCAATACCTCATTTCCTACGCTTCCATTAAGTATAACTCCATTACTCTCGGCTTTTTTCCCCCTAAAATTCTCCCAAAACAAACAGCTTTTAAATTTGAATTTAATTTCGAGAGAATTCATATCAGCAAAGAGAGAATTACTAATGGCAGACAAACACTTCAAGTTGAATGGTAATATGGACGCGAGTTTGTGTTGGTCAGATATCCAGAAATATCTTCTTAAACCCTCAGGCTAACTAAACTGGTGGCAAATCTGGCGACGTCTTGATAATTCCAACTCTTATTATAACTTTAGTCATCCGAAAATTATTGTAAAAGAGTTTTAAAGATGTCTGTTTTTCATATGTAAAGCTCTTTTGGTTTTTGACGCCTTTTTGCTATTAGCGAAATCTTAAAGGGGTCCGGCTTTTGCAAGTGAATTGGTTTGACTAAAGTAGCACCTGGCGTTTTTGCCTCTATGCTCTATGGCCTCTTCTTTTTCTTTCCGAAAAAGCTTTTTCAGAGTGGTATCGTGGCCCTTCAGGACTACTTAGTATAGTTTCCATCCTTTTAAATGTTTACTATCATATTCCAATTCATAAATCTCTTTTTTTTTTAATGAAAGAATCTTAAAGTTTTCGAGATAGACAAACCGATTTTGTCTATTTGTTCTTGCGAATAATGAATATTGTTAAATTATCCATTTTCGATAACAGATATTTACTTCCAATTAGTATCGAGTTCTATCGAAATTAGTATCGAAATTATCAGTTGATTGTTTAAGATTTGAAAAGGGCTTTCCATTTAGATAAGATAATAGCACATCTTCGATAGTGGTTACATTTTGTAAAATCTCTAGACTTCAAAAAGGTAAAGTTCGAATTCGATTTCAAAAGAATTGAAAAGTCTTGAAATGCAGAGTTTGGTAACTCGATACTTGTTTGGAAACCGTTATGAATTAAGGAAAATTTGAGTAACAAAAGAGAGGTGGATTGGATTTTGAGTGATAAGATGGTTGACCGACCTCACGAGCAGGTGAAAAAGAACAAATTAGAATGGCTAACTATATTTCCCCTTGGGCAATGAAAGTAAAAATTACGACTTATTGAATTAGGCAACTGTGCAGTTCCTGACAGATGAAACAAAAAACAATTCTTTGTTGTCTTGTATCAAAATCGAGGGAAAAAACCCCGGGGATTATAGCAATTTGATGTGTAAAAATGAAATTAATTGCTACAATTGGTCTTAATTCAAGGGAAGCGTCTTGAAGTATTTACCAAAAACCAATAAACACAAAAGAGAAAGGATACGAAAAGTGTAAAACAAAGAGCAAGGCGTTCATGATAACACTGGCTTTTAGTTTAAACTTGTCAAAATCACATCTCCAAATAAAGGTAATTTCTAGGTATTATGAAGAAAATGAAATTAGTAGACACAAATGTGTAGAGAATTGAGCGCTGGAAGAGGCGTGTTAAAATTATTAAAATTCGAAGTATTGCGCAACTAAAAATTATGAATTCTTAAAGAAATTGAATTGGAATCTTTTTGAAAAGCCAAGGAAAGGAAAAAAAATCTATTTAGTTAGATTGAAATTGTTTTCTAAGAACAAATTAACAATGTTTTAGTAAGGATCGCTGCATTAATAACGATATAGAGTACACATTCTTCCTAGAATATGAAATAATGTTGATGGCTCGAAGACAGGTGACAGCGCGCTTAATTTGTAGGAAAAGAGTAGTTAAATACGCGTGCATTGCCTTCCGGAAAAATAACCTCGAATTATGAACAACCACATAGATATATCCTTTCACATTAAGCATCCAAGTTCGATCTTTTAATTACAAAAAGGGACGGAAGCTGGACGTCTTGTCAGCCCAATGTACTTCAAATTGATTATCAGTTCTTTAATGACGGTTTCGTGTTTCGGGTACGTTGTATCTTCTAGACTTAGTCATGACTGGAGCCATAGATCTATTTGAAACGCTTTAAGAGCCTTTGAACCCATCAAAAGATATTTAATTCTCTCACAAAGCAAAGAAAAGATTTGGTTAATTCTTTTGTTGTTGGTAAAGTCACGGAATTGAAGATGCCGTGCAAATGACATTTAGACACAGATGCAACATTATTTGTACAAAACTACGCCAAGCTCTTTGCAATTTCCGTTCAAAACTTTACATTATCAGGCGCTTTTGTTCTGGATGTCGTTTTATTTTCCTAATATTCATCGAAACGTGAATGCAAAGTCTACCGAGAAGAAAGAGAGTTTGTAAATACTATCAATTTGCAACGGACAATATGAAATTTCTGCCCTCTAAGTTCATTTTAATTGTATAATGAAGAATTCAGAGTTTTCATTTATTTTTTATTATTGAGTTAAAGCGTAGAGAGTGTTCTCAAAAGGAGCACTGAAGAGATTGTTCACTTCTGGCCGGCTTTTGGTTCTAACAATTTCAGTTTTTAAGTTTCATTCCAGCAATTTTAAACACATTGATACTGTTTGGTTGTCAGTTAGTTTTTCACTTTTATTTTCACTTTCAATTCCATGTTTCTTTTTATTCTTTTTTCTGTTTCTTTACTTCTTCTTTACTTCACTTTTTTAATTACTATATATCCCATCTAATTTTCATTTTTTCCCTTGCCTTGTTCTCATTCTCACTTCTCTTTTCTTCCTTTCTGTGTTGTCCCATTTCTGTCACTTTCTTTTCGTTTCGTCTTTCCTTCCTTTTTTCCACATCGTAGTCACGTTTATCCATTTTTTCTTTTCTCTTCTTCTCTTTGCTCCTTATATCACTTTTCTTTTCTCGCCTTTTTTCTTCTCTTTCTCTTCCATTCTTTGCTTTACAACATTTGCAGCTGATTAAGACACATAAACCGAACTAGACCATAATATGAACGGTGTCATGGCAACCGACTTTTCTCAGAAATGAACAAAATTTCATTTTACAAAACATCTAGTCGCAAAGAAAATGAGATGTTTTCCAATCCAAGAATACGAAAAACGTATGAAAACGTATTTCTTGTGCTGTTTTACCTTCGCAAAGAGAAACATTCCCAATCGAAAATGAGCTTATTACAGCAAAAAATTTGACAAGAAAAGGCTAACGAGTGACATTGAAAAACTCGGTAGAATTATTCGGCAGGATCTATAGACGGCGCACTGGAATGACATAAATTACAAACTCAGTTTTTAAAGTAAGAAAGTATTGCTTAATTTAGAAATGTTGAGTAAGAATTTACATATAAAGGAAGACTTATTGATAATCTTTTGATCCCTCTTTCGCCACATGTGTTAGGAGTCTTTTCGGCTAACAGAGATTACGGGTGCCTTCACAGTTGGTGCTGCAGGGATTGAGCAAGGTCGGATCTCTGTCCACTACAATCGCCGTAAACGGCACCCTAGCGCTATGTATTGCTGGGTTAACCTGTTCTTCACTATCTTTGGAAGCACAGCTCGACTGGTATCGGTAGCTAGTTCAATGAGTGTTGTATTTTTAGGCTCAATCTCGTGTTATGACAAATGTTTTGTGTCAAGTTAAAGAACAAATGTTTCTACTTCGAGGACTATTGTTGCTGTTGATTGCTCGTGGGTCGATCGAAAAGCTGTCAGAACTAGTTATCTCAGACTGACAAAGGTTGCGGTGTTTACTTTATATCGATTTAAAACGGGAAACCATCGACGAAGGAAGAATATCTGAAACACAATCTATAGTAAACTATCTGTTTCCTATATTTAGATTTCTCACAATTTTTCCTCCCCTCTTCCTCTTGGCACGCGCGCTCGACCTTAAAAAAACCTTTTCCAGCCTCAAAAAGCACAAGAATAGAAACTAAGCCAGTGAAGACCTTTGAAAGAAAAGAATTAAATAAGCAGCAGATGGTAAGAATGTTTAAGCCGGCCGCCTATTCTTGTAGCCATTTGTTGGTTTGTTCTTTTGTTGTTACTGTTGCATACGTCCGCGCGCGTGCTGCAAAAATGTCTTATTTCAATTAAGTATAATTCCCCAAAAACTGAAATAAAACGTTCATAATAACAAGTTGGTCTGACTCTTACATTATTTTCTTATTTCTACCATTTAGGGGTTTCAAAGTTTCTTGCTTTATTGTTTATTTTAAGACAACAAAATTAAGTCTTTTTAAACTAAAACAATCTTAGAAAAGAAATATTTCTTTGGTTAAATCTTTATGGCGCGCGACTGACAAATGCCTACAAACTAAACTGTAATATTAAGATATTATATCATAAGTATTCCCAATTTGAATATCATTTGCTGTCCTGAGGTTGTCTCTTTGAGGTTGAAATAAAACTACGATACTCTTCAGCAGCTGAGACTGTAGGCAAACGGTGAAGTAAGTTTTCTTTATTACAAAGCCGGACTGACTCCAGAAAATAAATGATTATCCAAACTGAATCGAAAGTTCAAAGTAACCGACACCGTAATCTTATAATTTTTCTCGTAAACAATCGATATATAACAACACCAATTCTTTTCTATCAAATTTTCTTCGCAAGCTTTGCTGGAAAACTAATTAAGAAATACAAATAATTGCAACTCTGTCACAGAGTGTTATTGAAGGTGACTGAGACATTTGGTTCAATGTTGACCGAGTCAAGAACTTTAGTTCAGTTTTAACAAGTGGATAGAAGCGAGTCATTGCTGTTTTATCCGTTTCTCGTTGTTGCTAGAGCTCGCATATGTTTTCAACTCGAAACTTTACCTGCTAAAGGCATGTTAAAACTATTAATTCCTAAGATTACTAAACGAAAGCGACATTCTTTTAAAAACTAAAAAAACCCATCTAGTTTGTGCTGTAAAAGGATTCCGTCTCGCTCGAGTTAAAGCCATTTAAATATTACCAAATCTTCATAAATCTTATTTTTTCATATACATGTTTCACAAGTTCGTGTAATGTCAAAAATGTATTATTTTTTCCCCCGCATAATATTCACTAGTTGACATTGAATTTAATTTCTAAAAAGTCTTTTAAAACGTTTGTTGTTGTCACCAACATTTCAGGGTTTTTTGGCGATGTTTTCGTCATCTTTGTCGTCAAGATTTCTGAGAATAAACGCGAAAATCTGAAAACAAAGTAACATAGCTTTACTGCTATAGCGACGGGTTTCTAGAACTCTTTGCTTTACAAAAAGAAACAATCCCTTTTTTATTTTCATATTTGCTCTAAATTTCAAGACTTTTACACGTCGAGTTTAACTGCATATTTAGGCAAAGTTTTAAGACTATTTTGTGTGCTATCAAATAGTAAATGATCCTAGAACTGTGTTGTAATATCTAAAGTAGACCAAATGCCTCTAGTGTAAATTTAGACGTCTGTTTCTACGCCTACTAATCGTGCGTTCAAGTCGTTGAAAGGAGACTTTGCACATCAATTATGCATCAATGTGTTTAATTAATTTTTTCAATAAACTGAAGAATGCAAGCTCAAAGGAATAGAGTAACTTATATAAAGGTATATTGTGTAGAATCCCAAGCCATTCTCCTATCGTCCCGTGGTACTCTTTTATTATTTATATCGTTGAATTCAATACATAAATGATTTCAAAAAGGAATTGGCAAATCTGAAATTATTGACTCTAAAATCAACTCAAAATAAAACCAGTACAACAAAACATAACTTCAAAGTTTAAAACTTTAGCGAAGTAGAAAGTTTGAACGAAAAAGGTATACTGTTTATATTTAACGTGAATCCATATATCCTCTGATGTCAGTCGATATTACCAGCAGTCATAAAATATCAAAATATAGGGTCTGTACTGTAGGTGGTTTTGTAAACTGATGTAAATAATATTCATCGCTATGCGACGAAAAGATCCCTCTTTGAGTTCTTATTCCTCTAATTCTAAGGCATTCTTTTCCGTGATATGATCCTAAAAATGAAGGCTGTTCAAAAAGTAGTTGCAGAATTTGCTAAGATTTAATTTTAGACTCGTAACAATGCACCACAGGCATCAATTCACTTGTCTATCTTTGTTTTCCTTTTGTAGTCTTCTTCCTAGTTACGATAAAAACCTTTGCATTCATTCCTAATGTTCTATTTAAGCCTATTTGAGGCTTTTTTGTCTTGTTTGATTAGACAATCCAAAACTCTGATGTATATACGAAAAGCAAAACGAACTCCTTGACGACACTGTTGTGGTTGAATTCACTTCAATTCATCACCATGTATAGTTAATCATGGCGGGAGTGGACACTCCTTGACGTATGATTCGTCCAGCTATGTATAGCAAAATGTATCGGAAATTTCTAGAAGGAACGAAGTTAGCTTTCTTTGAACTTCTTTTACTTACGATATTTATCGTCTCATCTATCGTTTTTGAATGAGAAAAAGAAATTTAAGGAGGTGAAGACAAGAGAGTAGAGCAGAGTGAAGAATGCAAGCTTTTCACCCCAATTTACGCTGGCAATTGCTGCTGTGATTTTGGTCGAAGTCAAAAATGGTAAAGGATTTACTTCTAAAGTTATTAAAACCGAAAAGTTTAAGTATAATAATGTTGATATTATTCATCGCACATCAGAGTCCGCAGGGAGCGAAATCTTTGATCAAATCAAAGCCTTGCATGTTTTCAATAGGTTTAATAATTTAAAAACCTATCTCAAAGTCCAACTTAACTTGTTTTTGCCTTCTCGTAATTTTTAATTTGTTTTGACAGATTTATAAAACTTAACTGATGACATTACAATAAACTAAATTTTGTCGCCAGGATTTTAAGCTAGCCATTCTTGTTCTGTATTTCTCTGGGCAGTGAATAAAACTTTTATTGAATGATTCAATACCGTGATACGAGAATCTATCTCCATCTGTGAAGCACGGGTGGCTTACGCGTAGCGGTGAGAGCGCTCGCTTCTGACCAATGCGACCCGAATTCAAGCCCCGCCGGGTTTGTGTTGTATGTGAGTAGAGTTGTTTGTTGGTTCTCTCCTGCGCTTCGAGGGTTTTTCCGGGTTCTCCGGTTTTCCTCCCTCCGCAAATATCAACTTCTAAGTTCCAATACTCTGTTGCGATTGTCCCACGCTGTGATACAACATCCAAGGCTTAATAGATTTTTTTAGATCTCATTGTCGTGCGAATCCAAGGTCATATAGCAAGACCTGACGCAGTTGACAAAATATCCAACCGGGTAACTTGAAGAGACACGCCTCGCATGGGAAACCTGTGGCATTCTTGTCGAAGTGTGACCACATGATACAGATGATTTGCCAAATAGAAGGATTTAGATTATATTTTCCAAATATATATTTTCCTAAGTCAGGGCACGGCTAACGCACAGATTGAACCCTGAAACAACCGGCTCTGGGCTGATCTAAGTCAGGGCACGGCTAACTCACAGATCGAACCCTGAAACATCCTCTGGGCTGATCTAAGTCTGGGCATGGCTAACTCACAGACTGAACCCTGAAACAACCACTGGACTGATCTAAGTCAGGGCATGGCTAACTCACAGATTGAACCCTGAAACAACCTCTGGGCTGATCTAAGTCAGGGCACGGCTAACTCACAGATAGGACCCTGAAACAACCTCTGGGCTGATCTAAGTGAGGGCACAGGCCTTTGTAGAGAGAGAAAAACCTGAAGAAAAACCCTGGAATCAAAGGAGAGACCTAACAAACTCTACTCAAAATTTTCATAACTCGAAGGAATCCGACTTTATCGAACAAGCAGGCAAAAGAACCTGTATCAAGCAGTATATAAACAAGGTTAATTAGTGTGATCTTTTGTGGCCAACCCTAGTGATTCTATTGTTCTATCATAGCGTGTTGTAAAGAAATCTTGCTATGATGACCTTTGATTGATATTTAATGGAGGCGTTATTTAGACAACCAAAGTATATTGAATTGTTTTTCGACATTAAACAGTTCAATTAATGCATTCAACAGGCTTTCTAAACACGGTGAATTCATGAAACTATTTACGAAGAATTGTGTTGTTTTTTTCTGTGTTTTTCAGACTTTTAAAGCACCATATTGAACGACCTATTTAGATATATGTGTAGCACGTTTTGTAAAGTAATTAAACCTGCTAAAATGATGGTTTCAACACAGTTTGCACGTGTTGTTAACAGGTACAAAAATCATTAATTGAATGAACAATCTTCAGAAATGAAGTCCTTTAGATAAAATGTAGTTGTGGATACAATGAACTTCGAGTACAGCCACTTTGCTTACAGCAAATCTTCGTTAAATATATTCTTTTGGGCATATAGTTTTATAATCTTGATAATCTTCGTTACGTTTCAAGAAGTCTAACCAAAAAGACAAACTCTTCATAGTGATTTTTTTCGGTCAAAAATATGGCCATTCTTTCTGGAGAACTAGAATTAAATAGTTTATTTGAAAAAGGAAAAGCTTGGCAAACCTCTTACGTTATTCTTAAATGAAACGAAATTAAACCTTTGTAAATAATCTTTAAAAATCGAACCAACCAAAAGTGATTTATTACAATTTAAAACATTTTCGAATCTTATTAAAAATGAGTTGACTCAAGTTTTCTTTGAAAACCTCCTCTTTCCACTTTTGACAAAAAGCCAAAAATTGTTTAGTATTTTCAAAATATCTTTTCTTTGTACTTTAAACAAATTACCATGAAATCTCATTCATTGTTTAAAGTACAAGGATAGATAACCTGTCATTTAAAGCCCTTGAGGTTAAAATAAACTAAGATAACAAG
This sequence comes from Anthopleura sola, assembly GCA_023349425.1. NCBI lineage: Eukaryota > Metazoa > Cnidaria > Anthozoa > Actiniaria > Actiniidae > Anthopleura > Anthopleura sola. The sequence continues at coordinate 3,341,628 of JALHLI010000018.1, read as the reverse complement.
ACAATGAGCCAAACAAAACAGCAACGTGTTTAGTGCATCATAACAATAAACAGCTCTTTTTTGACTGATGCAAAAGGCTTGGGACTCGCAGCTGGTAAATGGTAAATCAACTGGAACTGAAAAACGTGAAATAACTAGCTACAAAATTGGAGAAAATGTTCGATAAATAACTGTAAAAGGCGCCAAAATCGAACAGGAAATTCAACTGGACTTCTCTTATTTTCTTCAACTCAATTTTTGATTTGAAATTTAGGGTATATTTTCTCACTTAGCACATGTTTTTGGAAAGATTTATTTGTCTAAAATCTTATTAAAACTGTTTTTAAAAAAAAGCATTTATTTCCAATTTGAAATTAGTTTGTTTTGGGTATTATATAGTTTGAAATACGCTGCTTATGATATAGCTTTTAATAGTGTTAGTGAATGAAGGTCGACAGTTCATTTTCGTAAACAAAGCTACTCGTTTCTAAGGGACTGGACAGTAATTAAAGGGGTGGGGAGGGTTGGTGCATTGTTTTCCCCCTTCATTAATACTCATTTGCGCAAAGAGGTGACCTCTTCAAAGGCTTGCACGAATATTCGTGACCCTCCCTTTGAGTTCGCATTAAAAAATAATGACCCTCCCCCCATTTGCATGAGCCCTCCCTCGCTCCCTTCTTAATCATTAATTACCTGCTAGCAGAGTATATTTTTTTATAAACTTAACTAACGAATGGGAGGGACTCGATCTGCTCGCAGGGAAAATTATTCTGATGAGTGGTCCTTAACAACTTATTATTGATGGTAAAGCTAGAACGCTTTTTTCTTTTTTGGTTTCCTTGTTTTTACACAGGTTTGGGACAAATTACTTTAGTGCTTTATGTAGAATTTGTTTGCGAAAACTGATTCCCTCGTCATTCAGCAGAATAGTCTCTTTCACAGTTCCCTGCGCCACCTTGAAAGATAGCCATGCCTTTGCAACAAGAAGTGACCTTGCAATTATATAGAGACATGTGAATAATTGTCCAAGATGGAAAAAGTCTCTACATTGCAAGGTGGCAAGGTCACCGTTTGTCTCGCTTCGATGCAAAGGCACGGCTACTCTCAAGATGGCGCAGGAAACTGTAAGTGTGCAAGTGTCTAGTGTATCAGAAAATCCCTGACCATGAGCTAGCGAGTGTACGAATCAATCATCATCTATCATACTATACATCTCACGTATTTCACTTGTACTAGTCTTTTTACCATCAAAACATGTCTCACTCTTCTTCAGTTTCATCCGTCGATTCTGGAACCATATTTTAAGGTGTTTTTCTGAGAGTCCCAGAGATGTGGCAAGCTCCATCCTTCTTGTAGCAGTCAGATATCGACTGTACAGGAACTCTTTTTCTAGCTCAAGTTGTTGTGCTGTCGTGTAAGCTGTTCTTGATCTTGAACGAACGCAGGCTGATTTCCAAGACTGTCTGGACTTACCACTACGGCTTGTTGTATCATCTTCATCTGTCAAGAGAAAAAGATTATGAAACAGTTTTGCTTTTGAGCAACAAAGTTGAAATGTAGGATTGAGCTGATAAAGTAAACTCGACAAGAAAGGGCAGGAAAATGGGTAGTTTTAAGGTGGCTCCTTGCCTAGTTTTCCTGACGTACCACACTTTTAATTGCCGGTAAGTCCTCGTCCTAAGCAACCGTTCATAGGTGAGATGATGACTGCTCTGTCTTGTTAAACTGAACTCTTTTCAAATCATCTTTGCTGTACACAAATCTTTAAAAAAGTGTACTTAAAATTGTACTACAATTTGTTTTTATGAACTGAATAGAGCAAACCTTTTTGCTCAATTTTCTGAAATGGTTTGATGATTTCTAAGTGAAGTTGATAATCGGCTATTAAAGTGTTCTATAAACCCTCTCCTCTGCACTCTTCACACATGATTATCTTGATCCAAGATGGCGGCTCTCGTTTCCAGTTATGGTGGAGTTTGTACTGAAATTTAAATGTCCATATGTACGATAATTTGTTCGAAGCTAGCGATATAGTAGAAATTATATTTCTTTAAATTCAGTTTCTGTATAAAAAGCCAGACGTTTTAGAATTCATCCCCGAGGAATTAAGCATAGAATTTCTGACTTCTTCATCAGCCACACAAGATTATAGATGAACCCATGTCAAATTCAATCTTTTTCGTATTTTCAATCTGATCTTTACCTCGGCAGTACTTAGCCTGATCCTTCCTAAATACTACTTACTTACTCAGATAAAGTTGTTCTTTTTAAGCACTACATGTGTGGTCAGATAATTGCAATTAATAAAGTCACTTGCAGCCATGACTTCTGATTCGAGGAAGTGAATATTACTGGTAATGACGAGTGCCCCGCGTAAGCTAAGGCAAGTCACGGCAGAGTCCTTTCACGGCAAAGAAATTCAGTAAATTCACAGTAAAAGTACTTGTATATCGAAAGCAAAAGAGCAGCAAGATTAAAAATAAAGATGAGCAACCCCTTTGATACTTCGTCTGCCATTCATGCCAAGCATGCATCAAAGTGTGTAGACTTTTGAACTTTTATGTACTAACCCACTGATCACTAATGAAGTAAGTGCTGCAGTCAATGAAACACTGAATAGATCCTGTTCAAAACGTTTTTACTATATACGAAATTTCTATGGCGTTTAGTAACAGTAACCTGATGAGAATCAGCGGAGTATGCTTGTAAGATAAATCAGTTTTAAATATAATTTATCGTCTACTCAGTGCTCCCTACAGGAGGTGAATCAACAGGGACACTTCGTACATATCTCTGTTAGGTCCTAACATGTTCCACAAAATGGTTAAAATCTGCTTTCTGGAGGACAAGAATCGTACCATTGATATAGATGTTAAAACTGAACAAGGAACTACAACGATTGCGCAGCAAACATATCTTGTATCTGACCAAAAAAATCTTACTCGTTCGTGGCATAGCAAACAATAAATGACTCCAATCAGTATCAAGCAATGCTGTAGTGAAACATCACTTTTACAAAGTGTTCGCATACGAAAACAATTGTCAATAGGCTTACCAATGCTATATAATGAAATGAGGTAGTCTTCGATTACTTACATTATGTACTTTTCAATGATTCCATTGTGAAGAACAACAGAGCTAGGAATCCTTTTTCAAATGGACACAAGAGTGAAGCATCTGCACTGTTACAAAGTGTTGGCATGCGAAAAAATTATCTAACTATGCAGCTAACTAAAAAGACTAGTAGGCTGCCGAATGATATATATATTAGAAAAGAATTCCTTAAACAAGTGGCTTTCCTCACAGCCCAGGATATGCACGTATGGACGATACTAGATCAAACCACGAAGTTATGTCTATCTTGGACATTATATATAACATGTTCAACAGACGTCACTCAAAAAAACATATTGCAAGGTCGTAGACACCGTGATCCATAGCTTGGTACGTAAGTCAGTTTTATCGTTCCTTAAGGGGTCAGAAAAGTAAATGAATACTCTAGTTCTCTGTGACTCGGTAAAAGTCTTCAGATAGTGTAACCTAAAACATGACTGAGGATCATGGCAAGCAAGGAGCTTTAGTTTTTCAGTGTGCTACTCGATGATAGGAGTTTATGCTACCGAACTGGCAAACCGCTTTAAGAAGTCTATCATAACGGTCGTTTGGTACAACTGCACATAGTCCTCTGCTGAAGACAAGCTGCTTGAACTAAAAAATGGCTCAACTGTTTTAATCTTAACAGTTGTCAGTTTAGCTGCGCTAGGCAAAAGTTTCAGTTTTCGGCTGCAAATTATGAGATCACTTGAATTTCTATCACATATTTCTAAGGGAAAAGATGTAACTTAATTTGCAACTCCAAACTCCACTGACTTAGAGCTATAACAAGATATTAGAATTTCTCTGACAAGAGATTCATGAACGTATTTGTCAAAATGTACAGATTTTCTGTCTCGTGTGACTTAAAATGTCATGGATGCTACTAATGAATCCTCAGGAAATACTAGCGCAAGGCCAGGGATGATTGCGCGCAACCCATTCGCTTTCATCGTCAATCGATCAACAAGTTCTTATCAAGACAGCTCCATTAATCATTCCCTAACCTGATTTCCTTTCGTAGTTCGTTGACAAGGAAACTCTCCGTGGGTTGTCAGTTGGTTTCTCGACAGTATCTTGGTGCGATAGAGTTTTGGGATCCAAAGTTTCATTGTGATGCAAAAAAGACCATCTGGTTTGAGGCTCGAGCGTTGGTTTCTGAGGCCTTGAGTTTCTCCATTGATACTCCTCATGTACTGGTACTTGTGTATTTGAGTATGGATAAGCCAAAGGCGTGTTCACTCCACTCCAAGACGCACGCGTCGTTACCCACTCTCTACCTTGTTCCTCGAAGCCTGTGTCCCTTGTTAATTCGTTATTCTGCAGTGAATTTACGAAGATGCTACTGTAGATTTGACAGTCATGTTGATTCATCGTGCTCCTTTATACTTAGATCTTGTTTGCTTTAACAAGTTGTCTTGTAAAGCATAAAGTGGAGTCCAAGGAGTTTTATTGACCTGTACAGCACATGTGACATTCAACAGCCAATCAGAGCAAAGAATTAGATTGCTGAAATTAATGGGTGCTAATTGCTGTTGATAGTTGTTGATGGCTTAGTCATCCGGTCGCTGTATCTCGGGCGGTCAGTGTATGGAATACCATATATCGTTCAGAAAACGCGGAAGAACGCAAGGATACCTTATTCATATTCAGTCCATGCTTTCCATGCCGGCGTGGGGAACGTGCATACCATGACACTCAAGTGGTTTCCTACTCGATCTTGATTGGCTAGTGTGCTTTTTCGTGCATTTTCATTGACTAAAGTTGGAGTCTTGAAAAGTCTTGGTTGGACGTCTCCCCTTAAGGCAGGGTTGCCCTATTCCCACCTTTCAACACTTAACTGCTTCCTTCACATACGCTTTCAATCTGGACTCAGAGCGGGACAAACATATCGATGATCATACGTGTTAGATTTGGATTACTAGGTTCCACATCAGGTTTTCCAATTAGATTTGCCTGCTTTTGTTAGATGACACCAGAAAGAGTGCTAAACAGACAGGATCACCAATGTAGATCAAGGGATTTGTTTTGTTAAGGCGATATATATAGTAAAGCCGAGCCAAATGATCGGGCTACTTTGATCGCTCTCTAGGATCATCTTTTGGAGACAGATAAGAAATAGGTAGGAGTTGCCGAGATTTTCTTGCAACGAAATTCAAGATATGACATTTAAACCACAAATGGAAAACACTGAGGCATGTTATTGATCGTGGGAGAGGGAGGGGATAGGGGTATCTGAACTTGTGGCGAGTTCCCCACACACACAAGCTAACCTCATACACTGATATACAGTGTAGGTGCCCCTCTGTGTCCAGTGAGCTACCAACATAAACTGAATGAGGTCTCACTGATATACACTGTGGGAAGAGATGAGGCTGTGTGAACTCGAGACCAAGGAGGAACCCTTTCTATCTCGATCGTTAGCTGCTTGCAGCATCTCAGTGATATAGAATGAATGAAGTCACACTAACCTATGACACCGATATGAATAAGGGATTTATTGATTTGATACTTCAAGGTTACTTGACTCACCTAAACTAATGATCAATTCATTAAAAAAATGCATGGATCCATAAGTTGCTTAAAGTTTGAGTGATAACACGATAAGCTGGAGTCCGCTCTGTAGACTTCTATTACATCATAGAACTTCTGCTGTTTCTCCAGTTTTCCTTCCTCCTGACCCTCTGCAAAACCTAACACGCTAAGTTCCAATGTCATGCATCTGTGTGTTAGCTTTGCCCTGACTTTGATCACTGCAGCCCAGAGCCAGGTTGTTTTTCGGTTCCATAATATTTTTTGAAGGAATTAAAATCAGTGAATATCGCTTTTAGAAGTTCAGTGAAATGTCAGCATGTGTCATAGTAAGAAATAATATGTCTGCTGTTAATGGAGGACGATACAAAAAGGTGATGTAATGCAAAGAAACGCAATGTTTTTTTACGTCGATCAAGAAGGACCGAATATGATCACTCAGACTCTTCCGTCCGAGCCAGAGTCTCACGACAAAAGAGTTCTACGCCAGATCCTATTGAGATTTAAAGGTTGGTTTTTGTCTAGGTGAGGTTTCTTGACGTGTACCCTGGGTTCCACGTGAGTATATATTGGGTCAGGCGGTCAACGAGTCGGATGTCAAGGCGGATTAGCACATGATTTACTGCTTTGGTCCGTTCTTCTTGATATCGCACATATCATTCATTCCTGGTCAATAAATATCCGCCTAATACCTTTACGTACAAAACTTTTATTGCCAGATGTCAATAGAAAATGATAATGATCCGTAGCCAGTCATTAACTCAGTTATTGAACTGTGGGTGTCAAGCAGGGGCGTGTCCAAGGGGGGTCCCGGGGTGCGCTTGAACTAGTTTCTATTGCCGGGCATTCTATTATTTACGGTCGTGTGCTTTTACAAGAGGGGAGGGGAGGGTAGGGGAAGGGAGGGGTGATTTTTGAGGTCTGGAGAGTAAACCCTTAGTGGACATTCTGGATAATTCCCCTGTTTAGTGTCCTTCCTGATCTTTCCAACTTTGAAAGTTATCTTCAGGATTTCTGGCATAGGGTTTAGTTCTTTGAACAGATACTCGACTGATTTGGATAATAAACTGTATTTTCTCTTTTTATCACATATTTTTGAAGCTTCAAAATTTGTATTCCAACAAAGAAGAAAAACCATAAACAGATAAAAATTCCTAAATTGATCTTACGCGCCCGCGATCCTTTGCAACAGGAAAGAACATACACGCATGCGCCTTGTCAAGTCTTAATTCAAGATGGCGGAAAGCATGGTGAGTAAAATCAATGTCGACAATTTTTTACTTAATTTCATCGTTTTAAGTACATTTATATCGGGAGAGGAACCATTTTAGATAATCTTGAGTCTATATGCTTTTTATCTTAATATATTTTATCTCAAAATTAGTAAACTTATTCAACTTGTGAGCTTTCAAAAGCCGGCATCTTGTAAAAAAAAATTTGCTTTGTCATTGTTCAAACCTGGAAATTGTTTAAAGTGTTTTCCGTGATATTGTGGATTAACTTGCTTTATATCTTGATGTTAAATATGTTTTATTGTGTTATTTTATAATATCGTGAAATTATGACAGATATAACAGAATAAGTAATTTTCGTGGGTAATTAGTTAACATAAGCTGTAAGTTGTGTACGGTTAAGTTATGTTCGAAAATTAACATTCTTATCATTGCATTTTACAACCTATGGCCCAATGTATTTGAATAAGACAGGATTTTAGTATGTCTCAGTCATTTTAGCCTAACTTTAACTTAACGAAAGAAAAAACTGCACCTTTGTCATGCCTTGCAAGCAGAGGTTATTTTTCTTCCCCTCCGTAGGGCTGAGCGGCAGGCCAAAACAGAGGGTAGAAAAAGACCTCTGCAAGCATGGTACCTTTGTCATGTGACACGTCGCACAAATATTCTAGCCTGTACTACCACACCTTTACAAGTCTTACTGTAAACTTCAGAACTTTAGATGTATTGTATTTACTTGAATAAGTGCCATGCCTCAAATGCGCCGCTTATTCAAGGGTGGCACTTATTTGAGGGCAGCACCTATTTAAAAATTGAACACAACAGAGGAATCTTTTGTTTTATTTTAATGGTACATTTTCTATCTATGGGAAAAATTTACAGTAACTAACAGAACATTTCATTGGGACAGTGCTAATTATTTTTTTGTCCCAAATGCTGCACTTATTCGATTAAATACGTTATTCTTTATTTCATGTGTAATTTCTACATACTTGTTTTATAGAATACACCTACCATTCTACCAAAGTCCAATGGTGCTAGTGAAGTAGCCACACCACAAGGTCTGTATGGGGTGTCAGACAAGATGAAGATAGGGTAAGTGTTATACACCTATTCAAAAAAATGCTGTTGGTCGGAGATCTTAAAACTGAGACTGAATTGAAATGAATTGGAAATCATCTCGTGTAACATCATCGCCTTAATAAGAACGTATTGTTGTTATGGTATTGATCAAAATTTTCTTTTTTTTCTTTTTTTAGACCCCTGGGTGCCAAAGATCAACTTGCTGCATCTCATCCACTTGAATTCACAGAAATAAATGTATGTTTTTTATATAATTTGTTGATAACAGGAATGATTTTGAATGAGCATGAAGTGAAAAACTTACTTGTCCTTATTGGCATTCCCTCTGAACCCACTTTGTTGTCAGGGGGAGGAAGGGAGGGTGAGTGAGTGTGTGCAGTGCAACATAAAGCAAGGTTTCAATGAGCCATTCAGAGGTTGAGGCCAAAACTTGGTTGAGCTGGTATTACAGATGGAGAATTGTTTTATGGGATTTGACGTGGTCTGAAATTCCCTTTACTGTGACTTTTGTACAGTATTAGGTTATTATTTTTAAACTGGTTTTGGAGGGTGAAGTTTTCCATGTTCTTGACTTGGAATTCTTTGACCTCCCCTATTCACTGGTTTCTTATTCTTGACTTTGAGAGGCACTTTGCATAAATACAATAGCTTGTTATCCTTCACTACACATTAAAAACTATTGTGTTTACACAAAGTGCCCCTCAAACCAAACCAGAATGCTTTATGGGCCATTAGAAAGCAGCATATATTGATATTGTATTTTTTTATGTTTGATTCAACCTTAAGTATATCAAAAACCAACAAGCGCTAGACATGAGAATGCTGAGAAATACTCAAGGACTTCATGCTCCTCTTAAACTACAGATGGAATATGCTATTGCTTCTAAGGTAAGGCCAGTCTTTTTCCATAATTTTGTCCACTGGACACTGGGCAAAACCAATAATTTTAGGTAATATCTACAAAATTATTTAAGTCTCTGCCCCCTTCTTTTAGTACATTATTGTCTGTCATTAGCCATTCAACAAATGAGTAATAAACTGGGTTGGATTGGCACTGCATCATAATACTGTTTTATGTGACGAAATACAACCTCGACCCTCGAGCCAATTATTGGGTTGAGGTTGTATTGCAGTGCATTGTTGGACTGTTTTAGGGGATTTATTTCCAAGGTGGCATCTATTGCGACATTTTGGACTTAGGTGTATACTAAAATATAGAGGTTTTCCACAGCATCTATGTTGTAGGGCAGGAAGTATGCTATGTTTTTGTATGACAAGGTATTTTATTTTTTAATTGAAATTGTTTGTTGAAATCCTCAGATCCAAAGACTTCCAGGTCTGCCCAGCTCCATGATAGCTTTAGATACACTCCTTGGAACAGATGAAACAATTGGATTTGAAGATGTACTGGGAGGTAGGTCTCACTTATACTCTACTGTGACTACAATAGTCACAACAGGGGAATCGAGCAATAAACTACTGTCAATCAAATAAACCGTTAGAGTATGTAAAGGTAGTCTGTTGCCTGATTAACCTGTTACATGTGTTAGAAATGTGTAAACAGTATAAGATTACTGGTTGCTACATACCTAATATTTTGGATTTATGTGCATGTTAATTTTGTCGTAAAAAATTTATTATTTTTAAGGAATATGTTACCAATATTGCAAGGTCTTTTAAAAGATTACTCAACAAAATATTTAAAATATTTATTCAACTGCAATTTTAATGATCATATAATTCAAGCAAATTGGTAAAAAATGATTTGATTTATAAAATGAATTAATGAATTAATGAATAAATAAATAAATGAACAAGTGAATAAATGAATGAATAGATGATTATCACTGCAAAGCTAAGATATTCCTTTGACAAAACATAAAATAATGAGCAAAATATAATGGAGTAAAACACATAAAAAAATACAAAATCTTCTTTTTTCTTCACTTGGATTTTAATACCATTTTTATTTTATTTATTTTTTATTTTCCTCAGCACCAGGTGATGCTGAAGCGACGGGTGATATTCATAGTATGATGGAGAGAAAGCTTGGACTTCCTAACCTATAAATAATGTATAAAGCTGACAGTATAAAAAGGTTGCCAGAGTGAAAGGAAAATAAGGCAGGGAATGATAATTATACTAATGACAGTCTGAATGTAAACACTTAAAACTCAAGTTAAAAGAAAGAGCTAAACTTGAATGGCGTCTGACAAAATGTATTCTAAGTTTGTAATATTTACTTTAAGATATCTTACAACACCTTGACTTAAAGATCATTTGTAATGCCATCAATGTTGTTAACTACTTGGGGACCAGTAATTATTTACAGGAACGGGGAATCATGCAAATAGAGGGGGCAGCATTTTTATGCTCATCAAAGGACGAGGCTAAGAGAGACAAAGGGTACTTTAGGGGGAGGGGTCACAAAAAATCGTGCAAGTGAAAATCGAAATGTACCAGACCCACCCCCTCCCCTCTCCCTGTAAATAATTACTGGTCCCTCATAAAACATCTTGATGTATAAATTCCCTACATTTTCATACCATTATCATTATTGCATTACCCATACAACTAACTATGTCTAGTGACTTCTGGGTTTTTGGCTTCAGTCGTTCATCTGAGTTAGTATTGGGAAAATCCCAGTCATATTGGTCTGTGTTGGACACATAGTTATGTACATGGTGTAAGATGGCGTAAGATGGTGTAAGATGGTGTAACACTAGTGGTGCCCAGGTTTATGGGAGTGGCTATCTCTTGCCCTTTTTCTTGCTCTGTCAACCTTTTTTCGCATTCTTGTCTTACTTATATTCTTTGATGGATACTTCTCTGCTTGGAATTCCATATTAAACGACTTTTACCTACACATCTTGTTATTTTACTCTATTACTCTTTGCCCGGCTGAACTTTTATTTCACATCACGAGAATCAAGGGTAGTGTAGCTGTCGTGCACTTGTCTCTCACCTCTGGAGTCTCGGGTTCGATTCCCAGACTCGGCATCATCGATCGGCTGAGTTAGCCGTGCCCTGACTTTGATCAGTCCAGAGATTGTTTCGATAATATTAAGATTTGAAGGTTTTTTTGTCACAATGGGGTTTAGTCAATTATAAAGAAGATAGGTATTTACACTCGACAAAGCCTCGCGAAAAACCACAGGGAGCCCAATTTAGATAAAAAGAGACGCACTCCTGTGGCCGGAAAAAGCAATTTGACGTTAAATAGTTAATTAAAGTGGCTCTATAAGGTTTTATGGCGCGAGCCACACGAGCATGCGCAACACCACAACTTGAACAATTTATCTTAAGATGACATTATTTTTTTCGATAAGAAACTCCAAAACTGTACGGTAAAAAGTTTCATAAACGTAGAGCGAAGTTTTAAGAAAATTCACCGTGGAAAACCAGAGTTTTTATACTTTTTTAATGGCAGTTTCAACTCGATTCTCTAAACTAAACTATGTATATATATATATTTTTTTCCTTTGGATAATTATATTCTTGTAACTAATGGGCCCACAGTAATTACCGAAAGTTGTCGTGGTGTCCCTGACATCCAATTATTTCTTTTTAACATAATAACATATCTATTATCAGTAGAATTCGATTAGAGCCTGCAGTAATTGGCGGGTAAACTATTGTATTGTCCCTGTCATTCAATCCACTATTTTCTGTTTTTATTTCAATTTTTTTCTCAGTACTTTCAATTGATTTCATCAATAGAGCCTTCATAGCAGACGTAGTGTTGCTATAGTTACGTTAAACGTGATCAGTTTCATAAAAAAATAACCCTCAACTCTTAAGCTTTTAATATGGTTGGCCTATCGGGTATCAATGTATTAGTTTGAACTTTCTATTAATTTTAGAATCCTGTTTGGGATTGCCACCTTAATTAAAAAGTAGTCTCTCCAGGATTTCAATAAATCGTTGTAAAGATATGACATTAAGAACTCGTTAATAATAATGCAGTATAAATCTCAATCAAGAACTCAGCTTGTGTCATATAGATTAAAGAAATTAAAGTGCCCAATAATATTGGCGGTGCATTCTAAATTAACCATTCTTTGTATAATCAGTTCGGCCATTTCGAGACCGAATATAAAGCAATATGGTCTTACTGTAAGCAAATCACATTTGATGTTGTGAAGAAGTTGAGAATAATTTAAGAGTTGCATAATGACGAGGTTTCTACTGACAAATCAGAGCGTCGCGATCAGAAACTAGCCATTCTAAAGCACCAGGGCCACCTGTGTCAACAAATTACGTGTCAAAATTAAAATTAATAGCGGTTATTGATGGTGAATGCAGATGAGACAGCAAGCATTGTACATGTATCGACCCAATAGCCTCACTTGTATGATTCTTAAAACAAAAGAATATCTCATTTGCATGCATCTCAGTGTGAGAAGATCTGCCATAAGTTGGGACTATCAGACATGAGATTCTACTACTGTCGGCGAAGTGGGTGTATCCGTTGGCTCTTCAACACAAGATCAACGAAGAAATGTGTTTCTATTCTAGTTGTTTCGCTTATTGTTTTTTTCACCGGCTGCTACTTCAGCATTTGTCTGGACGTTTTCCACTCCTCGTTACAAGGTCCAGTCGTTAGCAGCAATTCCAAGCCTAACTGCCCGAATACTCGATCATTTAACGGAAATTCTGCTACTGGAGCGACCAAGTTTCCTCTCATAATGCCACACGTTGAACCAAATATTTCATGTGAAGACAGAAACCTTTTTATTGCTGTTGTTGTGAACTCAGCAGCTGACGAGCAACATCAGATTCGACGAATGGCTATCAGAAAGACTTGGGGAACTTCTACAGGAATACAAACTACGCGTAGATGGAGAGTGTTTTTTGCTTTGGGAATGAGCAAAAATACAGCCATTAACATTCAAAATCGACGTGAATCTTTGAAGTACAACGATGTACTGATTGGTAACTTCCCGGACACTTACAAGAATGTGGTTATCAAGACTTTTATGTCTCATTACTGGGTTTACTTCAGATTAAGTTGTCAGTATATTCTGAAGGCTGATGATGACGTATATATTCGAGTTCCAAGGCTGATGGAATGGTTGGTTGGTCAAGCCGATTTACCAACGCGGTTTTATGGAGGATATTTGCATAAGATATTAACAGTAGTTCGCGATCCAAGAATCCAGTGGTTTCTTCCAAAGGAGGTTTATAACGAGACCAACTTTCCTCCCTTTTCCCAGGGATCATTTCAAGTGGTGTCGACCGACATGCTACCTAAGTTTTTCCACTACACTCAGTTCGTCAGGAAACCGTTCTATACAGATGATGCATATTTTGGTGTTATGGCTAGAGACCTTGGTCTAACCGCTAAACAAATCCCAGGGTTCCTTTTCTATCATCCGAGAACAGACAAACAACTCCGAGCTGCCATTGCATTTGGTCACCAGGTTGATGTTGCTGGAATGTTGAAGTACCACACTAGATACGAACTTCTAGTCTAAATTTTTCCCGCCCTAATAATAAGAACAGTTTATTACGATTCTTAAACTTTTAGAAATACGAACGGATTATGCACGATTAAATAAAACATGATCATATAGAAAAACCGAGAAATATATATGTAAAATAAAATGAAAACTAATAAAAATATAAGACAAAGTAAGGCGCCATACAACGGTAAATTATAATTATAATTGTGCGATTCTCTAGGTATAAATAAGAGTTTGTGTCTTTCAGTTCCGGATAGAATTGCCTTATTTCACTATGACGTCACATCGAAACAGTGTATTGTTTTAACGCTAAGGATCATGGTCGCCAGAGGGGACAAAATAGCAACAAAACAAATTAAATCACAATAACATTTGGTTTATGATATAGTGGAAAGGGATAGCAGCTAAATTTTACGCGAAATATTCCAGACGAAAGAAGATTTAGCCCAATTTCTATTATTCTTGTCCATGTAAACAAGCTGTGACGTCATGGTGAAATAGGGCAATTCGTAAACGTTTTCTTCCTTGTCTTAAGTTGTCCTGCCAACTGTACTTGCTGACTTCTCCCTTCCAGGAAACTTCGTGTCCATAGCTAGAAACTTTTGGTAACATTCAGTTCAGCAAGTTTCATTAGAACAATTTGATGTTCGACTAGATCGGAGAACTCTTTACGGAAATCAAGAAAAAGTGGGTGAACGCCCTTCCTGCCGTGACAGTTGTTATCAGTTGCGTTCAACCAGTTCTGTGAGATACATCCCAGTGCAGATACTGTAGATGGACCTTCGGTAAAGGCATGTTGGCTGTTGATCTTAATACTTTCCTTGTTGAGCTTGAGCTGGATCTTTTCGAGAACTTTGGCTAGGTGTGGTAAGACTGAAATCTGGCGGAAATTGTTCTTGATATCATTAGGAGGGCTAATCTTAGGTACTGGACAGACAAAAGCGTGTTTATATAGTTTGGGATATTTACACTGAATGATAGAACTGCATATGATTTTAAGAACAATTGGTGCCAGTTCCTCACAAAACGTTTTCAGTACCAATGCTGATATCTGGTCTGCACCAGTTGCCTTTCCTGGATTTAGGTTCTTGAGAGTTACCTTGACATGCCCTACAAAAGATATAGTGGAAGAGATATTTTTCCCATCGGGGAGGCTTCACTAATACTATCTGGAAACTCGATCAACTGAAGTGACATCCCACTCCAAGGGCTTGTGAACGCACATTGCAGACGCTCTCCCAAATCAGCAATTGCCTCTGATGATAGAGTAAATTATTCCGTTGCATTCAGTTGCACAAGCGAATTATATATTTTTTGTACCACTTGGCTGGATTGCGTTTACGAATCTCAGCCTCGGACTTGTAGTACGTCTCCTTAGCCTTAGCTACGCTGGAGGAAACTTTCTTACTAAGATGCTTGTATTTCAGTTTGGCTTTGTCACACTTTGCAAATGCTCGTTGTTTGGCTTGGATTTGAGTTTTTCTAATTTTAATAGTAATTAAAAAGTAATCTCTCCAGGATTTCATTAAATCGTTCTAAATAGTATATGACATTAAGAACTCGTTAATAACAATGCAGCATGAATCTCAATCAAGAACTCAGCTTGTGCCCAATAATATTGACGGTACATTCAATCATATTTTCTAATTCAGCCATATTTTATTTTATATAAGAGTGTCAGTGGCAGTGATCAGATAGCCATTCCAAAGCACCTAGACCACCCTTTGTCAATAACCTTACACGTTCAATATAAAACTCCTTGCAAGTATCTCAACAACCAGCAAACTGCAAGAGGCCGATCCGCCATTAGTTGGGACTATCAGCTATGAGCTTCTATTGTCGACTAAGTTGGTGTAGTCGTTGGCTTTTGAACACAAGATCAACCAAAAAATGTGCTCTAGTTGTTTCGCTTTTTATTGGTTTTTTCACCGGCTGCTACTTCAGCATTTGTCTGGACGTTTTCCCCTCCTCGTTACAAGGTCCAGTCGTTAGCAGCAATTCCAAGAAATGCCCGAATATTCGATCATTAGATGGGAATTCTGCTACTGGACCGACTAAGTTTCCTCTCATTATGCCACACGTTGAACCAAATATTTCATGTGAAGACAGAAACCTTTTTATTGCTGTTGTTGTGAACTCAGCAGCTGACGAGCAACATCAGATTCGACGCATGGCTATCAGAAAGACTTGGGGAACTTCTACAGGAATACAAACTACGCGTAGATGGAGAGTGTTTTTCGCTTTGGGAATGAGCAAAAATACAGCCATTAACATTAAAAATCGACGTGAATCTTTGAAGTACAACGATGTACTGATTGGTAACTTCCCGGACACTTACAAGAATGTGGTTATCAAGACTTTCATGTCTCATTACTGGGTTTACTTCAGATTAAGTTGTCAGTATATTCTGAAGGCTGACGATGACGTATATATTCGAGTTCCAAGGCTGATGGAATGGTTGGTTGGTCAAGCCGATTTACCAAAGCGGTTTTATGGAGGATGTTTGGATGTGACATTAACAGTAGTTCGCAATCCAAGAATGAAATGGTTTCTTCCAAAAGAGGTTTATAACGAGACCAACTTTCCTCCCTTTTCACATGGGTCATTTCAAGTGGTGTCGACCGACATGCTACCTACGTTTTTCCAGTACACTCAGTTTGTGAGGAAACCGTTCTATACAGATGATGCATATTTTGGTGTTATGGCTAGAGACCTTGGTCTAACCGCTAGAAAAATCCCAGGGTTCCTTTTCTATCATCCGAGAACAGACAAACAACTCGGAGCTGCCATTGCATTTGGTCACCAGGTTGATGTTGCTGGAATGTTTAAATATCACACTAGATACGAACGTCTAGCCTAAATTTCGCCCTTCCTGAGATGGGATTTTTTGTAATAATATTAAGGTGAGGGATTTCAAACATGACAGTACGTGACACGTTTCAATTTTTGTTCATTTTTCATGCGGCCCAAATTAACAATTTCAGAAGAAGAAAATAACAGGAATAAACTTATTCAAGGCTAGTGCCCGACTTAGATCATTCCAGAGGTTGTTTTGTGTTTCGAAAAAGAACCGGGGTCGACATTAGTATCACATGAGTTATCGACACGTGGCAAGGCAAGTTCACCTGTGTCTATGAGAGGGCGACACTAGAGAAAAACGTTTGCGCATGCGTGCCTTTCAGCACGCTTTCCAAGAATTTACAAGAGTTTTAGTGAGAAAGTAAATGTTTGTTTTCTCCGAGTATAAAAAAGATTTTGCGGGTATACTTTAGTGAGACCAAGATACTGTATTAATAAAGACAATATGAAAGAATTAGCCTTAAGTTTCAAAAACTGACTTTAAGTTTTGGCATTTTGTAAAGACTATTCTTCAGGCAAGAGTGAAAGTCAAATTTGCATATTTCTACATATTTCTACAATAGCACGAAGACGCTTTTGACTAATTTGCATGCGGACTTCAACAAAACCTCCCTCGGCTTTCGGGGACATTTAATCACTAATCACCCTCAAGTCATGCTATTACTTATAATAATATCATGATTACCTCGGGATCCATTGTTTCCAGAGGGATGTTTAAGGTCTAATCCCCCTGCATGAATAGTGATGAGGGATATTTAGTCTAAATATCCCTCATCACTATTCATGAGGCATGGTCCCTCATATGACAATCACCGGGACCATGGCTGGGTAGCATTGACCCAATCGAAAATTTTGCGCAATGACTCTGGACTACACACTATTGAACACCCCAGCACTTGTGGGATCCATTGAACAATCTTTGCGCATACGTTGACTAGCCGAGAATTTTTCTTACTATTTGTGACGTAATCAAGACGTAATCAACACTTCATTAATACCGCTCTAGGCTAACCAAAGTGAATTAGAATAAAGCAGCACGAATGAATGAATGATGGTTCAATTGGCCATTGTCGCATTTAACAAAGGCGACGCCTTCGGCGTCGGGACTTCAACAAAACCTCCCTCGGCTTTCGGGGACATTTAATCACTAATCACCCTCAAGTCATGCTATTACTTATAAACAATGCTGTTAATTTCAGGAATGTACATTGCCGTCCATGCGATTCTACGCTAAAATGTTTTTCTCCTTTTTGAATACTGACATTACCCAAGTGTATAAAATAGCATGCTAATGAGTGTGCTTCAGTGGCTAGCGCTCTCGGCTTGAAATAATCAACATATAACAGTTGCGTGACAACGAAAACATTTATTGATTTGTTCATATGAAACAAACTGCTGTAAGAACAAAACTTATGCATAGCCTATTTTGCCATGCATTGAAATACTCATTCCTCCCGAGTTTCAAAACTTCTACGCATTATTTTTGTCTATTTGACTGTCGACTTTTGCCAGGAAACTAGCTATCAACTTTGTCACGGAAGCATGTAGGACATGTAGCTCTACACGGACACACCTTATTAGTATGCTATACGCTGCTTGGATATAAGGCCTTTTTCTGCCCTCAGACTTTATTGGCTTTATTTAGAGCGGGGGAGAAAGCCTGCCTGCCACTCAGCCCTACGGATGTAAAGATAAATAACCTCTGCTCGCAGAGTATAACAGCTATTGCAAAATTTGGGATTTATTACGTGACAATTCGGTACTTTTATTATTAAAGCGTGTCCCATTGTTATCACTGAGCGCAGTGACTAGACAACCCTTTGTCTATGCGTCGAGAGTAAAACTAATTAAATATTTTAAGATAATAAGCCGGCCTGTGAAGACCAGATCCATAAGCGACTATCAGCTATGAGGTTGTACTATGGCCGACGAAGTAGATGTATCCGTTGGCTCTTCAACACAAGATCAACCAAAAAATGTGTTTCTAATCTAGTTGTTTCGCTTGTTATTGCTATCTTTTTCACCTTCTACTTGAGTTTTTCTCTGGACGTTTTCCACTCCTCGTTACAAGGTCCAGTCGTTAGCAGCAATTCCAAGAAATGCCCGAATACTCGATCATTTGATGGGAATTCTGCTACTGGACCGACCAAGTTTCCTCTCATTATGCCACACGTTGAACCAAATATTTCATGTGAAGACAGAAACCTTTCTATTGTTGTTGTTGTGAACTCAGCAGCTGACGAGCAACATCAGATTCGACGAATGGCTATCAGAAAGACTTGGGGAACTTCTACAGGAATACAAACTACGCGAAGATGGAGAGTGTTTTTCGCTTTGGGAATGAGCGAAAATACCACCGTTAACATTCAAAATCGACGTGAATCTTTGATGTACAACGATATACTGATTGGTAACTTCCCGGACACTTACAAGAATGTGGTTATCAAGACTTTTATGTCTCATTACTGGGTTTACTTCAGATTAAGTTGTCAGTATATTCTGAAGGCTGATGATGACGTATATATTCGAGTTCCAAGGCTGATGGAATGGTTGGTTGGTCAAGCCGATTTGCCAACGCGATTTTATGGAGGATGTTTGGATGTGGTGTTAAGAGTAGAACGCGACCCAAAAAGGAAGTGGTTTCTTCCAAAAGAGGTTTATAACGAGACCAATTTTCCTCCCTTTTCGCATGGATCATTTCAAGTGGTGTCGACCGACATGCTACCTAAGTTTTTCCACTACACTCAGTTTGTCAGAAAACCGTTCTTTACAGATGATGCATATTTTGGTGTTATGGCTAGAGACCTTGGTCTAACCGCTAGACAAATACCAGGGTTCCTTTTCTCTCTTCCACAAACAGATGAAAATCTCCGAGCTGCCATTGCATTTGGTCACCAGGTTGATGTTGCTGAAATGTTGAAGTACCACACTAGATACGAACTTCTAGCCTAACTTTCGGTATATGATCGTGTATATGTTGAAAGTAACCAAAAACACTTTGATGCCGGCAAGACACGTCAAATACATAAGGTTTTGAAGCATCATATATTTATATATTTTAGGGTCGATATCCGTGGAATAAAGCGGTGAACCATATAGGCCCGTTTACACCAGCAACTTTGTCGCGCGACTTGAGCGGCGATTTTATGGCGATTTCACGGCGATGATCGCAGCTACGTCGCCGCCAATTCAAACATGATCGAAATATAGTGCAATTCGTTGCGATTTGGGTCGCGATAAAATCGCCATTGAAATCGCGGCTCAAGTTGCGCGATAAATTTGCTAATGTAAAAGAATTATTACATGTTAAGAGCTGATATCATTTTTATTCACTCGCTTTCCTTATCATATCGCTCACTCGCTCGCTGACTCGCTTGATCGCGATATGCACGACGGGAAACTCGTGAATAAAAACGATATCCGGCTCTTAACATGTGATAATCTCTATATATTTATTTATATATTTTCACTTTTTGGGCCTAAAAACGAATAGAATGTGGAATCGAAATATTGGACTTTATTTTATAATATAGTATAAGTAGCGCTGTATTATAATTAACATACGAATATATTTGTGAATTTGTGGATTTTTGCATTAGATGTGTTGGATATTTATTGGGTAGCTGGTGAAAAATTCGCTGTGCAACAAATTTCTGGCGATTTACGGCCTGTAGAACCAAATCACCCGAGTCCTAGGATTCCTACCTTGACTTCATCAAGAAAACAATAAATGATGAAATTTATTTTATCTTAAAGAAATTTTATGATCTAGCTATTCAGCTATACATAGCTTGGGCTACCTGTGTTCCCACACTGGGCTCAAGAGGGTTTTCTTTGGATCTCACACAAAAATAAATTTCAAAATCATATAGATCTTGAAGATAATTATCATATCAGCTTTTACAGAAAAATAACATATTTAGGATTCATTACCATTACAGGCCATAACAAATAGTTTCCAATTGAATGGTGAATAGTACAAGCTGAAGAGTCGATGGGTTATAATAAATACCGAATAAATCGAAGTTTCAGTGTACAATCTTTATTTTAAAGGCTATGGCGGTTTAATTGCGCCCATAATACAGCTTGGGCTGCCTGTGGTTAGATTGCAGAAAAATAAAATCCCTTTCGTCTCGGGAATTGAATTCTTTCTCATGTAAAATGAATGTATTGTTACCGCCATGCAACATGGCTGTCATCATGGTATTTCTCAGCTAGATCAAAAGAACACTAGATAAAAACAAAAGTGTTGGTATGTATACGCCATTAAGAAAACTCCATCAAACAAAAGGTTTACTTTATTGACGGTTCATTTGCTGAACTCGATCGCAGCTATTTTTGGTCTCGAGGGAAGCCTGTGTGTGCGAACGAACGCGTCATTTGTCTAAAATACGTTGAAGTTTTGAGTCTAAACAGCTTCAGCGCGCAACTGGTTTCTCGTTTGTACAAGGCAGGAAAGAAGGTAATGTGGATTCTAAACCTTATTTGTGTAGATGAATAACGAGTCTTGTAGATATCTTGAGGGTAGAGAACTTGTCAGTTCTAAAATGGACCGATTCATTATATCTAATATTGTGGATTTATGTAAGTGTTAATTTTGTGTTTGTAATAAAATGTTGTTAAAAACGCGTCCCCGGGGGGTAGGGGTAGGGGACTTTGAGATACAGACAGACAGACAGACAGATACACACTTTTGATACACAATTAATAACCTCCCTCCCCCCCCTAAAAAAAAGTGAATAAAAATATAAATATTTTTGCCACTAAAAAATTAAGACGGATATCTTGCTTAACCTCAACTGCTTATTATTTGCAGTAGTGAATGGGGGTACGCTGCTTACAATTCAAATTTCAGGGGGCTTATTTTTTTTCAATTATTCGGGGGAGGTCAAAACTTAAACTAAACGTTCATTCCAACTCTCCCCCTGCCCCCTTCTAAAAGATCAAGGGAGGCTTCAAGGTAGTCAGTTCAAAGCATTATTCAAATTTGAACCTTGCAACCTCGACTGTTTTCCTAATTTCGAGCACTTTTTTAATTTGTTTCCAAACGAAACTAAGGCAGGTATCAGACCTTTAGTAACGTTATATTGTAACGTGAAGAAAATTTCTAAATTCTCATAGAAACGAGAAAAAATAATTTGAAATACACGCAATTTGGGTTTCCTGTGTATTGCTGTGGAACACGAATACCACAGGGGGCCCATCACGCCGCTTTTCAATAAAATATTTATTACACTTTTAAATTCCAATTGAAAAATTTTCTTTTGTTTTGTTCTCATGATTTTATGTTCTCTAGGGACTGCGTGTTTGAACTGGTTGAGTCCGCCATGTTGAAGACTGTCAAGAAATGAGAAAGAACGCTGAATAAGTCTAGAAACAAGCTGTATGAAGCCCCGTGGATGTCTGGAACCAAGGTAAATTAGATTATAGACTTTATTGACTATTAGTGAGGACGGTGAAACTAAGTAAATTGAATAAAATGTTATCGTTTTCAGTTACTATCGGCAGTGGATTTACATTAATTTAACCACTCAATAGTCTAGTTCTATCCATCTGTCCCTTGAGTTCTCGGCTGCTTTACAAATGCGCACATTTTTTATTTCATTCTTGCTAGTTTTGTCTTTCCTTAATGTAAATGAAAGGCTTATTTTTGATTTAACGATATGCGCATAATTAACAAGTGGCAAAGCTGAGTTGCCTTTAGTCTTCCACGTCATCTCTCTGCTAGCCATCTGCAAAATCCATCTTTTAAAACTGATGAAGCTTTCAAATTTTCTGGGTAGGAAGACATTCTGTATGGAAAATAAGGGGATTCAATTATTTATAGAGGTCCATTACGTGCGCACATTGTCATTTGCCGTGCGCAATCATTGTAAAAACGTGAATTCGTTGAATATATTTCCCCGCACTTTTATTGTATATTCGTGCAGTTTCTTAGGCTTATTTTATTTGCCCAAGCTAAATCGATTTTCTGATATTTTTTTATTTACAGAAGCAATATAGCAAAGGAAACCCAGAGAGCAAGAAAAATCAGAAAAAATACTGTTCTGTTCTGTTCCTGTTCTGTTCCTGTTCCGTTCCTGTTCCGTTCCTGTTCCGTTCCTGTTCCGTTCCTGTTCCGTTCCTGTTCCGTTCCGTTCCTGTTCCGTTCCTGTTCTTTTCCAGTTCTGTTCCTGTTCTGTTCCGTTCCTGCACTGTTCCTGTTGTGTTCTGTTCCTGTTTGTGTATTTTGAAATAAATGATCGACTTATATTTTTGTCTGGTTTATTTTGTGTTATACCTCTTTCCAAAGTCGCACTTTTTTCCCGCCAAAAAACTTAGAAAATTTTTTTGACCACTTGGAACTCTTAGACACGCCTAGAACTTTTACACCTTATGATCAGCTTATCACTTATCAATATTCTTCTTGCCACCTTTACCCGCCCTTCTAATCCCTTACTTTTTGTTCTGCTCATTATCCCATTGTTTCGCTCAGACAATAAACAAGACATTAAATATTCATAAGAATTTTTATTAGGTCATTAGTATGCCAACCATTACAAGCATTGTGTTTTAAGGAATTTCAAAACCTTTACCCTCAACAAACACATCAACAGTCTACAGCACAGATCACCGGACTACAGAGCCAAAGGTAAGTTGTAGGTTCAGGTTCAAATCCAGGTGAGTTCTAGGTTTTCTGATGAAAAATTGGACAAGCAAGAAGACAGCCAACCACAAGCCAGAATCAAGGTAAGTCAGGTAACCACAGACAAGGTAAGGAGAATTGGCTCACAGATTGGCAAAGAAACTCTGAAATTGGCTTTAAAAAAAAAATACAAATTGGCTTTAAAAAATAAAAAAAAATTCAAATTGGCTTTAAAAAATAAAAAAAATTCAAATTGGTAATAAAAAAATAAAAAAATGTGAAAAAAAGCAAAAAAATCCCTTAAATTTTTGAAAAATATATACTAAGTCTTTTTGCAAATTTTTTTGTCCCTAGGGTAATTAGACAAAGGTCCCGGAGATCAAAAGTTCAAACCTACCCTCCCCTTAAGGAAAAGTGCCCCCCAACAAAGTGTTGAGGGGTACCCTTAAGGGTGATTCAGTAGGACGAACTAAAGACCTCCAGGACTGTCCATTTGATTGAGATTCTAAAGACATAGGTTTTCTTGAGTAAAAGGCTAGTACAAAATACTGAAACAAGGCATAAAACTAGAGTTGTCCTTCAAAACCTGAGATGCCAAACCTTGATTGAAAAAGTTGCCAAAACTAGTATGCCAAAGTTATAATGCCATTTCCTTCATGGTAAATATCTTTAACATTATCCGTATTAGAAATTTATTGCAAACTGTCTAGGAATATAATTCTGGACAGCTTTCATAATGGACAACACCAGTTTTATACCTCGTTTAACAGCATCAGATAGGACTGGTTATTACAATGAACTTTGCATGCGTTGTATCCAATTCCGTTGGAAATAAATTAGCCTCAATAAATTAACTTTGTACAGAATCAATTTGGTACAGAATCAATTTGGTACATGAAAAGTTCAATGTCTTAACTGCATGACCCTTACTGGTACTAGCAGAGGTAGAGCAATTTATGTATGCATATGATAATCCATGGCACATGACAAAGTGCTGATATAGTCCCGGGGAGAGTAATGAAAGCCAATAAATAATTTGTTCCAGCAGGGCATGTATGTACCACACTTATCACAAACCTACATAAACTATTCTACATTACAGCAAGAATGACAAATGGTATTAATATCTAATCCAATCGCTTTACTGAATTGAAATAAGAATTTAGATAATGTGTTGATTTTCATTGATCTTATATTGATCATGCAATGAGTGATTGCTTGGTTTCCCAACCAGAGGCTCATCATTATTAATTCAAGATACCAGACTGAATTGGAATTAAGATCAGAGAGACTCAGTGAATATTTCAAGTTAATTCAAAACCAATCAGATGCTGAAAGATGCCAATCAAATATTTCTCTGAATGTATTCATTGGATACCAATTTTTTGGTCTACATTTTGGAATACCATTTGTCACACTTGTGTACTTTTACTCAACCAAGACCTATGTCGGACTATGATATGAACACACCAAGCCCCACAGAGTACAATCACAAGAATGCCAAGAAAACTCAGAAAAGTTTTTGAATTTTTTTCACATACCGAATGAAATCACAACCCAATTAAGTGCAATTTTGACGGGTATGTCAGATAAAGAAACTGTGCACCAAGGCACCACATCAATCCTGTTTAACAGAAATGTGTAAATAGCCAATCAAATAGCCAGATATCACTAGCTATTTAGTTGATTTAGACAATTTTAGGAGTTGAATTAGGTAAATTTAGATAACAGCCAAAGTTGGCATAAATGGGGCTGATAAAAAAGAATAGGCATTGCCCATCATATGTAGGATTGATGTGGTAAAGCCAAAATATGCATTCAAAGATGTAAACAGTCCAATAATTATGTGCACAGACCCCTATCTGACCATTGGTGTGTTCAATCACAGTCACTAATGTTAATATTTCACCACTTTAAGAACATGAAATAGCTTCTAGAGACATATTTCATGTTAAATAATACACAAACATGGAAAGCTATAACAACAGATAGGCCTAGTGGTTTGCTTTGATAATATCAGGAATTCAAAAATATCTGTTCCATTGCTTTTTATGCTTGCACACGAATGTTACCATATTTGAAAACAGCAGAGAAAATTATTAATTATCACTTTTTCAATTTCAAATAAAAGAATGAATGTGCCAAAAAGTATTAACAATCTATCATGACATGTGGATAAAGCATTATAACCATTGTCAAATATGGTAATCCATTAGCTTAGAGATAGTACCTTCCAAATTCTTGGGGTGCAATCATTTCAAACTGAGAAGATTAACATCTGTAATGCTTAATTTTTTGAATGCTCAAAATCTTTGGTATTCCTCAGGAATCAATAGTTCTAGGAAAATTAATAAGTTTCTGTTCTAGAAACATTAATAATGAGTAACAATGTCTAATGCACCCCAAGAATTGAAAGCTTGTAACTTCCAATGTAAAAAATTAGAACTGTCATTTTCCATCTAACATCCTCAGGCTTTGAATATGTAATTTTTAATTGAAACTTTCGAACCAAATTCAATACTAAAGAATTGTGTTTATGGAAATGTGAGAGTGAAATGGAAGAGGATGATAAGTGGAAAAATAACCAGTGAACTGAATGTTGATAAACCATGCACTTTGACTTACTGTGAAGTTGGATGGAAACCAGGAAAGAGCCAGAAGATCACCATGGCAACATTATAACAATATACAATCAAATCATTCATACAGTAGAATCCTAATAACTTAAACTATCAAAAATTTGAAAAGAATTTAGAGTATTGAGATGAAATGAGGGTTGAATTTAGCTTCAAAATGATAACTCAAAAAAGTTATTTTCAATTGTAATTGTCCAAGTTATCAAGATTCCTCTGTATTTTCAAATGCATCAATGAAAATAATCATCATTATGTACAGTAGACTCTCACTAAATATGATTAGGAATCATGCCAAAATGTCAAATAAAATTGGGAATGAAATCAATGCCAAATCTGATAACTATATGATAAATCTTTAGATAGAAAACGCTGCTAATCATAGCAAGTGAAAGTGTACTTGTATACTGCAAAAATCATCAATGTAAAAACTGTTGGTGAAAAAGCTTTTTTCTTAACTCTGTACATTGTTTAAGTTGGTTTTTGATTTTTAGATGAACTTTGAATTGCCGATTTAAAAGAAACTTGCAAGATTAAGATGGCGTTGTTAGGAATTTAAATTTAAAAAAAATAACAAATTTACTTCAAAAAATTATTAAAGTCAATTCATGCCTGACTTTGAATACCAGGTGAATCTAAGGGAAAGCACTTAATGCACAAAATTTAGAAAGAAACTTTTTCATATGCATAAATGATATCATTCAAAACAATGTCAATCAATAAATATCAAGTTAGTACAATAAATCATTGGGAAGCAATCAATCAATGTCAATTAGTCAATAATAGGGAAAAAAAACAAGCAATTCAATGTCAATCAAATGCATAAATTGAATAATAATGCCATGAAGCCACGTAGAGCCAAGCCAGCCAGTTCTTCGTCCAATGGATATGTGCATAATTTATCAACATAGAGTAAATATATATGCCAAACCAGTCAAGATCATGTTCACTTTTCATTATTTTTTAATAAAAAGATTCCACAACCTTTGAAATTTACTGCTTAAAGTGGTGAAAAAGATCTACATACAATGAGTCATTCTATGTAGATAATATTGCATAACTAACAATAGTTCTCCACAACAGACAAAGTGAATATCAGTAAATAGTTAGCCAAAGAACAAGTCAGAGCAAGTATTAACTAATATTCATTGAGCCCCATGAGAATCATTGCTTTAATAGAATTACACAGGTGAAAAGCAAAGAAACTAAAATCACAGTAACTTTGTATTCACCTGGGTAGTTTTACTAACAATTAACTCTACCACATAAACATTATATCTAGAAGGCTCTTCTTCTGGTCTTCTCAGGAGTCTTGGTGGTCTTGATGCTGATCTGAATAAGAAATAATACCACCAATGTCAGTATAATGGTTTTTAAGATACACAAGCAGACAGAGACCTTGGGGTACCTCACCTAGGTGTACCACCCCTTAGGATAACTAAACCCTGATATTATGATGGAATATGTGGTTCTAAAGGGACTATTCCATGCTAGCAGAGTCTCCTGTAGGAAATTTCTGACTAGACATTGAGATACTATGCTGGTCCAGGCTGTTTTCTTTGTTGCACATGCGCTCCGGTAACTTAACAATGCACATGAATATTTTAGACTGCAATTCAATCACAATCAGCTGCCGTTAAAAATATTGAGCTCTCTTCCAATTCCGAGGAAATTTATGACTGCAGACAGATTCTTGAATTTAATAAACCTACAAAATACATCGCTTGGCTTGTCATTTTTTTAAAGTAATACAGAACATTTTTGCTGAATACCAGGAGTGTAACAGTTTTTTGACCTAAGGTCAATGTGCTCTACTGATTTTCGTGATGCTGAATGCAAAAACAAACTGAAACCAGAAATTTCAAATATCTTACACTTAAGTTTAACATTTAGGAACTTGTTTGTAACCAAATGTGGTACTAAACAACTGCATCTCTAAATTGTGGAACTGGCAGAACCACCAGAAAACTTCCGATCTATAAAATACTTACATGAAAAATCTTTCAATTTTTTTCTTCATTCATATCCTCAAAATCACAAATTATCTTACTTGATGTCATTATCACGAAACAGCTTTACTTGCTGAAGAGATGTGATTATTGGATTCCTACTACTGAAGTTTATGTCAAGAATACTTTTCTAGACTTGAAAAATTACTTGTGGTTTAAAATATCTCATCAATCAAATAGGAAATATATTAAATCAGGTTTTACTCAGCACGATTGGCACAACATTTGAAGTCATAATATATGGTCGCCATTTTGGAACACAGGAAACCCACACAGGAAACCCATGAAACATGTATCACATTAAATCCAGGAAAGAAAGCTAGGGTGGTGTTGAAAATGGCGACTTCTATTTTATCCATTCTCTGTTAGTATTTCATCATTCCATTTATGGCTTTTTCTAATTTGATTTCAAATTTTGGTGAATTGACGGGGATGAATAAAGTTTGTTTACATCTTTTTTCCATTTTTTTCTTTACAGAGTTAAGCTTTCTCTTTAGAAATATCTTGATGTCCTTGATGACAAGAATCTGAAAGTCTAGCAAAGTCTTGGCCTTTTGGCCATCGTCTTGTTAGCTCTATTTTTCAAGAGTTTGGCAAGCCCAAAAACATTATCATGTCTTTCTTAAAGAAACTTTTTTCGAATTCAAATAAGAGCAAAATTTTGAAATGATTTTATATCATGGCATTCTACAAAGGAGTGGATGTCCTTGGAAAGTTTTTTTTAAAATAGTGCAGTGCAGCTATTACATCACAGATATATGGCCCCTACTGTGACTCAGACAAGAGTCACATACATTCTCTGTAAATTACAGGCCGTTTTCCTTCAGAGGAGGGTCCAGGGTTATCCAATGATGCATTGCGCTTACCAATTGTAAACATTGAACCATCTCGGCGTTGAAGAAGCGATTACAAAGCCGTTTTTAAAGCCATGGTTAACCATCTAACAGTTGTCACTCGTCTCTTTCTCTCAAATTTATCCAGATAACTGACATGAATCAGTCTTAAACCAACTTCAACTCCTTCCAAGGCGGGTATACAAACATAAAAATTGTCTTTCGATACACAGTGAATGTAAGATAAGGAAAAATTCTGAGAAAGATGCCAAGTATTCAGCAATGAACTAAACTCCGTCATGTTGATCTTCACTCAGAGTCTGCTCAAACAAAGTGATGACGTCATGAAAGAATTGATAATATACTATGAAACGCAGTGCATCATGGGATAACCTTGGACCCTCCTCTGGTTTTCCTTAACTTTCGCTCCTAAATCGTGAAATTGGGCACAAATGTACTCAAAATTCCAATAATATTGTGTCAATCATTGATCTGATGTGATTGATTAAGGTTTTTATGAACTACCAAACTTTCTACATACTATAGAGGTAGACTCAGACATTTCACCTAATACTAATACTTAGTGCTTTGTATATATCTTTAGATACCTTCCGGTTTATGGTGATTGTTTGGAAAAAATCTTGATATAAAAAAATTGCAAG
The DNA here is from genome assembly GCA_023349425.1 of Anthopleura sola. Classification (NCBI taxonomy): domain Eukaryota; kingdom Metazoa; phylum Cnidaria; class Anthozoa; order Actiniaria; family Actiniidae; genus Anthopleura; species Anthopleura sola. Next base: position 3,312,623 of record JALHLI010000018.1, on the reverse strand, counting down.
TGAAGAACTAAACTCCCATACATTTACTGTAAAATTTGAGCTTTGGTTTTTCTCAGTCATGCGGGAGGTCCAGTGGTTCAAAATCTATTTTTAGGATGACCTTGCTGCGCTATTAAAAGATTTTAAATTATGAATGTATTTTATAGATCGGGAGTTTTCTGGGTGTTCCACTGGTTCGATTGGTTCCGCAATTTAGAGATGCTGTCTAAACAACATATGTGGGACTTTATTCCAATCACAAAAGAGCCTTTTCTTATCTAACTGGTTTCAAAACTTGTTTGCTTCATCTATGGTTGTGTATGGTGGTATATCAAACAAAACAGCCTGGGCCAGCAGAGTCTCCCAATTTTTCTTACAGGATTCATGTACAGGAAACTCTGTTAGCAGGGAAAAGGGACTATAAACCCTAAACAGACTTGTTGGTGTGCAAATTTAATATAAGGAATAACGAAGTGTCCACAATTAGAAGGCAAAAAGTCAAAAATTTTCATTTCGACAAATTTAATACAAAAAAATAGTTTGCGACCACTTGGACTTTAAAATCAGTAAATAAAAGTTATCTTTTTCTTACCTTTTCTTATTCTTTCTACACTTTTAGTTTTATATAATAAAGAGTACGAAGACTTTTTCACGTTGAAAAGCCAGCATATTTGTGCAGCGACCAACGAAAACTGAGTTCAGAATAAATGGTTTTTACTCAACGAAAAACTCTATCGAAAAATATTATTTCTAGCCAAAGAGAAAGAACTAATGCTTATGTTTATATTTCGATACAATATTGGAGTTAAGGAGCATGTCTTACCGTGGAAATGGTGGTTTTTTGTCCACAGCTTGAACCTTCTTCTTCAATGTCTTCTTCTTCTTGACAGTGATGACCGTGGAGCATGATGGGAGCACGTGAAACTGCTACACAGGGAACCCAACAAGTTAATTTTATGAAAAAGCAAAACGCTCTTAGAGCGTAAACTCCACGTTAGTTGTTGTGTGCATGACATGTGCACAAGCTCGGAGTGGACAACTAACGTGATACGTTATTCATTGACATTGGCTGATAACTGTCACATAGTAATACATCAGACAACACACGGGATCCCTGTATCATATGCCCACAACGGACTCTTGCAGGGGACTCTTGGGTGATGCCACGAAGACCCCTGGTTGCTATTGCGCAATTTTTATATTTCCTGACACACCAAAAAAAGACGGAAAAACGCAACGCATTTTTAGACTAGTTTGCCACAGGCAACCCAGTAATCTTCATCGTGCTCTCGTACCAACCCCGACAATCACTCATGATAAGCTGACAATGGTTTTCTCTTCACACAAAACTGAATAGGATCAAAGTCACCCACAGAGATCCGTAGCCTGGGTAGCTTAAAGGGGGACTAGTACGAAAATCGTTCAAAATTTAATTCGGCTGAAACTTTCCTAGAATAATCTCTAAGGGTCTAATAAAAACTGGTTAAAGTTGTTTCTTGATATTCCAATGGGAAGTATTATATTTTTACGAATCTTTAACGGAGTCTGTGACGTCATTTACTCAACACCATACATCGCTCCATACATTTCCCTTTATTTTGTGATCAAAATATTCGCTCGTTTCATACTCAATACTGAAAAAAAGAGACTTAAAAATCAATTGTAGTCACAATAAATATCAGTAAAGTCTGTCAGTCGACCTTTGGGCTTCATAGAAATAAAATAAATCAAGAAGTTATTTACAAAGAAATGTATGGAGCGGTGTTTAGTGTTGAGTAAATGACGTCACTGACTCCGTTAAAGATTCGTAAAAATATAATACTTCCCTTCGGAATATCAAGAAAAAACTTTAACCAGTGTTTACTAGACCCTTAGAAATTATTCCAAGAAAGTTTCAGCCGAATTAAATTTTGAGCGATTTTCGTACTAGTCCCCCTTTAAAGATTTCCTCTATCTTTGATAGTAAATTTCATTTTATTTCGCTAATGCTGGCTCCTTCGTTGACGGTTCTCACATTGGGCTCAAGAGGGTTTTCAGTGGATCTCAATCTCACACAAAACATCATGAAAAATCTTGTTTTATAAAAATGACTTTACTTATATAATATAGTAGAGTTCTCTATTCTCTTAGAGGACTTCTGGACTCAATTCTTTATAAATTCACAGCCCTTTTCGAAAACCACCATCAGTCCCTTTTCTACTTTAATAACTATTGGACATCATTTAAAAAAACTTTTGTATTATATTGTCACTTTTGTCATGAATAATAGAAACGTTTTCTCTGAAAAAAATAATAAAACAACATATATATATATAAATTTTCTTCGAGGGTTTTTCTTTGGTTTTCCCGGCCCTCAAAAGTACTTCCACATTCCACTTCTAATGCTAACATTTGAACCTCGGCTGTTAAGTTACTTTTTAAATATTTGATATGGCAGCTGATCCCCATGCACAGCAGGATTTCACAGCGTCCTATCATACTGAAGCTTATCAAAAATGGCGGCCGAAAATTCGAATGATGAGTTTAAATTAAACTTAGTGAAAAACCAATACCACTACGTAATAGAAAGAGCATCTCTACTTTAGTAAATCTACGAAGATTCATTATATATGTCGGGTGTTAAATCGGCCGAGAAAACATCTTTTGAATATCGACAAATTTACAGACGTTTGTATGGTTGGGGTATACGCTATACCCCCAGCCAGACCCCCAGCCAGACCCCCATGCAGCCATACAAACTAACTGTCCTACCGCATAGGACATTATACGAAGCATAAATGTACAATTTGTATCTATTCCCTTCAAAGATTTTCTATTCGCTAATTTTAGCGATATTTCAAGAGGTTTTTCTGGCACCATTTGTTCATTGTGTTGAATCGCAGCAATTGCAGAGGTCTATTTTTCATTTTATATCCGTTCTCTGGCACGTAGTTACTACGTCTTGTGGTGAAGATTTGAAAATATTTTTTAGTTCATGCGAGCATCATTGACGGTATAATTTGATTGAAATTGTATTTTTCTTTTTCTTTTGTTTTCCAATGCTAACTATATACACAGCTGAAAGTATAATTGTCTTTTCCCTTTTTCCAAATAGTTTTGAACTATTTTGATTGATTCTGATATGATGTGATAAAAAATCTTTCCAGTTCACATGACCACACATCTGTTTGTAGAATTTGATTGGAACTGTCTCTTCCTTCTTTCCAAATAATCTTTAACTATAGTATCGTGGTGTGGAGATAGACAACATTTCTGCGGCCATTGATGGTTCACCACGTATTCTCGATCCTGTTCACTTAGTCTCGATATCTCTTTTGAAGCAGTGAATTTCAAATAATTTCTTGCTATCAGATTTAAACACCATTTCGAGAGCTGATGGGCCTCGTTGATCTGGGGGAAAAAAATCAGTTGAAATATTATGAAACCTGGACACACAGTTTCTTTTTTTTTTTTTTTTCGAAATCATGACAGAAAAGTCCTGCATGACTAAAGGTGGGATAATACGAGCAACAAGATCGAGCAACTTGTCGCGCAACACTGTTGCGTTGCAAGTTGCAGAGTGAAAGTTGCTCTTACCATCCAGTGAAATAACAAAATTTGGTTGCGCGTACGGTCTCGTGCAATTGGAACTCTTTGAAAAACACACTCGTGCAAATTATTCCCAAATTGAACTCGAAACCATATGATTACAAACATTACCGTCATAGTCCAGAGCTGGACCAATCTTTATCGATGCGCGCGCGGCGAGGAAGAACCGTAGTAGTGGTTGGTAGTGAAGTAGTGAAAGGAGACTGGTAAGAATCGTAGAGATTTGGCGGGAAATTGAGCATCAAACGCGCGCGCTTCTATGTAACATTCACATGCAGGAAGTCAAAAGTTATTTCCCCCTGCTCTTTTTTCATGCCCTTTTCACCCGCTTCCTTCTTGGTGAGTGGACCCTGCTAGTCTGTTATCGTCATAGTCTATATCGCTAGTCTGCCATATTGGACCACAACAATGCATTCTGGGATTGATACCTCAGTTGACATGACAACGTGTTCAAGATAACAAAGATCGTCATGCTTCACCCACCATTTATCAATCCCACCATGCATTGTCAACTGGTAGTCGTAATATGGACTATGATATCAAATGCTCACCCAATTTGACTTAACTGTTTTTCTTCGTAAAATTCAATCTAGTTTCGTTTTTTTATCCCAAATATAAAGATTATGAGCCACAAACCTTTGCCTGGCAAAGAATATTGACGACTGAGCTCACAGCAATATGACTGTCGGAGATTTCCTGCACTTTGAGTATCAATCGATATTCGCACAGTGTCACCAACCTTGACAGTTCATATCTGTTTGCTACAGAAAGAAGATGAAAAAGAATCTTCTGGGAAATATCTCTAGGTATGTCATCTGTGTACAAATACTCCAAGAGGTAGTTGAATGTTTCGAGAAGGACGTCGGTGATCTCGATCTGAAAAAGAATTGAAAAAAGATTGTCATTGAGAGAGTTCGTTTCAGGGTTCGATAATATTGAAGAGTTCTGTCCGTCACTATTCCTCTATTGCCTTAACAGATGCTGACGATGCGTAATGATGCTGCTGGCGACGACGATGATGATGATGATATACAGCTTTTTCGACTGAAAAAGGTCGGATAAGGTTTTGTTGCTTGCTGCATGTTGCATACCAATCCCGCAAGGCAGTATGGGTGAGGTAAATTCAAGCAGCGGAAAGGTCACAACAATATGCACTTTTTCCAGCCTATTTTCTTCTGTGCTGACATCGTTTACATATGAATATATATAATACACATACAAGCAACATGCAACATGCAACATGCAACATGCAACATGCAACATGCAACATGCAACATGCAACATGCAACATGCAACATGCAACATGCAACATGCAACATGCAACATGCACACACACTTCTGTAAATCATTTTCTTCAATTACTTTAATAATTCAACTTAATATTTTGTTAATATTATCAACTATAATTTAGTATTTATCCTTTTGCATTCAATTGTGTATAAATAAACTTCTCACTTATCACAAGCAACACGTAACAAAAGCTTCACCAACCATTTTTGAAATAGCTGAGTATAAAGATGATAATAGTACATGATGATGATGATGAAGTTACAAACTAGTCTCCATTTCTATAATAAACGAGCACGACGACGACGAGGAAAATGACGTACCTTTACTCTTATACATTCAACGTTTCGTGTTCGATAATCAGTAACCATAGCAGCAAGCACGTGACTTCTAGCTACAATAACCGCTTGGTGTGCATACACAGTGTTCCCCTGCACCTGAAACACCAAGTCTTCTAGCAAAGGTTTCTTCAGGAACAGATCTTTTAGAATTGTGGCCTTTCCACCTCCAACAAAGGTTGTCTTTTGAATATTTCCCATCTCGTTTCCCTCGAGCACGTTCTCACAGGCCGTTAGAAGATCTTGCATGCCAAACATCTCGGCAATAGCCATTAGTTCGTAAATAGCGTCGTCGCTCTTAAGATACGCAATTGAAGCTCCCTTATAAAGAAACTCCAGAAGCCTTAAAAACTCTTTTCTTTGAACTTTTTTACAAACCCGAATTTCTACTATACGCCACTTCTTGTCGTCTTGGTAACCGACATCAACTGGCCAGGAAACTTTCTCGAACAACTCATGTGGAAGGCCAGATACCTGCGACTTTGCAGTGCCAGTTAGGATTTCCTGGAATAGTGTAGGAGCAGCGCTGATCAGAATGATCTGATGCGCATCGACATATGAATTATCATCGAATATGAATCGTACATCTTTACATGTCGTGTCGTGGATCATCTTGGCAAGGTTTTCTACTGATTTGGATGGCAGGACGTTCACACCAGGGCATGAAGGAGCATTGTCTGTAAAACAATGGAAAAATAAGTTTTGAAAAAATCGAGGAAGAAGGAAGTAACCGTCAATTTGAAAAATATCATGTTCATGAAATGACTAGGAGGGTCTGGATGCTGGGGTCACGCTGTTAGCTGTCAGTTTTAACAGATAAGAATTTTCGTAAATTTGTTAGTTGTCAGGCTAAATGTCAGGTCTTTCGTCACTTATCAGTAAACCCCATTCAGATCGGCCTAGATTAGCGCATATGCGGCGTCTCAATCTTGGACGAAACTTGTTTGGACTTTTTTTTTTTGGCTATCAAAAGCTATCAATTAACTGTTATAAGTCTCGCTTTCTGATTGCTCGCGGATAGCGCGTGCATTATGAGAGCATACAGCACGCGCGCCCGCTGTCTGTTTCGTCACTCCTATTCAAAATGACGGCTGTTCGAATTTGTATTTGTATAAAAGAAATAAAAAAACTTGTTTTCTGTTGTATATGCATTTATAAAGCACTTGAGGATTGGCAGAACGCTTGAGAACTGTTTAGAAGCACTCCACTACGCGTCGTGCTTCTCCTAATATACTATACTACCCAAGTGCTTTATAGCTGCACACGTCACAGCACTTGCACGCGTTTTCTATTTCTATTTCATCATAAAATTTTGCAACATGCTCAAAAAATCCCCCTCTCCAATGTTTCCTTTAAAAGTTTGGAGGTGACTTGGCACAACACTGTCTGGGGAGGGGAGGGGAGGTGGCCTAAAAGTGTGGAGAGTATCGTCTCAACCCAAAAAATGTAACAAACGGTGGAAGACCCTAACAGTTTTGTCCAGGATTGTATCTCGGCATATATAGTGTTGGTAATACCTTACTGAGCTTTATCTGAACGCCCGTGCTCTGGTATTACCGGATTTATAAACGAAGAAATTCTCTACCTACCCATCCCATAAAATTCTCTAGCATCCAAGATGAGACTATCCCATGGTATGTCGAACTTTTCTCTTTTCGGCTCCTTTCTGAAGAGGTTTTTCTTTATTTTTTGACCATAGACTGCCATATGTGTCATAACACACGCGGTTTCTTGTACGCCTTCTCCTGAAAGCGCGCTACATTCTAGACATATAGTGTTCAGAGTCTCAGCAACATCGCATGCCTCTTCAAAGGTAACCATTGTTTCTTTGTTTGAACTGAAATGAGAATTGACAAAGCAATGAAAAAAGTAAGAACGAGGGAAAAAAAAGGGAAAGTGGGAGGAAGAAAGAAGGAAAGAAGGCAAGGCAGGAAAGAAAGAAATAGGAAAGGAAGGAAAGAAGGAAAGAAAGGAAAAAAGAAACAAAGGAAGGAAGAAAACAAAGAAGAAAGGAAGCCGGAAGGAAAGAAAAAACAAAATTACATAAAATATATTCATTTATCAATCAATATAGTTAATGAAGCATTCCCAGCTAGAAACTTCTGCACTATTATTATTTTTTCTTCTCTTGCTGAGGCGCTAAGTAGATGAAAGATAATTGTATTGTCTTGCGGTTACCATTGACGTTTGTAATACCACGGTAACAGCTCAACATCAGTTGAGCACATTGGTCAACAATTATGCATAGGAAAAAAAGACAGTTATTGCCCAGAGGCCCTACTGGTTAATGCCAGAGGCAACGCTCTTGTAATAATTTATTCCCTTCGCCGATAAGCAACATCTTGAGCATAATTTCCCTTTCAACTTGCTTCCACTTTTCCCACGTCATGCCAAACGAGAATGAAAGTTGATCACTTTGTTTTGCTTTTGTTCCTCGATAAGCCTAAGAAGATTATAGTGAAAATACTAGAACAAAGGTGTCTGGTTCTCTTTGAAATACAAAATACAACAGCACAGGGGAAATTGTGAAGCTATTTCGGTTAATTTTATCGGAATATGAGCCAAGTTTTAGAATCCTGAGTCCTCAGTTTTGGTAGATAATTTCTACGATATTACAAAATTATAGTAAGAGGTGCCAAAAAGTTACAGAGGACATAATCTTCCAGTAATCAATATCCTCGTAGTTTTAACATTTCATTTTTATGAACGTTTTACTACTGTTTATAATACGGTTGAACTAAAATCGACTTTGAACGTGCTGCTTTGCGTTGTCTGTAATTATTCCGATATAAGTTTTAGGTAATTTAAGCACATTCAAGAGCTTTTAAACAACTGAATCCTTGTATTTAACACTTTCTGCAGTATTTCAATGTTTATATAGGAGAGTGTTTTTGCACATTAATTGATAACACCATAAGTAAACAGTACTGAAGCTACTGATCTTACTCAAGCATAAACATCATTAAAGCATGACTTTCACTAGCAATGCAGGCACAGTCCCAAGCACAAATCACAAACAGGAATACCGTTTTCACTACGACGCAAGCACAAACACAAGCACTAGCGCAAGGATAAAAAAGTTGATCCTTGCGCTTGTGTTTGTGCTTGCGTCATAGTGAAAACCAGGCTTTAGAATGTGAAGCCGACGTAACACGATACTTGGTCAAATTACCTTGGTTAAACTCACGCGATTTAAAATTCATAAATAATAATCCTCCCTAATATAATTGAAATACCTCAATGTAACTCACCTTTCTGCTTCATCTGTTTGTCTCAAGTCACGTTTGTTCCCTACAAGTAACACAGGAACATTTGGTGCTTGCTCAAAGACTTTCTCGTAAAGTCCTGAAATTTTTTGCAAAGATTCTCTGCTCGAAATATCGTAAAACATAGCAAATAAGTCAGTTCCGGGGAAGCTGAGAGGCTTGAGTTTAAGGTAGTCTTCTCCTTCTACGGGATCGTTAAAATAGAGAGTAAATATTTGGTTCTTAAGTAAGTAGCTTGGCGCATTCACATCACCAGGAAATGCACTTGGACTGTATTTGGCTGGGAAATCATTGAGCACGAGGCGATGCAGGAAGCATGTTTTACCTACATTATTATCACCTAACAACGTGATCTTTAAGATTTCTGACTGCATTCTGCTTTAGAAATACTTGAAAGAATCTGTTAAGTTGTTGTCAGTGAGTGACTTTAGCTCGCCATCACAATCATTTTGTTATGATCGACAAGATTGTGTTATGCATAGACTGGTAACTACTACTTTAATACGTATCTTTTCATTGGTCCATCGTTCGACCAATCAGCAGGGTTGTTATTTACTATCATGTAGCGTGTAAAGATTGAAGGAATTTGCTTCAGTTTGTCGAAAGTTTCTTGGAAAAATCTTCACAAAAATGAATAATAGAATAGGTAAGATAAGGAATTTTAACCCAAAACGATCGAATAGAAGTTTTGGGATGACAACTGAAGAGTTAAGATCTAGAAAAACAGCGAGGGAAGGTTTCAAAAGACCGGTCAAAGATCTCCGTTTGAATTTGAAGAAGACAATCAGACCTGGTCCATCTAGAGTGATGGACGCTAGATCTAAACTACAAGCCAAGAGATCTGTCGAAGAGCTTGAAGAAAAGTCTAGTTTTAATTTAGATGAACGGAAGAAGCAGCAGAAGTCTAGTAACCAAGCTGGTAATCGTTCTTTAAGTCTTGATAGTGGGACAATCAAGATCACAGCCAAGCAGAGTTTACCACCGAAAAGATCAGCGGAAATTGCAGGTAAATCCATCGTTATCACAACAAAAGTGGATTCCAAAGAGAAACCAAAGTCTAAGCAACGTGGAAAGCCGAAAGACCGTAATCCAAAGCTGGGAGCTGGAGGGATTACAGTTACTACGAAAGCGGCAGGCGGCTCGCCGCAGAAGAAGAAGAGAATGTATGCAGACTTTTTAAGAGATGAGGAAAAAAGGAAGGACGAAGACTTAGATTATTATCAATTTAAGAAAATGAAAGAAGAATCAAGATTTGAGGAAGATTTATTGCCATTAAGAAGCCAAAGAAATATGACACCACTTGCAGAGAGACTCGACCATGGTCCCATACCAGAACCTCGAGGCACACCAGTAACATCCACAAAAGTTACTATCACCAATCTACACCCAGCTGTCTCAAGACAAGATATTGAGGAATTGTTTGGTGCTGTTGGAGTCTTAAAGAGCTGTAAGATGCTTGGACCAGGTGCCGCAGAGGTTATATATACTGTAAAAGAGGAAGCCGTCACTGCGTATGCTAGGTATCACAACAGAAACTTAGATGGTCAGCCAATGCAGTGTAAACTCAGTGTTGTACAGACCATGGCAACTCACACAACACCAGTATCAAAACATCTGGCTCCATTACGCTCTACAAACCCCTCCCAAAAGTTTTTACAACCAACAGTCGAACCCTACCATCCAGCTAAAAGAGCGTCGTCATCATCATTGCCATCAGAATCTAGACCAGTGGTTTTCAAGGTCAAAATATAAGCTTCCTTGATCTTGGACTTGAAAATGAATGTTTTCTCAAATACAAGATGCAAGAGTTTCTGAAAGTGCAGCTTACAGACAATTCAAATGTTTGCCCAAGCAATGATAATGCATGGTAGATGATGCATGGTCATACTTGATAAGTTTAGTAGAAATTTAGCAACTTCACGGGAGCAGTTACCTCATCCCTATCACTGTTATTGTCATCCATCGTTTTTCATTAACAGGTGTGACAGCCATTTCCAGTTCAAAGATTACGAACAATTTATTATTAGAGAAGATTTGGTGATTTATTATTCCTTTAATACCATTACAATATTGTTACAGCCTTATACAACAAAATAGCATTGTTCTATATATTTCTACGGTTGTTGAGCACTAGGTAAACATAAAATAGAACACCTCCATAGAAGCAAAGGTATCTTGGCAATTGTTAGTGCCACGTTATATAAATAAAACTTTGAATTTATTGACCTTAATTATCTTGACCATGAATCAAGGGGAAGTAAACCTGATGCCTGCTGATACTGATTTCATTTTATAGCTCTCTCTCTCTCTCTCTCTCTCTCTCTCTCTGGCTGTGAGAACCTGGTGGAGTGAGGCCTCACAGCCAGAGAGCATGTACATGTAGAAGTAAATTACTAGCATAAAGCAGTAGCTCAGTTCTCTGCTAATGTTTAAAATGTGACCTGAAAATATGTTGACATGTGGAAATATTTGGTTTATCTCTCTTTCGATTTTTACAGATAAAGTTGAAAATCTTTATTTTTTGGATCGGCCATTTGATAATAAACATTTCCATAAATATTTCCAAGTGCCCATGTTTTTCAGGTCACATTGTAATAGTGAAGACGAGGGCATTATTATTTTTTACCACTTAGGTTCAGGTTCAATTCCAGATCTTAATTTCTTATATACTTGCAAAAATTCCTAAATTTGACAGTACTGGGCATTCCACCAAGTAACAAAGAACTCTAACATAAAGAAAATTACAGAACCTGAAATTCTAATTTAACTACAGTATAACCCAAAAAGATTTCAATGTTGCCCAATCAAAGGGCAAGATTAGGTCCTTCCCAGACTTATTATGAGAATCTTTCATGATATATTATAAAATGCCACTTTTCTTGTCCAAAGGCCAGGTATGGTTTTGAAGCAGAATGCTGGTTAGTGAGACAAATGACTTCCTTAGCTAGGCCAATCAAAAGCCATAACACCTACATCGTCCAATCACAACAGTTGAAATACTGTGCATCTACGTTTGGTGGAAAATCTATGCTATTATGGTATATAGGGCATATACTTGGTTTCCTCATGATGCGGTAGTGGCAACAGTAGGCGCTAAACTGGCAATGAAGCCTGTTGCTTTAAGGATGAATGAGCGCACAAAGGCAGGACATCTCTGGTGGCTTGCCATGCCTTCAAATCCTCTTCTGAATTCTGAAAATAGTTGTCTGTAGAAAAGAACACAGGTTATCAAAATCATTTTCTACAGGAAGCCTGTCAGCTATCTTAAGCCTGGTTTTCACTAGTGAGCACAAGTCCTGATTTCATTGTGATAATAGAATCAGCACAAGCACTCACACTTATGTTCGCATTTGCACCTGCATTGCTTTGTCAGTAGAATTCTCTTTTCAGAATTAAGTAGATTTACAGCTTCGTTAATAAGTTGAATATCTCTAGCCTTTACTGTTGGTTCTGACAGTCTTCTCTGTGACATATAATACTGTAGATAATGGTTCATGCTAATCGATATTTGATGTGTGTTACTGAATCATTAGGTGTGCAGCCAAACAGGGTGTGCAATAAATATTGAATGTGCAACTAAGATTGAAGTGCATAATGTTAAGTTGTAATGATTGCATGTGCAGAGTAAATATTATATTTGATAGGGAATCTGTTCCACATGTGAAAGAACAACAATAAAAAACCACAGAAATTTTCTAGTTAAGGCAAGGATTTTCATTTAATTACATTGCATTCTTATCCTACAACACGACTGTAACTGTGTAACCCATCTATTATAAGGTCTGGGCTTAGGGTTGAGCAACAGAATGGGTTTAGCTATTATGACATTCACAGGCTGCTACACTGAGATAAAGCCCTCATGCACAAAATGGTGCATTGTGGTCTAGCTTGGGTACAAACATCTTTTGTTCATCATGCCATATGTGGTGTTGCTTGTACCTAAGCTAGACCACAATGCATCATGCCTGTGGTTAGATGGCAGAACAATAAAATCCCTTTCCTCTCAGGAATTGATTTCTTTCTCATGTAAAACAATAATTGTATTGTTCCTGCCATCTAACATGGCTGCCGTCACATGGTGGTGCAAAACCTCTACTCCAGGCCACTACCTTGACCCAATCAGCCTGTTTGACATGCAGCTCTAGGCCATGCTTGAAGTACATACATACATACCTGCAGTAGGGGTTTCTTCTGGAGGAGTATCTCAACCCTAAGAACCTGTAATACACAAAGGGGATGACAATCCCAGCTTGTCCACTAAAGAAACAAAACACAGGTCCAATGTAAGACACAAAAACCATACAATTATGAATGAAGAGCATTCTTTACAGACATGCTTCCATAACGTGCAAAGTTTTACGACTTGCCATTAAAGTGCGGGCACTCAAACTGTGAACACTTCAAGTTTTTTTGACATTTTTTCATCGTCCATTCAGAAACTAGATTCATAACTAGACTCTGACATTATGTGTAGTTAGCTAACCTAAACATAATGTCAGAGCCTTGTTGTGAATCTGGCTTCTGAATGGAAGATAAAAAAGTCAAAGAAACTTGAAGTGTGCACGGTGTGAGTGCACTCACAGGGCTCGAAATAGCGGCCTGCCAATGGCCAAAAGCCAAGCAAAACTTAAGGTTTGGCAGGCAAAAATAATGTTGAACTGCCAAATCGAAAATGAAAATAATAAAAAGGCAGGCAAAATTTACTGGACTGGCAGGCTATAATTGTTTCCTATTTCGAGCCCTGCCTCACTGTAACATAAAAGAGGGTTTTGGTGGATGTCAATAATAAAGTTTCAAAGTGTTCTCACTGCTATGCCACCCATATGTCGGAAAACACAAAGCTTTCAGGGCACAATAAAGAAATAACCGTTTCCCGAGTCACCAGGCTACTAAGGATGACACCTCAGTTTTGCAAATTATCTCGGTTCTGAATTGCTAATATCTTTTCTTGGATAAGCTGGATGCAGAAACCAACAGTTCGTTTAACTGTATTGTTTGTATACATTATTACCTGAAGGTCATGAGAATCACAGCTGGCATAAGCATGATCTCTGTGCAGGCAATAAACCTCAGAATTGCTTGTTGGTAAAGTTCTATTTTTTCAATGGACTTCCTAGCTGTCCTGGAAATGATGATTAATAGAAAGACTTCAATTTAGAGGCTCCACAAGAGTGGAAGAAGGGAGAGGGCACATTTACAAGGCTTTCAACAGTAACACTTTCTCACATGTTCTCTATAAAGCTAAGGTTCCGGGGTGGTATGAATTTTGGTATGAAAAGGGGTAGCTTTTCTTCAAAGATATAAGCTTTTCTTCAAAGATATATAAAAGGGTATCTTTTTGCTGAAATTTGGTATATAAGAGGGTTAGGGGTCGAGAGTCTGGGCGGAACATACCCCTGGGGCTAAAGTTGAGTTTTGAAAACAAAAAGGAATGCAGCAAAATTCAATCACGCTACTTTAAAGCTAAAAATTGTCATAGTCATAGACTTTTAATTTGAACTCCCAATAAAATTGCTTTTTGAAGAGAAGTATCAAAGACAAATAATTGATGAGGTAAGCTAAGAATAATAATTGGTAATGGGAGATTTGTTCTAGATAAACAAAGGCAAGATTGAAAAGCAGATAAAGGAGCTTTCTAGGGACAAAACATTCCTGATCAGCAGCAACTTACCTTATAATGGAGAGAGAGATAATTCCACCAGAACCAAGAATCTGAATCAAAAAAAAATATTTTAGCATTTCATTTGAAAACTAATTAGCCAGTTAAACAATAAGTGATTCAATCTGTAGGACTAACTTACATCCAAGAGTTTTTTTGTAAACGATATTGTGTGAAGAATAGCAAACAAGGCCACTGGAATAAGGATCACTGTTAGATAAGTAATTAAGGAAGTTATTCAAGGTATAGCTCCTCTTACAGGGAGTGATGGTTATAAAATATGATGATGATGGTGATGATGATGATGATTACAACACATTTAAGTTTGTTTAAATTAAGTCACATAGAGAAGAATTAGATTAAGACTTAATTTTTTTGCAGTTTTTTTTAAACAGAGATTTGATATGCAACAGGCACTACTACTACTACTACTACTAATAATAATAATGATGATGATGATGATAAATCTTTATCAGGTATATGCCACAATTTTTCAGGGTCAAATAAAATCTTGTAGAATCAGTAATACCAACATAATACCATTGAACATAATAATATTAGTCAATCTTTCAATTAAAGGATACTAGTCACTGGATAAGAATTTATGAACATCACGCAGTACATAAGGTAATGGCAACTGTCTTCAAAAAACAGTTGGCTCAGATATTCTCTGCTAAATTGGAATCTCTGTAAATGAGAGAGAAAATAAGCATCAAAATTAGCACATTGTCTGTGAGACACCACAAGATTCTTTTCTTTACTTTAAGGGTCATTCATTTAAGAGTGAAATCATTCATAAAATCTATATCTTAATCATACTTTATGTATAAACTTACAGGAAGTCGTTGATGAAGTCTGAGAGCCGACGTAGCTGCCGAACTGATCAAGGCTCTTTTGTAACAACTATAGTTGAACTGTGGACTAAAAACATATGACAAAATGAGATTGAAAAATTCACTAAAAGACCACAAAATATAAAGCCCAATAATTAGACTAATTTTGCCTAAAATATAATATATATTACATGCCATGCTTCATCAATTACCGTGATTTAGCAGATGCCTTTTCTTATTGTAACATAAATATACATGTATCTGAATGTTCTACATCTAGAAACTATCTAAGTTACTTTTATCCAGACAAGGGGATTTGATTTCCCAAGGGATGAGGAATGATATAGATCTAGAAACATATTTCCCCCCTTTAAAATGAATGGGAAAGTCTGGGCATATTTGTTCTAGTACTCTCTTCATAAACAAGCCATTTCCCATACATCCGTTTTCTAGTAAACAAATGTGTTGAATTAAGTTTCTAAGGTATAAATTTGACTCATTTTTTTGAAAATATCCTGACAGTTTGATTCAATAGGCTTCTTGCAGCTAATGATCACATGACTGTAACTGGAGAGCAAAAAAATCCCATTTCAATTATCCAAAACAATTTTCATTAAATTTTTAATGCCTTGGATAAAGCCTTTTTCAAAATGCTTTTATACCCTCAAAGCATGCTTTTGATCTTAAGATATTAAGCTTTAAAAGTTTGTTTGCCTTCCAGTTGAGCCTTTCCCAAGGGACCGTGAGTTCAATCTATTCGCTATTGAAGTGATATATCATCACATGACTGTTAGCTGCAAAAGGCCTATTGTTTGGGTAAAAATTAAACTGGAGCTGGTTGTATGAAGCCTGGATAAAGTTATCCACCAGAGAGATCCAGTGTATAGAATTTGTATAGAATTTGTATAGGTTTTATCTGCTGGTTATGGATTTATCTGGTGGATAGTACTATTCGATCAGGCTTTTTACGACTGGCTTCAGATGTATAAATTATAGTCAGCAAAAATTTTGGGGAGGGATGATCCTAATTTCATTACTACCTAATATTGAGAATATTGGATATTAATTTTCTGGAAGCTAAGATTGTTCATAGCTGCCAAAATCTTTACCTGAACAATGGAAGAAGAAATAGTAGGGAATTGATGATAGTAAATACCCGCGTCAGCCATAGTGCAGTGTCGATTTTGTTTTCCGTTAGATACCTCTAAAGAAACAAGTAGTCAAACGGGAATGAATTATTTATGACAATAAACTGTAGTAAAAAGTTTGATTGACATTCGTAAACAACTAGTTGGCCTTCACTGTACTCAATATTTAATATTTTAGATAAAATGTATAAATGACAACCTGAATTCTAAAAAGAATCATAATGAAAGAAGTAATCTAGAGTACTAGTCTATTGACCATTGTTTTAATATTTCATATTTTCAATTATTATTCAAATGGTTTTTAAGTGGATATAGACCCTAAAAAGATGAATGAAAATGGTTTATACAAGGTGTGTATTACCAAAAAAATGGTGGTCTGGTGGATTAGACATCTGAATGTTCAAATACGATTGCGAGTTGCTAGAGAGAGCTTTGTAGAGATCGAGCACAAACCAATTCATGGATCTATCAATTGAATATTGAATTGATATTGAAACTCAATTTACAATCTGAAAAATCTTGAACAATCCAAACTAAACGTCTTTTCTGTGCTAGTACTGAAAAAGTGTTTCCTAAGGAACCATTTTAACTATTAAAGGACAAAGATAACGCATTAAAGTTAATGGCCTCGATTCCTATCAAAACAGTGGCCCTCTTTTCGTCTAACTTGACAACAAAGGGCAGTCGAAATTCAAAGCCTTCCTACCACCAATTGCAGCCTCGATGAATTAAAATAAACAAAAGACAAGACGAACAATCCTAGAAGTAAACATTTCCAACATCATTTATGTGTTTCTTGATATAACTTACCCTCAAAGCGCCCCAGTTGGCTGTAGTGCTGGTGTTAGGAGGGACTGAGGTTCCACTGTTCGGTTCGCTTGCAGCATCTGTATCTTCGTGTGGCGCCATCGTATGAACACAATATTAAATACTCTAACACGATCACTATCTCTCCTATCAATAGCTATAATTCTTGATAAAAATAAAGGTTTTGATGATCAACAAATCGCAATTGTTTCCATCAAATATAAGCTTATTTATGATATTCTTTACTGATATTCTTGGAAAAATAAGCCAGGTGCGGATGACCGCTGACACCTTAGGCACCGGTCTTTTTATGGCTATTTTTGGCCGTTCAGGAAATAAAAAACAAGCAAGGGACTGGGGCGAATTTTACAAGACTCCTTTAGTTTAGCTTGGTATTCAAATTACCCATTTCAGACCATATGACATTCCCTTGAAGAAACGGGGCACGTTTATTGCATTTCATTTATATTCCGCAAGTTTTGGAATGATGGGCACCGTCACTCCACCTTGTCATGGTTGGGGAACTTGCGTGCCTTTATGACCCTAGAGCTATGCTGGCGGGAGTAGTCTCCTGGTAGGCTCACAGGTCAAAAGGTCAAAGGCTACCATCACATGATGGCGCGAAGCCTCAAATGTGTCACGGAAAAAGCAGTAAGTCTGGGTCGCGTAATAGCCCACTTTTGATATTCTGGTTGAGTGGTCACGCACAAAGGTATTCAAGACGAGGCTCCGGGCAAACAAAAGAATAAATTAGGATAACTCCATTGTTTCCCCGGAACCAGAATATCGAAAGTGGGCTATTATGAAAATGGGTGTAAGTTACCCAGTACCCCTTCCCTCTGGAGTTTCTCCCTAATTGCACAACATTTTTGTCATTTTCAACCATATTTTTTTTTCCATTAATTTTTTGTATAACAACATTTTTCAATACTATAAACTGTATACAAAAATTATTCATATAAAACGATGATAAATTCTGAACAGGAAAAATATGACTTCGCCTCTTATTTATGTCGCTTATATAAAAATATTTTGTAGCGAGAACAAAAACAAAAAAACGAAATGTAAACAATTTTGGCTTATACTGATTATGAAAGCCGATATAAACGATGCTACGTCTTCAGAATACGAATATATAACATTCTACATGTTTCTTTGTTTTTGTCTAAGGTTATATATTTGTCTATTATTTTTGAGTATACTATGTTAAGATGAATTCCAATTAAAATATTTTAATAAGGCAATAAAAAAATATCAAAATCGTTCTTAATTGTTCTCTCTTTCTTTTCTTTTTCAATTGCAATATCTTCTAGCTTTTTTCCTTCACGAACTCCACGCTTTCAAAATGGTTGAGTAGAGCATGGATAACAGGAAGTAGTTTACATTTGAATATAACCGGAAGTGAACGATGTAAACCATGTGGGTAGGAATTGCACGTGACTGATCCAAGTTAAAATGCTTATGTTTTCTTCTCGCTCCTGATTGGATCATTCTAAACCACGTGCAAAAGTTGGCGTAACGCTATTCCGGATTTCAAAGGTAGATTTGTAACGACCCGTGATGCAAAGGATTGTGGGATTTAAAATAATATTTTAAGACGGCCCCACAGTCCTTTGCGACACAAGTCTGAACTTTGATCTTCTTAGAAGCGAACTGATCATTCCTACAGACCAAGATCATACGGTGCCATCTTGATTCTCATCAGAATAATAACCTTTGTTTAATCACCCGTAACCTCGTCCTGAATTTGCTTCCAGTTGAATGCAAGGTCACGCGGGCAACAATCTACTGTTCTAGTCTACTTGGCTACCGCGTGAGAAAGGTCCATAGGACGGTTAAGCAGGCTTCACATTAATTAACTATTCGGGGTTAGTTGACACAGACAAGTCAATTCGCAGCAACGTGTTCTTCTTTCACTTCTAACTGTTCCTCTGTTTCATTCTGCTTCTGCTGTGTTTGTACAAGCCTTGGATTTTCCAGGAAATTTTGCATGAAATTCTGGATTTCCCCCCGAGCTTCTGAAATAGAACGTTAATACTTTACTTTCTGTGTGTGTGTTTTTTATTTCGTTTTGATTCATTCGCATTATATTACTGTGAATATAGTTATGAAATGGATGGAATGTACATAAATGTAGAAGATAACACGATAGGTTAATTGCTTCTCAGTTTATATTTTGAGATGTTGGCCATTGTTTTCAGTACAACGCGCGCTCTCATTGGTCAACGCGCGCTCTCATTGGTCAACGCGCGCTCTCATTGGTCAACGCGTTAACCTATAGACTCGTACTAAGATGCGTACTCATTGTGTACTTGTTTACCTTGTAGTTTTCGTTCCGCTTCTCCTTTGGCCGTTCTTTCTTTATCAAGTTCTTTAATCAAAGAATCTATGTTAAAAGAACACAAAGATTAGTACAAGAACCACCTTCAAGTTTTATCAAACACTGACACAACCTAGTTAGGGAAAGATGAGAGGGCGGAGAAGAGGAAGGAGGAGAGGGAGGAAGAGAAGGAGGAATAGAGCAGTGTCGAAGTAAATCCACTGTGCAATCTTTCATAGCCAACCTACCATTCATCTGTTTCATAGATTCTTGTGATGAGTTCTGAAGTTGCTGTTCCATGATGAATGAACGTTGTTGTTCCTCTGAAATAAGAAGGATAAAGATACTATGAATATTATGAGATTATCATTAGGTTTAACCTGATCCTCGCTTGATGGGGAAGACAGTAGTTACCTGTGAGCTTTTCGTTGATTCGCTTCTTCCCTTTCTTCTCTCGTTTGAATTTTTTGTGCCAGAAAGCTAGAAAGAAATGGTTTATTGCTATTAGACAAAAGATATATTGAAATAAGTGATGAAGATGATGATACATGATGATGATGATGATACATGGTGATGATACATGATGATGATACATAATGATGATGCACGATGATGATGATACATGATGATGATACATGATGATGATACATGATGGTGATACATGATGGTGATACATGATGATGATACATGATGATGATACATGATGGTGATACATGATGGTGATACATGATGATGATACATGATGGTGATACATGATGATGATACATGATGATGATACATGATGGTTATTAACCGCGATTTCATGTAACCTACAATGATCATATACAGCAGTCTTCTCGTTACCTTTACTTCGTTGTAGACTTGCGATCAATTTCTCTGCTTTATCTCTCGTTTCTCTTTCTCTTTGTAGAACTCTTCTCAGCTCATCTACAACAGATGATACAGTGCTTCAATAAGAATACCATACAAACCAATACCTCAGTGTGCAGTGACAGCATACCAATCAACTAACCTATTTCTTGCTGTGCTTGTCGTTGTTGCTGTCGTGCCGTTTCTGCTGTCACCTTCAACAACCCTTGGATATTATGCAACAAAGTTTCAACTGACCCAGGTGCACGTGAATACTCAATCTACAATAAAATCAACGAAAATATTTACTGGAAACTAAAAATGGGACATTTGTTACTTTTTTTCGATCTCGCGTTCGCTTTGGAGAATTACTTGAGTGATGGCAAGTTCTTCATTCACTCTGCCCCCACCTGGTTGTACCGATTATCGTACTGCACATGTGCGGAAAATTGGCGGAGGAAATTGCGAACGCGTATGAAGCCCAAACAGACTATGCAACTATCGCGCGCAACGTTACAACAGTAGACTAGAGATATACTTCCAACGTTGTGCACTACAAATTTCATCGTGCGAACACGACCTGCAACGGTTACTGGAAATGGCGTGATGTTCTCAGCCAACAATGAACATGACATGATAAAATGTTCCTCAATTTGGAGTTTTTTTTGCGTAAAAAGTTGGAGTGTGCTGGTGCGTATGACATCTCTCGAAAACACTATCGTTTACAAAACGTTGCAGGCTATGAATGTCAGTGCTGAGTGTTCGAGCCTTTGGGAGAGGAGAGGTACTCAAAACTGAGTCTAACAGTAAGACCATATTCGTATTCCACTAATATTGTCCTATCAGGTGCCTACCTCTTTTGGTCGTATCCGTGGTGAAGACGCTGAAACATCTGAACTCCCGTCACTTACAGCAGCCCCTCTGTTCTCCGCG
Organism: Anthopleura sola; assembly: GCA_023349425.1. Taxonomy (NCBI): domain Eukaryota; kingdom Metazoa; phylum Cnidaria; class Anthozoa; order Actiniaria; family Actiniidae; genus Anthopleura; species Anthopleura sola. Next base: position 3,291,616 of record JALHLI010000018.1, on the reverse strand, counting down.
GCATGCTCAAACGTGCCAGTGCTGCTGACATGAGGTACAGACGGCTCAGGTAAGCTTCCCTCTGTAGCGATGGTTCGTATAGGGCTTGGTGTCGCATATATTATAGTGGAGATAGAAGGCCTGCTGGATGGCTGTTGTGGAATAGCGCTACGGATATTAACCATGGTTGGTAGTGATGATAAAGATGAGGAGGTGCGAGCTGAGAGGGCGAATGAACCTATAAAGGAGGAAAAAAGGTATTGCCAAAATGCGTTACCATCAGTTTTATCGATAACTTGATACCTCTGAAGGGTGCGGCTAACTCACGTACGCAGATCAAACCCTGAAATAACATCTGAGGTGATCTAAAGCTATGGACACACGATGTAACATTGCGCGCAATGTTGCTGGCAATAATATGATATAATAATATAATAATATAATAATATAATAATATAATATATTTATATAGCGCCATTTCCAGCAGTTCAATGGCGCTGTATGCAGTATAAAATGGTTCATATTTTCAATCGATGTTGCGAGCCATGTCACATGACAGAATTTGTTGCACGCAATTATGTTGAAGTAGAAAACGATCAAAATCCACTGATAGCCAAATGAAACAAGTCTTGACGGCATTGCTAAACATCAAGATACTTACCATTAGGGGAGCTAGCGAATCGAGGATGCGTTATTGTCGGCACAGAACGCTGCGAGACAGGTATTTTAAAGGCCGTCACAACTTCTCCGTTATTGTTGTTATTGTTATTGTCACGTTGCTCGTCTTTTCCTTCGCCATTGTCTTCAGCATCGCTTGCGCATTTCGCGCCTTCAAATTTAACGTGAGTGGGAGATGACTGCTGGTCAGCGGACGTATCTGCTTTGTAGATCTTGAATGGATTGTTGAGTAGCTCTGGAGGGATTTCGGGATTTTTTCTACGTCTACCAGGACCTCTGAAATAAGGTGGAAAAAAAGTCATGGAATTGTCCAAAATGTATAGCATTCTTGCACAGCTATAGGTTCTCGGTGTTTTTGGTCTGCGCCAAACGAGCACTGCGCATGCTTTTGATCACGTGTTTTGTTTGTGATAAAAATAACTAGTTCTGTTCTGCGCACGCGCAAACTTACATCACATGACTCATCCAGATTTGGCGAATTTTTCCCCGCGGAAGTTGAATTACCATGGGAGTGGTATGTTTGAGCAGACAAATAAATAAACCCAGCAGAAAGACAACAAAGAAACTTCGTTTGGACTGCTAACATCATAATTGACTTGCTCTAATACGTTATTTACTTTTTGGTCTATTTTTGATTTTAATTTTTGCAGATTTTTGCAGAACAAAGTTAACGAGTTACTAAGTTTCAAAGTTGACTTTCGCTTTTTGATTAGTTACAAAATAAAACCAGAAATTTGTGAACTTTTTGAAGAAGTAATAAAAAAGATCTTAAACTTGTCATTCAAAAAAGATAGTTTTTATTTGTTGTGTACTTTGTCTGAACTTTCTCTCGCTTTCCAAAATTAAGTATTTCCTTACGACAGTGACCTTAAAGGTATAGAATTACATACAAAGCAAAAAATATATACAGTAATCGTAAATAAATCCGAAAATAATAGTTTTTATGATATCGAATATTTTTCTTACAATTAACTAAACTTTATCAAGCAAAAAAACACTTGATAACGAAATGTTTTCAATATTATCATTGTCGTTTGCAACATTATCCTAAATCATAATCTCTCAAGCTGTTAGCGTCAATCTTAAAGATCATTTACATAAATTGAAGGCGCCAAAATAAGCTTTCTTTAGAGTAATGTAAACAATACCGATATCTCTTGGAGCAACCATTAAGAATTACGCACATCACGAAAAGTGAATCTAGTCAATTCTCGAAGTTTTTCATTGTTGTTTTTAGAACTAGATAATAAAATAAATGAACGTTTTTGGTTAGGTAGTGTCGGTGGTGTTTGCTCGTTACGAACGATTAGACATGAATAGTTTTTCTTATGAGTGTCAGTCTGCATTGTCGGGGTTTTGGGGTCAACACATTCGCAAAAGTTTGCGTTAGGCAACAGAACTAATGAATTTTATCTGGAGTATTTGAACATTTTGAAAAGATTATAAAAGTGAAGGAAACTAAGGTTCTCCAGTAAAAAGTATGTATTTGATTCAAAGATATTGTGAATTTTGCGAGAAACATTTTGAGTGATGATAGTTGGGTATTGTCTTAGATTAATGACCTTACCTGAAGAGAAGACAGTCTTCATAGATTTTATTGAAATCCTCCTGAGATATTAATTTGCATCGATTGACGACTTGTCCTATGGCACCAACACTCCTCATCATCCGAACTTGCTCCACATTGCAGTTCCTGCCCTGGATATTCATGCGTTTGAGCTTCGTGTAGACGGTGTGCATTCCAGAAACTAGATCTTTGAGGAAATATTCATAGACTTGTGGAAAACACAACAAATCTTCACCATCGACACTAAACGCAGCGATATCAATTCCGTTCATATTAACCATTTTCAGTTTATACTCTTTTCCCAAAGGAAGAGCAATGGAATCTGGTTCTAAATAATTGAATTTGAATTCGTGAGGAGTAGTTGGGTACACGGTCGGTGAGTCCATGGCTGACAATGACTGTCGTGAAATGCAAAACTTTCGAATAACAATCTTTGAAAATCAACAAGCTTGTTAATTTTGGATAATGTTTGCACCACGTGGGCATACATTACTGCCTCGTCTGCTCATGCGCAGAAACTAAGCCCGCCTATTGCTGCAAATTCGAGTGTTCTCATTGGATAATAACTTAGACATCTTATATCTTAGGTCAATCAAAAGTCTAATGTTTGTGAATAGTGATTTAAGCATGCTTAAAGTAAAAGAGAAACCAAGCATCAATAGGATTATTTGACCTTCTATCAAGATCACATTTGCTTTAACAATTCCTTCAAATTTACCCAACTTTACCATCAATACCATCAATCTTAACACCCTCTCTTTTTAGTTTTCCACAATCCAATGGTCTCTATTGGTATTTTTGGTTGTTCTTAAGGAATCTTTGCATTAAATAAATATTATCGTACACATTCATTGCACGACATTTGCAGCACTCGTCAAAATACTTGAACATCACCTCTGAGTATTCTCATATTTTCAAGCCAGCTGCGACGGTGATTAGTGACATTTAGTGAACTCCTAGTGAACACAGAAAAAGAATATTGCGATAAAAAGTTAATATCACAAATAGATTTAATTTACCCTAGACTTCAAGGGCTTAATATCAACAGAACTGATGATTGTTTTCAGAGTTAAGAATTCCTTTGTCACTTAGTTAAATTACGAGACTTAAATATGACATTTATCAAAAGAAACACAAGAATTCGTGCTAAGATTTCTACCCCTTAAAAAAAACGAGCTTTTGTTGAAAATATAGAGGTACCTAGTGTTGTTCAAGTTTTTTCTTCTTCAAAAAAAATGCTCGAACGGTATATTATTTGATATTTAAGATTGTATGTTTAAAGATTTGAGGCAGCTCTTTCGGCGAAACAAAAAACCTATTGTATTCAAAATATTCAATTAAATTGACACATTTTTAATTAAAATAGATCGTCAACTTTGGGTTATTTGTTCAGCTCGACTGGATTAAAAACAGCCTCAACTATAACAAAATTAATATCTTCAAATTAAGTATTCAATAAACTTTCTAAAAATTGGCTTTTAATTTGGATAAAAAAAATGTTTTAGTGGCGTTTTAATTTTGGCACGAACGATTTTTCGTCAACTAATACAATAATTTGTAATAAGATATTTTGTCATTCTTTTCACTCAACACTTTATAATTCCTCGAGTTTATAACCAAAGAGTCTGGCAATCTTATGATAAGCTAAATAGCGTATGGTAGTGATTGTTAGGGTTAAAACACGGTAATTTAATATTAAAGACTTTTACTTTGGTAAACATTAATGCACCAAGTCCAACAGTAACTTTAAATACATCAATAGCCGTCTAGCGAAAAATTAGAGATTTTATCATTTTAAATGGAAGCTTTATGATTGGCTGTTTAATAATTTTGTAATAGTTTGCTGTTTACACTAAAGATCACTTCAAAGCCGCTTGTCATTCTTGACAAATGATTGCATTTTTCAAGATTCAGTAAATACAAATTTGAGACTACGAAACCAGCATTGAAAAAGTCTTACGCAAGCAACAGGAAAACTAGTTTTCGTCCTAACTAAAATGTCTTTAAATAAGATTGAAATTAGAATTGTTTTTTAAAATTACATCTTTTACAAAATTACAATCTTTTTAAGGAATTGGTATTAGCCAATATTGAACATTCTTATTTATATTTCACACATAAAATCCTTCTTCTCGCTCGGTTCTGCCTGCCTGGGTGTTTATATATAATATTGTAATGCGGTTAAGTAGAACGTTTGTTAGGTTTTAGTTGTATTTGTATCACAAGAAACGCATCGGAAATGAAGGAATTCGGATAATTACACCGGAATGTGTTAATATCAATATCGGTACTTAAAACTTGAATGGATCTTTATTGCTTTTCATTCTGAGTGTAGATATTTGGTTACACTAAGACAAGCATCATGTAGTTCTCTTCACACTAATCTTGGTCAGGGTTATGGTCGTTCATTCACTCGGTTGTTCGTCCATTCTATTATTTGTTGCTTATTTTCTCGTTTGTTTATTTGTTGTTTCCTGGGTTGTTGTTTTTTTTGTATTTTTTGTATTATTATTATTAATTTTTTTTTGTATTATTTTTTTAAAGATGCAAAGATGAAAAGGAAATGAAACAGAAAAAAAAGATTATCAACAAAAACGATCCGGCGAACAACACCGATTTTTGTTCCTAGAACCAACGCCCTCTTTCCTCTTAGTCTCCGCCCAAAGGAACGTCTTAACTTGTGCGCATCACAGAGAAAAAAAATAGGTCATTATTGACCGCGGATCAAGGCCATGACAAAATGTTACTAAGCATGCGCAGTAAGAATGACAGGAATATGGTGTCGACGCGGTCAGTATAGTAAGCCGTTCTTGTTTTGAGAACTTTATTCATTTCGTTCTAAGAATTGAAGTCATTCTGGACGAATCCACTAAACACTCTTTTTCTTGATAGGCTTATACGAAGCAGTGAGCAGTTCAAGAGTTCAAGTATTACGCCAGAGGAAGTCATATAGAGAACAAATTTCCTTTCGAACAGCAGTCTACCTCACCTCTAACAATTTCTCCCCTTACAATATTAGATTCACCTTCTTTCTACGATTACATCTCGTATGGCTGAGTATTTTGGTGTGTCTAGGTTTTTCCAGCGCTGAGGTTAAACAGTATTGATCGTAAGTTCAGAGCGAGGAAGGCGTTATCAGGATCACACGTCCTGAGACGTTCTTGTACGATGGACGGGATGTTGAAGGCTTCGAAATAACGACGGTTGGACCTGGAATTGAAGCAAAATAAATGAAATAGATAGCAGTGGTGAAAAACCAAAACAAGAAAGAAAGAAAGAAAGAAAGAAAGAAAGAAAGAAAGAAAGGATAGAAATAAAAGAAGACAAAGAATGACAGAGAAAGAAAGTGTAAAGGGAGTAGAGGAGGGGAGGAAAAAAAGATGGATAAATTATGATTGAATGAATGAATGAACGAATGGATGGATAGAGAGATATGAATGGATGGATGGGGAATGGATGGATAAATGAATGGATAGATGGATGGGGGATGGATGGATGGATGGATGAATGGATGGGGGATGGATGGATGAATGAAAGAAAGGAAATTTAATCAACATTACTCTACCCATCTCAACACATTTCTCTCATTCTTATTCAACTTACTTGCTTTTCGACAACCGTTGAAGAACAATACTAAGCTTTTCGATGAGTTTTTCATCAATACTTTTCTGATTTAGTAAGTTCACACATGATCTAAACCAGGGTTCGGTACAGCAACTATCGAGGAACGCTTGTAGAAATGCTGAAAATAAACCAACACTGAACATTAGATGAACCATAGATTTGACATTTTCCATGCATTGGTTCAATGGTCAAACACAAAGCATAAATCGTGGCTTCAAAGTTGTTTCAAAGGATCGTTCAAATTTGAACCTTGCAGCCTCGACTTTATGCTTTGTTTTTGACCAGTGAACTGATTTATGGAAAGAGGTGAATTGAAATGGCTTCCTATATGAGAATGGTTAGCGTATGAGTGGGAAATATACGGTACTGACTTACAGCACTTACACGGTACGACATGCGGTAACATTGAAATGGCTTCCCATAAGAATGGTTATCGTATGAGTGGGAAACATGTATGCGGTACTGACTTACAGCACTTACACGGTACGACATGCGGTAACATTGAAATGGCTTCCCATAAGAATGGTTATCGTATGAGTGGGAAACATGTATGCGGTACTGACTTACAGCACTTACACGGTACGGCATGCGGTAACATTGAAATGGCTTCCCATAAGAATGATTATCGTATGAGTGGGAAACATGTATGCGGTACTGACTTACAGCACTTACACGGTACGACATGCGGTAACATTGAAATGGCTTCCCATAAGAATGGTTATCGTATGAGTGGGAAACATGTATGCGGTACTGACTTACAGCACTTACACGGTATGACATGCCGTAACATTGAAATGGCTTCCCCGGCATAAGAATGATGGCTGTCGTTTGAGTAGGGAACATACGGCACTTACTAACAGCACATACACGTTACGACATGCGGTATAACATTGAAATGGCTTCCCCGGCATAAGAATGATGGTTGTCGTATGAGTAGGGAACATATACGGCACTTACTAACAGCACGGTAGACGGTACGACATGCGGTAACATTGAAATGGCTTCCCCGGCATAAGAATGATGGTTGTCGTATGAGTAGGGAACATATACGGCACTTACTAACAGCACGGTACACGGTACAACATGCGGTAACATTGAAATGGCTTCCCCGGCATAAGAATGATGGTTGTCGTATGAGTAGGGAACATATACGGCACTTACACACAGCACGGTAGACGGTACGACATGCGGTAACATTGAATGGCACTTACGGGAATCCATGGACATTAGCAACATAATGTCTACAGCACTGGCCAGCAATGCCTGCAGGATTAGAAAATAATATTGTGTTTGATATTTGGTATTGACTTTGAAATGGTTTCTGCTATGAACCAAACAAACAGCAGGAAAACACGTAATAGCGTCTAATCCTAATCCTATAATAGACCCTCTCAGAGCCTTCGTTATCATGCACATGCACCCTTGACATAAAAGCATTGAATTGCATAGCGGTCTTTGCGCTTTAATCCACCTTTTCTGCGATAGTTTTTCGCGTGGTGAAAAGTGTTACGGTCACCAAAAAGTTCGGACATTGCCGTACGATCGTACGAACTTTTGACTAATTTATCGACTTAAATTATTTATTATCTTCTCAAAATTTTAGTAAAACTTCTTTAAAAATAATGTATATTGACAGTTTCACTAAAAGTTTGAGAACAGAATAAACAAATCAAGTGAATAAATTGTACAAAAGTTAGTACGATCGTACGGCAATTCAACAACAATGCCCGAACTTTTTGGTGACCGTAACACGATCCACCACGTGAGAGCCTATCGCCGAAAAGGTGGATAAATGAAGCGCAAACACCGCTATGCAATCAGAATGCTCACCGTACACGGCAGCGTCACGGTCACGGTCATGGCACAGCACGTGCGTAGCGAGATTTTTTCTCATTAATAACGAAATTCGCTCTACGGAGATTGCTTTTGTTGAAGAAAGGCATACCTTTTGAGAAGGTTTCATGAACGGTAGTATGACAGACGTGCCCTCGTATGTTAAGAAGAACTGCTTCCCCTGTCATCAAAATAACGATAAGATTTCATGTTAGACATTTACGAACAGAGGGTTTGCAGGCAGCCATGTTGGAAGGCAGAACAATAGAATCCCTTTACTCGATTGTATTGACCCTGTCATCCAACATGGCTACCGTCGTGATCACGCAAAACCTCTCTATTGCACTGATTTTCAGATTTAAATTGGCTTACCGTGTCGTCTCGCAAGTCATTCTTCAGAACATCGAATACGTGAGCAAGATGATCAACTAAATAGAAAGAAAGAAAAGAGGAAAGTCATGAGATATTAGAAAAAGAGGGAGAGAAGGAAAAAGGAAGCGAGAGAGGGAGAGAAAATTGGGAAGAAAGGATGGATGGGATGAATGGAATCAAAGAAAGGAAGGAAAGGAAAGGAAAGGAATGTTTAGTTGAAGAAATGAAGGATGAAAGGATAAATAGTATTTGCAACTTATAAGTTACTGATTAATTCGATACTTTTCATCACTGATTAAGGTCATCAGATGACGACCGAAATATTCGATGAATTTAAACCATGGACAAGAAATTTCTTCTCGTTTTCAATTTCCTAATCCACTTATATGCCTGAATCAATATATATTTAGATAAATTGACCCCTTGCAGCACGTTGGAATGCAGCTCAATTTGGAGGAGGAAAAAATAGGTTTCTCATTTCTCATTTCTTCAATTCTCAGGAGATTGAAATTCTTTTGTTTTGTTTTCCAAATTGAGCTGCTTTGACGTCACGTGAAAGGGGTCTATAGCAGGATGAAAACAGAAAAAAAGATGAGACAAAGAAACGAATGAATGGATGAATATATAAATGAATAAATGAAATGAAAATTGAAAAGAGTAAAGACGGAAAGTATAGACAGAAGAATGTAACAAATGGATGGAAAGTGAAGGAATGGTAGAAATACTAACCTTGTGAAAGTGTCTTCAACATGATAAGAGATGACAGCATCCGTATGTGAACGTTAGGGCTATAGAAGTAAATATTGCTGCCTTTCGCTTTCTCTCCTTTGGCTGGACCAGTCACAAGGCCCTCATCTGTTATCCTGATCATCTGTGAATAAACCAATAACTATTATCATCAAGCACCTAATACTTTGATCATGTGTGGCTGTGTGTGGGATACCTGTGGTTTATGAAGCTCTTCCCCAATGTGACGAAATGTTGAAGCCAGTGTTGATCTCTGTAGAATTAAGGAATAAAACAATGTAGTTGTATCATCATAATGGATTAACATGGCATCATTATCATGTACTTCATCATCATGTATCATCATCATCATGTATCATCATGTATCATCATCATGCATCATCATCATGTATCATCATCATGTATCATCATGTATCATCATCATGTATCATCATCATGTATCATCATCATGTATCATCATCACGTATCATCATCACATCATCATGTATCATCATCCTGTATCATCATCACATCATCCTGTATCATCATCACATCATCATCATGTATCATCACCATGTATTATCATCACATCATCCTGTATCATCATCCTGTATCATCATTACATCATCATGTATCATCATCCTGTATCATCATCACATCATCATGATGTGCCAGACATGTTTTACCTGTGAACCAGAGACAGACTTCTCCATGTACATGATACACCAGTAAGTGAACTGTAAACAGCATTCTTGTACTCTTGGATTGACTGATGGTAGATATGCAAGAATGTCTGCCATTGGAGGGAGAATCTGTGGGAAAACCATTCAAGAAAATTAACTCTGCAACAGATATGCATAGCATTCCTTAGAATTTAATCATGGACAAAGCATTATAAATATTTTATAATCATTATTATCATCAAGGATGGTATATAGACTTGCTCCAAGCCGACCTATCTGATCTGAGAATCTGACAGAGTCACAAGCGTAAAGTTGTGGGAGATTGACTTGTTCCTCTTGCAGGGTTTTCATTTTCATTTTCATTTTCATTTTACACCAAAAATGGTGTATATTTCTTTAGCATGCATTACATTTCCGTACATTGATGAAGAGCGTCAGCAGTAGTGTATCTCATCTCTGGGGTCTTGGGTTTGACTCCTGGACTTGCAAACACATGATTTGAATGTTTGTTCTTATGGTTTACCAGTTTTCCTCCCTCCACAAAACCGGGCTAAATTCAAATTCGATCTGTGAGGTAGCAGTGCCCTGACTTTCCTTTTTTTTTTTCCTGTCTTATTGTATTGTGACCCCTGATATCTACCTTGAGGCATTTTTCATGGACCAATGCTGAGCAGAAGTCCAGTGTCTGTTGTTGAAGGTCACCATCAAGAGTTTCATTAAATGTTGGTGGTTTTCTGAGATGCGATTCTGCAATCCATTCTAACAGCACAGACAATACATCTAGAGTACCTGAGATATTGAACTGAAGATGGAATTATTAGAATGGTGACCATACAGAAATCCAGCTAAAGTATTCTTTGTTATTGCTTTCATCAATATCAATCATGTATCATCATCATGTATCATCATCATCATGTATCATCATCATCATGTATCATAATCATGTATCATCATCATCATATATCATCACCATGTATCATCATCATCATGTATCCTCAACATGTATCATCATCATCATGTATCCTCACCATCATAATGCATCATCATCATCATCATCATCATTTATCATCATCATGTATCATCCTCATTTATCATCATTATGTATCATCATCATCATGTATCATCATCATGTATCATCATCACATCATCATGTATCACCATGAATCATCATCTTCATAATGTATCATAATCATTTTGTATTAACATCATCATTATTATCAGGATTATTTATCATCATTATCTAACATGTAATTCTAACTTACAATTCTTACACAATTACCTTATTCAGAGCAAATGAAACAGTTTTAGTGGCATCTGAAACAAAATCAAGTTACATAATAATAAAAATGTACTTTAGTACTAATTCCCTTATCAACATCAAAATACCTAGTAAAAAACACCTAATACTAGCAACATACCTGTCTTTTGGCTTGATTTTACAATGCTTTTAGATCGTTCTTGTTGCAACACTGCTTTTTCATTCACTTGTTTGGATGTAAATTCTTGCTTTCTCTTTAGTAAAATTAGTAAAAAATATTACAAGGACAGACCAACCCTTAAGTCCTGAAATTGCCAGACATTGAAATGGCTTCCCATTATCTTCGGAGAATCAAGGGTGGCATAGCGGTATAGTGCACTCCCTTCTCACCTCTGGGGTCTCAGGTTTGATTCCTGGACTCAGCATCACATGTGAGTAGAGTTTGGTGGGTCTCTCCATTGATTTAGGAATATAAAATTTTATTTCAAAATTATCTGCGAGAGGGCTGATCAGAACTGCATCCTGAAAAGCCCAGAGGATATATCAGTAAAATTTGTAGGTTTGTTTCATGGAATTGATAAAATTTGAAGCTGTCTATAAATTTCTCATATCATTTCTCACTCATTTCAATACTGTTCTAGTGGAATAACTTTTACTAAGGAAAAATGATGACAGGAAAAACAGAGGGAGGGGGGAATGTTCTTACCTGAAGATTTGCAAGTCTGTGTTGTACACTTATAGATTGTGCTTCAAGGATTCTATTCTGGTCTTGAACATCTGACAACTGCATCAAGAATTATTGCAATTTAGCTTAATAGACCTTATTTGTCATGTTACAGTATTTTTCCATTTCAGACCATTTGTCATCCCCTTGAGTATCATTTCTTTGTTTAATGGTTACACATGAGGAGACACATGAATATGGATGCAACTTAAAAAAATACTTTTTTCCTTTATTCTAACCAAAATATAGCGTCTTTAACATCCTCAAACAAAGAATCTTATTCTCTTAAGAATGACACATGGTCTTTAATGGGAAAACCTTGTAACACCACAAATAAAGTCTATTCCAACATAGACAATTAACATTATATATAATAAATCTTGAATGCAAACTACCTGTTTTTTGAGAGCATCATTAGCAGTTTTAATGGTGTTGAAGGAATCTTTCAGTCTTCTAACTTCTGTCTTCTGTTTCTTGATTTCTTCTTCAAGTACAAATACCTGGTCTTCATAACTCTTGACAGATAAGTAGGAGAGAAATGTGATTTTTTAATGAAGATGAGAATTCTCAGAAATTCTTTTGTTTTGGCTATAATGGCTATATATGAATAAATGGAAGGGATGGAGAGATGTAAAAAATGGGATGGATGGATGAATGGACACAGTAGGTGAGTTGATAGATGCAATGGAATGCATGGAAGGAATAAAATTAGTCTCCTTTGCAGCCATTCTTAGTGTCAGTCTCAAAATCCCTCCCCACTAGACATTCCATTCCAACGGCTTAGCCAATCACGGCTCTAGTTCTAAAATCCAGAACTGAAGTGCATCAGATAAAAAACAAAAGGAGTTTCATTCATTGTTTTGAATGTTAGAGGAAAGCTGGCGGCTCATTGTTTATTATATTTGGCGAGAACTCAACATGGCGGCCTATCACAGGCCTGTCTCCTGATTGGCTTAAATCAAACAATTGGAATGGAATGTCTGGCTGCAGTAAGCAGCTGTTAGTAGGGAGGGATTTTGAGACCGACACTAAGAACAGCTGCAAAGGAGACTAGAATAAAATGGGATGGGATGGATAAAGTGGAATGGAATAGATGGATTGAAGTATAGATGGAATGAAATAGAATGGAATAACAGAAACATATTGTAACAGTAGAATAGGACAGAATGGATGTACAAGATGGATACCTGAGCTACTCCTTCACATTTTTTCTGTACTTCTCGGTCAACTATTTTATCAATCACGATATCAGTTGTTTCACTCAGCTGTTCTGCCTCTCTCAGTGCTCTTTCCCTATCTCTCAACCTTTGCTCTTTCTCTTGTAGTACTAGGTTTTCTCTCTGTTGGTGAAGAATCATCATTGTGTATCATCATCATCATGTATCATCAACATCATGTATCATCATCATGTATCATCATCATGTATCATCATCATCATGTATCATCATCATCATGTATCATCATTATGTATCGTCATCATGTATCATCATCATCATCATGTATCATCATCATGTATCATCATCAGTATCATCATCATGTATCATCATCATTATGTATCATCATCATCATGTATCACCATCATGTATCATCATCATGTATCATCATCATGTATCATCATCATGTATCATCATCATCATGTATCATCATCATCATGTATCATCATCATGTATCATCATCATGTATCATCATCATCATCATCATCATCATGTATCACCATCTTGGAACATCATCATCATAAATTATTACTAATCTTAAATAACCGAACCTGTAGCCTCTTGTTGATAGTCATGAGTTCTGCATACACCTTCTGTACATCATTGTCTTTTAGGGTTCTGGATGACTGCATAAAACAAGATCAACAAGAAAAAAACTGATCACCATAAATGGCAAACATTCTGTCATGCTCAGAAAAAGAGATGACGAACCTCTTCTTCATCAAAGCTCAAGCTCTTCCTTGACGTATGCCTTCTATAGGATCTCCTGTGTCCATCTTCAGATTCTGATATATCACCTGCAAAAAAAACAATCCATCTTTCAGAGCACATTTTTTTGGTTTTGACCAGGAAATGAAGAACTTTAGGCGAAGTGATTTGTCACCATTAGTGATGGTGTAGTTCCTGGAATTTTTTTAAAACCATAATTCTCTACAAGGAACCCTTCACCAAAAAAATAATCCATTAACCGGGATTGAAATAACAGCTGGCCAGTTGCTGGTCATGATGACTATCCAAATTAGTTTTAGCTTGGTCATACCCTGTTTCTGGCTCAATATTCTGGTCAAAATGACCAGCAAGGCAAATATTTGACTGGACAAGTTTCGATTCTGACTGGACACTGTCTGTTGACCTGCTGTTATTTCTAGCCTGCGTCACATCTGGACAAACTACGGTTAAGTCCGTCTGGGAAACAATGCCAGAAAGCTTGTTCCGACCCCCAGTGAACTAGCAAGGATATATGAAGCGATTTCTGATTGGCTGTTACCAATTCGAATTCTAACACGATCAATGATTGGTCAATGACTTGTCACAACAATCACTTCCTGATTAAGAAAGTGCAAGAATATAAACTCCTTATAACTTCCAAGATATTACTATGAATATTTTCTGGAGCTTCATATTATCTCCTCAGACCCTCTCCACCCCTTGGAAATTGCAATCCCCTTCTATGGGGAAGGTATGGATACTCTAAGGAACTACAAAATATTCCCTTTTCAGACCCTCCCTACTCCTTGAAAATCGCAATGCCCCTGAAAAAAGTCTAAGTATGGGTACTCTTCACAAAACCCCTCGGAAATTCCCATCCACCTCCAAGGGGTAAGCATGTTAGCCATTCTGAGGTTGAGAAAAACTGTGTTGAGTTGGCATTACAGTGCATTGTGGGACAGTTGAGGGGCATTGTTAAAATATTTCCTTTAAAACAGTCCCATAATGCACTGTAATGCCAACTCGACAAAGTGTTTTCCTCAACCTCTCAAGAACGGCTAATAGGTATGGATATCTTAGGTTTTCTAGGTACCATTCAATGTATCTTCAGAAGATTCAGTAGTTTCAATAGCAGTGTCCTTTTTTGATGCACTAGACACATCTAACCTCTTGGCTCCCAGCCGAACTATTTCATACATAGCCTTCAATGCCTTGTTATACTGCCTTCTCTCAACACTGGACACTATATCTGTACTGCTCTCAGATAGATGAGAAAGTTGTCTTGGAGTTGCCGCAGCCTTGTCATAGCCCCTGCGAGCTGAACCATCCATGTTGTCTTCAACATTCCAACATTATTTCACTGGTTTATTCTTGGGATTAAATTCAATGTCATAAGGATTAGTTGTTGGTCTCTGTATAATTTTAATTTTAATTAAAATAAATAAAAATTAGAGATGCTTTAGAACTGTCTAGCCATGACAAATTAGAATATTATCATTAGTAAAACATATAGTTCATGAGAAACAAGGATATATAAATATAATGTGCAGCAAGAGTGTATGACATGTCTTGCAAAAGTAAATATTTAACGTAGAGGAAAAAGTACAAGAAACGAAGTCAAAAAAGTTTATCGCAATTATTTGTCGTTTTGAGCTTAAAAATATCGATATAAAACCATAGCTTACCTTAATACGAATGAAAAATTCTATTGGAAAGCATTAGGAGTATATAAAGCAAGTATTTAGCGAGTATTTGAGGTCAACATTGAAGAATTTTCACATCAAAATAAAACAGAATCAAAGATGGCGCCAAAAACAGGATTGATTTGGTAACCAGGCTTATAGCAAGTAACGCCTGCTGAAAAACCATTCTTGCGCACTAAAATAAGGTAGCTAATGATAGTTTTTCTGTTCACCCTTCTTAGCTTCATCGATCAGATCTCCTAAGTATTATTTATTTATCTTATTGATACATTAATCCAAGACCATACTTTCAGACATAAAGTGCTCAAACACCATGTGAGCACAAAATTTACGGCTATGCCATCCAGTGTGCAATCCAGAAAAAGGGAGTTTTTGAGCTGGTTTCTGAGTCACAGGTAATTTAGGCAGGAAACATTTTTCTCTTTTGTTATTGTCACTGCTTTTCTCAGTGTATCATTTTGTTTTGCCCTTTGGGATTTACTTAACAATAGTTTAAAAATGCAAAAATTGCTTTGAGAGAGTAACACAGAACCAACTGTCTTAGGTGTTGCTTATGGTCAGGGGTGTAGAGAGATTTCGATCATGGGGGGGGGGGGGGGTGCAATGTACCATTTTCCCACCGTAACCATAGGGATCACACATGAATATAATTTAGGTTCTGAGATCCAACTTTTTTTGGGAAAATCTTTATGGTGTCTCAAAAAACTTCCTATAACTCCCCCCCCCCCCCCCAGCTAGTTGACAAATAATGACAAGTCCCTAACCCAAATCAAGAGGAGAAAAGAACACTACACAAAATCTAACAAAAACAAATATATTCACTTCATAAACTATTATATTACAATAAGAAAAAGTGTCATTTTAGGAAATTTGGTGAACTATATATTACTGTAAAACTCTATCACTTGCAATCAATCACTAGAGTTAAATAATCAAAATTCTTAATCCTAAAATTATTGCTATTTACAAAAATGTTTGGAAGTGCAATTCCAGAGTATATCCCTACCCCACCCTAGAGGGGAACCTATCTTAGACCATACCCACTACCACCAGGGATTTGCATAAAGAAACTTATAAAAGCAAGTTGACTCAGCAGCGATATTTTCTGGAATTTTCTCCTTTGTTTACATCTAAATATCTAGGGAAACTGTATTACATAATTATGGATGGAATTAAGAGTTTTAAAGCACCTTGTTTTTCCAAGGCTGGTCCATATTTGTCTTCTAAAAAATTAGAATGACACAATATAATAACTTGCATGCTTGTTCCAGACATTCAAATAATAATATGAGTAAAAAGATATATACATAATTATAGGTAGGCTTTGAGCTAGTAAAAGTTGCAAACTAAATTGCTATCAATATAAAAATAAAGACCATAGGCATAAAATAAATACAAGTATTTCAGGTTTTTTTCTGAAAATAAGGTATTTTTTGAATGATTTTCAAGTGGTAAAATTTGATATTTCCTATTGACCCAGACTTAGAGGTTTTGGTTATTCCTATTTTTTCTGGTTTTTGCATAGGTAGTATCAATTTTTCACCATATGGGATAATGAATAACGCACTAAAAACCAAACATTCAATTATTGTAGTAAAATTTTGACAATAGATATTGTCACCAAAACCTCTAAACAAAGGACATGGGATCCCTATGGTACGAATATTTTCTAAACATCAATCTCTAAATTAGATTCATTGTCTGATATAGAAGGAGAGTGTGACAGTTCTGAATTGGAATCGCCTTCTGAGTCTCTTCTTAGTCTCATCACTGAATTAATATGTGTAGATGTTGGTCGGGATCCCTGTGGTGAGAATGATGGTGACACGGCTGCAGTGTCCAGCGGTGATACAGAAGGAGAACGTGTTATAAGGGGAGTGATTGCAGGTGTGAAGTTCGGTGAGAATGCTGGTGATGTGTACTGAGTTGAAGGTGGACTAATAGGAGAGTGCGGTAAAGATGACACTGATGATAGCATATCTGTGGTCGCGATGCCGGGTAATTGTGCTTGAAGTCTGCTAGAAGGAATGCTACCTGGTGGTCGTCTCATGGCTACTTTTTTAGTATCAACATCGTCCTTCATTCGGCCTATTTCTAAGAAAACTTCAGCCAAGGGCTGAAACTGTGGCCCCCAGTCAAGAAGATAATCCCAGTTGTAGCTACCCGAAAGTTCTTCCTTACTTCCAATGATTGAACTCAAAGAGCCAGCATACGGTGCACGGCCACGACCCTCTTCTGTGAACGATCGGGGAACTTCTGCAATCGATTCATCATCGGCATCGACTTCGGCAAGCTTAGCATAGAGTAAATTCCCAACGTCGTGTCCACCATCTGCTTCACCACCTCCTTCCTCACCAAACACGTGCATACTCTCTTGACTCTGGTATTCCATTCTTGATAAAATTTTATCATTCTTGTACGGCTTGTTCTCATCTACATGAAGAATTCCACTACCATCGCTTATTGTTAGCTGTGAAATCTGATCTTCGTCATCCTGCTGAATCCCTGAGTCAGCAATCACAGTTTTGACAGCAAAGTTATCCGAGTGCAGACTTCCTACATCGCCATTTCTAATCGAGGGTGGAACTTCCTCGAAGTCTCCGTCAGAAGAACCACGACCACTAGACGCACTACCAGGGGTTTCTGACGCATCAGTGCTAGTCACATTATTGGAGTTACCTGTCGTTCTATTAAGGGGTGTGTACTCTTGAGGGAAAGTACGTCCTGGAATGCTTTCCGCAGATACAGCAGCGTGATTGGAATTCCCCGATGGCGGATGCACTGTTATTTCATCAAACGAACCATCAAATTTAAGCCGTGGATTTTTGCGAGCCCTTTTGCGCTTTCTATGGCTGTAAATAAGTAGCATTACCACAACAAGTACTAGAAGAATGACACCAGCAAGGACGGCCAGAGCTACAATGATTACTAAACTTGTACCAGAGATATTTCCGCCTCCATTCTGTTCACCTTTGGTGACAATCCCACAACCAGGGCACGTGTAGTCCACAGTCGCAACAACGTACACAGTAGTCGACTTAGACTTAGGCTTCCCACTGTCAGCCGTGACTCTCAAATAAATTGGCTCATTCTCTTTAGTTGTCTCTCGACGCACTCTACTACGCAAGCTTTCAATCGATAAACCATCGTAGGACTCGATACTTCGTCGCTCACGCTTCGTAAGACTTGACCCATCGTTAAGTGTTCGGTTAACTGTTATGACGCCCGAAGTCCTATTGATTTTTAAAGCATCGCTTTTCGGATCGATAAAGGAATAGAAGAGAATTCCATCCTCTCCGCCGTCTTCATCTTCTGCCGAAACCTCGCCGACAACATCTCCGATCTCCGCGTTGCCAGGGACTGTGAATGCATATTGAGACTTCGAGAAAACAGGAAAATACTCATCGACGCTTTGAATGTAAACTGTGATGGTGATGTTACTCTGCAGTGGTGGAGATCCTGAGTCCGTTGCCTTGACTTGCAAGACGTAGGATGATTTATCTTCATAATTGAACTCAGCGTTTGTCTTTAACCAACCAGTGAGTGGGTTGATCAGGAATAGTCCTTTGCCATCTCCCCCAATAATTGAATATGTGATTCGACCATTTGAGTCCGAGTCCTTGTCTCTAGCGGTGAGGTTGTAAACTAATGTTGAGACTGGAGAGTTCTCACGTACTCTGACTTCGCCAGGATTTGGAATATGGAAGACTGGAGGATTGTCATTTAGATCAAGGACTTGGATTGTGACAGAGACTTCTGAATGTAACGGAGGATTTCCTACAAAAAAGGAATATATTATGATTAGTAAAATCCTGTTGTCAAGAAGGTCTTGATGTTAAAGTGTCATAATGTTAAGTCCTCCTGTTGGAAGGGTATCATGTCGTAAGGTCGTGTTGGTAAGGGTATCATGTTGTAAGAGGGTCCTGTTGTAAGGTCGTGTTGGTAAGCAGTGGCTGATCTAGGGGTAGTGCGACGGGGTCCGCTGCACCCGTTTTTTTTTTCAACGCCATTTTTTTTTTTTACTATGACATCATATGACGTCAATATGACGTCATAGCAATCTATTCCCCGATCTGGACCCCGTTTTGAAAAACCCTGGATCCGCCACTGGTAAGAGTATCATGTTGTAAGAGGGTCCTGTTGTAAGGTCGTGTTGGAAGGGTATCATGTTGTAAGAGGGTTCTGTTGTAAGGTCGTGTTGGAAGGGTATCATGTTGTAAGAGGGTCCTGTTGTAAGGTCGTGTTGGTAAGGGTATCGTGCACGTGTCGTAAGGTTATGTTGCTAAGAGTGTTATGTTCTAAGAGGGTCCTGTTGCCAAGTAGATCACGTTGCTAAGAGTGCCCTGTTGTCAAGTACTGAAGTCAAATTATAAGAGGGCCCCGTCACTAAAGGCGATAAAGCAACTTGCATGTTAAAGACGAACACAATCTGTATTTACTTATAAAAATGAGTAGGTAGCAAACAAACCTTTATCAGAAGCTCGTACAGACAGGTGATGAGTATTAATAGCATCGTGATCAAGTGGTTTAATAGTTCTGATAATCCCAAGGTTCTTGTCGATGGAGAACGAGTCCTTGTCATCCCCAGACTCAATAGAGTACCACACTATACCATTCGTCCCTGTGTCCCCATCAGAAGCCGAGACATTCATGACGATAGTTCCGACTTTCACGCTCTCGTCCCATTGAGCCAGATACTGTGGTTTACGAAACACGGGCTTCAAGTCGTTAACATCTGTGACGTTGATCAGAACTGTCACTTTGACTTCTTTTGAAGGATTGACATCATCAGACGCTCGAATGACTAACTGATAATGGTCTTCTCTCTCGTAGTCCAATGGAGAGTTGATACTAATTGTTCCACTTCGTTGTCCAATACGGAATTTATTCAAGAAGTTCCCACTTTCGATGACATAACTTATTCTGGCGAGAGGGATGTTACGAGCATTTTCTGTTGCTTGTACAGTCATTACAGAAGTTCCTATCACTGCATCTTCGCGAACGCTTGCACTGTACTGAGCACGGTCAAACTTGGGTTCTCTCGTGATCAGAACTCTGACATAGACGAAAGATTTTTGTGAAGGTATTCCCTGGTCTGTGGCAACTGCAAGAATCTGAATAAGCGCGTCACGCCCATTGACTTCGATTCTTTTCTTCGATGAGATTACACCAGTGATGTCGTTGATTTTGAAGTCTGGAACGGTCTTGAGGAACGAGTATCGTAGGATTTGGTTGGAACCACTGTCTTTATCATACGCCCTGATTTGTAGCAATGGCTTGTTGGCATCAATGCTGTTGGTCAAAGTCACCTGGTACGAGCTGTTATTAAACACCGGTGCGTTGTCATTAACATCCAGGACATTTATCCTCAGGTCCACGTCATCGCTGTGCAAACCATCACTCACACTAACAGTCAAGTCATAGGTCTTTGTTGTTTCGTAGTCTAACGTCTTGAGCAAAGTTACCGATCCGATGAAACGACTAACAGCAAACATGTTCGCTACACTCTGGCGCTTAAGGGTGTAAACCAACTGAGAATCCTTGTCAGCATCGGTTGCTGTTGCCATGGTGATGACAAACCCTGGTCTTGCATCCTCAGTTACATTGATGGGACTTGTAACGTTGAAGATAGGTGTATTGTCGTTCACATCAGAGACAGTTACCCGGACAGTCCCAGTACTGGACCTTGAGGGATTCCCTTGATCTGTTGCTTTGACAACAAGGGTGTAACCAGTAGCCGTTTCACGGTCCAGTAGCTTTGCTGTCTTGATCTGACCAGATCTTTGGTCGATGGAGAATGCGTTGTTGATGTTGCCAGACTGAATAGAGTACATGAGCTGACCATTGGTTGTTGAATCGGCGTCTGTAGCGTTCACAATCACAACATCTCTCGCTGCAAAATTTCCACCATCCTCAGCTAACTGGGTGACAATATCAGCAGGATGAAACACTGGATCATTATCATTCACGTCAATCAAACTTACATTCAATGTCATGTACCCGTTGAGTGACGGAGAGTTTTTCAAAGTAGCTACAAGCTGCAGTTCGTATTCCTTGGTAATTTCAAAGTCAAGCCCATTTCTCACAGTCAAAACACCAGTATCAGGATAAATATAAAATGCGTTACCAAGGTTACCACTAATAATACTGTACGTCACTGGGTCACTCTTCTTATTCTTTGCTAACAATGTTGTTACGTATTCATTTGGTGCTACACTTTCTAAGACAGAGATCTTGGAGTGTGACTTGTTGAGAAACACGGGTGGGTCATCTTGTACTGCTCCTATCAACACCTCAACAACCCCGTCACCACTTTTGGGGGGCACACCACGATCTTCAGCTACTATCCTCAGAGTGTACCTCCCAGTGGGTGGATTGTTAAAGCTAGAAGATGTTCTTAGTTCCCCAGTGTTACTCGCTAGTTCAAACAGATTCTTATGGGCGGAATCTTTGAAGCGGTATGTCACTTTACCGTTGGTTGTCTTGTTGGTGTCCGCATCTGTGGCACTGACTCTCAAAATAATGCTCCTAGCACTGGTATTCGGGAAGATGTTCCCTGTATAAGGTGTTCTAAGGAACACAGGGGCATGCGTATTCATGTCTCGTATTTGTAAAGTCACTTTTACCCAACTCATTTTCTGATCAGAGCCTTGGTCATGGGCGGAGCAATAGAAATCGTAGACTGTCTTGACACTCGTGTCAAACTTGGAAGCACTAGAGATGACACCAGTCTTGGGATCTATGGTGAACACTCCAAACGTATCTTTACTAAGAGAGTACACAATCTCACCGTTTGATCCACTATCTTTATCCGTTGCCGTGACGTTTAGCAAAGAGGTACCTATTGCAGTGAGTTCAGATATTGTTTTACTGTACTGTGGTTTAAAGAATAACGGAGGGTTATCGTTGACATCTTCCACGATGATGACCACTTCACATGTTGCTGAATAGAACGGTTCAGTTATATCCTTCGCTTCTACAACCAACTTGTATTTAGCAATAGTTTCACGATCAAGTCTCTTGACTGTTGAAAGTTCTCCAGTGTTGTCTGAGATCATAAAATCTCCTCCAACATCTCCTGAAATAATCTTGTATTTGACTTGAGCATTGCTCCCATAATCGAGGTCTGTGGCGACAAGAGTGTAAAACACACCCGTAGGCGCATTTTCCTGGACTTTCCTGGTAATTATCGGGCTAGCAAACGTTGGGCGTTGGTCGTTCTTGTCCAATACGTTGATCTTAACGGTAGCAGTGCTGACTCGAAATGGGTAGGTCTTACCATTCGCATACACAAGAAAACTGTACGAGTCTCGTTCTTCTCGGTCAAGAGTCACATTAGTGGTGATTACTCCAGTTGTCGCGTTGATGCAAAACATTTGTCTTTCTCGTCCACTTGGGATGCTGTAACTCAACTCTGCGTTGGTACCCGAGTCCCGATCACGTGCGGTGACAGCTAGCACTGGTGTCCCCCCTGGCGCTCCCTCGGTGACATTCCCAATAAAAAGACGCTTGGTGAATTCCGGGGGGTTATCATTGACATCCACTACGAATATAGTCAGAAGTTGAAAGGATGATAACGGCGGAGTTCCTTCATCAGTGGCGCTTATGTTCAACACATGAACGCGTCGAGTTTCATAGTCAAGATTCCCTATCTTCGTCAGGACTCCAGTTTTCAGATGAAGACTAAACTTCCCATCGTTTCCTCCTTCTATACGATACTCTACCTTCCCCCGAGGTCCTGTATCGTAGTCTAAAGCAGTCACAGACATCACCTCAAAGTTGAACGGTTCATCTTCCATCACATAAGTTACATTCCTCGATACGAAAACTGGCTTGTTATCATTGACGTCCAACACAATTATCTTCAAAGTAGCAGTACTATATAACCGATCTTTCTGAGTATAAGCTTGATCTGTGGCGCGCACAATGAG
The DNA here is from genome assembly GCA_023349425.1 of Anthopleura sola. NCBI lineage: Eukaryota > Metazoa > Cnidaria > Anthozoa > Actiniaria > Actiniidae > Anthopleura > Anthopleura sola. The sequence goes on along the minus strand of JALHLI010000018.1, from coordinate 3,268,616 downwards.
GGTATACTCAGATATAGACTCTCTGTCCAATAGACTTATCGTACGGATCTCTCCTGTTGTTGGGTCGATCTGGCAGTGCTCGTCCGGAGACTGGGAATCAATGGAGTACCTGATCCAACTGTTGCTCCCAGAATCATCATCACGGGCTTGGACCTTCTTAACCAAGTGGTTGACTGGCACGCCTTCGTAAACTGAAGCTATTATAGGATTCTTTTCGAACGTTGGTCGATTGTCATTGGCGTCTAATACGTAAATATTCACCCAACGATAACTTGTGTGTTGTCTTTGACCCATGTCTTTGGCACTGATCTTCAATTGGTAGCGATTCTGTCTCTCAAAGTCCAAAACAAGACGAGTCCTTATCACGCCTGAGGTGACATTGATTGTAAACGTGTTACCAACGTTACCTTGTACAATCTCGTACTCTATTCTGCCGTTATCGCCATCGTCTTGGTCGACTGCCTTTACTCGTGCAACTATCCCCCCAACAGGAACCTTTTCAGGTACATTAACAAACTCTGTCATGTTCAGGAACTTTGGTGGATTGTCGTTAACATCTAGTACATAAATACTGACCATCACAATGCTGTCCTTCGGTGGACTGCCATTATCTTTTGCAGCGATATGAAGTATGTATCGATCTTTCTTCTCCCTGTCCAGCGCTGCAGACAAACTGATCTCACCAGTTTTGCTGTTGATTGAGAAGACCTGTGAGTTCTGTTGTCCTGCAGCTATCGTGTACTGGATGTCACTGTTTCGTCCAACTTCGTCAGCGTCTGTAGCAGTTACTTTGAGTAGAGAGGTCCCAACTTTAACATCTTCATACACTTTCTTCTCATACTGCGATGGATTGAAAATAGGGCTGTTGTCATTGATGTCTTGTATCACTATAGTAACAAGAGTCTTGTCCTGGCGCGAGCTGACACCACTATCAGCAGCAACAACAGTAAAGACATAAGATGCTTTACTCTCACGGTTCAGAACCTTGTTAGTCTTGATAACACCTGTGTCTTTATCGATGACAAACTCGCTGACTGCAGATTCAAATGAGTAAATAAGTTTGGCGTTGATTCCTTTGTCGTTATCAGATGCTGAGACCTGATTGACGACTGTTCCATTTGCCTTTTCTTCTTGAACGTAAAATATGTACGACTTTTGTTTGAACTTGGGGTTATTGTCATTAACATCATCAACGATAACAGTGATATCCGCTGTTGCTGTAAGCGCCACAGGGAATCCATGGTCTGAAGCAATTACAGTTATTCTATAGACTTCAATATCTTCTCTATCTAGCTGTTTCTTGATATAAATCCACCCATCACTTCTCAAGCCAAACTTAGTTGTATCAGCTCCAGCCTTGAAGCTATAGGTTATTCTTGCATTCTCTCCACTGTCTTGGTCTGTGGCTGATACTTTGATGATGTTGGAGTCAGCACTTTGCAGTTCAGATACATGAACACTGTATGTTGCATTCATAAATACAGGAGCATGGTCATTCACATCAACCACAGTCACATTTAAAGTCACTTGAGTTACTAGAGGAGGAGAACCATTATCTTGAGCTCTTACATTAAAAGTATATGACCTTCCACTTGTCTGAAACTTCACACCTTTTAGCAATGATAGTCCTCCAGTGTTTTGATCAAGACTAAAAGTCTGACCAGGATTTGAAAGCAGAGTGTAAGTTACTCTACCAAAATCTCCACTGTCAGGATCCTCTGCCTTTACAACATAAAATGTCTGACCAGTCTGAGTGTTTTCAGCAAGAGGAACCTGTAGAATGCTATTACTAAACTTGGGTTTATTGTCATTCAAGTCTTGGACTATGATGGTCACTTTTGTAGAGCCATACAATGGAGGCGTTCCTCCATCTTTAGCTTGGACCTTTAAAACCAACTTAGGTGTTTTCTCACGGTCAATTGAACCACTAGCATAGATTGTTCCAGTCCCATTGATAACAAAAAGGTTATCAGTATTTCCACCAATAATGCTGTAACTTATAAGTGCATTTGTTCCAAGGTCTTTACTCACAGCGTTGACAGTTCCAACAACAGTCAGGGAAGAATTTTCAACAATCGTGAAGTTATAAGATGCATATTGAAAGATAGGAGGCTCATCATTGACATCAAGTACAGTAATAACTATAGTTGCAACATTGGATGACTGCTTACTACCTCCGTCAACAGCTATTACTTTGAGTGTATGAGAATCCATAGTTTCTCTGTCCAGGTTCTTTGCAACAGAAATCACACCAGATGTCGAATTGATAACAAAAAGTCCATCATTATTACCTTGTGTGATACTATAAGTCAGCCTTGCATTGATCCCACTGTCTTTATCTGTTGCAATCACAGTAGTAATCACCGACCCAACATCAACATCCTCGGCAACTTGTTTGCTGTATGAAACTGGAGCAAATTCTGGACTGTTGTCATTTTTATCAAGAACTTGAACATTCACAGTTGACAACACGTTCCTTCCACCTCCATCCGTTGCAACAACTTGAAATGTATAGAATGATTTTGTTTCATGATCAATGGATCCAGTCGTGAATAATTTTCCTGAGTTCAAATCCACTTGAAAAGGAATGCTGTTGCTGCTCGGTAAGGTGTATTGTATAAGACTATGCTGTCCAAGATCTGGATCTTTAGCAAACACATAAAGTATTTCTGTATTTACTGGTGTGTTTTCAGAAACTTGACCATGATAAATGCTTTGATTGAACTCAGGACTATTATCATTATTATCACTAATGTTTATTATAACAGTGCAGTTTGTTTTTAAGGGTGGGTTACCTTTATCTGAGACAATAACAATCAGCACAGGTTGAGCAACTTTCTCACGATCCAGAACAGACGCTGTTCGTATTTCACCTGTCATAGGATTTATACCAAACCAGTTTCTGTACGAATCACTTTGGGAAGTGTTGGCAAGTGAGTAAACCAGCTCTGCATTTGATCCATAATCTTTATCCTTCGCATGAACTGTGGCGACAAGTGAGTTCATAGTAGCATTTTCATAAATCCTACTAACATAAACATGCCGATCAAACTTGGGGTAGTTGTCATTCACATCACCGACATTGATCTTAAAACTTTGTTTCTTAGATTTTGGAGGAGAACCATTGTCAGTACAAGAAGCTGTTAGAATGAAAGTAGGATATGTTTCTCTGTCCAAGGGTTGTCCAACGTAAATCACAGAGTCGGATAATACAGCATCATACTTCATGCTAAAGAAGCCGTCACCACCCTCCAAGGTAACATTAACATCCCCATTCCTCCCAGAATCTTTGTCGGTAACAGACACACGGGCAACTTCCTGGTTCAGTTTCGCATCTTCAAACACTTGATATTGACCTCCAATGCTGTACTGTATGGATATCTCCGGAGCATTATCATTCACATCAACCACATTGATTACTACTTGTGCAAATGCATATTGTGGTGTACTACTCTGTGCATTCTCTGCTTTGATTGACAATTTATACTGCTTTTTAGTTTCATAGTCCAGAGTTATATATGCCTGTATTTCACCAGTGTTTGGGTCAATACCAAACTTATTTTTGGGGTTAGAATGATTTTCTATCACATACTTGATTGCTGCATTAGTTCCAATGTCTTTATCAGTAGCTGTGACCTTCAAAATAGAAGTTCTACTTTTAACATCCTCCAGTACATTTACAGTGTAGTTAGAAGGTGAAAAGATGGGTGGATTATCATTCAAATCACTCACAGTAATGTTTAGTAACAAGTAGGCCGTCCCCGGTGGGTTTCCACCGTCGCTTGCAGAAATATTTAGAATATAAGAATCCTTGGTTTCTCGGTCAAGCTCTTTGCCAGTGTTAAGCATCAATTCTCCATACAAATGACCATTCGCATCTTTCTTTGCATCAATTTTAAACATATTGTCATCGTTTCCTGACAAAATACGGTAGTTTTGTGTTGAATTTAAACCACTGTCTGGGTCAATGGCGATAAGTTTATCAAGCAATGGTCGTTGGCGTTTGCCCTCTGATAGAACTAAACTTTTGTAACCCCCGTCGAGAAACCTTGGTGGATTGTCATTCATGTCCTCGACGAAAATCAAAACAAAATAGCTCTTAATGTTAGGTAAAGTACCCAAGTCAACCACTGTTAAATTATATTTTCCATCTTTCACTTGAGAATTCTCTCGATCTAACACGATTTTTGTTGTTATAACTCCATTTGAAGTTATCTTAAAGTTTTGCTGCCCAATCTTCGGAATACTAGAAATTACAGTATAATCTGTATTCCCTTGACTCGAAAGCCTTCCAACTACCGTACCAATAGGCTTTCCTTCGGGTATACTGAAACTATATATTCCATTCTGAGCCAGAGAAACGTCCAGTTGACCGCAAATAACACACAACACCAGTACAATCTGCCATAACTCGAGACTTTGTTTGGTTCCTTTCCAAGGAACTTCTGTCCGCATTAACTTAGTCATAATAACATAAAAACGGCCAAGAACACATCCATGTGGATCCAGAAATCTTCCTTTTACAGTAGATCTTCATAAAGCACTGGTTAAAGGCCAGCATTCACGCATATCTCTTGGTAATATGGTCAAATGTATTCGCCTTGAACGCCATGTAGGATGCTCACTAACACTTTGTGCACAACAATGGTTCGACTTCACACCGTGAATTCGAATATTTGAGTACAAAACCGCTTTGAATATTCTATTTAGGACTTATTTACACGTTGAGAGTCTCTGTGAGGTCTCTTCACATCAAAATAATAAGGATTGAACGACTAAATTACAATAGAATCCACTTTGAAGTTTGTGTCGATCTCTTTGTGGAATGATGAGATTAGATTCAAATAGCGTCGTGAAACGTACCACGTCACGTGACCGCACGGAGGAAATGTATTTAACACATGAATGGCTTCCGAAAATGTACTGTGTAAATAATCGTTAACAATACTAAAATATTCATCTTAAAGTCAAAACAGAGCATTCTTAAATGAATTATTTAGAAGACTATAAGTTAAAGAGGTTCTAAAAATAATTCTGAGTCTATCAGTTTTTTATCTTTGAATTTTTTGAAATCCCTTCGAAGGTCAAGAAAAAATTGAAATTTGACTCGAATAAGCTATGATTGGAGCTCCCTGGAGAGCGAACTGTTAATAGAATGTAAATGGGATCTCTAGAAGTTGATTTTCACGTATAATTAAGACAAGAATGAGCGAGGAGTGTGAATCTTTCTGACAAGAATCAAGGTGACATTTTTGACACGGCTTGTTTGATGATTAGACATCAGAAATCTAGCCTACTTGAGCATTTGTGTCTGTGCTTGTGAAATTCATTAACAATTTTGCGGGTCCTTGTTTCCTCTCTACTTGACTCCACTGTAACATTAATAGGCAGTATTGAATTCTGATTGGACAGCCTACAGCATACCATAATGAAATCAACAGTTTGCTGTTACCATGGAAACGATCCACTGAGGGTCAAGGAATGTAGCTCCGAGACGGTTTAGGAAGAATTAAGATCATAGAATATCACTCTACGGAGAGATCATCAGGGTTTTATAGGAGGTTTTTAATTGAGAAAAGGTTAAAAATACAAGAAAGCCCTGTTTTTTGTTCATAAATTTCAAAGCCACTGTTGATGGAAGCTTTCAGTGTTTTTCAAGACGTCTGAGTTACTTGAAACCACAGCTCACGTAGCTAGATCGCGTGTTTCTCTTTCATTTCTGGTATTTTTTAACCAAATATAACTAAAATTATTAGTACTTGAGATCCCAAGAGGCTATCAATAGACTCAACACCTTTAATAAGGATAAGAGACCGTGCGTTCAAGTGAATTACAGAACGTCTAGATTTGAAATCGAAGTGACGGAATTTTCAGTATCGCACTTTGAAGTGTCGAAAAAAAGAGATTTTCTTGTCGACAGAAAACTGGTCTAAAGCCAAGTTTAATAAGGGATTATTCTTGAAGAAAAGAATAAAATAAACATCTTAAAATTATTATATTTCAAGCTCAAAAAAGACTTAAGAATATCACTATGAACTATTTATACGAGACAATAGAATTTTCACGCTTAATGCATTCATTATCTAGACTACTTTTAAGCTCTATTTGTCAAATCTTTTTGAGCAAACAGCTTTTAATAATCCTTCAGCTATTGTTTGCTTGGCAGAGTGTGTTATCTGAGGAATGTAAAACGGTAAGCTATTCATTCAAAAACTAATAAACAGATATTAATTAATTCCTACAAAAAATCAATCTGTTCTCGCTTCTCGCGCCGGGGTGCACGAAAATTGGGCTTTTCTTAATTCAGAAAATCGACTAAAATTAGCCATAGTTGTAAATAATTATTGTGAAAACGTCAACATATTATTCTGTCAACCTCCGTCATTCGTATACTTTACATACCTTGAAATCTTCCAACTTGTGCTTCTTCTCATTTTGACAGAAATATCCCATCCATATGCTTGAAACATTGTCGGGAAAATAATTAAAAAGAAGCATATTGTTGCCTTCTGTTAGTTCTGACCTTTGCAAGAAAACATGGGCTAAATTTTTCATTGATTTTAACTTGTCCTGCAAAAAGGAGCATGCTTTCGTATGTGCACCAGCCCGGCTTTTACCACGTCTGGGCGAGTCTCAATACTTATCCCATCTTTTGAGCTTATGGTTAAATGCTTTAAAAAATAGCTTTGGGTCAAAAAAGTCACATTGGAGTAAAGATTGCAAGAACTATTTTCTTTTTTGAGCAAGAAATTCCGACAAAAAATGATGAGGCTTGTCCCATTTTTGAAAAATCGTCCAAAATTTGAAGAAAAAGTTTCTTCAAATTTAGCATGATTTGCGAATGACGGATAAGATTTTTGTCAAGCCCCGGGCAACCCAATAAACTGCAATACGGGGTCTATCATTGTTTTTTACCCATTCTGAAAGTTAGAATTTCAAAACGTCGAGTTTTGATTGACGATCCGTAACACCGACAAACGCGAGTGTCCAATCTGGTCAACAGAATGTGCTACGCAAGTTTTCACCAGATGACAATTTTTCTTGTCAAATTAGAAATAAAATGCTAGCCGCTAGTTATAAATAATTGTAAATTATATCATGAAACATATGGGTGCAAGTTGTGGGAAGTTGTGAAGGTTTGCCAGAGTTTGGAGTTACTGTGACATTGAAATGGTTTCACGAGACACGTTTGCATTAAACACTAACAGTCCAACGTCAAAGCTGATATAGAAACTTTTTTTACGATATTTTTCGATGTTTTTACCTTTATTGAAAGTAGAAATGCTTACAGATGGAGAAGTGAGGAGTTTGGAATTTATTCAATGTTTAAATATCTACAAAATTGAGTGAAAAATGGCCTGTGAATGGATGATGCTTTGCATGTGAACTGAAGTGAAAACGTGATGACACCCACTAACAAAGGTATCGTATACAACTGTTTCTAGTTGAATCTGAGATGTTGAGATATGCCATTGTCATACTCCAAACAGAAGTCTTAGATAAGCTTATTGAGTTAGAATTATTATATTAAATAATTGAGACTTCGTGGAAACTTTGAACTTGATAATATCGAAATGGCATTTGGCAGTCAGTTTTGTTATTGCAATATGTGTGCCACTTTTAGGCATGTCACTGAACTGAAATAGTGCAGATTATTAGCTCTAGCTTTAGTATTACTGCCCGTTCTTCGAGGCCGAATTTTTTTTGGATTTCGATGGCCGTTAAAGTTTTCCTCCCTCATCAAACTATGAGGGTGATTTTAAGATATAACGGCCTTCAGTAGCTAGTCAAAGAGTAAATGTATGAATGAATTCGTAGTGAGTTTTCTTCAGTTATAAACTGTCGTTATGCGTGTTTCCTAAGACATTTTTCGCGCGCTTCTCAAACATTAAATTCAACCTTGACTTAGCCTATAGTTTTTAATATTAAAGAATAGTCATACTAGGATGCGTGCAGCTTTGATCAACAGTAGACGAGGGCAGATGTGAAGGCGGGGCGCTAAGAAGACAGGCTTAGATCTTCTGACCTCCCATCGTTAGCCGAAACAACGAAGAGTGAAAACCATTTATACACCCAAAAACCGAGGATGTAAAAGATAGACAAAATGAAAAATGGAGATTTAGACTAGTTCAGATCTACTTATCGCTGTCGAATGATGAACTGTTTGAGGAAAGACTTCATTATTGATAACAGATATACATAATTTTCGTGTGTAATGGTCTGGGCGAGGGAGGCGCCTTGCAAGGCAATAACCATTCGGTGCGCGGTGTGCAGTAAACGGAGGTCAATCACTAGCTGCTTCAAAACCTGATGCTATCTCAGGATTGCTATAAGAACCGTACTTTCTAACTGCTGCATCTGTACACCAGATGAGAGCATTCTTATTTCTGGAGGGATTTTTCTGAAATCCTAGATTTCATAGATGACAATGTGCCAACTGGCCAGCCCAATCTGCAATAGCAATCAGTGTTTCTGTCTGCGATGTGTTCAGAAATACTCAATGATTATGACTTAAAAGGACATTATTGAGTTCTTCATGGGCGATAGAGGATTCAAAACTATAAAATATGAGAATTTTGTACATCAGGAGCCACGTTTTTGTTTGGTTTAGTTGTTTCAATTGTTTGTGCAAAACAATTAAATAAAAATATAGCTGATACTTGTTGCACTTTTGTCGGCTTTTAATGAAGTGATGACTACATAAAGTTGTAGCAGTTCCGCTGTAAGCTGGTAAAAATAATTCTTGTCAACACGATATTAACCACAAATTAATAGCCTTGAGCCAAAGAAAACTAGATTCAGTTTTGGCTATTCTTCTTTCTTACTTTCTAATTTGAAACAAATTCGTACAGTCGTCTTGGATTGCGAAACTCAGAAAATTATGAAAGGTTTAAATTTTCAGAGATTGATGCTAGATTAATTATTTAGAGATGGAGAGATAGTCGGAAGTCTAAATTATCTCTCTCTAAGACAATCCCGGTGTTAGTTTTGGAAAACTGTTAAAACAATTAGGGAAGATCCGGTGTCGGGGCGAGAGATAATGAAGCTCTGAGACGCTGTAAGAAAAACTGTCTCACAAGAGGTAGAAATTTCTATAGAGCTCATATCACAGTACGAGAAGTATTCTAAAGCTTATTTACTTGTGTGTTTTTAATTTGGTAGCTGGAAAAGAGTCAGTATTTTCATATGAATATAAAGAAATATAAAGTGAGTGCTGTGGCCACCAGTAATTATTTCTGCACGGAACGATGATGGATTCTCCCTGGTGGTCATTAACCGAAAACCATCACATATGTTAATTCACATTATCTGATAACTAGAATATATACACCCTGCTAGTGCTTAGAACGACGATTTCTTTTCGATTTAAACCACATTACAGAACAATTACACCGAATTTAGTGTTTATAAAACAAGTTCTGTTCTTCAAGTTGGTCGGGAAGGAATCATGGAGGTCGCTCGAGGTGGAGTTTCCTTCATAAACGTTTTGCCCAATTATTTCACAGTTATCATCGGTACATGTTTTGAAAACTATAGAAAAACTCGTTAACGGTTTGATTATGCCATCGCGAGTTGATAAAGGAAGCCAGCCGGGATCACGATACTTGAATGAGTATGTAATTATCTCTTTCTCAGTTCTGTGAACAGCTATAGTGAAATTTTCAGTCAAAGTACTAGTGTCAGCCATTTTTTTTTAGAAAAAACAAAAAACCAAATGAATAAACAAAGTTGAAGCGCATTTCTGTCAGTGCCATAGTTGTATAACTATAGTATAACTCATGTTTTTATCTCTGTAAAAAAAGGAAAAATCGATGAAATTTGGTCAACATTTGGTTTTCTCATAAAGGTATTGTTATCTTATACTAACTGAAATTAAATTCCAGTGGAATTCTTTAAAGATATTTTTGGAATACCATTGTAGTGCTAGCCTAATGCATGCCACTCAAATTTGAAGGAGTTGCGAAATTCTCGTTAAATCTCTACTGTGTCACTATCGTTTTTTATGAATTTGAAAAATATGATTCTAAACTAAGGCGTAGCCATGATAGCTTAATGTTATCGATTGGAAAAGGAATTTTCTCATTTATATCACAAGGCACCTACAATACTGTCCGCGTCATTACATGCAGAGATACACGAGCCTAGTACCATGAGTTCAGGATAGTTAGTGTTATCAAAACATTTTTCTTCTGATACAATAACATTGAGTTCGCTTGTTGAACAAGTTTGAAGTCGCAAACGGATGTTTTGTAGCATTTCTCAGGAAGTTTGAACGACTCACTGGCAGAAATGATGATGATGGCCGTATGTGGAAACACTGTCTTTCATGGCCCTTTTATTTGCACGCTTGCTTATTTCTTTCTCTCTTTCTCTCTCTTTCTCTCTCTGTCTCTCTCAGTCGTCTTTCCATTCTTCTTTTCCTCCTTCCTTTGTTTCCCAGTTTCCTCGTGTTCCTTTTCTTCTCAGTTTTTCAATTCTATTCATTTATTCTACTCTCTTTAATGTCAGTATATCATCCTTCCATTTTCTTCTCTCTTAATTCTAACGCTCCTTTTTGCAAAATCCTTTCCCGGTTGGCGGATAGCGAAGCCTACGTGTATCTTTGCACGCCTCCTAGCAGGACCAAGCAGCGCATTCCAGTAGGAGACTAAATACCTTGCCTTGAGATTGATTTATGCCAATAGAAACAGCGTTATATTTCCGTTACCATATCAAGAACATTTCATCAATAAATCAACATCTCAAACGCAAGTCAAGGCAAAAATTTAATAAAACGGAACAGATCATTCACTAAATGAGAAGTTTTTTTAGACACATAACCGTTACGATAACAAACCACTATAGGGGGGTCACTATCAATATTTCTGCAGCAATAAGCTGGATATTTTGATAACAAAGATTTCCAAGAAGGTAAAACCAACACTATTTAATAAAGGTTTTTTTGTGTGTGCGAGATAAACAGTGATAAGAGAGAACTGAAATAATACCGCGTTTTCTACTGTAGACGAACTGGCTTTGAATTAACATATCAAAAAGATTCAATCTGGTTTGATAGGCCAGTAATGTGGGTATAAAAGCATTGGTAAGATGGAATAGCTTTGGTCACTTACATCAGATAAACTTAGTCAAGGTAATTGAACAATGTGGTTAGCTTGTTTTTTCTCTCTTTTTAATTAATCAGCTCGAACAGGACGCGCATTAGCGCACGTTTTTCGCCATAATTATCGCCGGATCAAGCCATACTAATGTCAAGTGTTCTTGAGCATGTCGTGTCGTCCAGGAATCATACACCCTTGTTTTTACTGTTCTGCGGGTTGATGAAATACAGCGGCTGGTTTGATCAACGAAAGCTTAAGGAAATGAATGTCAAACTTGTTATCGTAAGAACGAAGGGTTTAATTTGATAATCACTGTGAGTTTTATCATACTCGAGACGTGGAAAAGAATCTCGTTGTATTCATGTAACCGCAACTAACAACTGTAGTTTATATAAATATCAAATGGAACTTGGTTGTAAAGCTAATCAAAAATGAAATAAATTTAAAGAAATGAAAATGAACTGAAGAACGGCATGTAAAGTTACTTTGGTGTTGAAAGACCCAATATCATGGGTCGCGCAGAGCTCAAATCATTTCAAAAATGCGATCAAACAGAGTGAAGGCGAGTTGCGCAGTTCTCAAATGCGCTAGAACCAGTTGCAGTAAATTCTAAGAAATATAGTAAAGAAGGTTGGCTGGATGAATAAACAGTCGTAGACAGATATAACCTTTGTCTATACATGCCAGCGAGCGCGATTATTTTTTGACCAAATTGCGCGCTCTTGTTGATGGAATACTGAATTCTGAACGCAGTAGTTCGAGTTAATTTTGAGAGGCTTCAATCAAATTCTATATTTAAATTAATATAAGACGGCCGGGTTAGTAAATATAGAACTGTGTCTTCTGTATGGGCGTCGGTTTGAGTACGAAGTGCAGTCTATTTCGCCTGGCATATGCGGAGAAGCGCGCGACACATTGAGAAGTATTCGACCAAAAAATCGTCTCGTTATTTCGTGTCTTCAAATTTTATCCGGCAAATCCCGAGACAACCTTTGGGCTGATCTAAGTTGTAAGTCAGGGCATGGCTAACTCACAAAGTGCTATCTATTTAGCCTGGCATATGCGGAGAAGCGCGCGACACATTGAGAAGTATTCGACCAAAAAATCGTCTCTTGTTCTTTCGTGTCTTCAAATTTTATCCGTCAAATCCCGAGACAACCTTTGGGCTGATCTAAGTTGTGAGTCAGGGCATGGCTAACTCACAGAACGAATTGGAATTTAGCGTGTTACGTTTTGCGGAGGGAGGGGAAGAAAACCGGAAAACTGACTCGGATAAAGGAAGAGACCATCTCTTTCCGTGGAAATAGGTAATAACGTTCTGTTCATCGTATGAACTTCGCTCATTTTTCTTAGTCTTCAATTCTGTACTAGTATGTATGCGGGAATGCATGCAAGATGTACTGAACAGCCTAAGGGTGGTCTATCATACCCTAGACCCCTCCAGCAGCGATGACCAGACATTCGTCCATACCATTGCTACATCATGCGTCAAGATGGGCACCATTCCTGCACATCAGTGTCCCACATGTACAACAAATGTGGATTATTCTCTTTTGTTAAGCGCGCTTTTGTTTAAACTTGAGAACAAATTCATCAAATTCACCCTAGGGTTTCATTTTGCTTGTCTGCTGTTCCGCGGGCGGCCGTTTGCCCGCCATTATCGAGGAAATCTTTCGTCTATCTTTCCTTGGACATCACCTCAGGGGAATTCTAGACTTGTCTGTACAAATATCGAGTTGTAGGATTTGAAAATGATGAACATCTCAATCTCCACCTCTAAAAGTAATTACAAATCCATATGTGCAGAAAGAAACGATGCAAAGATCCCTACTACTATTTTTTATATCAAGGGGCGTTGGCCGGCGGGTACTTACATATACGCTAACGGCTAAGATCAGTGTTAAAAGATAACCGAATCGTATGATTCCTATTACGATTTTTTATACCAAGGGGCGTTGGCCGGCGGGTTTAATTCTAATATACATGCACCTATTTCAATAAAGGTTGTCGCAGCCGAAAGCAACAAGCAACAAGACAAGACCTTCGGGACAACAAGAATCGAAACACTTGCAACCTACCATTGCAAAACTACTAAAATAATCGCGTCTAAATGATGAATGAGGAGTAAAATACAGATGTTCTTTGCCGTCGTGTTGTTGCTTTTAAGATGCGACAACCTTTTTAGAAATTGGTGCATACGCTAACGGCTAAGATCAGTATTAAAAGATGAACGAATAATCTTTTCCTGATAGCAAAACGATAATCTTTTAACACTTCCTTATTATTTTAGAAATATTTTGTATTTTACTATTTTGGTACTGCTATCAGGCACGTTGCTGTTCACTGTTCGAATTAATAACACATGCAGAGCCTCACTTCATTGTGAAATGAGCGCACAAGCATTAGTCTACTTTAGGCTTAAATATACAGAGTTTCAAAAATCTCAAGCTAGACAGAGCAATGAATTCTCTGGAAATTAATACTTTAGAGTTGATTCCTTATGTTCATTGAATTCTCTGTTCAGCAATCGATAAGGAGCCAGTTGTACGAAGCCAGAATGGCGCTATCCACCAGATAAATCCTTATCCAGCAGATAAAACCTATACGAATTCTATATACTGGATAACTCTTATCCAGGCTTCGTACAACCGGCTCCAGGGTAGCGTATGTTCCGAGTTAGTATAGTTATATTACAATGATCGACAAACATTCGTGCGGTCTTGCGCAACTCTTGTCCTTCCTCGTGCTTGCATGCGTCACATTAAGACGTTTAGAGATATAAATCTTACAAGTTAAAATGAGATTCCGTTGTAAAATTTCGGTGCGTATACGACAAACAAGGTAACTCAGAAGATGACTGGCGAATTCGATTGAAGACTATTAGTTTCTACTCCGTTATCAGTTTAGTAATGAAAGACACACAAAGGTTTACGTTTGAAACACAAAGGTTTCTAAGGCTCAAGGCAATGCTTTAAAATATTAATTTGGGAACCAGAATCCACTGATCCTCTTCAAAATCAATACTGACCATATTCTGAAGACGATCAATGGATTCTGATCGACATATTCAACATTTTATCTTTAGAAGTGTTATTTTCTCGCGAAAAATGTTACAACTTCTCGTGATTTTGTTCATTGGTTTAAATGCAGTCGAGTGGCTGGTTCAACCATTCATTTTGTTAAGAACCTAAATCAGTAAGACCAAGTTCACGTTAGAAGCGGATGGAGACGTTTATGACATTTATTATACTATTAGTTTTATATTAAAATAGCTCTAATTGTTTACGTTTATTATATTAATATATATTTAGTGATATGTATTTTAGTCTAACCAAGAATTAGTATATTTATAATTGGATGATTAGAAGAAAGGTGTTGGCTTGGCTAAAAGAAATTGCGCAGAGATGGATACCTATTGCACACCTCCTCTACCCCCTTTGGAAGGAATTATCCCCCAGGGAGTAGAAAAGAATTGCGCACAGATGGATACTTATTGCAAACCTCCTCTACCCCCTTTGGAAGGATTTATCCCCCAGGGAGTAGAATAGAATTGCGCACAGAGAGATACTTATTGCAAACCTCCTCTACCCCCTTGGGAAGATTTATCCCCCAGGGAGTAGAAAGAAATTGCGCACAGAGAGATACTTATTGCAAACCTCCTCTACCACCTTGGGAAGATTTATCCCCCAGGGAGTAGAAAGAAATTGCGCACAGAGAGATACTTATTGCAAACCTCCTCTACCCCCTTGGGAAGATTTATCCCGCAGGGGGTAGACGTGGGTAACATTTTCGTGCAGCCTAGACCTACCCCGAATCAAGCTGATTTATGGTCGCTAGGGAACGCAAATGTTGTCCTGGCGACCACATACCGCAAAGGAAAGACTGTCGGATCATAGTAAGCTGTGGTAAATGGGTTCTGAAATACCCTGGTAACATGACGGGGAGTGGTTGTTTAATTTACACTACACAACGACATAAAAATACATTAGATAAATTAAACTTACATAAAAGAAATACAATATGCGTATATAAAATGCTAAAACAAAACCAATATGAAATGATATATAATATGATGTACAATCAATGTAGTGATAAAACAATTAAATATTTAAAAAAAAATTGTATAAATATAAAAATCAATGACGGGAATAGTGAAAAATGAAAAGGGAAAAAGTGGAGAGTAGCGTATACGGCTACACTGCAGTTATCACATAGCTAACCCACTGTATGTTGGGGAGGGGAGGGGGAAGACAAGATTACTGCTGGGGTATGGGGGAAATTTCAAGAACTTATATATGCCAAGGGGAGGGCTGGCAAGATGTTTACCGGGTGGGAGGTGGGGGAGGAGTAATTCTACCAGATAACAATCAGAAAGGTGTGGCGTAACTAGGGGTGGGATTGGAATATATAGATGAAATAATTTGCTATCTATCTACCATTAGACTGAAGTCACTAAACCCGTGACATAGAAATTACTTGTTAAAGTGTACTAGTCAAATAGACACAAAAGAAAACAATGGAATTAGGGTCTACTAAAGTGTATTAGTCTTACATCTATTTCACGGGTTTAGAGATTTCACTCTATGTATAGAGGAGAAGATCAAGTATAGTACAGCCTGTATGTCAGTGTAGCTACCTAAGGGGGATTTCAAAAAGGGAATTTGGATAACATAATTTATACACTCTATAATTGTTTGTTATTGGTCCAATTCTTATACACATATTAATAAACCTTTCCCGAATTCGTTTGGATGATCACGAAACAATAGTTTCAAATCGAGGTTGGCCTTGAATAAAAGAATGAAGTTCATTCTCAACTTGACCATCAGTATTTAAGCAACATCTAGTGAAGCTAATATACCATGGGGTGTAATAGTGATCATGTAGGCTCACACAAGGACGTGGTTCAAATCAATGAAGGGATGGCGTGTGCACACCACAGTATGGGCCAGGGCATGGCTTAAATGAGAAGGGGTTGAAGCACATCCCAGTATACCAAGGGGTGTAATTTGTTCACTTAACACGAGGGTGTGGTTTAGACCAGTGGAGGGAAAAGGGATACCCCAATATGGGGCATACTGATTAATGAGTATATTAGAAGGGGTTGAAGCGTGTACCAGTACCAAGGGGTGAAAAGGCATTGACTTTAGCCCACATGAGGGCGTGGTTCAGGGAGATGGAAGATTTCCCATCCTCTAGTGCATACGCAGTACCCTGGAAGATAAGAATATATGTTACTGTGATTCTCAATATTCTCAATACTCTGTAGCTGCAAGCTGCCCGTTGTAATTTTTTTTTTCCTCTGCCAACAGTCAAAAATATAAAAAGGTACCAACTGATTACTTCTGATTGACAGCAGTGAAGAAAAAAAAATTCACAATCCATTGAAATTTCTGAGTTCACAGAACATTGAAAATCGCAGTAAGAAATGCACAGTATACGGAACACTGCACTACACTGTACTATAATAAGTATTTTACCTTGATTTTCTCGCCGGTAAAGTAACACTGTTGTACATCGAAATGTGATGGTAGAAGTGACCCTGTTGCTATATCTAAACCACATTCTAGATCATCCTTTTGTGTTCCTGGTCAACAACAAAGGGAAACGTAAAATACCTAGATTTAACGTCGGTAGATTGAAGTTCAACTGCTATCAATGGAAGCCGACAGTGCGCAATTTACTCCCTCTCTCCATCAGTGCTCTGTTTTAAGAGTATTCAAAGCTAAATCTGCACGGATGAGATAGAAGTAGAAACAGACGTGGAGATCCTGAGGATCGATCCGTGGACTCTACAGTAGCTCTGAAGGCCGTGCACTAACATAGCTACGTCTGCTCCTATCAAAATAGTCTCAAAAACGGTCTTCTGTATGGTAACTTAGTGCAAAGAAAAATTCTAAAAACACCCCTTAGGTGATGCAAAGTCTGTCGAAAAGGGGAATAACCCCTGAGAGATGACGCTTGACCCCCTCCATTAGTAGCAAGACTGTATGGGACATAACTACTCACTACTACTGGATAGAATACTAGTCTAGCACACGATAACACGATAATTATTGATACCTGCGCGTTTGCTGAATCTTTCCCATACTGTAGTCTGCTCAGGTGTGGGTTTATTCAACGAACTAGAAAAGAAAAAAATAGAAAAAGCAGTTCGTATTTCAAAGTTTATAGAATATTCTCGTAAATAAAAAGATGTGCTTACTTTGTAGGTTGATTGAACACGACCCATGCTTCTGTTTCAGCCTGTATCTGTAGTGATGGTACTCCTAACTCGATCTTATCACGATGCAGTAGATGCCTGACAGTCGACACAGTAAACAAAACAGGATTAAAAGGAATGGCAAAAGTAATGATGGAAAAAACGAAGTAGTGATAAACCATGAACTTCGCTTGCAGTTTTTCATCAATTATTTACTTCAGCACTTGTTACATACCTTGTTTGTTTCAACAGAGGGTACACAATAGGATTGTACTGCCTTCTAATGGCTAGTAGTGCTCCCACGTATGTACTGAGAGCCACTAACTCTTGCCTTTGTCTGGAAAAGTTTCAAATTAAAGCAGGTTACGCATAATCTGAAGACGTATACGTAAAGCTTGAAATAGTAAATACAGAAGTTTCTTACTTGTTGATTCTACTTTGTGCCAATCTGTCACTCCTGATGCAGGACAACAGTTGTACTATCTTGAGAACATCATCTAGACCCCAGTATTGCTTAACCATCGCGTCTGGTGAAGCAACAATAAATACCAAAATATTAGAGCTAATTTCGCATGGCTGTTAAGAACTTACGGTACGGAAGTGCTAGAGCAGATTTCGTATGAGTGTGAAAAGTTACGGCGCACGGTACGGTTACGGCGTGGCGCGCACACGGTCACGGCAAGGCGCGGTCTGTGCCGTAATTTTTTCAGTCATACGAACACTTCTCTATGCAGCAATCATGACGGCGCCGTTCCCAAGCAAGCATTTTTTATTGGACAGCAGCGAACTCACGCGCTGTGATTTCATAGGACGTCAATACAGACCGTACTGTGACCTTGCCGTGCCGTCTTATAAAGGAAGCCCAAGCAAATATCATTTATATTCAAATGTTCCATAAAATGCTTAAACTCGTCAGATTGGCTCCAAATTGGGCTTCCTGTGTTATAACCTTTTACAATCGACGTTCTATACTTTGCGCTCCTCAAATTTTACCCTTAGATAGATACGCAAGCTACCGGTGTAGCTTGATAACTATGGATGTTTTGATTTACTCACCTCTAGCAAGGTTAAGCCCAATATCCAAGGCTAGTTCAGGGGAGCTTGATAGCAAGTAGTATTTCATGGCATCATAGAATTTCTCTTGTTCACAGAGTTCCTCAGCCTTCTGTAAGCAGTCTTCAAGGCATGGGAATCCAGCCTAGTGGTTATTGAAACAATACAAGAAAGATAGGATTATTTATACGTACATGTATATATTTTGCCCTATTTATGTAACCATTTGTTGTCAGTAACGCCCATTGTTACGCGACCCTCTTCTCTTCCAGCTAATTTCAATTAACATTACAGTGCTTTTTCGATCACACGCGCGATTTTTTTTAAGAGAAAAATTGATTCCAAAAGGGAAAATATCAGAATCTTGACATTTCAGTTGCAGACACTACTACTCCTCACTACTACTACTCCTCCTCAGTCTTATGTGCAACTGAGCACAAACAGGAGGAGGATGTGTAAGGATTTGTTTTACCTTTTCATGTAGTTCATTGATTTCTGCTGGAGTCCCTTGACATTTTGCGCACAACGCCAACAGGTACTCTACATTCTTTGGCATATGATCCAGAAGATTCAGTGCTTCTCTCCTAAAACAATCAAACAATACATTTAGACACTCATGCATACAGACATGTATTTAATTGAAAACACTTTACAAGGTGAAAAATCTTAGTAGGGACGGATAGTGCAGTAACCATGACAGTTCCATATCAAAGCATACTGATTGGTAGAGCAACGATCTTGTGAACTTTGCTTGCTTGAACAGATTTTGCCAATCCTTCGAGCTCCGTGACCGTGCTGCGGCATATGTGAAGGCTTTTTACATTCGTGCGATATCTGCTCTTAGGCCCCTTGCAAGGGCAGGAGTAGATCAAGCAATTATTTCAGGAAGGCTGGAGCAAATTGTTACTGTCACAAAATAGTAACTTCAGGCATTCTAAATGTTTCCAAAAGGAAAGGCCTAACCCTCTAGATCCCTCCCTTTAGGTACCTCCCTTGAAGCAAACTTGACATGGGTCAGTATGTCGAGATCCATAGTTGTCACATACTTACCATTTATTTAGTTTCTCACACTTCCAAGACAGCAGTTCTAAAGCGCGGTGCATGATAGGGTATTTAGTAGCTTGTAGTACGATGCCCATACTGACCGCCAGTTCTAGCTCATTACCACGAACAAGCTTAGACATGGCAAGCTGTAAATACAATCAACAACCATTAGACCCTACAGTTTTAACGTCAAGCCTACATTTTGACCCTTGATAGGTAAGGTTGCAGGTTGCTATTTCAGGTACAATGTTCACACACCCATAATAAAGTAACAGACACCTTGTGTGTTCTGGCCTATAAATTTTATTTTGGAACAAATTTATTTTGATCTGCCATGTGTTAAGTATGGCCTTCATTTTGACCCTTAGTAGGCTGCTATTTTGAGCCCTGGAGTATACACATTATTTCAATAAAGGTTGCTGGTCTGAGATCTGAAATCTGAGACCAAAATGAATTATGGGCTGTGAGCTGTGGTTTTAATGCCACCACCTTTGAACGATGACCTGTGCTGCCTCTTGGCCTTATATTTCATATTTTAGAACTCTGATCAACAATGTTTTTTGAAACATATAATATATGCATGAGTGTAGTCAAGGATAGTATTACATGTATCTTACCTTGACATCCCCTACAGATAGATGACAACAAGCAGACTGTACACACTGCCCCTTGCTGTAATACCAGTCTGCTAGAGTATCACTGGTAGAATGTAATAAGCTGAAAGAAACATGCAGTTTTTAACCAGGATGTATAAGATGTACTATCAATCTAGCCACCCTCCTCCTCCCCCCTCCTCCTCCCCCTCCCCCTCCCCCCCTCCTCCTCCCCCTCCCCCTCCCCACTACACTTTTCAAAAAGATTCATGGATGCACTTAACCCAAACAAAATATAGAAAAGTTTCATGTCAGCCATTTTGTAGGGCAGGTGTAACAGAATTTCCATGATTTGTGCCATAGATTCCACCCCCCCCATTGTATATAATAAATTTACCATGATAATAATATACTTACGACTGGTACTGTTTAGCCATTTCACTCTGTATCTTAGGCAACATGTGATCATTTCTTTTCAAATCAGGTATCTTGTTTGCATTCTTGTCCAGCAGAAGGGGAAACCCTGCTTCGCACGCAACCTGAGCTACAAGGAATGCATCATGGAGCTGACCTCGCGATGTGTAGAATGACACCAACTGTCAATCAAAAATATAACACATGTTAAGTCGTTTGAGATACCAAAAAAAAATGCTATCACTAATCATCACTGCAAAGTCCAGCAGTGGCACAGCTCAATGGAGTCAAACTGAAAGTATGTGAAGGCACCTCTGGAAGAGCACAGCTCTAACCAGTTTGAATTAGTTAGGGACGAAAGAAGGGATGAAAAACTGGGAAAACCCTTGGAGTCAGAAATAGAACCAACCAACTTAGCTCACATGGGGTGACTGGGATTTGAACCCTGGACCTCAGAGGTGAGAGGTGAACGTTTTAACACTAAAGGAAATTTCGAGCATCAAGTTTCAATATGTGCAGCACTGAGTTGAGATTGCATGTGAGTAAGGTTTGAAGATTTGAAGATGAAGTGTCCTTTACATGGATATCAGCCAGTGATAAAATGAGAAATCCACAGAAAAATGTTGACAGGAAGCCCCACATATTATAGAAAGATGTTTTTACCTGTTTGGTATTCCCTGATGCTACACAGTAAGGTATGGCAGCATCATCATCTTCTCTTACTAAATGCTCAGCTCGTCTGTCAATAGGTAACATTAATAAATACAAGAACTTCAGTTTTAGGAGAACATTATACATATACTATACCAGCATTAATCATATACTTTATGATCAGCTGAAACCTGTCAGTCAACAGTCAATTAACTTTTAACCAATGTAGCAGACACTTAATCAAACACTTAGGCATACGATGGTCAAGAGTCAGACAACTGTTGACTGACAAGGAGGTGATTGCTGGTCATATGAAATACAGAATTACCAATAAGGGCACAAATAAAAAAGGGATAGTGTACCTCTCTATTAGTTCTTTCCAGTAATCCATGGACACTCCAGGAGCTATAGCAAGTGCCTTGTCCCACTGAAATAAAATCAGGGGGGATATAAAAAACACTACCATAAACACACATACAATGAAAAGCAGATAATAGCTAAGTCATCCACGACTCTGGAAATCCTTTATGAATTCAGAAATTCTTATACTACCATAAACACTTTTATAACACTCGATGATCATTCCCCCTTTCTGCCCACCCTCATGATCACTATAACTCCCCCCCCCCCTCAAGAATGGTAGCATTTTAGCTTACCTGTCCTAGTTCTATCATTAGTTCACAGTATCTTTGTAGCTGTCCTATTCTGATATGGATATTGGCTGCATCTTTGAGTCTCTCATCTTGACTATTAGTTGATAATCCTGATCCTAATCGAGACAATTTCACTGTTTCAATCTCCTGGGCTTCTGACTAATGGAAAAATAATAATGAAATAAATCAGCTCTTTCATCATTATCATCCTGTAATATCATTATACCTCACCATCACGTATCATGTATCATCATCATGTATCATCATCATGTATCATCATCATGTATCATCATCATGTATCATCATCATGTATCATCATCATCATGTATCATCATCATGTATCATCTTCAAGTATCATCTTCATGTATCATCATCATGTATCATCTTCATGTATCATCATCATGTATCATCATCATGTATCATCATCATGTATCATCATCATGTATCATCTTCATGTATCATCATCATGTATCATCATCATGTATCATCATCATGTATCATCATCATGTATCATCATCATGTATCATCATCATGTATCATCATCATGTATCATCATCATGTATCATCTTCATCTATCATCTTCACGTATCATCATGTGTAATCATCACCATTATTATTGACAACAAAATGTATCATCATTAGATAGCACATTATTATAGTATTTAGTTTAACAGTCCTGCAAGTACTCACTGCTTTGTACTTGACTAAGTGCTTAGAATGCATGATTCCTTTACTATATGATGCAGGCAGAAGACTCTCATCCTCATCAGTAAGAACAGACACTAAATCCCACAGATTCTTGGCACCACAAGGAGGCTGGGGAGTCAACATTGAAGGCAACATTAAGAAAAACTACACAATTACATGAAGACCAAATGTCAGTAAAATAATTCTGAGAATAGACACTGGGGACAGACAATGAGGGTGTAAAGACAATGTTTAAAAAGGGCAGCACAATAAACAAGCTGTGCCGTACATCAATAGGTAATAAACACAACAACAAAAAAAGCAATTTCACAACAAGCCATTGAAATCTCTGATTTTGCAGAATATTGAGAATCGCAGTAAGAGGGTTGGTGTAGAGTAGTGTATCATTAGGTTGTCAGTAAACAGGGGGGTGGATCCAGGGGGTGTCCTGTGTTGCACTTGACAACCCCCAAATAAATGTAAGTACAAAATAAGTCAGATCAGGGTTATAGATGGCGTTGGTCACTATATCATCACTTTTTTTATTTTGGACACCCCTCACGCAAATTTCTGGATCTGCCCCTGGTAAAAATTGTCATAAGGTGTAAGAACAGTAAGATGTTAGCAGAGTAATGCAAACAACCTACTATCAGCAAATTTACTATAATTTAACCCACCAAATGGTTGTACCTACCATGAAGAAATCAGAGAAAAGCCTGATGGCTGTGAGGTGAGCATTGTCTAAGGACTTCTCAATAACCACCTTAAGATCACGTGACATCCTCCCTGATAGTAAGGGTAAGCTACGTACTACCATGGCTTCATCTACAGCAACAGAAAATATACATTTAATTAATATATAATTAACAAACCTATCTAGTTGCTGCCTGAGCATTCTTCTGTCAGGTGCTCTGTGTCTGTCTGTCTGTCTGTCTGTCCTGTCTCAAGGATGGCAGAGCATTCTTGAAAGTGAGGGGGGCTCATGCAACACAGGCAACCCACTGTAAAAACCTTGGAAACTTAAATTTTGCTTTGACGAACATAATGGTTTTTGATAGTTTTACCAAAAAAATATTTTGCCTCTGAAAAAAGTGGGGGGGGGGGGGGGGGGCCTAGCCAGGAGGATTGGGTGGATATCCACCCCCTCCCCTCTTTAGAGGTATTAACAATAAAAAATATGAATATTTTAAAGAAATGTCTGAAGAATAGATATCTTGAAGGAGCTTTGAATAACATTATCCACCCCTCTTTGTAAAATCCTGGATCTGCTCCTGTATTTGTCTGTCTGTCCATCCATCTTTGTGTCTACTTGTCACTTTGTCTGTCTGTCCTGTCTGTGATTATTGGCATCTTGATTCACTATCTTTGTATGTCTTTCCTTACCTAGACTTTGACTGATAATCTCTGACCATGGTGACTGTGCTAATACACCAATCTGTAATGAACTGGCTAGTTGACCAAGTGACCATATTCTGAGAGTAGAATCCCTAGAGCATGATGCAATGGTAAAGGGACGATGCCGATGACATGTCAGACCTATAGTAAACAAACAATAAGTCAATTATGCATCCATCCATTCATTCATTTGACCATCTGTTTCTTCAATCATTCATAAACTCAAAAGGGTAATGGTAAGAGATATTTGATTGCTTTTTATCTACTACTTACCATACACATCAGCTCCATGGTCTCTGATCACATCTAAGCATGTACCATCCCTGTAAAGAACATTTATTTCAATAACAAAATTCAACATCCAAGACTTACCCATCTTTAGATTCGCCCTGACACTCTACAGTGGAGTGGAGTTTCAAGGCAGTCATATTTGTAATGCAGAAGCAGTTCAATGTTTGCATGACAAGAGATTTCAATTCCGAAAGAGAGAATATTTCTACTGTTTTGCACTGGCTACAACATATGGTAGCTGTGGAAACCCTTTTAATAGTTTATAATGTAACAGCTCTTCAATATCACAGTTCCATCTTACCTTGCATCCCACACTCGTATGGTGTAATCCCAACTGCCTGATAGAACTAAATATGGGATTTCGGGATTCCATAGTAGACCCCTGATCGGTGCAGTATGCCCTTCTAATAAGAGAACACAAAAATCCTGTCATAAAAATACAGCAAGAAATTAGTAAGTAATTTAACATATTTATAACAAAGAAAATGTTATGTCAAGGCTTGAAATACTGGCCGGTCATCAGACAATGTCCAGCCAAAATTGGAACTTGTCTGGTAAAATGTTTGCCTTACCATTGACCCAGAAACAAGGTATTATTTAGTAGTTTCGAAACAAAACTCACCTGTGTGTAATCCCAAACTCTAATAGTTCTGAAATACAAGACAACATCACAATTGTCAAAAACACATATTAAATTGATGAAGATCATAGTACAATTTATTATGTGATTACCCATCATCTGATCCAGAGCACAGCACACCTTCTCGGAGAGGGCTCCACTTGACATGGAATACCTTAGCTGTATGTCCTAGAACCAAATATATCATTATTAATGGATGGGATAACAGATGATTGCTTTAGGTGGTTAGATTGATAAAAGGAAAAATGAATGCATGGGTAAATGAATGGATTTATGGATGAATGGGTGAATGGATGGATGGAGAGAGAAAGAGACGAATGAATGAATGGGTGAATGGATGGATGGAGAGAGGAAGAGACGAATGAATGAATGGATGGATGGATGGACAGATGGGTGGAGGAATGGTGTGGATGGTGTAGGAGGAATGGATGGAGGAATGGAGTGAGAAATGGTCGGATGAATGAATGGATCAATGGACAGGGGTAGGAAAGCAAGATGGTTGTATGGTTCGATGAAGGGAGGAAAGAATGAACAGTTGGATAGATGGATAACCAAATTCTTACCTGTGAAAACCTTCAAAGGCATATCTGTACTGGCTGGTAAATAATAAACTCTAACATTCTTGTCCTCACAACCTGTAGCTAACATGTCCCTGCATCAAAGACAAATGATGCACCATCTTTGAGACTATACATAGCTATGCAGCTACACTAGATTGTATTTAATTTTCATCATCATCATCATCATCATCATCATCATCATCATCATCATCATCATCATCATCATCATCATCATCATCATCATCATCATCATCATCATCATCATCATCATCATCATCATCATCATCATCATCGTGTATCACATCATCATGTATCATCGTGTATCATCATGTATTATCATGTATCACCATGTATCATCACCATCATCAGCATCATTGTGTATTACATCATCATGTATCATCGTGTATCATCATGTATCATGCCTGATGATATCAGTGATGTATCATCATGTATCATCATTATGTATCATCATCATCATGTATCATCATCATCATTCATCTTCATCATCATATACTATCACTGTTATGTACTATCATCATTGTCATCACCATCATCATCATACCTGTTATTCAAACTCCAGTCACAGCCATAGACAGCCCCAGGATGCTTGTATCTCTTGATGGGTGAGCCATCAACCCTCCTTATAACACTAAACAATTATTTTTAAATATGTGTTAGAAAAGAAATGGAATTGTAGGGCATATTCTTACTAAGAGTTTTGTAAAAGATAACTGTGTATCAGCAAGCTCCTTTTTCTGTCGGGGAGAATAAACATTCTCTGGAACTACATAATCTAAGGACAGCATTCCAACAATATACAAGAATGTTTCATAATGACATTTAATTTTGATAGATATCAGAGGAGGGCTAAAAGTGTATCAAAAAACACACAAAAATCCCAGGCATGTTAGAAATTTGCCTTTGGCATATACCCTTAGGTCTGCATCTCAAGTCAGGGTTGATATATATCTTTCTATCATCTCTCTGTCTAGTGTGCTTTGGTCTGTACTATGTCTTGGTAATTTAATTGGTCTGTTATATTTGTTGTTGCATCAATAGGTCATGCAGTATGTAGTTCTAGAAGTTCCTATGATGTACCAGCCATGGAGATACAACATTATTTTCAAGGGAGGGACTGAGGGAGATGGATAT
The DNA here is from genome assembly GCA_023349425.1 of Anthopleura sola. Lineage (NCBI taxonomy): Eukaryota > Metazoa > Cnidaria > Anthozoa > Actiniaria > Actiniidae > Anthopleura > Anthopleura sola. Next base: position 3,242,182 of record JALHLI010000018.1, on the reverse strand, counting down.
ACAGTGAGCATAGTTTGGCATTGCAGAATCAGAGACTGAGGTGAAGGTATGTGAAGGGTATATTACTAAAAAGCACATAGTTGAGGAATAATCCATAGTCCCCATGCATTTCTCTTCACCATGGAAGGGAGATAAACTTCACAAAGGGGGTGGGAGGGGTCTGGGAGAGTAGAATAGTTACCCCACTAACAAGATATGGAATAGAGCAGTTTTCCTATGAGTGGCAAACCTAGGGTAATGACTTACAGCACATACACTGTACGACATGTCGTAACATTGATATGGCTTCTTATTGTCTTCCAGTAATTCATCCAATTACAACACGTTGCGATAGCAAAATATGGTATAGCTATGAATTTGCCATATTGTCTCCCACTCATAAGAAAACAACTCTATCTATGGGTTGAGAACATGATCTAGTGCTTTCTTAAGTAATTGAACCAGGAGGTACAGGAGGGGAAGAAAATCTCTCACTCAGTTTGTATGTGTGTTTTTTTACTACAGAGTATAGATTGTTGATAGTTACCAGTAACCATCAGATCCACAAGATGCTATTCTTTGGGAGTCTTTGTGATTCCAGCTCACATTGTACACACTATTTTTACCATGCTGAAGGATATGAAGGATATAAATAGATGAATGTTAACAATTGAGGTAAGGATATCAATATTTATTTATTTAGAAGTTAAACTTTGAATTTGAACTAACTAATTCACCACTTTCATACATCGGTTCACTGGTCAAACACAAAGCATTCAGTCAAGATTGCAAGGTTCAATTTGAATAATCCTCTGAAACTATCATGCAGCCTCATGAAACAAATGAATGCTTTTTCAATTGACCCATGAACCTATAGAAAATGGTTACCCAGTAATCAACAGCAGAGGATTATTATTTACGAATTGAATTGTATTAATTTAGTTGTAAGTTTTAGTTTACCTCTGTGAATTTCTTGATGATTTTCTTCTTACTAATATCCCAGATAAACACTCCTTGCTTGGCTGTTGCACCGGCGATGCAATTCAAATCACCTACAGAAAATTTTAAAGATACCTTTAACTTAAGAGTCCAAGTACCATACTACATACAACCTTTCCAATATATAAAGCAAACCTTCAAAGACCAATAGCAGAGGTAAGGTAATCATGTCAGTGATAACAGTCATTCTTATTTATTTTTGGTGTCATAGACCTCTATAGCATGGATGTAATGTTTTCCTATTTCAGACCACATGTCATTTCCTAGAGTGTCATTTCTTTGTTTAATGGTTGTACATGAGAAGACACATGATTATGGATACAACTCAGACAAAGAATCATATTCTCAAGAGAATGACACTTGGTCTGAAATGGGAAAACATTACGCCCAAGCTAAACAGGTCTATTGTTTCTCATTGTAATACATTCCATCAGACAAGTATCATTTCTTTGTTTAAAGGTAGTTATAATTGAATTAATGATATCTGTTCAAACAATCATATGATTAACAGATTCCTGATGGTTTAGCGTGGTATGTCCCCTTACTGTATTTACCACTATATGACATCAAAAGTTGGTCAAAATGTTATGTACCCACAAGGCATAGCTTTTGACGTCATATTGTGGTAAATAAGAGGACATATCATTCTAAACCATCAGAAATTTGTTTTTTTTACCATAAAAAAATCAAATAAAAGAGCCAAAAATGAAGAAAAAGTTCAAAAGAAAAACCGTTTCAAGCACGTGCTGGCTCCGTGCACAGGCAATTCATCATTTTATTGGTATTTGTATTGGGACCAATCAGCAGACGAGAAATTTCACAATAATGGTAAAAATATAATTTAAGCAGCATTAATTATTGTTCATAGTAATCAATACTTCATACCTGGAGCCCAGGACAATGCATATATTATGCCTTCATTTCCTGGAGAAGTTTCCACCTAAATTGTACAAAAAAAAACAATAGGTGAGAATCACTGGACATGCTTCTGATTACTTGATTCTGTGTCACCAATACTGTATCTCAAGCTAATAATTAGCTCAGTCAATCATAGACAAGTATTCTAGGAGTTTATTATGGCACAGAGTGGCACAGGGGTTACGCATGATGCATGATTCAGCCTTTTTTTACCGAGGAAAGTAGGTCCAGTTCTGGATTAAGTAGAGACTGGCTGTACATGGGAGAACAACCCCTACCTCAAGGAAGAGATGTGGTTAGAATACTTACAGCAGCCATAGTGTTGACATTCCATACTTTAATGGTCCCATCAAATGATGCTGTAGCAAGGAGGTCAGGATCTTCTGGTTTAAATTTACAATCAAATATTGTCTCTACGTGACCCTTCACATCAAAACAAAAGAGATATTCAACACTTATAACAATCATGTAAATAATCATTGAAGATTAGGGGGGTCTCAGGAGGATGTATGTCAGTAATAGAATGTTCACTAGGTAATATGATTGGGCATCAGTCTCTGGCGGCAGAGGGGGGGAGGTAAAAATAATTTCTGGAACTGGACATATAGACCCACCCCTTGCAACAATTCAGAATGCAGCTCAATTTGGAGGGAGAAAACAATTGGTTTCAAATTCTCAGGAGATTGAAATTCTTTTGTTTTGTCCTCAAAATTGAGCTACTTTGATGTAACATGCAAGGGATCTATATCTCTAAGACCATTCAACAATTGACATACCATTTCTCGAAGAAAATTCCATTTCCGTTTACCAAGATCATATAACCCTACACCACCATCAAGAAATGTACATAATATCTGTGCAGGGGGGAGGGCAAAGTCATTTATAGTTGGTACTGATGATGAGGTAGAAGCAGCTGACGTTGATGATACAGATGTCTGTATGTGACCATTAGAAGTGCTATGACCACTGGATGTGATAACTGTCAGCGCATGGAAACCAGTCTTTTTAAGTTTTATGTTAGCTATAGGAGAGGATTTTGATACATTCCACACTCGAAGCGCACCTGTTTGGGTATCTAAAGAATGATACAAAAGTTGTGTGATTATTCATTAAGGTTTTAAGTTCTAAAGCCACCAAGGTAATGATTTTGATGGCAAAGAACTATTGACAAATATTCAAACACAGTGACGTAGTGAGGACACAGGATCTGGGGGGGGGGCACCTAGAATAAAATCCAATTACGGCAAAAGCCTACCCCTTGCTACACCATTGTTCGAACAGGTACTTATGGTAACAAATACTAGTGAACTGACAAGGAACCATTTAGCCATGTAAGAAAAATGTATGAATGGATGTAGAGGTATGAATGAATGGAGTTATACTTACATGAATGGATGGATGAATGGATGAATAAATGAATGAATGGGATAAATGGTTGAACAAATGAATGAATGAATGTATCAGATGAATGAGTGAACGATAAACACATGAATGAAATACATGGATGGATGGATGGATGGATGGATGGATGGATGGATGGATGGATGGATGGATGGATGGATGGATGGATGGATGGATGGATGGATGGATGGATGAACAATAAAGGAATGAATGAATGAATGAGTTAATAGATGAATGAGTGAACAATAAATGAATGAATGGAGAAATGAATGGAAGTGTTCATTAATGGAGAAACAAATGGAGTTTGGCACCTCATTTTGCAGATGCCTTACTAATTAGGTGACACAAGTTATTCCCCCTTCACAATTATAATGAATATAATAACATCTACATACCTCCAGTAACAAACATACCAGGAGCTGAAGGGATCCATGCTAAAGTGTGTATTCTAGCTGCAACACTTGACAGCTTAAAGTTCATAATAACACTCATAGAATTACTGTCAATCATTCGAACTCCATGCCGAGCATTAGAAACTAACAAATAATCCACTGATAAAGGATCCCATTCTATTGCTGTTACTGGATCCTCCTCATCAGGATCATCTACGGTATCAGGCCTCAAATAATGCTTATATGGCCTGTTACCAGGTGATATCACAGATATACTACCATCGGCATGCCCCAGTGCAATCTTTCCTATCTTTTTCATATTCCAACGAAATTGACATATGTCAGAGAAAAATGAAATGGAATCAAGATGCTTGGATACTGTTCCTCCACCAGGCGAGAAGTGGTTCCAAGTGTATAGCGGCCCACGTCCATAAATATATGCAATGACTTCAGCCTCATGCGGGCACCAGCCAATACAAGTGGGAACAACCTTGATGCTGTTGAGAACAGCTACGGTTTTTTCTTCTGTAACATTCCATATACAGATGCGGCAATCTGCACCTGCAGTTGCTAATATGTCATTATTGGATGGGTGCCAACAGAGAGAGGTGATGGTTTTCTTGTGTTCAGACATGATACTTATCAACTTGTACTCATGGAACTGCTGGTCAAGCTGTAAAAATATACACAAAATAATTGTAGGTTATTGGACAGAAACCTATTAATGGTAGAGCTCTACAGTTCTACAAGGTCAGTACATTTTTAGAGGCATTTTAAAGCATTTTAGGCTTTAAGGTGTGTCAATACATGCAACAAAATCATCTTGCAATTTGTTGTGCAACATTGTTGAGTTGCAAGTTGCAGAGTGAAGTTGCAAACTGCTCATATTACCACCCTGTGCAACAACATAATTTTGTGCAACTCATTGCAGAAGTAGAAGCTCATTGTAATCTGTGCAATAAGGAAAATTTGTTGCATATGGGGTGGTAATATGAGTAACAATCACTCTGCAACTTGCAGTGCAACAATGTTGTGTGACAAGTTGCACAATCTTGTTGCTCGTACAATGTAAATATCATGCCTTTAGGCAATTTTGGCTGAATCAGTTGACAAAACATGCCATTTATTTTTAACTACAGAGGAGGCAGAAGTTTCCAAGGAGGGAATATTCTAAGGCAGGTATATTCAATATTTACAGACAATGCCTATACTTCCCCTACGGAGGGTTATTGGAATTTCTAATGGGTGGTGTGGAGAATCCACTATTTTCATTTTTTTCTGCACTCTTTCACTTATGCACAGCATAGACCCCTTTCATGTGACATCAAAGCAGCTCAATTTGGAGGACAAAACAAAAGAATTTCAATCTCCAGAGAATTGGAACCTATTGTTTTGTCCTCCAAATTGAGCTGCATTCCGACACACTACAAGGGGTCTGTATTATGTAGTTTCAAATAGAGTCTATCCCTTTCAATCCAATGGGACTGGAATATCAAAGGTAGTGATAATATTTTAGTACTGTGTATGACACATGTGAAAAACGTCTGTGCATGCTCCAAGTCTGTATGCAAATCAGTCAAAAGCATCTTCTTGCTATTGTAAAAGTATGCAAATTTACTTTCACACTTGCCTGAAGAATAGTCTTTACAAAATGCCAAAACTTAGAGTCAGTTCTTAAAACTTAAGGCTAATTCTTTCATATTGTCTTTATTAATACAGTATCTTAGTCTCACAAAAGTATACCCACAATTTTTTTTTGTATACTCGGAGAAAACCAAAATTTATTTTCTCACTAAAACTTTTGGAAATTCTTGGAAAGTGTGCGGAAAGGCACACATGCGCAAATGCTTTTCTCTAGTGTCACTGTGTATATGGAATGTCCCCAGGGTGTGGGGGTCTAATATCATTCTACTCTGCTTGAAGAGTATGAATATTTTTCTTATTTTTCTAACTAGATATTTTACCTATGAAATAGTAATACATTGCAAAAGAAAAGAAAAAAAACCAGAATCAATGCATAGTAATATTTTTTATGCGGGAGGAGAAGAATTCCAGTTGAGTATTGATCAATATTTTGCATCACTTAATTAGTCTCCTCTGACAAAACCACCTGTAAACCATACAATATTCATTTCTTGCATATGTATTCTGATTAAAATCGCATAGGCTTTCACAAAAAATTATTATTTGAATGACATAAACAGATCTAAGAAAAAAGTGATAAAACTATATCACATTCATGATTCAAATCAGACAATAGTAAACCAATCACTGTTGCGGCAGTTTTCCTAGTGGAATTAAAAACTTGTCCCACAAACAACTTCATAGTATCTGTTTTTCCTAAAGAGCACTACAAGGATTAAGAAGTTATTTTCTTTTATTTTCACAGGGCAGTAAACAATTGCTAATCAATTTTCTGCAATCAGAGTTTAAATTCTGAGATATGCTAGTTAATTCGTTGAATTTGTTGGTCATAACAATGGTAACTAAGGGGAGTTGAAGCCATGAATTACCAAGCAACCCAACAAAATGCAAATCCATGGTCCATTTTGGTATTAACTTTTATCTCGTGCATTATAGGGATAGATACCTTGGGTTGTGTAGCAGCGAGACCCCTCACATCTCACTAATGCAACTTTAAAGCTTGATTCAGACATGTTCGAGTAAAATTAGTTGTTGCCTGCACGTGAAAGGTTTTTTCCCTGCAAGTTCTCAAGCAAGAATGCAAGAAAACTTTTCTAAATTCAATTTGGGGGAAGATTCCATTCAGTAGAATATGTTATAATAATTATTATTTGTTAGTTTAAATGTGAAATATGTTTTTGAAAAACTGCAAATTCAATGCAGACATCCATATATTTATCCACACGTCTATATTCATCCATTCATCTTATTTTCGATCTTATCTTCAATTGACTCACAGAAATTCACAGAATTCCTTAATTACTAAAAATGACACGATTTTTCTTCCAATCCTAAAAGTATTGAACTTTCAAATGTATTTTTAGGTAAACATGAAGTAATCTTGTGCCTTAATGTCTTTCACACCATGACAATACTATTATAACTGATTACCAAATTAATCATGCTTTCTTTATGTCTTTTTTATGCCCGAGGTTTTCGTAACCATCAAAACAAATTAATGTACTTCAGTCTGGGAGTTTAGGAGATTTTAAGGAAATTTTTTTATATGTAACAATGAGCAGTTGGTGAAGTACACATAACGGCATCAAACAAAACAGCAATGTACCTCCTCAACCAATAGAATTAGCACTATTTGAGAGCTGTGCTGATCAAAAAGCCTTTGAGTCAAGTGTCAGACGTAGACTTTACAAAAAAAAAACTTAAACTGTCAAAATAAAAATAAGACATGTTCAGAATATAAATGATTCCAAAAACAAGTTCTTTTTTCAATTATAAAATTTATTGTTTTTCATTGGAAAGAAAAACAATTTAATCAAGATATTGAAAATATTTTGTTAGTATTTCTTATATTCATTAGATCCATGTCAAAATCCTCAAATCTTCAGGGAATTAAAACTTTCAAAAGCTTTTCATTTTAAGAACCCATCTGTCTTTAAATGAGCAATCAAACTTTTGTTTGAAACGTGAGTTTTTCTCACGGCTATAACTATAGTAGCCCATTTTATTATTAGAGTAATAGAATAAAAACATATTTTTATCTAAAACGAAATTATTATTCGAATTGTTTGAATGCGTTTGTGACAACAAAAAAACCACTAAAGTTTGCTAACCAGCTGCAGTAGTAATATGTGAATAAAGGATTCGAGTGTAAGTGTGGCTTAAAATTGAAAGTGTGCGTGAAAATAGTGTTTAATCTTCACAAAATTAAGCGCGATACGAGCAGTTGTTTGTTGGAACTAAAATTCAACGAAGAAAACTAAATAATAGTCGGACTTCACAGTAAAAATTGTTGAGTTTGTTCAGTACCGTAACCTATTCAAGCACCTCGTAGTGTTTGGTAACCTTTACACCATAAAAAAGATTAGCACTTTAGAAGTTAGGCAATGAAGTGTATAATTTGAAGAAGAAGAAGAGCTGCAAGTCAGAAGTCGAGTTTTTCGAGCAAAGGATAAGCTTAGACAATTTTGACAAACGATATAAAAAAACAAATAATGACTCCAAATTTTCTTGTAAAATAAATCTATAGCAAACAAAATATCGAATTACCACACAAGCAGATACTAGGAATACTATCTATGTAGTTGTTTACTATAGTTTTTAAATTGAATAGTCTATTAGAGGCAGTAGAGTGAGCAGTGTGTTCACCTCATAAATGTAGACCGCCAATGTAGCGCAGTAGGCGAATCTTTCTCCTGTGCTGCTTGCAGAACATACATCCAAGTTCCATGGCTGACAGCCAGCTGCCAGTAGTCCTACCTGTCTCATGAGGCTCATGGTGGTTGAGTTTGGATAAGTTTTGGGGTAAAAATCAGGAGTTTTTGAGGGGAATATCGAGTTGACACGAACGTCGTTTACCAGCCATACTGGAGTTGTGTTCCTTCGCGACCACTCGTACCAGGACCTCACGGCCTAAACAAATTAAATATTCACCAAAATAAACATGAAAATTAAATGCCCGAAAAAAATACTCAAAAACTTCTTCTCTTTTAAAATCTTAAAAGAAAGCGAATAAGAAAGGATTGTTACGTACTGTAACACGGAGCTAGCATAAAACTTTTAAACACATCATGACCAAAATACTCACAAAAAAAATAAACAAAAATACCCGATTGAATACTGACCCCAAAATTTTTTTTTAAATTTCTAAATTTCTTCTCATAAATTTGAAATAAAACGAAAGGAGGAAAGACTTTAAGCAGCTACTGTAATACAGAGTTGGTATAAAAAAACTAAATGCAGGATGCGAAGATTTGTACAAATGGTCAAAAACTTACAAATTTTTACTAATGAGATATAGGGGGCATCGTGAGGTATCGTAGAAAACTGATAGAAGCAGATATCATACGAAAATAAATGAATAAACAATAAAAGGATATTTATTTGAGAATTAAAAAGATTTGTAGCCACGGTTTTTCAATCTTGGTAATTAATAAAAACAAAAGGGTCGATGTTTTTGATTCAACCTACCAACAGATCATTATGTTTATGAAAAGAGATTAGCAAAAAATACAAATATATTAAGAAGAGTAAATATCATTAAACATTAGTCTAGTTTGGGGAGTTTTATATTTCGGCTCTTCCCTGGAGTTATGTTCCAGTAACGTTATCTCTTTTTGCCATTTTCTTTCATATATTTGACAATCCATTCTCTGACATGGCCTACGAGCAGATGGTATTCGTTGTATTAAGAAGTACGAGCGCGGAAAATATTCATAAGCTACATTAATAATTTGTCATGAGTACTACTCTTAAAAAGAACAATCTTTTGTACTCGACATTGTCATATCTAAAACCCATCTAAATCGCAAATAAACTTCCTTTGGCGTTATTAAAACTTTAATGAAACGTCCAAAGAAGTTTCGTACAAGACTAAGACTTTGATTTTATCAACAATAATTTCTATATTCCTTTCAAAAATAATTGCTACGGTTCCCAAGAACAAATCTTAATAAAGTTCTATTTGCATATTAGGAACATCTTGTGACTAGTATCGCTCTCATACGACAATTTCATTAATCAAATTAACTGAATTGTATGTTGCTATGGTAACTTCTCAGTGATCTTGTAACAGCTGCATAAATTAATGCAGAACTTTGAACATCACCTCAGCATTAGTGAACTCTGAACATCACCTCACCATTAGTCTCCAGTGGATATTTCCGTTGGTTATCGATTTTCCCCCTCAGTTTGATAGTTTAGATCAAAAAATACAGGGGTGGGGATATATATTTATCGCACACCATAGAAAATACAGCCAATCAGAAAGCAGGAAAGCCGTTGTATATTCGGTATTCACTCAATCTATTTCACTCGTCACTTGTATTTTCTTTGAATGCACACTGGTCTAAAGGGTCGTGTGTATACTAGAAGCTACAAGTGACTCGTGGGATATTCCACGGTATGCCACTCGAAACCATTGTATAACTAGTATATATACACTCTTGTTTGGAACTAATTTTTAAAATTGTCTATTCCACTTTGAGACAAAAGTTTTTATTAAATATGGCCTCTCATACAATAGATATTTAGTACATTTTCTATTTCTCGCACTTTCTTAGACGAATTAGATATTTAGATAAAAATATTTTTTATCCGATTAAGAATTTTTAAAATTGATCGTAATTTTTGTGTAGATATATATGTTATTATTTTATATGAAGTAATTTGGAGGTTTTTAGCCAACTATTATAATTATACCTTTAGTCTTGGTTAGTTTTGGTAATAAGAAAAACACACAAAACACCTTTGAAACTTGAGAAATTGCATTGCTATTACTAAGCCGAAATCTGATTGGACGAGCTGAGATTTGGTACTTTTCGATTGGTTGAGGAGAGAAAGCCATTTGAGTGTTTAATACTCTGGTCGAAGTTTCATCCTTTTTTCCCAACTGAAAATAAGCTCATTTGAACTCTTGTTTACTTGTTTTCTAAATTTTGTTTAAGTTTAGTCCTTCTGTTCATTAATTTCGAAGCAAAGAAAAGGAAATAAAATCAAAGAAATAGTTTTTTCTTCTTCATAACAACCTGTCATTTTGTCACTCCGACAATAAAACACCTGTGAAAACTGACTGCTAAGTATTTATAAATCCCTGCAACGTTCTTCACAAATGAAAGAGCTAGAAAATAGCCTTTTTGCTTAGTTCGCTTTGGTTATCAAAACCACTTCAAATATATAATAATATGTTGTAATTTCTAAGGAAAATTGTGGTGTTTTTTCACCCATGTACGGTGACCAAACTTGACTACGCAATAAGTGATGCGTTGCTATTGGCAGGATGGAGTCAAAGCTTAGGCCGTAAACTAGCGATGATGTAATGCGAAAAAACCTGATTTAGTATGCAAGGGAACCTCCAATCCTACGATTAAGACTTCTACTAGAAATAATTTCGTCCAAAAAGGTATGTAAAAGCATAAAATAATTCATTCGTTTACATTAAAAATAGAAAGAAACTTACGACGATTTTGTTTCATCAATATCTCTGAAGATCATCAACGAGAAAACTAGTCTATTCACTTAAATTACTTGAAATTCCAAAACGGAAAAAATCGAATATTTGCTTTCTACGATTTTCCAGTCAAAATCTTACAATCTAAACATAGTTTTATTCCATATTTAAAACTGCTAGATATATGAATAAACTGAATCCTTCGATGTTCTAATTTTTAGGACAAGTTTAGGAGGATGGTTGATCTCACATTACAAACACGAAAAATTGTTACAATTTTTTTTAAACTTCGGGAAATGTTATCAAAAGACTATCGTTGGCGTCTTCAGTGATCAACTGGATTTCAAATATTTTATTGTTCAGTTATTCAATATTATTTAAAACTAAAGCTCACAAGCCTTGTGTTGAACTTTTCCACACGCCATTTGTTAGTGAATTCAGAACACCAGTCTAGTAAATGGACTATGACAGCACAATATCTAATATTTATTTGATTAATCAGAGATTATGAATGAATGGGACGTCAAAAGCTCCATTTCCAGTTCATTCCAAGCGTAGACTATAATTTTGCGTTTTTTTCATTTTGTGAAATATTTCAGAAAAAAGTTCAAAGATGGTGCTACTTTAAGTGACATCTACGCCCATTTCAGTTCAGAACAACTACCTCTGCAAAGTTGTCCCACTCGTTCATTCCATGAGTCAATGAACACAAGGAATATCTTGGGCGTAACTTACTATGAAAATAAACTGTATACATGTTTCAAAAATATTCTAAACTGAGGCATTCTTGAGATAATTTGCATCTAAATATTTGCTGTTTCTTGTCTTGCTTTTTACAGGCAGGACGAAAAATTAAGATGAAGTCTTGGGTATTTTCCCTCGTCGTCTGCAGCGTGTTATTATCCATACATGCTGGTAATATAAAAGTATTTATTATTAATAATAAGATTTCATATCAAATTTCATTTTATTAAGAAATGTTATGGTTTTAGTTTCATTTCTGCAATTTTTGGCGATCGTCCATTTTCCCTCCTACATAGCACGCATGCGCATATCTTAATTAACACAGGCAACCCAAACTAATAGATATTTTTTTCATTTTTAGGTTCAATAACCAGACAAAAAAGAGGTGAGAAATAGCATCTTTTAATGACAAAATTTCTTTACACTTGTTAGTCAAATACAGTAGCCTCGATAATCGCTATTGTCCACGTATAAACAAACAGATAACCTTGTCCCGCAGGCTACCTATCAAGAACGGGTCTGTGTCCCGATCCCGCGAGTAATATGCAGAAGAAAGATGTCAGGTTGAATTACATGGGAATAGCTGTGATTCGTGAAGGTGATTCAGAGGATCCTGCTTGTACAGAAAGCGAGTGTAACGAAGACAGTCATTGTGATGGTAATCGTAAATGCTGTAAGAACTATTGTGGGGCAAGTGTCTGCACTGTTTCAAGTAAGTAAAATATTTAATCAGTTTATTCCTTTAAAACTTTGTTTCCTAAGAGTAAGGCTTGACAGGTCCTCTCGTCCCAATCCTTGAGAAATCTTCCCGAGAATTGCGACCGAGAAGAACTCGAACCAGATGGACTTTGGAACCCAGATCGACTCCCCTCTTGTGGTCAACCAAATTCTTTTAACAAGCAATAAAACTGAAACTTTTTTTTAATTCTCTTTTTAGGGAGAGATCCAGATCCATGTGCTGTAAGTACCAACACCAAATGGATTCTATTTCCCTTGCTTCTCCTACGTTTCACCATTTTCTTTTATCCCATACACCGAGTGGAATATGGCGACCACTTTGAATAACTACTGTTGTGGACCGCGACTAGCCTCGTGTTCACGTGGAAACATAAAAGCGTTTTTACATGTATGAGAGGCTAGTCAGTCCAGAACAATAGTTATTCAAATTAGTCACCATATTTTGATTTGGTTTATTATAAAAGAGAACTGAGAAAATGGAGAACGTTTGAGGAGGGGGAAGGGGTAGAGGGTGCAAAGTCCACTTCCTGGACTAAGCGCTCAATTAAACTACCCACGCCATACAACAGACTATTAAACAGAAACTGAAGCGACGCCAAGTCAGCGACGCGCATCTTTTCACAACCTTACCTATTGTTCTATTGTTCTATTGTTTATTGTGGCAGTATAAATAAGACCCATATCTGACTTTTTCTTCACTGGACTCTGAAGATGACTTCCGCACAGGTTGTCGAAACATCAGTCACATCAAACAGTCCTTCTCAGGACTACATCCACCCGGATGATCATTATACAAATATTGTCTCTTCGAGAAATATTGTTACTTCGAAAAATACTAAGATTTTATGGTAATTAAAATCACCGTTAATGTTTCTTCGTATGACTTGATGTTTCAGGGCTTCAACTGCCCAACAGGACAGACGTGTAAAATCCAGAAGGTGAAATGTGTGATGCCTGAGTGTCCTGTAGCCACAGCTATTAACAGACCGACGTGTATACCTATAGGTAAAGAGATTGATATACCTTGTTACTGCAATAATAGAGCAGATCTCGAGTGACTGTGAAAAAACGCAAACAGTACCGTGCCGTGACGAAGTATATTTATTTCATGAGCAGTGAGCTCGCGTGCTATTAAAGTGTTGCGACCACGTTGCATGGAGCATTACGGCGTGTAACCTACAGTGTAATCGCTAAATAAATTACAGCAATCGTTGCGAAAAGTAGAATTCGTTTCCGTATTATTGGCAACGATTGCGTCTCCGTTACACCGTGTAAACCCTCTTGCAACTTGTGTCGCAACGCCTTTGCGAGACAAGCTGCAGAGAATTATTCCGTTCCGTAACGTGCGCTGTTCCACATTCGTACGAAATCTACTCTTAACAAAATAACTTATGCTAACAAGTCAGGTTTCTAACAGATTCGTAATGCGTCAATTATCATATCCTTGTTTGCAGTTGTTGTTCGGTTATTATTTCTGCTGTTACGAATGTATCGTTTTTATGATGATGCTGGTTTTGTAACGCGCAGACTAGTAGTATTTTTCCCTCTTTGTTTTTCATGGCACTGCTTTGATTTTAATTTCCTTTTGTTTAAATAAATAGGAACACTTGAAGAAACAAACACAGCAACGCTCGGAGATTTCCAGCCAGACACTTCTGAAGCATTACAACAATACAATGCCATGCAAAACGACGCTGCCAAGAACGACAATGGAGATTTCCAGCCAGACACTTCTGAAGCGCAACAGCAATACAATGCCATGCAAGACGACGCTGCCAATAACGACAATTCTTACGATACTGCTACTGCTTCTCAGAGTGACGCGACATCGTACACAGCACCAGATGTTGATACCACCGCGGGATTACAAACACCTGACACTAGTCTAATGCAGGCGCCAATGATTGAGACAGCTGCTGGAGGACAGAGTAATGACGCACTCTCTTTTTCAGGTACAAAAACTTAACTGAAGTGGTTTTATGATATTGCGCATTATAGGGTATTATTTATACGATACTTTAATGGTATACCAAGTGTTAAATGCTATATAAAGTACCAACAGTTAAGTGCGCACCGGAATTTTACCATTAATTTGCGCTCACGAAATGTTACGCAAAGATAACCTTCTAATTTTATCGATACCCTAAAACAACCTCAGAGCTCTAACAGCTGTTTTAAAGACGCGCAACAAAAAATTACTGCGATTCTCAATATTCTGCGAACTCAGACATTTCAACGGCTTGTTGTGAAATCGGTTATTCGATTGCGTCAATCAAAACTAATCAGTCATTACCTTTTATATTTTTGACTGGCGGCAGTGAAAAACCAAATTCCAACGGGAAACTCGCAAGTAACGAGTTCGCAGAAGATTGAGAATCGCATTGTATTTCATACTCCAGCGTAGAGCACACATCTCTTGCAATTGCGCACAGCTATTGTCATAGAAACAGTGTATCGCCGTCACAGGAAACCCAATTTAAAAAATTTAATTCTACATACATAGGACAACATAGGAAAATATAAGGGGCGCGAAAATAACAGACTTTTCTTTTCGTTTTTTTCTAGACTTTTCTATTCGTTTGAGCTATTTAGCACACTTTCTTGGCCTCTAATACAAAAAGTATAACGATAGGTATTTTTTTCCGGATTTTGGTCTAGCACTCTTATCTAAATTAGACTAAATTAGACGGTGAACTCAACAAAGGTTGCGCGCATTTTTAAGCACTGATGAATACCATTTTTATTTCCAGATCAACAACAATATGCTACTCCTTTAGACCAATCCAGTGCGCCTTCAACCCCAACAGATATCGTCCAGAATCCCATGAATACCGCTAACTATGCCCCGATCCCCAGTACTGACATGGCTAGCTTCCAAGCTACCCAAGATTCCACTCCTATTGCAGACCAGCCATCTCCTGATGCGCAAGTTGTCGCACAAGCACCTGCTCAAGAGCTTTCACCTCTCGAGTCATCTTAAAGTGAAATTATATATTCAATATTTGACGAGGTTCTCTTCGGATACTGACTATTTTTTCAGCTCAATTGAGTTACAATTGCTTAGAAATGCTTTCCAAGAAAAAGCGCAGTTTTATGTGGAAGGTGTTAGCAGAAATTTTGAGTCAACTCGTAATATTTGTTAATCTATGATTAAAATTCCACAAGCCTTTTCTCGGGAGTATCTAGGCTTCTTTCTATCAACTTTCCAATTTATGGGATATATATTCTCAGCCATTACAGAACATACAGGGTTTTTTTAGCTGTTCGTACAAATGGAACTCGTCTCGAGTTGCGCAAGCTGTATTTTCCTCGTTGTTAAGAGGATCTTAACGTTTAAACGACATTCTACAAACGAGGTTGAGGATTTTGTAAATCTAAAGAGTGGGTTGGTTAGTACTTATAATATACCGAGAATAACGTGTAAATAAAAACCGTGTTTATTAATTCGTGTTCAGTGTCTGTTCGGTTAGGGAAGCACGGGTGGCGTATTAACCTTTCCCCATTGCCACCCGCCGGGTTCGAGTCCCGCCAGGCTTGGTAACTTCATCAAGAACAGAGATGGGGGAGTGGCAAAGGAATGCGTATGCTAAGTTCAAAGAAAAGTTAGCTTATGGCGCGAATATGCGGGCAATTTTCTCTGCAACTTGTCTCACGAAGGCGTTGCGACGACACTAGTTGCATGGAGCATTGCGGCGTGTAACCAATCGTTGCGAAAAGAAGAATTCGTTTCTACTTTTGGCAACGATTGCGTCTCCGTTGCATCGTGTAAACCCTCTTGCAACTCGTGTCGCAATGCTGTTGGAACTGAGACAAGTTGCAGAGAAAATTGTTCCGTGTAATCGCGTTTTTAATAATGCTAATGACGTATGGAATTATTGCGCAACAAGTTACGATCAAAATTACATATCGAATTGCGATACGAATTGCTTCTGACAGCACGAGCGGCATCACTTCTTTGCAACCCGCGCGCATTCCGAATCAAAAGAACCTTTTACAGCAGCTCGTACATTTTTATTTTTATTTAGTGATTATCTAATAATTTAAACCAATGATTTAGTGAATAGTTCCTTTTGATTGTCCATATAATTATCATAATAAATGAGCTACGTAATCACCTAATATATGAAAGTTAAAATATACAAAATGAATATGA
Source organism: Anthopleura sola (assembly GCA_023349425.1). Classification (NCBI taxonomy): domain Eukaryota; kingdom Metazoa; phylum Cnidaria; class Anthozoa; order Actiniaria; family Actiniidae; genus Anthopleura; species Anthopleura sola. Next base: position 3,225,768 of record JALHLI010000018.1, on the reverse strand, counting down.
TCATTCCTTATGCCAAATGTATAGGAAATCGATGGGCCTTCTGCACTAACAGGTCACGTCACCCTACCCCCTTTAAATGAGCAGCTGTGTCAAAATGAATGATAGAAATGGAAAGAGCACCTCGATATTAGTACGAAGAAGCGTTGCCGTCCAAGACATTAAATTATATACTAAGTGCAATTTCTCCTTGAGTCAACATTATGAGCTAAATAAACTTCGCTTCCTTACAAATATCGAGGTGCTCTTTTCAGTTTTGGTGTTCATTTTGACACAAGTCTTGTTTTAAGGGCGTTATGCTCACGTAAACTGTTAGCTCAAATGGCTTTTTCCAAGTTCTGTACAGTAGAATTAATTCTGTTAAATATTTTCCTTTTTCCTTAAACTAACGAGAATTTCCATTCCCTTTATCTTATTCTATTTTCCATTTTTTTCCATTTTCAATCTCATGCAGTGTTCATTATTTATATTTACTGACTATAGTCCTTGGACAAGGAAACATGCAGCTATGTGGAAACAAGCAGCAATGTGACTTTTAAATGGCTTTCGAATTCCAGCACTGTGATTGGCTGGTGTATGTTGTCTCGGCTTTTGATTGGTTTGGAGTGGAAGCCACTTCAAAGTCGCAGTACTGTACGATTCCCCACCAATTCTACCTCCAACACCTTGCAACATCTATGAAACCCATTAAAACTGTGGCTACCTTTTCTGACAGCGTAAACCTCTTAGGTTTTTCTATTGGAAACTTGAATTCTTACTTAGCTTAGAATGACGTCACCTGTGACGTAGGTACTACGTAATCCATGACGCCAGCCACTGTCATGCAAAAGCAAAACTTGAATGGAATACCAAGTAGTGGAGAAAAAAGGTGCAACATTTTTGTCCATTTTGAATTGAATTTAACAAAAAATGCGCTCTCATGAAAATCGAAAAGATAAAAAAACAAGAAATAGAATAGAAATGAATGCCTTGATTCATGTTGAGTAAAAATGTTAAGAACTACGAAGATAAATGTTTTAAATATGAAAGATAAATCAAGAAATAATATTATTCAATCTTCGTCACGGTGAGAAAATCTTACGTGTAGTGCGTGACCTGTTGCTTGCGATACAGTCACGTAATATATCCAATGATTATCCTATATCCTTTATCTTCGCATTGCGAGACAAAATTGGGACTACCGCTTCTTTCATAAATAAACATATTCCACAGCGCGATAGCTCACCGCAGTCTGTTGCGTGACATCTGTCAGTCTGTTGCGTGGTCTCTGTCAGTCACGCTGAGCGCAATTCAAGCAAGTATTCTATCACACAATAAGTGTTGAAGCCAGCAAGGTCTGTGCCGGGTTCACTATCAAGATTGCGTGACATTCCCTAGTTGGTGACGCGTCACGCATTCAACAACATGTAAAAGCTCTTTTCACAAATTAGTTGACGAATGTGGTATAGCATCTGGTGCTATTGTCACGGTTTTCTTTTTGCCGCTTTGTGTGCGGTTAGGCAGCGTGACCACAGGATGGTTGTAATGATTATAACTGGATGAGTCTCTCTTGGGGTGCTTATATGTTGAGTAATGATGGTCATTGTTTGGTTTCCCCAAAGTGTGACATGAATATGGACTAGAGGGCAGAGAACTGTCACCTCTACCGCTATCTAGCTCATCCCCACTGCTAAAGCACTCAGACACCGGTCTGGTTGTGGATATCGGTGGGTAAATATCTGTATAGGGCGGTGGTCCGTTCACTCGATGGCTAGGTGAGGTCATAATGCCTGGTGGGCTGGTAGCGAAGGAGCTCTTCAACGGTAATTGTTGCGCTTGACCCATTTTTAGGTTCTTGGGTTTCTTAATTTCCAGCATCTCATTCGACGCGTACATGTTCACTGTTGCTTGGCTGTACATTTGTTTCGAAGCTTTAATTGCGGCTTCGCGGCTGATTTCAGGTTCTCTGAAGTTCGAATCTCGTTGGAGAGGCGTGCACTTGTGTGTCTTGGTCTCACCTTGTCTTCGATAGCACCGAATGACCACCACAACAATAACAACTACAACCAACAAGCTGATAATTGAGCACAGGATCACTACAATCAATATGGTTTTGGACGCCAAGACGCCTCCATTTCCAGCCTGTGTGTCGAAAATGGGAACCTTTGAGGGACGTGACGTTGATTGCAGATAGTCAGGAAGAGCGACCACAATCTTAAGCGTTATGTACGCAGACTTGGAACTGTCTCCAGTATCAGTGGCTTTGATCTTCAGTTCGTAAGAGGGTTCAAATAGATAATCAAAGACGACTAACTCGCCACGGTCCTTGTCCAGGATAAAGGTCTTATCATCGTTACCGGACTCCAGGGTATATTGAATCCGGCCGTTAGTCCCCGTATCGGGATCTGTGGCTCTAACTGTAATGACCTCATCGCCTCGTTTTGCTGTCGAGGGTACTGACACTTCGTGGTTGTCGTTTAGACCAATGAAAATAGGCGCGTTGTCGTTCACATCCTCCACGTGCACAAGAACAGTCAAATTCATGTTAATCAAACCATCGGTAACCATGACAACCAGAGTGTGCGTTGCTATGGATTCACGATCCAGCATTCGAGCGGTTGTTATGAAGCCACTTGTATTATTGATGATGAAATCCTTCCGGGCAGAGTTTACGATTCTGAATGACAATTTCTTTCCTGGAGACGGGGGGTCCACCACCACACGACCCACTACACTCCCCTTGGGTTGATTCTCTTTGATGGTAAACGTATACTGATACTTTGCGCACACCACCGTTACCTTGACAACAGCACTGCCGCGCCTCCTTGTACGTCCATTATCCCTGGCTTCGATAACCAATTCAAACGATGGCGTGAAGGAGCACCATAATTTTGGAATGACTTTCAGGCTACCAGTTTTTCTATCGTATTCAAAGAACCTCTTTGGATTCGAGATGTTCTTGTCCCTTATCTTAAGAGTCTTAACAGAGTACTCCAAGTCCCCTTCTCGATCTGTATCAGGATCATAAGCTGTAATATTAGCAATGCGCGTTCCAGGTTTAGCATCGTCCACCACCTTCACTTCGTAAGTAGATTGAGTGAAGTTAGGAGCATGTCTGTTCTTGTCAGCGATTCGGAAGAATATCTTGCGACTGCTTTGTAGAGGAGGTACACCACGATCCCTGGCCAAAAGCTTCATCCTGTACTGCGGTTGTCTTGATAGATTAAGAGGGCGTTGTACTACAAGAAGGTAGTTCCTGTTGGGGAAGATGGTCTTGATACGAAAATCATGCATGTGTTTGGTCAAGTGTAAGTCTATAATGCTGTTATTAAGACTGTCTTCGTCTTTGATCTCGATCGATGCAACGCCACGCCCTACGGGAATATCCTCGGGGATTCGTCCATTCTCGAGGACGGTCCATACGGGAAGTGCGATGATAACTGGCTTGTTGTCGTTTTCATCAATCACCTTGAAGTCGAAAAAAAGAAGATATGAATACTGTATTTATTTGATAAACCATCGCGGCGCTTAATCGGGGCGGCTCGCTCGAGTTCTCGGACAGGAAATGGAGGCCATTTAGCAATCTCCCTCAACCAATCAGATTCTTTGAAACAGAATGGCGGACGGTGGCGATGCCACGATTTACTGGCGCAAAAACATAATCAAATCCCAGTTTCTATTTTACTCCTTCCGAAAAAAACTCAGTAGAAGAACCCAGCAACGCGCTTCAGTTCATGCACGTACAATCTTGTGTACCGGTATATAGACCTTTTGAAGGATTTCTATTCCCAATGCAGCTCAATTTGGAGGACAAAATAATAGAATTTTACTCTCAAAATAATAGAATTTTACTCTCGCGAGCATTCAAATCCGCTGTATTGTCCACCAAATTGAACTGCTATGGGAATGGGAATATATCTTTTCCGCTCGGCTGTTATGTTTTCCATTTCAGACCACGTGTCATTCTCTTGAGAATAAGATTCTTTGTTTAAGTTGTATCAATATTCACGTGTCTTCTCATGCGCAAGAGTTTAACAAAAAAATGATACTCTAGGGAATGACACATGATCTGAAATAGGAAAATAATATGCCCAACCCGAAAAGGTCTATTGCAGCAAATGTTCTACTCTTGGGTGCCCTCTCATCCTACCCCCCCCCCCCCCCTCCCTTACCCCATCCCACTGGAACAAGCGAGTACCCCTCCTCACCCCTTCCCACTGGAACAAACGAGTACTAGGATTATAAAAAGAGAAGCGTGCAAGGATTTGGCGTATGAAGACAGATCAAACCAAAACGACGGAAATACTTGAGAAAAGTTGAGAACGACAGCAAACAGACCACAGAGTGTTAACAAGTGTCATCAAGATGGATTCTCTAAAGCGCTGACCTCGACATCCATTAACTACTGTTCTGTCTAACATTAATACTCTTTATGCTCATGATATCCTACACGCGCAGGAATCAATAACACTCTTTATCTTAAAATACGATCTAAATTGCCTTTTCGATATACATCTCACACTTCAGTAATCGTGTAGGAATACGCCAAAAGGTCGAACGCCAGTGTAAGATGATAATAGTGTTTCATATTCGAGCGACTACTGGTCGCAGAGGTTGGATGAAAGCAGATTCGGATTATCTAAGATACCTTCTGAATAATAACGACTCAAACGAGGCATGACATGTTTGCTAAAAATAATTCTAGATTAAGAAAGGAGAAGACAGGATGGCGGCAGTCGAAGACAAATAGGCGCACAATTGGTCCCCCCACCCCTCAGGGGGAAACCGGCTCTGGTTGTGAAGGAAGTGGTTAAAGAGTCAATGAAACGAGCAAGGATCACGAACCACACTAAAGTCCAATCACAAAGAAGCAATAAAACGCTCCTAAAAGTGACAATATTAGCAAATCTATTAAACTGGAATGTGTTGATGGTTTCCGCGCTGAATGTTTTGAGATTTTTCCACGAACCCCAAGTATTTTAATGCAAAAACAATCATAATGGCATCTGAGATGAGAAACACACTGAGTCGATACAAAAGGTCGGATGTAATCAAGACATATGGATGATTTGTTTTCATGAATCTGGCTTTGCAGTAACAGATTATCTAATTCTAAAATGTAAATAAAGCAGTCAAACTGACGACTCCATTGATCTATTAACCGTTAGTTCAAATTTCTTGTCGATTTGCAAAAAACAGTGCAAAGAGTACCGAAACAGAAAAACGAGTTCAGCTGGAATACTTAAGAAAATCAGCCTTCGGGGCGAGACATTAAAAGAGAAATTCTTTAAATAATTTTTGAAAGGTAATTGGTTGCTTCCTATATTGTGATTCTAGCATTCAACTTTTATGTCACTTATGATTATCGTTTGAAAATGATACAACTTCCCCTTCAAGGATGAATAGTGCTTTCATTTTTTCCAAAAAGAAATAAAAATTAATTGACAACATTACATTTTTGCAGTGGTTTTGTAAAGCTGACTGCAGATTGTCGCTTCAATGAATTGAATTCGTGTTTTTGTCACGAAATCAGTCGTCTGTCACAGTAATACTACTACATTCTGTTCAAAGAGGTTGGACTAAACCAATTTTGTTCGAAGCTCCTCAAATATAATAATTATTATTTCAATGTATATGGGTTTTTCTTGAATCATAATTCTTTGGTGAAATACAATAATTTATATCTTGTTTGACGATGATTTTCTCTGGTTTCTTAGGAGATATCAACTGCACATGTTTGACACTTCCCCTATTATGTATATAACCTATTTTTGTGTTTGCTTCTTAGCTTTTAATGCAATAATCTTTACGTCAAAAACCTAAAAACGTCATGGAAGAAACACAAGAAAACAAAACAGGAATATCCTAGGGAAAACAATGCTAAAAACAATGAGAAATTTGAAAGAAAAAACAGATTTTGACACACACGTTTAAAAAAGATAAAGCAGTGTGAAAACCAGGGATGACCTAGGAAGCACTTGTGCAGGTTATAAAATGAGCTTTTTATAGAATAGGGAGTGGTTTGTGGAATATTCTAGATCAGAGATGGAAGTCAAGCATACAGGTGTTATTGTGAATGTAGCATTAGATCAGAAGAGGTTGTAGATATAATACACACTTCGTGATCTAGAAAATGTACAAACACATTAGAGAAGCTTAATGAACCGAAATGGATATAGCTTGTTGTTTAGTGTTGCAGGTGATTTATTCAATAATATCAAACATCTACTTGGACAGGATATGGATGGATGGATGGATGAATGGATAGGATGGATGGATGGATGAGTGGATGGATGAAAAAAAATGGAAAGTCCGATGGATGGATGGATGGGTGGATGGATGGGTGGATGGATGGATGGATGGATGGATGGATGGGTGGATGGATGGATGGATGGATGGATGGATGGATGGATGGATGGATGGATGGATGGATGGATGGATGGATGGATGGATGGATGGATGGATGGATGGATGGATGGATGGATGGATGGATGGATGGATGGATGGATGGATGGATGGATGGATGGATGGATGGATGGATGGATGGACGGATGGATGGATGGATGAAAAGATGGAAAGTCTAATGGATGGATGGATGGATGGATGAATGGGATGAAATGGAAGCATGGAATAGGATGGATGAGTAAAAGTAAACGAGTAATGAACGAACGAATGACAGAAACTGAATGCGCAAATGAATGAACAATCAAAGACGAAGACTAGAGTGCTTGACTTAGTGACTCAACGACTGAGTGGATGAATGAATGAATTAGTAGAATAAATGAAAAATTCAGCGCGTGTGCAAATCGAAATAATTAAATTGATGACCTATAAATAAAAGTATTTAGTGGATTACTTTGCAAACAACCGAATTATAAACTCAACGAACGAATAAAGACTCTTTTTAGACACAGAAAACCAAAGACCAAACAAATAACCCTGAAAGGCTGCACGAGTCAACTGATCAAGGTGATGCGAGTTGTTGAGCGTACTGATCAATGTTTGTTCAAATATATCACAAAAAAATAAATAATTCAGTTGCTACAAGATACGTATTATCTGTTTCCTCTTGGCTTAGTTTTAAGTGCGTCTTCTGTTCGTTCTACAGAGACTCAGATACCAACATCACAGTTCAAATAAACATTGCCTAAAAATTACACTCAATTATAACTACTTTCAATAGGAATTATTATTCCCAGCAAACTCAAGAAGCTATGAATTGGAAAAGAATAGCCTAAGCGTCTAAATGACGGGTTATTTGAAAAGATTTGCAAATAACAAAGATAGCAAATCGCAAAACGTCCCGACAAATCGATAAGTAGACGTGATGTCTGTGACTCGTTCTACTTCACGCTAAAATGGACGTTATCGCGGTTACAGAATTGATATTGTTGAATGGCTTTCCATTGGAATTTACGATAATAATTTTTGCTTAATGGCCGTGAAAACAAACAAACGAATGACTTAAAGATGGTTTTAGTATAGAAAAAAATGATGATTTCCTAAAGCGTTTTTTGTTGTGGCGAGTTTTAGACTTCAATACAAAAAAAAGAAGAAAAAACCCAGCCAGAAACATTTTCCTTGTAATGATGATGGTAATTATCTGACATGTCATTCAATATATCATAACGGAGATCAAACTTTAGGTTTCCGGGGTTCGTGTAGAAGGAGTCGATAGCAACAAGTGTCTACTTTTCATAATCCACAGCTCTCTCGGGCCATGGATTAAAAGTTTAGCAAAGGATTAGGATAGTTTGACATCGTAATGAACTCTACAAAATTAGATTAAAATTATATGGTATTAAAGGATTTCTGCCTCGACCTCCAAGTTAATAATATCGATCTGATTAAGAGGAATAGATATCAATTGCACTAGTTTTTTAGATAAATAAACTAAAAAAATAAAAAAATCTAAAGGAAACTACCAAAGATTGGAAATAGGAGATCTGGTATCTTGTTGGAAATTTGTGTGTCGCTAAGGCAACAGGTGGCAAAGCTACCACACGATCAACATCGTGGTCAAAGATTTTAATACCACACCCTTTTAACAACAAAACACCCACGATAAAACAATGAAATATTTCTAGAATAAGGAGAAATAATGTCTAGGAATAGAACTGGCGGGGAAAGTTTGAGGGATTATCGGGCTGTGTTGAGTGTTTTGTTTTGGCCGTGTGTTCATTCTACTTGTTGACTGTAGAGCACTCTACACTGAACTCTTGAAAACCAATTCAAAGATTTCAATGACAGTTTTTTTCCAATCTCAAACTCAAGTCTTAAAAAGGATTTCAAAAGTTTGAAGATAAAAGGATAATAGTTGTGTGATATAGAAAAGGAATTGTTTTTCCCCGTTGGAACGAATTATATAACGACGAACTTGGAAAGTACTCAAGATGTCAACTTCACCGACGCCATTTTGTCTCTGGAAGATTGAGTAAACGATTGAAAAACACCTCAAGATTGCTCTGAAAAACTCATAAAAACCCCTCGAAAATCCTAAACGCTTTTCAAACAAGCTTTAGGGCAACTCCAAAACTCTAACTCGTACACTTGAAGTAATAGTTATGAAGATTACTAGATGATAAATCCTTGTACGTGACGCGGGAGCTTGGTTGGATTGTCTTTTCTATTAATCAAATAGACCAAAAGTCTAATTCAAAGACTTTTATTACACTGTAGAGACACCAGTCGGTCTGTGTATCGCTAAAAGACGGGATTTGGAAGTTGATAGAGGATAAAAATATCGTAGTGCTTCTATAATTCATCCACAGAATAAATTAAAAAAAGAAAACTAAAAAAGAGCTGGGGGAATATAATGAAACCTTGGAAGAATGATGGAAGAAATAGGGAGTGTTGGGCAAAGGGGTAGGAAAAAACCTATGAAATTTGGGCTTTGGAAAAAATTAATCTTAAGAGAAAGAAGTAAAGAAGAGAGAGGGAAGACCTGGAGGTGGGAGGATGAAAATATATATGAATATTTTATACTTTTTATAGACATGACATCAAGAACGGAAGGAACAAAAAACTGAGGAAGAATAAAAGAATGAATGAATGAACGAAAAATAGAAGGAAAGAAAGACTGAGAATATGAAATGACTGGCGCGGAGAGAAAGATAGGAAGGAAGGAAGGAAGGAGGAAAGAAATAACGAGGAAAAGAGAGTCAAGGAAAGACGTGTTGTCATGAAGGATTTTGTTCGATATGGCACAACTATGAAATCCAGAGATATTGCAGAGCACTTCTGGCAGCAAAGAGCTTAAAATTCAATCCTCTCAATAAAATCCTCCATAAAAAAGCTTCAAGGGTCAACAATGCCTCATAGCATTGACAGCCACTACACTCTTCCTCATCATCATCATCATCGCAATCACTCTACCGGGTTGTGTGACTGACATCTTCGAGCAAATTCTTCAAGCTGAAAACATCTCAGTAAAAGACGGAATCTTAAAAATATTGAGTTATTTGGAGATGTATTGCACATATTTAAATGATCAAGTATTCTAACACAAATCTAGATAGACCCTACGAAAAAATCTGAAAATGTCTCAAAGAATCTTACACTGGCAAATATGGCGGAGATCGGATATAACTGAATTGCACATATAGAAATGATCAACTATTCTAACACAAATCTAGATAGACCCTACGATTGACCGTAGGGAATTTTGAGGTATATTGCACATATTGAAATGATTAAGTATTCTAGCACAAATCTAGATAGACCTACAAAATATCTGAAAAAGCCTAACAGAATCTTACACTGGCAAATAGGGAGTTTGGATGTATAATGCAGATGTTCAAATGTTTCATCTTAGCATATAGTATTGTTTTGGAAGAAAAAAATATCACACATACAAGCTAGTAATTTGTATTTTTTTAGTGTCATTCTGGAGACAAAACAATACAGTTCGATCGATCCACGCGCTGTGGAAGGCACAGTAATTAGAAGCAGGGAACAAAGAAAACGTCAGAATCTGTAGATACGATCTTAGAAATGGAAAAATCGGCCAAAACGTAAAAATAAGAGATTAGATTTTTAACGATTATATCCCTTAAGAATTATAAATGAGAATTAGGTCATGCAACTGACGCGACCAATAGTAAAAAAGGAAAAAAAATCGGAGCTCAATGAATGGAAAAAATGAAGTAAAATTTGTGTGAAGTTTTCAAAAAGGGAAGAAGAAAAAAAGACTAACATCGCGAAACAGAAATTTTTTAACTTGGAAATTTATTTACCTAGCTTTAGAAATTGGAGTTCCTAGATTGATCGTGCGACAGGTTTTTTCGGTTCAATACATTTTTCTTTTATACAAAGCTTTGTTAACACACAGAGAAAACTTATTTGTCTTTAATCAAAGGTTATGACATTGTTCTCGATAATAATGACGGGTCTAGCCTCCTGTCTCCTGAATTCATTGAATCGTAAAAATGCATTTTTGAGGTGAATAGAAAGCTTTGTCAGGCGACACACTTCTTCAAGAAACTCGACTCTATATATATCTGGTTTGGCTACTTCAAAAAATTTTTCCACGTAGTTGTAAAATAAAAAGACTAGTTCCAAATGAACTTTAGTATGAAGAAAGGAATTAAGAATTTGAAATGTCAAACCTGACAGGCTGAGGCATATATTTGATAGTCTTACAGTGAGTGGTTTCCCAAGTACTCCTACTTGTAAGCCGCTTAGGGCTAAAGACCCTGGGATATTACACAAACAAAAATACCTTAGAAATTGGAAGCTTTAGCCTAAAAGCACGGACCAGAATCGGATTGGTTTTAATAGTGAAAGCTATATTAAATATTTTGGCTTCTTTGCATCAAGGAACCGGGTTTTTTGGAAGAGTCAAAAGTGTATTATTTCAAACGTGGCTTTTAAAATCACTAACTCGAATACTGAAATATTTCCTAAGTGCTCTCAATCAATTTTACGCCAAGAATGCTTCGTTCGCATGTAAGAAAAAGAAACTTCATAAACCAATGCTTTAAGATCAAGCAGCTTTTCAAAAAAAGCAACAGGTTTTACGAAATACTCGCAGAAAAATTATTCCTCTTAATTTCCTTCTTAGATGTTTACAGCTTTTAAATTAAATCTCTATAATTACATCTTTCATTTTCTTGGTTGATACGACATATTATATTCTATTGTTATGGTTCTTAGAAGCAATAAATCTAGATAAGTCGGTAAAGAAACCTAAAACAATGGTTATTATACGACGTGTGAACTTCATTCCTTACTAAATAAATATATTTTTGACAAAAAAGCAAAGTTAACATAGTCAAAAACACCACGTGTGGTAAATTAAAACTCATGCAGTACACACATTAAAATAAAATTCACCGTTAATATTTTCTATTGTCTTTCAAGAATCCGCAGAATTTTGATCTGAACTACATAATAAAGTATAAGGTTTCTTTTTATTTAATGACTCTTAAGCGACTCGAATCATTGACGGTTTATGATGACATCAAGTACAACTGAACGCCTAACGACAAGGCTTCTAAGAAAATTTACGAAAATACTACATAAAACAGCTTTTGTTTAGTTCATATTTCTCTGCTGAAGGAAGAAGACTAAAAGACAAAAAGTTGTTTTAGCCAAACGATTGAAATAATATCGTTTTTAAGAAAGTTGTGAAATAAAAGAGAGAAGAACATAAATGTAATGTTGCATTCCAGTGTCGCCTTCGCAAAGCAAAAGAAAATTTCCTTCCCTTACGTCAGAGACCATTTTAGAAAAGAATGTCCTACAAAATTAGTAATGGCAGGCAGGCCATTAGTTATGTCACTCATGAGCAAACAAACTCTTAGTTTATTTTCAAGAAGTAAAGCCTGCTTTGTTAGAAGAAAAAGCATAGCAAACAAGCATTCATCAAGTTCTCTTTCATGCTTTGTATTTCATGTCATTTTAAAATGGTTCTGACTCGATGTACTTTGCTAATTGAGCCAAAGTGGATCTGGTTGGCGGCTAAAAACTGCCTGTGTAAGAAGTTGAGCGCTCTAGGAGATCGAGAAATGTTCCTATCAATCCGATAATATCTGAGATTAAAATAAAATTCACATACATAAAGAAAAAAGTGAGCTTAAAACTCAAAATACTAAAATAAACCCGAAGAAATGTCTTAATACAAACGTTTATGATACACGACTTTATTTTAAACATTTATTTTGATATAAAACCTAAATGTAATTGAAGCGGATGGTATAAATAATAAAGCAAATGATCAAGATCTGTGTAAGGATACGAAAATAATTTATACAGCCAAGTGAAGTGACTAGAAAAAGGAATGCAATATAAAGTATGTAAAAATGAAACACGAAAATTCAAAATATGCGAAGATAGTTTCAATCTAAGAAAAATTTTTGGGTTTTTCATTGCAGGTGTTTGAAGTCGGCTAGTTTTGTCAGGAAAAAAAACATCACAAAAATCGCCGAAAATAATCCAATCTTGACTTGTTTTGTAAATTAGGGCATCATTTTTTTTTCAATGCAGCCAAAACAGCACATCAAGTATGTTAAAATATGTTTTATAGTCAAAGTAGAGTAATTGCTAAAGGGCAAAATCTTATGCCGAAACAATGTTTCACGCGCGCGTAAAATTGAAGTAAAGCGAATCACTTTTTGTAATAACCAAAAAATTCAGCAAAAACAATGGAAAATAGACTCTTTGTGAAGAGAGAAGTGGTGAAACAATTAATTCTTTCTACAGTGGAAAGGCTTCTGTTCTTTTTAAATATGTGGTTAACGTTGGAAGTGAAAGACAATAAGGTTGGAGTGAGTTTTAAGAAAGGTTAGAAAAAAGCCAATTTAGTGCTTAAAATTTGGCGTGTAGGAGCGACACAATGGTGTAAAGAAATTGAGCAAATGTTTAGAGAACGCTGGACAGTATTACTGATAAAAAAATTTCTAAACAATAAAATTAGGTCTAAGCTTTGAGTAAACGATGCCTAGCAAGATGGTGCTAGCTCGGTCTCTTCCTGGATATGATTTGAACCAGGAAACAAAAAATCTCGGTTGTTTGGCGATGAGTCATGGATAAAATAGTACAGGAACCGAAATCTACGGGATATCTCTCTCAACTAATGTTTTAAATCATATTTTAGGCAGTTCAATTGTGTGGGTTGAAAAGATTTGTACGAAGGCTCAGAGGGAAGCCCTCAACTGTCATGTCCAAAAATGATTACTAAATTGAAACTTTTGTTTCGCGTTCAGCTGGATTCATTAAATGAAATCTTCTTGGGCTAAGCCATTGAAAAATCCGAATTAACAAGTTGATAGAGTTGTGGTCGGACAATTTGGGAAACTAAGAAGAGGAGAATTTGGTTTAAAGAGAAAAAAGCCGACTGGTTCACGCTATTAAGTGATCATGGAGATAACTTATGGGAACAACTTTTGGCTAAATTTAATAAACAACTGGCCGGGAGCTCGACTGAACAAAAGAACTCTTTGTTATAAGTTAGCGAGGGGAAATCACACAAACGCGCAGCCACTGCACATGGGAAATTAAAATGCAAGGATATCAAGAGGTTTATACGAGTGCATCAACCCACAAATTATCCAAACCGGGTCGATTACGATGCGTTGGTTGCGATAGTTTGAGAGATAGCGGTCTAGGTATCTTAGATAATTTGCGCGTAGTATTTGTGAGTGAGTCCTTAAGGAAAACAAGCAAGTGTGCGAGTTTCAGCGTGGGTTTTATTACTTCTTTCAACACGGTTGTTGTGATTATAAAGCGTTGATGTAATGGATCGCTAACAGTAGAAGGAAACCGCAGGCGCAAAACCTCTAGACCTGCAGAAATAACCCTCGACTCAAAAACAAAATGTGCCCAGCGGGAGCTTGAACTCTTGGCCGCAGCGCAATAACAAATCCAACTGCGCTTTTTAAAGCACGAGTTTGCTTCCATTAAATCTTATTTAAAATCTTACCTGGACTGTTATAGAAGCCTTGGATGGGATGCTGTCCGGTCCTAGATCTTTTGCGCTCACTGATAGAACATATCTTGAACCAGAGTCTCTCTCGTAGTCTAAAACTGCGTTTGTCCATACTTCACCAGTGCGCTCATCTATCCTGAACAAGCCATGATATTCTGGAAGAGGATCTAAGGAGTATCTGATAATGCCATTCGTACCGATGTCTTTATCCGTAGCTACAACGCGCACCACAAATGTCCCATTCGGCATGTTTTCACGTACTCTCCCAACGTAATTAAATTTGCTAAATTCTGGGCTATGATCATTTGAGTCTAAAATAGTGATATTAAGTACCTTGGTTGCAGATCTTGGAAGTGGAGTTCCACCGTCTACTGCAGCTATGACAAGACGGTAGGAATCCTTGGTCTCGCGATCCAGGCGCCTCACATTGACTAGATACAAGTACATCACATTTGCGCTTGGCTTTAAAAGTCTCAAACCAAACATCCCATCTTCGTTCCCCGTAATTATTCTGTAACTCTGGACTGAATTATTCCCAATGTCAGCATCAGTGGCTGGTACGAGCTGAAATCTCGAATTCAGAGGAGCAGACTCAGAGATGCGTAGCTCTTCGAAGTCCGTAGGAAACTTTGGGTTATTGTCATTGATATCCGTCACCCTGACTTCAGTAGGTAAGACGCCAGAGATACCAACAGAATCATCATTAAAAACGATTTGAATTTGAAATACATCGCCTCTTGCAGAAGGCGGCAAATTTTCCCTATCCAATACTTGATTTGTCCTTAAGATTCCGGTATTTCGATCAATGTTAAAAATAGTTTGTGTTGGATCTTGTATTCCGAAGCGGACCTTGAATTTTCCCTTGATCAACCGTGCCGGTGGATCTGTTTGAGAAGCATCTCCTACAAAAGCTTGAGGGTCTTGTTCTTCTTTGACTTGGAATTTGATCGTGGTCGTTTTTGCTACACTCAGTGGAATGAGAGCTATTGTGATGAATAATGCTATCATGTTTTGGCGGTGAAGTGCTGGAGTAGAGCGTGAAGTGTGTCTTGTAGCATCAAGCACAGACGTTCTGCTTCTGTGCTCTGTCGATGACTTGTCCTTTTATTGACATAGGCAGAGAACCGTTTCGAATGTGACTGGAATTCCAGTAATGTTAGCTAACCGCTTGTAAAGAGGTTTCACACTTTCTTTTTCGATTGAGAGTTTCCTTTAAGTCTTTCCTTTCCGTACAGAGCTTGTTGAATATGCGTGTCTACGGAAACACGTCAGATTTAGAGTACGTAAGGCAAATCGCTTATAACCTCACGCCTTCTGGATTGAAATTGATCGTAATGACAAACACAGTCTGCCCCTGATAGTAGCACAATTTAGTCCTTTGTCGGTTAATTCACTTGGTAAGCTCCTTGGATAATAAACACGTGAGAGAATACGAGGCTTCGCTCCAAACAAAGGTTGATATCAGAGATGAATGGGCTGATTTGATGGCAGTCTTTGATTCACTTGACTCTCCTTGTGAGGTGTTGACCAGTTCATTACAGGGCCAAAATCCCTTGGGAGAATTAAGAGATAATTAGTGTCAGAGACAAGCAAAAGATTCACGACGATGTAAAAATGTTTGTTCAGCTACTAATGGAGCAAACACAGGAACACAACCTCCTCGTAGTTCTTTACAACTGGTCCTTTAAAAACTTCCCAGCTTGTTCCGGGTCTTAGAGAAGTGCAATCGAGTTTTTCTTTGCTGTCATAAAAGCTCAACTTTCACTAGTTATTTTAGTTGTATTTCCATATCAAAGAGAGGCGCTTTTGACAAGAAAATGAGAAGACTTCTAGCCAAAACTCTTATCTGTACATGCTCTGCTGGTTAGCTGAATCCAAACAGAGTCAATCCACAATGAGTAACACTAGAACGAACTAGTCAGTATTATGCTCTTTCAACTGGTTAATTAAGTTACACAGGCGACTGCTATCTAATAAATAATTAATCAACGATACCTATGAACTAAATAGAAATAAAACCATTGACTACAGCGTGATTGTTATCTCAATACCGTGAATCATGGACAACGAGTCTCGACAGACTGTATGAGTGAGAATGCATTATGCTAGATATTTATACAGGGTACGAAGCAGAATATAAAGTAAGGTCACGTCTAACGAACTCCGTCACAAAACTGAATATTAAAGACTCGCCCTCCGGGGGTAGGGATGTAAGGTGCAACTACTAAGACATCCTAGTTATTAAGGGTTCTAGTTGATGTAAATACGTGATGTTCCGTGTTCTAGAGCTTTTAAAAAAGCACATTATAAGCTTGGTTTTTGAATTGCATGACACTGGCTCCAAAAATACATGTCGACGAACGAAAACATAAGTATTGAAAGGCGTATGAATTGGAAAATGAATTATGGATTTTTCTATCTTGAGCGAGTTACAAATAAAGATCAGGATCAAACTATAGTAATTCGTAGTGGAGTCCACTTAGGTCCATCAAACTTTTAAGCTAAATTACAATTTAAATTGTTTTTATTTTCCGCGAAAATTGATGTCGGTTTGAAAACATGGGGTCACGAAAGTCGCAGCCTTGAAAGAAAAAAGTAATAATGTCCTTAGTAAAAACTAGATGAGGTTATAGCGGAGCCTTTTAGTGCTATGTTGCTTCATAGACAGAGAAAAATACGTCTATATGAAAAAATCAAGAAAATTTGACAGGATTTTTTAATAAGGAAGACACTATGTCCACCGGAAATGTTGCAAATGAGTTGTTCACTCAACGGGCGACATTAAAATTAGCCTAAAACTTATAAAAAAATCAGAACAAACAATTCATTACATGTAGTAGAACCCGAGAGGTAATGAAAACAGCACAATTAGGTTTTGGCCTTACGACAGTGAATCGTAACTGCGAAGCCCTTTGCAGAATGCAAAAACTTGGGAGATTTTTAGAATTGGAGTTTGAATGCAAATGAATTTTAAAAAATTTATTTGAAAGAAAACTCTTTTTTTTTTCTTCTTTTAACTGAGTTGAAAAAAATTACCTTTTTTGGGTAGATTTAAAAAAAAATTTTGCAAGAATTGGGATAAGGATTTGACATAATCTCCACTATAATGACGTGGGAAACGTATTTCTTTTACAAAATAATTTAAAAGCAAACTCTTTTTTTTTAAAGATAAAAATTACCTTTTTATAACTTTAAATAACACTTATTCGTATTTGCAAGAATTGGGATAAGGATTTGATATAATCTCCACTATAATAACGGGGGAAAAGTATTTCTTTTATAAAAGCCGGAGAAAACAATATTTCAAGAATTGATTCGCCAAAACCTTTTACATGATTTGAAGTGATTTTAATGCAAAAAAATTTTAAAAACCAGACTGAAAACCTCTGGAAAAATATCATCTCTCTCTTTCTCTTTCTTTACTGACAGTTGTCTTACTGTAAATTCCTCATAAGCAAACCTTTTATCTCATTTGAAGTTCTCAGTTCAGTGTGAAATATTTTTTTAACATGCAGATAAAGCTCTGGGAAAATACCAAATTTATCGCTCTTCTGTTTTTTTTTTTGTTTTTTTTTTTTTGTTTCGTTTTTTTTTTTTGTTGATTTTTTTCTTCTTTCTTTCCTGATTTTAAGTAGTCTTCTTTTAAGACTGAAGTCCCCAGACTTTTAATCCTATTCAATGCTGTCAAATTGCAGCTCACTTTGACGTGGTTATTGGAAAAAGATTCAAAATTTATTCTTTCTTATTTCCATTAAATGTTTTTTTCGGAAACACTTGTTAAAGTGTAAATGCATATGACAAGCACAAATTTGTACATATGTCCATTTTGTGGCACAATTATCGAGTTATTAATTCATTACCTGCTTTCGAACCTCAACCCAAAGTAGTAGCTTGTACAAATACCTTCAAAATCAAGTAGAATTGTTTGTTTCGTCTGAGAATCAGGGATTATCCTCAAAAGGAGTGAAATTCAAACCACAATTGGTACAAATCTCATCAACTCATTCATAAGGTTCAGCCGCGGTCTTTGACTTTCAAAGAGTTGTTCTTGAATAATCATTACAATCTGTACAATATTCAAGATAGAAATTAAACTACGATAGGATTATGGAACTTGAATATTTCTGCATCGTAGGAATTGCCGCTTTTTTATCTCGATAACATTTTGTTTTCCCCCTAGTTTGCTAACTTGGCTTCGCCTTTGGCGGTTAATCTGTATGGTGAATCATCTTTCTTAGAAAAAAAAAATCCTTAAAAAATCTTTTTCATGCTTACAATACCAAAAATAAAAACCAAAAAACAACTCCTTTCGATTTATCACAAAAATCTTCGAATTTAATATTGATGTTTTTAAATCAAAAGCGAAAAAAAACTGATTAAAATTGTTTGAAAAATTATCTCTTAAGGTCAAAAACAGTTTGATCAAATTTCTTCGAAGTTTATATTTGCATGAGAGAAACTAATCCTCGCTGACAAACATAAATTGAATTGCACTTTTAGGCCAAGTGATAATTTCGTCAACTTATCTTAATCTCTTAAAAGGGCCCAAAGACAAAACACCGAAAACACGACCAAAATTATGTCAGCATGAAAACCAATTCTGATTTATCACTGATTATGAGGCAAATCTTATTTTCATCCTAATTTAAACTGCTGAAAATAATTTCCAAAGCAGCTTTTATGTCTATGGAAATAATGTATAAAATAGCTCAGCTTTTAAGGCGTTTTTTTGTTTCTTTTTTTGTACATCAATGACGGTCACTACGATTGGTTTATTCGTTGGTTTGAGGAATTTTTGTCCGAGAGTTAATCTTACCCTAATCCGTACAAAATTCTATTTTTGAATTCCTTTACGTTAAGAAAAACATTCTCTTGTCAAACCCATCAATTATAGGGCAAAGGACGTAAAACAGAGATAGGTCATCACCCTAAGACAATACCGTCAAAGTGATGATTAATATTGAAATCCTATCTTACTTGTCTTGTGTCAAAACGAAATGAAGAGGCAAGAGATAAGAAAGCCATTTTAGTGCAGTGCGTGCCAACGAAAAGTACAAAAATCTATTTTGGTCAATGAATGGGTAAAATTTGTAACTCGTACAAAGCGAAAAATTCCTTAACTTCCTAGTATATAGTTGTATAACAACTGGAAATGCGTCACAGAAAATTGCCAACGATTTAAATAACGAGGTGTTAAAGTTTGCTAATAAAATTATCAAGTTTTGGGTAATACCATTAGTGAGATATAGTTGAGATTCCATGAGTTCCTCCTGGCGGGTCAACTAAGTTAACGCCCAAGATGTAAGTACTTTGTTCTGTTATTATATAAGAATTAGGGAGATTGTTATTGGAAGATCAGTCGGGAGACGTATATTAATTTCTTGGAGTGTGCGTGCTGCTTCGATGGTATATCTATCTATCTGTCTGTCTGTCTGTTCTACTTCAGGGACAGATCTTTATTAATCGCCTGAGGGGAGGGGTGTGGTCGAAGGATTTTTGCCGCAACATCATAAAGATTACCTGATTCCTTCCACAAGTAATATCTTTTTTTAATGATCCCCAATTTCTCGCCGATTGCTACTCAGTGATCTCCTACTTTGATACCTGACCATTTTTAGCTGATCACCCTCCTGTTGTCTGTCTAAAAAACGTGATCTCCTATATATTTTCCGGCCATTTCCCGCCCTCAGGCGGTAAATAATGACTGGTTCCTTAGTCTGATAAATACTGGTGACTCTGTGTGAGTGAGATAAGTTGATCGGTCAATTATATCATTTACCAGAGGCTGTGTTGCAAGGTTTGAATATTTTTCGGTGTCTGTCCTTAGGTCAGTCTGAAGCTATGAATTCCTGTCGCTATCTAATGTTGGATTGTCTTTGCTTGTGGTTGTCTGTGTGTGTGTGTCTGTTACTGTATGTCGTGTCTTCTATGTGTCTGTGCTTGTGGGTGTCTGTCCATTTTTATGTCTGTCTGCTACTGTGTGTCGTGTCTTAGTCTTGCGGGTGTCTGTTCCCGTCCATTTTTGTCTGTGTGTATTTACTAGTGGGTGTCTGTCCCCATTACTGTGTGTCTGTCCCTTGGGTGTCTGTTACCATCTATTGTTGTGTACATTCACGAGTCTGTCTATCTGTACATGTGGGCGTCTTTTCTCAGCTATTTCTATGTGTGTCTGTGTGTCTATCAGTGCCTGGTACTTTGGCGTCCCTCTAGCTGTGGTTGTGGGTGTCGATAGACCTCTTGCACGTGACGTCAAGGCAGCTCAATTTGGAGGGCAAAACAAAAGAATTTTAATCTCCTGAGAATTGGAAACCTATTGTTTTGCCTCCCAAATTGGGCTGCCAAAAACAAGCAACTTGTGAAGAGGTTTTGTGTAAATGGTTGGCATATTAATATCACAATGCTATAAGCCAGTTCAAAGTTTAAGAATCGTTTTCAGTGCGCACGCGATTTTAACCCGAATTTCTCACCTTCTTTTGTTTAAACCTTCTTTTGTTTTGAATTAAATAAAAGGTGAGAAATTCGGGATAAAATCGCGTGCGCACTGAAAATGATTCTTAAACTTTGAACTAGCTTATTGTTAGTAAACATGAAGTATCGCTATTAGCATCTATTTCTGTGTGTGCCTATTGATGTCCATCACCATTTATTACTGTCTGTCTGTCCATGCCAATGGGTGTCTGTCACCATTTATTACTGTCTGTCTGTCCATGCCAATGGGTGTCTGTCACCATTTATTACTGTCTGTCTGTCCATGCCAATGGATGTCTGTCACAATTTATTACTGTCCGTCTGTCCATGCCAATGGATGTCTGTCACAATCTATTACTGTCTGGCTGTCTATGTCAATGGGTGTCTCTCACCATTTATTACTGTCTATCTGTCTATGCCAATGGGTGTCTGTCACCATTTATTACTGTCTGTCTGTCCATGCCAATGGGTGTCTGTCACCATCTGTTACTGTCTGTCTGTCTTCTATGGGTGTCTGTCACCATTCGTTACTGTCTGTCTGTCTTCTATGGGTGTCCGTCACCATTTATTACTGTCTGTATGGTGTGTGTCACCATGTATTTCTGTGTGTCTGTTTCTTTGTGCCTATTGGTGTCCGTCACCATACTATGCTCTGTCTCCTAAAGGAAGTGATGTCCATTCCTACAAACCGATACATTCATCTCTGCCCTCGTTCTCATACTACAGTCAGCCACACCTTGACTATGCGGTTATCGATGAGTATCTAATCGAGTAATCACGTGACTCGACCACAAAGAAATGGCCAAAAGCACGTCGGCAATAAAACATGCAGTCCGACTGGTTCTTGAATTCTTCTCAAATATTCATTACGCACTTACTCTACACAGCGGCATTTTTATTTTCTCGTGATAATCTACAGCAGGCCATATCGTCATGAACTTCCTGTCACTAAAAGCAGTGAAAACGAAAAGTGCTGGAATTAAAAAACTGTAGATTTTAATGTTGGTTTTGATAATGCGAGAAAGATAGTCCACCTCGTTCCCGCCAGAGAATGATGGCTGGGAATCCAACTGTTATATTCTTTCATTGCATTTAGTAGGATGTTTTGAACATGTTTACAAGTGAAAAAAACTACCAATATCTCCAGGCCCAAAGGCTAGACAGCCATCCTGCTCTTATGGAACTTGATATGGGCAAAATTTGCCGGTAGTCAGGCTAAAATACAGTTATCTAACCTTATGACATAAAAGATACTTAGAAGATCACTTTGTCTTGTTCGGTGGCATTAATGGATCACGAAGCAAAACATCTAGAAGTGGTCTCCACTAACAGGGGGTGGTTGGGGAATCAATTTGAACGAAGATATCAGTACTAAAAATACTATTTGGAATTCTCTCGCAGAAAGACCAATTATTGAAGGTGTGGCTAAGAAGACATCAAAATTCAAGTCTGTTCCTGAGTAATTCCGAATTCTTAACCGAGAAAAATTTTCTCAACTCCAGATTAA
Source organism: Anthopleura sola (assembly GCA_023349425.1). Classification (NCBI taxonomy): domain Eukaryota; kingdom Metazoa; phylum Cnidaria; class Anthozoa; order Actiniaria; family Actiniidae; genus Anthopleura; species Anthopleura sola. The sequence goes on along the minus strand of JALHLI010000018.1, from coordinate 3,203,890 downwards.
ATGGCATTAATTCCTAGCATTTCAAACACGTTAATAATGAACGTTTAGCGAAAACCATTCTTAGAATTTCAGATTTTTAAGTAAATATGAATCTGGTATACTAATTATGAGCTCAAAGCCATACTAAAGTAAACAAACATAAGTGCTAAATACACTAGAACAGTCTCTATTGACCAGCAGACATGAAGCCAGCCGGTACCTTACTCCTTCTGGTAGCATTTCCCGACTGTAGTTTGTCTTCTTGTTCAATACAATTGACATGAAAATTCAATGTTTAAGCATGAATTCAATTGACTGATTAAAATTAATTACATAGAATAAAGCATGAAGGTTCTATCATTCTCGATTAACGATTAAAAAAGCATTTTTCATCAATCTTTCACACGCAAAGTCGACATTACAATCCATACCATTGACCTTAAACGTTTAACTAGTTCAGTGCTCGTCAAAATGGCTAGATTACTTCCAAAAAGACAAGTCGTTCCACATTGGTTTTAAACCTCCGATACACCTCAATCTTTCCGTCGTAAAATGTCATAAAATGTGCTTTTGTATTAGAGGAAAAACGCTGGTAAATTTGCCTGATCACTTACCAGTTCTTGACTCAATGTCAGTAAGCCTTCATTTCCTGCGATTGATATTCAGCTCGAACTAAAAAGGAAAAATATCAAAGTAACGATTTGCAAGTCTCTTCAGACAATTGTAGGGTTTTTCTCAGCCCCTCTCATTAAGAGCCGGTTTAGACGGGTCTGTTCTTAGCTTTTGTGTCTGTATAATGACCAGTTTGACAAGCGATTGACATATTTGTTCCTAAGATTTGGCAAGATCTACGTCGTAAGCCCACACAGTCAGTCTGTTTTACAGCTGTTTCGAGAGGGTCGGCCAGAGTCACGCAGAACTGATCTAAATGCACTGTGAAGGCCTCGCCACTTGAACCCTCCAATGAAAAAAATGACGAATAAAATTGCTTTAATGATAGCAATTTTAATCCCAAACCAACACACAATCTATAAAATGGAATACCTGCTACAAAAACTACGAAATAAGCGAGAAAAGACATATTCTACAGCAACAGAGCGAGCAAAAACAATTGAAACCAGCTTTAGGAACTATGACAGTTTTTGCAAAAAATATCTGCTGAGAATATCAAAAATATCGATTTTAATAAAAAATCTTCAGAATAAAGAACATATTTATCGCAATAATGAACTATTATTTTAGAGATTCCGTAGGCGTTTCCGTGAACTACAGTGTTTCTACTGAATACAATTTAGGAAAGCAAATTTGGGAATCAGAAATAGATCGTTCTGATACAGTAGAACTCAATTAATGAAAAAAAAACGCCAATATCAAAAGAACTGCACAATACAATAAACGCAAGTTCCTTAGATAACACGTTCAAATATCCTTGCCAATATCGATAAGTTTTATCTTGTTTTTGATGGTTTTTTCCGTTAGGTGTAGTTTTAAGTAAACAGCGTCACGGCTTCCTTCTCTCAAGATACTCAAAAATATTTTGAAAAGCGGCTGTTTTAAAAAAATGTTAAGAATTAAAGGAAATTCAAAATGGGAAAGACGAACCATTTTGTAGTTTTTTAGCGGTTTTTGGGATGTGTTGGAAACGTACGGTTTAACACTGCTATAACACTGAAATGGCTTCCCATGAGAATGGTTATCGTGTTAATGAAACATACGTTACACACAGTCTTATACAGCACGTACACAGTATGCCATGTCGTAACATTGAAATGGCTTTCCATAAGAATGCTAATCGTATGAGTGGGAAACATACGGTACTAACTTACAGCACGTACACAGTATGCCATGCCCGGCGTGACATTGAAATGGCTTTCCATAAGAATGCATATCGTATGAGTGGGAAACATACGGTACTACGGTACTATCTTACAGCACGTACACCGTACGGTATGCTTAAACATTGAAATGGCTTCCTATTGTCCTTGCAAGAATCATCCAATCACATAGCATAGTTTTGATACAATAAATATACAGTAAAATATACAATATTCGCGTTGTTGTGATTGGTTAACAACATACCCTAATATGAAATTCACTATTTTGTGATTGGTGATCAATTTCATGTGTTGTGATTGGTTAAGAACTTTCTCACAATATGAAATTCACTATTTTGTGAGTGGTGATCAATTTCATGCGTTGTGATTGGTTAAGAACCTTCTCACAATATGAAATTCACTATTTTGTGATTGGTGATCAATTTCATGTGTTGTGATTGGTTAAGAACCTTCTCACAATATGAAAATCACTATTTTGTGAGTAGTGATCAATTTCATGCGTTGTGATTGGTTAAGAACCTTCTCACAATATGAAAATCACTATTTTGTGATTGGTGATCAATTTCATGCGTTGTGATTGGTTAAGAACTTTCTCACAATATGAAATTCACTATTTTGTGATTGGTGATCAATTTCATGCGTTGTGATTGGTTAAGAACTTTCTCACAATATGAAATTCACTATTTTGTGATTGGTGATCAATTTCATACATTGTGATTGGTTAAGAACTTTCTCACAATATGAAATTCACTATTTTGTGATTGGTGATCAATTTCATACATTGTGATTGGTTAAGAACTTTCTCACAATATGAAATTCACTATTTTGTGATTGGTGATCAATTTCATACATTGTGATTGGTTAAGAACTTTCTCACAATATGAAATTCACTATTTTGTGATTGGTGATCAATTTCATACATTGTGATTGGTTAAAAACGTTTCCCCAAATACGAAATTCACTTTGTTGTAATAAGTGTTTATTTATGTGTCGTGATTGGTTAAGAGCAGAAGCCATTCAAGAGCCACAGTACCTTACAAGTTTTCCACTTACACAACACGTAAATTCATCAAATACATTCAATAATTTAAAACATCCAAATTAAGAATTAATAACATTAAGATTTTAAGATTTTGTAAAAAGCCATGTTTTAAGATGTTTTACGAAACAGACGAATGGAAAAGAAGAATGAAAAAAGAGGTTGGATTTTTGCATCGAGATAAAAGCTTATCTCTGCCTAACATTATTCATTTAATTCATTGACTTACCACAAATTATTCTCTCTTTGAATTGCTGAGTTTTATTGATGACCTCTACGCTGTGATGGCAGTAATATTCAGGATATCACCACGCTAGTGACGGAAATCTCTGTAGGTAATAAAGATAATAAGAGAAAAAAATCGACTTTGTTACAGTAAATTTTAGAAAAACCAAAACAATTTTGAAAGACTTACACTAAATTCTTACTTACCTGATTTCCTGTTCTAAAGATTTCTATTCTTGTAATTTCCTTTTTCGAGTCCACTCTTTCTTCTACGCCAATATGGCTTTTCTTGAGTCTTTTAGAGACTGTTTTTTCAATTTCTAATACTCGCTAAGACTCGAGGCCAAAGGTTAATCCTGTACAACACAAGATAAAGCCTCCAAGTGAAAATATGCTGTACTAAGCCAAACACGAACTTCACTTTTCCTTCAAAAATCCGATAACTCCACTGTCCAAAAACTTCAAGGAATCCAACGTAAATTAATTGAATGTTGAAGGATTGACCAAGACTTCACTCAAAACAGAAGTTCAAGAGATGAGTCTTAATGAAAAGGTTATCAAGTTGATCGGTTAAGAGAACTATCTTGGAAAGCTCGGACAATACCTTGGAAGAACGTATGTTATGCTCATTATGGAACACGGCTTATTTAAACAAGATATTTACTCATAATTTTTGGATTATTCCCTACCTTAATGACCTGTTTTGGAATGGAGTTCCTGGGAAGATGTGGTCCATATCTCGTGCACAGATTTACGTCTCAAATCACCATCTCACAGGCTATATTATTACAATTATAACCAACATTTTGATTTCAGACCACTTGAACGCCAGAATGAAAACATTAAGGTCATTAACAGCGATAAACTTTGAAAGAAATCAAGTTCTTGATGAAAGCCAGAGCTAAAATAAAACAAATATTCAGAGATAACTTGATAATAGTGAGTGAAGTAGAAACGGCATCTTTGACAACACAATCCCAGCACAGATTCCAATACTCCAAACGACAATTAACGTCCCAGCACTCTCATTAACTCACCTAAGTGATTTTTCTTAATTGCTTGTTCGAGATAAGTTGAAACTAGAATACTATAGGTACATGGAAAGATCTAAAAAATATTTGCGTAGAATGACGGACGCCTTCTCTTTGAAGCCTAACTTCGTTTGACAGCCGGGACACAGATGCCACGTTTAACCTTCGATAGCTCTGCACACATAGTACCTTTTTGCAAAAAGTCCTTATTGTTTAGTAACAATGTCTAATCTTTGGCATTTTGTTGGCCATTTGGAATCAAACATTCTTCTACGTTTTCTTTTAAAGACGTCTGCTTATCGCTTTGCCTCCGGGTTCGGGAAATTTTTCCTTAAGTCTCAATGATAAGTAAGGGAGAGAAAAACATATTTTTTAGAACTGGTTTTTGTTTCTTCAAGGCTTCAAGCAATTTTTTTCTCGCAATTTTTTTGTTTGTTTAGTTCGTAGTGTTCAAGATACGCTGGTCTTAACAAGCGCAAAAACAACGACTAAAATAAAGCGAGGGGAGGAGAAAAGAGAAAAGAGAAAAGAGAAAAGAGAAAAGAAAAGGAAAAAAAAGAGTTCAGTTATGCGCCGCTGCGTCGCTGACAAAAGAACTGCATGAGAAAGTTGAGGTTGGGAATTCGAGGCCTGATCAAACTTTTGAGGCCTGATCAACCAAAAACTTTTTCTCACTATTCCTTCGTAAAAAGGACCGCTTACTATCGTAATTAGATTCGTAGTTATGATTCAGGGTTCCGAATACAATTCCTATAGACATCAAACATCAGAAGTTAGCTGTTTGACAAGCACTATAGTACTGGCTCAGTCTGCACACAAGCCACGCAAATGAATCGCTATGCGCAAGAAAAGAACTGAACTGCGCATGTGTGTTTCTTGTCAATTATAATCCATATATAATACAGGTAACAGTTTTCCCCTCAAAACATCTATTCCTTGGGTTCGAATCCTAAAAAAAATTGCCCGGGAGTGTTTCAGACTCTTCTTCTGATGTTAATGGAAAGCCATTTCAGTGCTACTTCTGACATCCCCGCAAAAACATTCACTTAATTGTCCATTAAATTTCACTTAATGATAAGCTATTTTTGCATTTAACATGCCGCTGCTCACTCGCCAGATTAAATCTCTGGATTCCAAGATAGTTATAGGGTTATTTGTTAGATACTAGTAAATCTAGCTATACCGCTCTGTAGAATATTCTTCACGCTTATCAGTGTCCACGGTTGGTCCCCAGGTGAACCCAGAGCACACAAGCAATAATCGAATCGCGGTGTCTGTTGCATTTTGAACCAATTAAGTTAGATAAACAAGATCTTGTTCGCAAGACGGGTCATTAGACACACCCCTAGCAGGATGAGCCCCTTGACGATAAACTTGGGATCTAAAGTGTGGAGTTACGAGGGAAGATGTGTATTGATTTCGTCTGGTTGTTGTGTTTGTTTATGATTGTTATCGATGGAAAAAACCAAGACTGCCTTTTGTACTGTCTGTTTAGTTCCCCGACTTTCTGAATCATCTGATCATCAGCCATTATCATGTATCATCATCATGTATCATCATCATCATGTATCATCATCATCATGTATCATCATCATCATGTATCATCATCATGTATCATCATCATGTGTCATCGTCATGTATCATCATCATGTATCATCATCATGTATCATCATCATCATGTATCATCATCATGTATCATCATGTATCATCATCATCATGTATCATCATCATCATGTATCATCATCATGTATCATCATCATGTATCATCATCATGTATCATCATCATGTATCATCATCATGTTTCATCATCATGTATCCTCATCATCATGTATCATAATCATCATGTATCATTATCATCATGTATTATCATCATCATGTATTATCATCATCATCATGTATCATCATCATCATGTATCATCATCATGTATCATCATCATGTATCATCATGTATCATCATCATGTATCATCATCATGTATCATCTTCATGTATCATCATGTATTATCATGTATCATCATCATGTATCATCATCATGTATCATCATCATCTATCATCATCATGTATCATCATGTATCATCATCATGTATCATCATCATGTATCATCATCATGTATCATCATCATCATCATGTATCATCATCATCATCATGTATCATCAATACTTTCCTGTGCAACTCATCTTAGTAACACTTCTGGTGTAGCCTCATAACATGATATGGCTCTAAAGCGCAAACTACACTAAACCTTCTGATTATTTCCCTGGTAGCAATACTCAGCTTAACCCATGGCCTACTGTTATCAGCTAATAAAAAGAAAACTAAGCGGATAAATGGTGATATCTAGAGACCACCGAAGCAGATACACCTAAAAATAGGATATAGAGAAGATTCAATGGACAACGTCTTAGATGTTACGCTCTATTCATATCGCATTTCAAAACATTTTTGTATCAAGCAGAAAATAGGAAGCCATTTCAATGTCGAGGAAACTGTTGGAATCATGTCATGAAAACAATGGGAAACCATTTCAATGTTATGACATTCCAACACTTCAGCCAAATGTACAACACAGAGTAGTCAGAATCAGCATTGTAGAGTAGATTTTACCACAACACTTGTTCTGTCGTGGTTAAAATCAAAATGATATGACAAGCACTGAAGGATGAAGAATGACGCGGAACCCATTTTAGTGTCGTAAATGACATGCTGTCAGTAAAAACGATAAATATGAGCTAAATCGAATGAAACCTAAAAGGCGATTTACACGGTACAACTCTTGCTTACAACTGCCCACGCCACGCATATACAATACGAATTGCTTCATGTAAATCAACCCTACATCTTGCTCACAACTGTTGTGTACGACAAGAAAAGTTGTTGCAAGTTGTAGGGTTGATTTACACGACGCAATTCGTTTTGTAAGCGTGGCGTAGAAAGATAACATGCGACAGTTGTAAGAAAAAGTTGTATCGTGTAAATCGGCCTTAATACTACTGCAAAAACGCCTAAATTTTTTTCAGGCTTAGAACAAGAATCGAACCCACGACCTTTGCAATGCCTACTTTGCAATGCTCTGCCACAACAAATGATCAAAGAAAATAATTTTTCTTTACAAGTTATTCTTCTATAACATAGTATAGTAAACTAGATAGTAAGAAGTCTTTCTTTCATTATCGAGTAATTGTATTTTTGTGTTGTGAAGAATACGTGAGCGAAGAGGACTTCCTACTTTTGTACCCGAAAATATGCTGAAAATTTTTTCTTCTTCGAGACGTTTATTTAGGCATCTAGTTTAAGAATAATATGACGAGAAACTAAAACTTAGTGATTTTAATTTTAACATATTTCTTCCTCATCAAAAACCTTCAAAATGTCGGGAAATGCATCGTTTTTTAAGTCTATGACATATATATCTATAATCCCTAGGAATATTAATCTCATTACGCACGGAACCCTTAGACCTCATAGATATCTCTGGAAGTCTTGTTTTCTTTGATTGAAACTAAAACTGGTCCTCACGTTAATCACACTAGATCGTTAATAATCCACTCTTGACAAGAATTTACTGTAGCCTTCCAATTTCCGGCGAATTTTCTAAATGAAAGATGGATTTTTGGGGTCAGTTCTAGAATATTCTGTCCATGTTCGTGACGGAGCTCTTTTTTTGACGGGTTTTTTGTTCCCTTAGGCAATTGGATTTCATTATAATAGACTGTGATTAGATTAAAGAGGTAGGTCACTGGACGTAATACAGTCGAGTTTGTTAATACTATCAATCGTGAGCAGTGAACATGATAATGCTTTTATAACACTAGGGCGTGTCCTCGGTCAATAGGAACCGGTAAATCGACACTATTCCATTTCGTTAGCAGAACTTAATGTTTGTATAACACCAGGGGCGTGTCCAGTATAGACCTCGGTCAATAGAGACCGGTAAAATCGACACTATTCTCTGGTAAGGTTATGGACCTGGTCTTATTTCCAGAGAAGGCTGGCTGAGGCATGTCATGCTACATGCCCCGCTCCATCCATAAAGCACACCTTTTCTATAAGCTCAGAAACTCGTATTCCCTTCACAAAAATCAGTGTCCCCTCATCCACCCCTGCAACATCCTCCCCCCCCCCCCCCCCCACCTCTAACTAATACTCATTCTAAAGGCACAGAAATCTAAAGGGAACGCGGACCTTATAAAAGAATAAAAAGATGTACTTTTTAAAAGTGAAAATACAAAAAAAAAAAAAAAAAAACACTTAAAAGCTTTTAGTGTCAACAGCAGGTGGACGTCAAGAGAACAACTTTGAAGTAATACTTCAATTCAAAGACTCAAGGGTTTTTGTTAAAGGAGTATTTTGTTGTTGAACCAACTATCCCACTAAGGGGGAGGGGAGGGGATTTTTTGTACTGCATAATGATTGGTTATAATTTTTATAAATTTTTTTTTTGTGCTGAACCAGGTATCCCACTCAGGGGGAGGGGAGAGGATTTTTTGTACTGCATGGTGAATGGTTAACTGAATTTTGATCATGGTTTTAAGAGAGTTATAACCAATAAAGAAATATGTTTAGTATTTTGATGGAATTAGAAGATGAATTTACGAAATGTTTATCATTGGTGTTAGTATTAATTGAACTTTTTTTTATCAAATTATTTTTTGAAGAAATACTTAAGAAAAAATAGCAATGTTTTGTTTGTTTAGTGTGTAGTTTAAATCTATTTTAATACATTCACAATCTATGCCAAATACATCTCTTTTGCCTTTTCAGACCACATGTCATTCCCTTAAGAATAAGATTCTTTGTTTGAGTTGTATCCGTATTCATGTGTCTTCTCATGTACAACCATTAAACAAAGAAATGATACTCTAGGGAATGAAACGAGTTTTGAAATGGGAAAACAATTATACCCCCAAAGAGGTCTTTTTTTACCATCAACCCAGTTTTCGACAGCACAGATAATGTGAAATCTAAAGATTACTTACATTTTTACTTTACTAGATGTTAATCTATTTAAAACATAATGTAATTCCTACAGTTCAAAAACATTTTTACAGATAGGAACAAAAGACCTTGGGCAAAACCATATTTAATCAAGATGTTTATAATTTGATTGACATTTTTATTAACCCCAGTGTTCTATATCACTAGGAACTGTTTGAAGTTAGGCAATGATAGCATATCCCTTACGAATGTTGAACAAAACTGTTTGTAACATATAAGGCAATGATAGCATATCCCTTACGAATGTTGAACAAAACTGTTTGTAACATATAAGGCAATGATAGCATATGATATGTCTAAGTTATCTATGATATTCCATATGAAGGCTGCACAAAATTAATATATAATTGATGAACGATTTGGCTTGGCTGTTAATGATAAAAATTATGAATGAAAATTTTGATAATTTTACTAAAATTTCTCGTACTTTATTTCATTGTTTATTGCATGAGACATTTTCGATTATTTTCATTATTTTTTAAATATTTATTTCGTTATCTTTTAGCAGTTTTCTGCTGTTTCTCTGCCTCTCTAAATCTTTCTATTCATATGACAAGCTCAATTTATTTGTCATAATTTTGCCAATAGAAGAACAGGGGTTTCAATAGAAGGCGGTTACCGGCAGTCAGTCCCCAGGTACTTAACTTTATACCACCAGCTATTTTACGAATCAGTCTCAATAAATAAGAAGTAAAATTATCGGAAACAGATGCCTACATTTGAATCCCATCTGTCTACTTCAAATATTATTGAAACCCCTGGAAGAAGAAAACAAATCCACAGAAATGTTTGAAAAAATAGAGCAAACTAAATACCAAGTGGGAGAATTTGTCTGTAGGTCAATGTCTTTGACAGCAGAATGATCCCAGAAAAGACAAACCTCACCAATGCTGCATATATTAAGTACCTAGAAATGCCTGGACAAGAAATCCAACCAGGAATCTCTGCTTCTTTCTAACAACATTAGATAGCACATCATGAAAATTGCCACTGCATTACACTTCTTCAAAAGTTAAACCAACATAACTTCAAGTACATCTTCAAATCCTTGTACTTTTTTCAGTAGCATCTTTCAACCAAAAGATGGAAAAACCGGGCAACAGTCAACCAAGATACCAAAGACAAGACCTCAACAGAATCATCCTCTGAATTATTCATTATTTTCTGTGGATCCAAAAAGCTTCTCAAAAGCAACCTGGATTTCAACAATCATATCAGAAGTTGTCGTGCTACGCTTCTTTTTTGCAAAGGCCAGAGAGTTACATGTGCGAGTCAGGCTGCTTGCTGCGTAGGCGGCAAGGATGGTTGGACTTAATGGACTAAAAGATGGAAATGGAAAAATATCAAAAGTTTGTGCCACACCTCATTTTGGTAAGATCAGAGTGTTACAATTCAAGAAAGACTGCTTGCCTCATGTTTGTATATGTATTTTTAAAATGAATGTAATTTCTTTAAAAAAGGAGTGGAATGTACTGTCAAGATTAAGCAGGTCAAAATATGGAAATAAAATTCAGAACGTAGATGAAAGAAAGATAGCCGAGGTTTTTAGGCTACTGCACTTGTATAAGCTTAATGTGTGTATTTTAAATATTTATTGCAGAGTTGGTCTCTATCTGCAATTTCCTTTACTGCAAGGATTGAAAACTTCTGTCTCCTGGGCCAGCCAGAAGTTCATGTCTAACGCATTCCATGCCAGATCAAATTGGAATTTAGAAGAAGTTATGAGAAAGACTGGAGAACCTGGAGAAAAGCCCTCAAAGCACAAGAGCACACTGACAAGTAACTCTACTTAGATATGGAGATGGACTTGAGGATTGATTGAAACCACAACCACAGGGGTGAGATGTGACCAGTGCATTACTATAGCAGTATGTGTACACCACCCCTTCTTTCCTACTGTTTTATTTGTATTAAACAAATTAAAGCAGCCTTGTTTCCCCAAACATACGTACAAGTCATATTATAGTAGTTATGTGGTATGAAATCAACATTGTCTATCTTAATCTTACCTGCAATTCTCTTCACTTTTATTCTTCTCACTCCAGTTATAAGCCCAGTAAACAAATGTTCCCATAGAACCAGAGAGAAGGTCCCCTTGACCACCACATCTTCGATTACTCCCAGGTGTGGATCCTAATACAACTAGAGATAAAAGAAAGATGGTCATGATCTCAGAGGAGAGAAGAGCAGTAGTTCAGACTGGTTAGAGCTGTGCTCTGGGGTCATACATGGACTATTTACATTGCTTTCAGAGCGACCTCATTGTGCTGTGCCACTACTGTACTTGTGGTGGTGAGCAATAAACTCAGTTTTGGCAGAAACATTAGTAGCATTATCAGTATTAGAAGCAGTTGTAGCAGCAGCCACAGTATCAGTGATAACAGCACCAGCACCAGCAACATCAGTAGTAGTAGCAGCATTAGCATCAGCATCAGTATTAGTGGCCACAGTATTAGCCATAGCTTCAGTAGCAGCAGCAGTAGTAGCAGTAGCAACAGCAGTAGTAGTAGCAGCAGCAGTAGTATCAGTAGTAGCAGTATTAGCAGCAGTAGTAGTAGTGGCAGTAGCACCAGCAGTAGTATCAGTAGCAGCAGCAGTAGTGGCAGTAGCAGCAGCAGTAGTATCAGTAGTAGCAGTATTAGCAGCAGTAGTAGTAGTAGCAGTAGCACCAGCAGTAGTATCAGTAGCAGCAGCAGTAGTAGCAGTAGTAGCAGTATTAGCAGCAATAGTAGTAGTGGCAGTAGCACCAGCAGTAGTATAAGTAGCAGCAGCAGTAGTAGCAGTAGCAACAGCAGTAGTAGTAGCACCAGCAGTAGTATCAGTAGTAGCAGTATTAGCAGCAGTAGTAGTAGTGGCAGTAGCACTAGCAGTAGTATCAGTAGCAGCAGTAGCAGTATTAGCAGCAGTAGTAGTAATGGCAGTAGCACCAGCAGTAGTATCAGTAGCAGCAGCAGTAGTGGCAGTAGCAGCAGCAGTAGTACATGTAGCAGTAGCAGCAGCAGTATCAGTATTAGCAGCAGTAGTAGAAGTAGCAGTAGCAGTAGAAGTAGCAGTAGCAGTAGTAGTAGCTGTACCAGCAGCAGTAGTAGCAGTAGCAGTATTAGCAGCAGTAGTAGCAGTAGCAGTATTAGCAGCAGTGGTAGCAATAGTAGTAGTAGCACTAGTGGCAGTGGTAGCATCAGCATAGTAGTAGCAGTAGCAACAGCAGCAGTAGTAGTAGCAGCAGTAGTAGTAGTAGCAGTAGTAGTAGTAGCAGTAGTGGCAGCAGTAGTAGTAGCAGTAGCAGTACTGTAGTACCAGTAGCAGCAGCAATACCAGTATTAGCAGCAGTAGAAGCATAAACAGTACTGGAAGTAGCTACATTGGCAAGCTTACCTTGATGTCCATCTGATATAATGTCTGTCTGTCCTTTCCTACAGATAGTCACATGACCTAGAGCTTTGCTGAGGTCTTCTACCTGTGTCTGACTGTCACCATTGGGATCCAGCGACTGTCCCATCTATGTGGCAAAAAAGAAAATCCACTCATTCCAATGCATAAATATACAACAACTAATCCCAACAAGACCAACATCAACACCAACAATACACCAACAATAACACTACCAATACCAACGCTTACTACACCAACACCATGAATACCAACACCAATGCCACCAACATGAAAACTAACACCAAAAACCTGCCCTGATAGAAATTAAGCACTTTGCTATCACCAAACCCAAAACATTATGCCATACGTAATACACAACAACAACAAATCTTACCACAGCATGGTAAAGTCTAGAAAACTCCACCACATTAGGAGTAAGGATTACTTTAGTGTAGTTTTTGATAAGGTCTGGGTATGACGTCACTATGTGTAAGCCATCCTAAAATAAACAATGCATAATTATAGCATATGAAAAACTTATTAAATAAGTAGAAATACCATTCAAAACATAAACTGATTACTTAATGACTTACTGCATCAATAACCAATTGCTTTCCTTGTTTGATGGCCTTCTCTATGACACTCTGAAAATAACAATTTTTACCTGTTATAATAGATACCAATTTCTGATTGGCCCCAGCAATCATCAATAAAAGTACAGAAATTTCTTTGGGAAATGCGTTACATGTATGTATACTTATGTGTTGGTGGTGGTATTGTTGGTAATATTGTTGGTTTTGTGAAATCTCTGTAAGTTTATGTTTTTAGTTTGTTCATTCATTCATTCATTCATTCATTCATTCATTCATTCATTCATTCATTCATTCATTCATTCATTCATTCATTCATTCATTCATTCATTCATTCATTCATTCATTCATTCATTCATTCATTCATTCATTCATCCATTCATTCCTTCATTCATTCATTCATACTTCTAAATATACCTTGGCATTATCAATGTTGATAGGATTCCTCCCCAATCCTGGACCAATCACCAAACTGTGGAGTCTTGGAAGCCATTCTGATATCTCATTGACGGCATGTTTCCTATCCCTATTTATCCAATATATATATATTAAATGAAATGCTTGAAGTATATATGTCTCTGAATAATTCTCATTTTTTGTTTATTTGTTTGTTTTAAGAAACCCATAGACTGAAGTGATTGGGATATATAGAAAGGAAATAAGTTAAAGTTATAGTGCTAAGAGAAACGAGGTTATTCCGGGCGAAAAACCCTTGGAAATAAATTCGGAAAAATTAATTCCGACCTCAATAGGATTCAAACCCACGGCCTTCGGATTTGTACACCGACGCTCTACCAGCTGAGCTAAAGGTCGAACTGGGAGCAAACCGGGTGATTGGGATATATAAAAGTAAAATAAATAGCACATGTAAATTCCAGAAAATATCCATACCTCCCCCATTGAACACGATTTTGGTTCCAAAAGGTTGAAGGGGTGGGGGGAGGGGGCTGTGGTGAGTGTATTATGTAGTTTCTGAAAATAATGGAATTTCTAATTTGTACTAAAACCTGGTCAACTCACAGTAATGGATGGACAATCAGTTCTGGACTGTAAGACTTGATGACTGTAGCAGAATCAGCAGTACAGAAAACATGGGCAAGATCTGCTCCCTTGAATGTGAAAAATATGAAAAAGAGATAAAAATCATCATGCTTCAATATAATTATTGGAAAACTGAGAGGAAAATATAGCCTCCTTGCACATGACGTCAAATCAGCTCAATTTGGAGGACAAAACAACAGAATTTCAATTTCCTGAAAATTGGAAACCTAATGTTTTGTCCTCCAAATTGAGCTGCATTCAGATGTGCTGCAAGAGCTCCATATAATTATATATTGATTATATAATTACATGTATCTTATTATATAATTAATATATAGAGATTATCACATGTTAAGAGCCTGATATCAGTCCGCGAGCGAGTGAGTGATATGTAACGGAAAACGAGTGAATAAAAATGATATCAGCTCTTAACATGTGATAATTTGTTTATTACACATTAAGGGTCGATTATATATTATTATATATCGCAAGATTTTATTGGACAGTTTACCATGAAGTGATATCGTATCACTTCACTGATATGGTTTTTATTCACGGCTTTATTTCACGGATATCGACCCCAAATGTGTAATAAAATTATAGAATTATATGATTATCTGTTGTGTTTCTTACAGTTTTTAATGCAGATATTGCAGCAAAATATGGTGCTCCTGTATACCTGGAAAATGAAAAATGAAAAGAATGAATTAACAATGAAACAAAGGTCAGTTAGAGAAGAAATGAAAATTATTGTGCTTCAACCATATCTGTGTATGCATAAATTTGGTGAGAGGAGGGGCTAGTTAACATTTATTTTGATAAATGTATGACTTTTTGCTAATGGTTTATAGAGTGCAAACGATATATCTGTGAAATACGAATTACTAAATAAGTACAAAATAGTGCTAATTAAACAATAGAAAACAATAGAATTTGCACAAAATTGTACTATTTAGTATACTAGAGTGATTCTCATAAACCCGTGAAATACACTTTAGTGTATTATGCATTACTTCACTCTAATTCTTTTGTTTTCTATTGTGTTTATCTGACTATTACACTTTAATAAGCACACTTTGTTTCACGGGTTAATGAAAACCACTCTATTGTTTCACAGATATATTGTTTGCACTCTATATATTTTACTTATTGCTTGCACCAAAGCTAAACCATGATGAATCCTACTTATCAAAATTCCTCTTTCTTTCAATATATATCCTTAAAAATCGAACAAGTGAACTTACTCTTGGCTTCCACCTATAACTCCAATCCTGCCAGCTTCTCCTTTATGAGCCGTCTCCAAAAGAGGCGGAATTAACTTTTTAACCGTTTCAATAAGTGCAGAGCTTGAATACTGACTGCAATTTCAACATAAACGTAAAAGTATTTCAACATATATTTCTAAAACTCGCGCCATCTTTGTGCTTCCTCGTGAATGAAATGCAAAGCTACCTGTTTTGGTGAACAGTTCTGCAAGCATTTGCCGAAGAAAAGCCTTCATTTTCAGCCATTGTAAGTCTCCCTTTGCTACTTAACACGCAGGATATTAGAAATCTCACAGAAATTCGACTGTAAAGGAGAGAAACGCAATTTTTTAAGGCTCTCTTCCGCAATGCCATCCAAATATTTTTAAAACATGGTAAGATTTGACCAGGCGTTCGTTGAAAGTAGACAAAACCTGGGCATAAGTGTTTGATCCGACCAAGGTCCGACCTTGGTCCGACTTCCGACCGATCAATCAACTCGAGTTTGTAAATGACTAATTTCCCTCCCAACTGATCAAAATTTCGTTTTTCATCAAACTGTAATATTTCTAAATATATTTTCTCTTTTTTATGTGCTAATTCATGAATTTTGAGTGACATTTTTCCGTAACGACCGAAACGACCACATAAATCTGGTGTACCAAAACGATCGGTCAGCGTTATTGTATCGCGGGCTAAACAAGATGGCGGCCTCCACACGTGAAAAATGTCTTTGCGTTTTTCTTTAAAAATTCTTTCATAAGATGGCGTTAATTGATCCACATTTTTATACCGGTCCTGCGCTAATAGCAGGAGATGGTAATTTTTCGTTTTCAGCCTGCTTAGCCGAATTTCTGGGTGGAATTTCACCTCCAATCTTTGCAACGTCGCTTGATAGTGAAGAAGAGCTACAGTCCAACCCGGTTGCCATGGAAAACCTCCAAAAAATCTCCGCGTTTCCAACATTTAAAGCTATTCATAGCGTAGATGCAACGAATTTGGATTCCACATTCCAAGATCAGATTTTCTATAGGATTATTTTTAACTTTCCACACACTGGTGGTAAATTGAAGATAAGCAAGTGTAGAAGTCTTCTGGAAAAGTTCTTTATATCTGCCGCGAGACATATTGAGCCCACCAGGGGGGTAGTGTGTGTCAGTCTTTGTCAGGGTCAAGGGGGTACCCCACGGGATGCTGTACAGAGGGAGTATGGTAATACATGGCAAGTTGTGGAACAGGGTGCGAAGGCAGGTAAGTAATGAAAGAGTTGGTAACTTGGCACTACTACGTGAGCAAGCTAAAAGTACTACCTTTTGCATGCATGGGTAGCGTAGTGGTTTACTGCTCACCTCTCACCGCTGTGGTCCGGGTTCGAGCCCCAGCTTGGGCTGGATCAACATGTGAGTTGCGTGTTGTATGATGTAATTTTAGAATGTAGTGGTTGTGTGTGTGGAGCGAACTTCACTGAAGAGCCCTGATGGGAAGTGATGGTTGTAAAAAACATATGCTTGATTCTGAGAATCACTACCACTTACAGTGTAGGGTTGTCAGAAATGTTATTCACTAACAAAAACATTTTATCTTAAGACTACTATCACCCTGATCATCACACTCGACATTCATTACCAAAGGACCACAGAGCATGAGTAGAGTGCTAATCTGAGGGCTCGGAGGGAATGCCCCCATCCCCCCTGAAAATTAATGCTCTTGGAAATGTGATTTCCACTGCCACAGTTTTAAGGGGCAGTTGCGACATATTTATTACACTTTAACGTCATGTCAAGGCTTTAGGCAACTTATAACAGAAGCCCACCTCCATGGTGCCTGATGAAGAGTTCAAGCCCTTCATTGTATTGAATTCTCTCTTACCTGATGTCAGGCACCACCACCAACAGTCTTTCTGCAGACCACTCTCACCCAGATTATCATGCTGTACTCTAATTTTCTTCCTACCTTTTTGTTCCTTTGTTCTAGGTTTTATCCTCAATACAGTTCACCCATTCAGGGAGTCAGATTACCCAGGGTACAACAGTGCTGGGTTCAAAGGCAGACTCAACCAGAGCTTTTTAACAGAAAGAGGATTGACTTACATGTTCATCCCTGGTGATCCTGTTCCTCCCGTTCCTGATCCTGAGTAAGTGTTGAGTAGTTCTAAAAACATAGAGTATTATCAATCAATGTCATCAGGAAGATGGGATATTCTTTTAGTCACTCTACTGGGGTAGGTATGAATATTTTCTGAAACTAAAAAGTATGTATACTCAGACCTTCACCACTCCTTGGAAATTCCAATCCCCATCCATGAGGATCGAGGTGTGAATATTTTCTGGAACAAAACAACATGTAATATACTCTCCCCTCATACCCTCCCCACCCCCTTGGAAATTTCAACCCTACTCCTCTGTCAGGTTAAGTTATGGATATTTTCTAGAACTACACAATATACCCTACCCCATCTCTCTGGGAGAGATATTGATCTGACTTTTTATCTTACTTCTTTTCAGTTCCTCCCTTCAAATCAAAGACACTTCAAACAAACTGTTCCACATCAAAGATCATCCAATAGAAATACTCAAGAAGAAACTTGAAAAGTGTATTGCAAATTTACCTGGTAATGAGAGGTTTAATATCACCAATGATACACAAGATATGGACCTTTCAGATACATTTTCTAATTCCTGTTCGATATCTACTTCAAGCAATGAAACGTCAGGAGCCTCATCCCTGTACACAAGAGTTCAACAGTGTATCTCTCAAGGGCAAAGCTCATTTGTTGTTACAGACACTGAGGCCGATTTCTCAGTACCAGTTTCAGCAGGATTCCATCCCATCTGCCATACCATGGCAATCGTTAGATTATATAGCAAAGATACATTAGAAGAAATGGAATCAGACCTCAAAAGAACCTACAATAATCTTTTTCATGAAGTTTGTCCTGGAGTTTCTTTTACTCAAGAACCACAGAAGAAACAATCCTTGAGTATTGACTTGACATTTAAAAGGACTCATATGAATAGATTCAAGCCGCAGGAATATCAACAACTCAGAGAGAGACAAAGAAATGAGAATGAATGGGGACCAAAGTGTCTGAAGCAAGATGAAGAATGTCACTGTCTTGAATGCTGTGGTGTAAGAGAAAGGACTGGGAATTTTTGCAAAATTTGTGAGCTTGAAGACAAATATTTCTTCAAAGAAAATGATCTAAAATCCAAACATCTGATTGATAATCAGAAATCGTACAAGTTTTATGGTTCTAGTGGATTGGTCTTCACCTGTGGTTTAATCGCAAGTAATGAAATGAGCGTGGTTAGTGACGGCGATAATAATAATCAAGGTTGGGCCATACTTGTTCATTTAGATCATCTTGTAATGGAGGTATTTGGGATTAATGACATTAGGATGTTGTGGTCACAAGAAAAGCTCTTCCTACAGCAGTTCTTAACCAATGACAAGGTATGTTGAAAAATACTTTAATAATATCCAATAATTTATTACAATAGGTTGTTAATTTAAAGCAATTCTCTGATA
This sequence comes from Anthopleura sola, assembly GCA_023349425.1. Taxonomy (NCBI): domain Eukaryota; kingdom Metazoa; phylum Cnidaria; class Anthozoa; order Actiniaria; family Actiniidae; genus Anthopleura; species Anthopleura sola. The sequence continues at coordinate 3,185,013 of JALHLI010000018.1, read as the reverse complement.
TAAGAAGTTTTTCGTGTGAAGTATGAGGTCTATAGACCTCTTTAGCTTCATAATTATGCAAATTGCCCATTTCAGACCACATGACATTCCCTTGAGAAATGTTTTTTTGTTAAAATATTTGCACATGAAAGAATCAACTCCCAAGAGTGGTCTGAAATGGGCACAACAAGCAACGAAGGTAAAAAGGTCTACTGCAAGCATTTTCTAACCCTTCTAGTATTCTTGGGGCTACAAATAATGGCCAGTCATCAGACAATGTCCAGCCAGAATTGTAACTTGTCCAGTCAAATCTTTGCCTTGCTGGTCATTTTAAGCCAAAAATGTGGTGACCAAGCTAAAACTAGTTTGGCTGGTCATCATGATGGACTACTGGCCAGCCATTATTTTTAGTCCTGATTCTATTAGTTTACATGTAGGATTCTGAATTTAGGTTCCAATGTCACTTATGATCTCTTGTACTTTTTCCAACAGGTTTCAACCTTCCCATTCCATTTCAACTCATTCAGTCTATTCCCACCCATTTATGTTCACGATATCTCTTTCTGGCTGACACCTGATTCAACAGAGGAAAAGTTCTTTAAGGCCATTCATGATGTCACCCAGAACTGTGTGTGTGATGTATGGTTGAGAGACCGATACGTGGATGAGGATAAGAACAGAGTAAGTTATGGTTATCGTATGTTGTATAGTAGGTGTGATGGACCTTTGACTCATCTACAAACTGTAGAAATCCAGAACTTACTAAGAAGAATCTTGATTAGTTTTAATTTTGATTTAAGTTGAATTTTGTACATTACTGTTGAATTTCTAGGGAATATTGATTAGAATATGATTGATATTAAGTTCATATTTAATAGAGCTTTTTCAAATTCATAAAATACTGCTGTGTTCCTTGACTACATATTCATTTCTGCAGGATTAGCCCCAATTTTATTTAGAATATTCATGTGTTCCAGTGAAGATCCTTGGAATTTCAAAGTGTTTGTATTGTTGAAGTTGTGCATTCTTTACTTTACTGTTGGTATTTTTGAAGGTTTTGACATAAGAATGAGCTGACTAACCCTGATTGAATCTGTAGTCACAGTGGTATTTTACGAATAATTGGAAAAAGGTCTACTGGTATTGATTAGCCATTGATGAGCACTTCTAGCCATATGACAGATATGAAAGGTTTCCTATGAAAACTAGATATAATGTTCAGGTAATTTCTACTTTCTGAAATGTCATTTTTTAATATGAATGGAAAAAACTTTTACCGTAAATATTTTAGAAAAACCTAGTGAACACTAGGCCAAAATAAAATTGATCTGGACCAGTTAGCAAATATTATGGTACTTGAAAATATGTTATCCAAACTATTGCACATGCTCAGCATGAGAAAAATCATTTCATGGCAAAGATATTTGCGTCACCTGTGCGAGCAAGAAATTGCTCATGTAGCAATGGCTTTACAATAATTTGTAGCAACTTGGGTAGATTAACTATGTACATTATTAGTTATGGTTTTGAGTGACATACCATAGAATATCCCAGGCTTAAGACTTATGACTTTTATTTATTCACACACATTTTTAAATATTACATAAAGTTTCAACATGATATAAGAAAATATATATATATATATTACATCTGAATTTACAAGTTCAATATACGTTACAAGAAGAGAATGTAAGGTTGTGTGTGTGGTTGTCGAAGAGTTAAAACAGAAGAGTCGACAACCAGATGATGTTTGTATTGTCTAATATACACACCAGTTAGCTAGCCTAGGTGAGGGTATTTACTAAGAAAATACAAGTGACAAGTGGGATATTCCAAGGTATTCCATGAGAAAGCATTGCGTCTCTTTTTTTATCACACACCATTGAAAATACACATCTAGGCTGCACTACCCATTGGGAGGAAAGAGTGGAATACCACCGCAATAAATATACAACCGCATTACAGTATTCTCATTAGCTGTATTTTCAATGGTTTGGGATAAATCTAAGTAGCCATGCAGTACTATGTTTTAAACAGTACAGGTAACTAACAGTACATGTACCTAGTCTTTTGATACAATTCATACATTTTAATCTAATTTTTTTTGTTGTTTTTTTGTTTTTTGTTTAATTTATACATATTTACATGTGAAGCCACATTCATATTTTCTCAAGATTTTTCTTTGGAAAATATAAATTGTATCACAAATACATCATGTTGTTCCTACCCTACACGATCTCTGCTGTATTATAAACTATAGCTCTGATTTTCCATTGATGACATACACTGAAGCAAGAAGTCGACTAATTCTTCATTGCCCCCTGATGTTTGTAATGCTTCAACAAACATATCAAAGATATTGTCCTCCTGATACAGATGTCGCAGGATCTCACCCTTTCTTTCCTCACTTAATGGACTATCACTAAGAAAGCTCTCATCTAGCACCCCATTAGTTACAAGCCATCCTAGGACAGAATCCCAATTTTGAAGTAACTCACATATTTTGTCATGGTTTTCTTCCATCACGAAATTTCCTGATATTAAACAATAAAGAAAAAGTCACTAAATGATTTGTATAAAGACTCCTCTCCTGTAGGATTTTCCCAATGCAGCTCAATTCAGAAGACAAAACAATTTTTTTTACTCTCATTAGAGTAAATTCATTGTATTAACACTGCAGGGCTAGCCTCAGCTCAATGTCAAAAAAATTACAAATACCATCGGTAAAGTAAAGAATACACAACTTCAACAATACAAACACTTTGAAATTCCACAGACTTTCACTTGAAAGTATAAGTGTTCAGTGTACTCAAAATCAAGGCTAACCCTAGCCTGCATATATGAATCTGTAGTTATGCAACGCAGTGGTATTTTATGAATTCAAGAAAAGTCTATTCAGCATTCAGAAGACAAAACAAATTTTAATTCTTATGAGAGTAAAAATTTATCGTTTTGTCTTCTGAATTGAGAAGACCAAAAAATTTAGCATTAAGCAAAAAATGAAATCCAAATTTGCAGGTTTTTGAGATATATACCACTAAGGTAAAAAAATGTGTCCCAATCTAAAAGGGGGGCTACAGCCCGGGCCCCTTGGCTTCCCTAAATCCATCCATGAAACCTAAGTATTAATGTAAAAATATAAATGAATTTGTGTATATTTTGATAACATACGACAAAACGCTTATTTCACGACGTTTCGAAACGTCGTGAAATAAGCGTTTTGTCGTATGTTATCAAAATTTGTCCAATAGCCACTCTTTTGAAAATTTGTGTATAATTATAGAAATTGAGAAATGTAACAATCAATTTAATAAACTTAAGGTTTTTAAAATAATAGGTAAGACTTAAAATAAGACTCGATATATACCTGCTCTTGAGGTTGTTTCCAGGTCAGCATCTGCATCGTAAAACTGTAACAGTAAACAAACAGGTTATTATTAGTAGTTTATATGCACAAGTGTTTGCTATTTTAAGGATATTTTAGACCTTGATAGGTTAAACTGATACTGATGTATTTTACTCGAGTTGGTTCATGGATGGGGATGGGATCTCAAGACCCTGGCCATATCTACGACAAGAATATCTTGAAAAAAACATACCCTGTTCAAGACACAACACTGTAACTTATAATACCCATATCTAAGACCCAAGGGAAATTTTGTACAGTAAATAAGGCAAATAAATTTGAAAATTTGACAAATTTAAAGGACAAGTTAATTCTTACACAAACTGGATACCATCTTTCAGCTGTATGGTTGCCTAATATCTCCTTGCCATCTTCATCTGTTGTTTTAATACAGACTTTGAACTTGGTTGGTGTCCTCAACTGAGATTTTGTTGTACACAGAAGGGAGAAGCTTATGCAGGCAGGTAGCTCAGAGTCATGGAGTCGCGATTTTTGTGGAAGTGTTCCATCTAGGCATCTTGTACTTTTGCTTTTAATTTCAGCAATTGAAACCGAAGCCTGATGTAATTAGAAAGTAGATTTAAATGATAAAGTTAAAGTTCAGTTTGAAGTTTTACAACATGGCCATGAGCTATGCTCTTTTCAATTCTTGAGTATGTATATACTTTGACACAACTGTTTGTTTTAAGGGGGTTGGGTCATGTGACCTGTTAACTCAGTCAATCACTCAGTCAATTGGTCTCCAGTAGTCCTTCCTTTCCTGTTTTCTTTCCTCTGCCTTCCCTTCGTTCAGTTTTCCTGAATTTGTCCTTCCTCTTCCCTTTTCCTAGTTGGCTTTCAGGGAAGCTAGTGCTTCTCTTCCTTGTTTAGTGTTTATCAACTTTTTCTTATTCTTATTCTTTTTTTTATTGGGGCTACCTCCCCTCACTTAGATTTACTGTTTAAATGTTGTATTATCTCTTTTTTTTCTTTTTTACTTGTTGCAATTTGTTATTCTAAGTGGAAGCCTCTTAATAATAAATAAATAGTGCACAAGTTATACATTGCTTTTACCTTGTCAGGGTCAAAAATGTAACAGCACCTATTGGCATTAACTTCCAAATTGAACTTTAAATGTCCTGGCCCACAGAATGGAACTGGGAAGGTGAAGCTGTCATCATCTGGAGGAACTTCAAGGAAGGCCACTGGCATTCCAGGAGATTTCTTGCTTTCCATAAACTCCTTTATTGTTTTGATCTGACATAATGAAATGAAAGGTTTTTTTTCTTAGAATAGAACCATGGTCCCAGCAAGGACAATGGGTAGATCTAGACATGATGAGATGATAATGATGATAATAATAATAATAATAATAATAATAATGATTATCAATAATAATGATTATTATTATGCATTTTACTCAGTATCTTAATTGTGATTTCAATCCCTGATATCGTGTGAACTGGACATGATAAATGTACTCTGTATACCTTTATTTTAAATCTTTATTTTAGCTTATGGATTTGGCAGGTAACACAAACTTGGGCTGTTTTTTCACTAGGAATTTTAACTCACCTAAAATTCCTTTAGGTGTTTATTTACCGACCAACTTTATACTAATATTTTCAGTATTGATTCTACATGAAGTGAATAGTTGAATGGTAAAATATTTTTATATGATTTGAGTGATGAATCCTGGAGATATTAATTATAATTATTATTCTCATTATTATCATTATTACTATCATTATTATTATTATCATTATCATCATTATCATCAGCATTATTATCATTATCATTATTATTATCATTATCATCATTATTATCATTATCATCATTATTATCATTATCATTATTATTATCATATTGCAATTGAAGTTCCTCATTATATTATATCAATTTTATCATATCTTCATTCATTTACCAATTCCAGATTTTGCTTTCATCGTAGGGGGGGACTTCAAAAAAGGTAAAATTTGCTAATTTCTCATCCATCCCCCCCCCCCTCCCCTCCGATAAAATTAATAATGAACGGTCCCTAAGTCTGTATTACTGCCATTTTTTTATGAGTAAAACTATAGTATACCTGTCTTTCGATTTCTGGTTCTGTGCCATATATATAGTACAAGGTGAAGTCCGTTCGTTGTACGAGCTTTTTCAGTCCAGCTTGCTTGAAAAGTATAACTTTGCAAATCCTTTCATGTTGCTCTATGGATTTAAACAATTTATCGTCATTGACAATGAGCTTGCTCATGTACACATACCTTTATTTTGCATTGATATGTTAATGGTAATTACATAAAAAAAACCTTTGTAAAACTGTTACTTATGTGGTTAACCAAAGAAAAATTACCTTGATGGAAAACTGGGTTTTGGCAGGCTCCTCCTTGTTCTTGAATGCTCAATTTGGGTTCTTCGTCCATCTTCTCCTGCGATTTCTCCTGCTTATCTCCTGAAGGTGGACTCATCCCGGTTGACTAGGGAGAAAGAATGTTACATGATTGCATCTGAGGAGATGCAGTTCATGGTTAGTTCATAAATACATAGACACATGATAGACTAATTATCAGATTAATTAATGTATCCTGGAGTCGAGTTTAAAAAAATTGAAACTATGGGAGGAAACTAAGGGAAAAACTTTGTAACAAATTAACTTACGAGTAGGAATATGAAAACCCAGGTAAATGGGGAAAGGCTTAGACACTTGTTTCTCTCTGACTCATGCTTGCTTGTTAGAATGCTTATTTATTTGCAGTAGCGCAAACTATCTGCCCTTTTTGGTAAAAAAAAAAACAAGTTGATATAAATGCTTTTAGCAGTTGCAGTGCCGGTGTTTCAAAATCTCTGACTCAATTCACTGAAGGTTTTTTTAATTACATTTGATGAAGCAGGAATACGAATGGCTTTGAAATCTAGCAAAGTCCTCGTCGTCGGCTTTGAAATGATACAAAATAAACTGGCACATAAGGCTTTAAGTTATTATGAAGTTATCTAAATTGCGATTCTATAACTTGCCGATCCCGATGGAGGATCCTAACTGCGATCCTGACTGCGATCCTAACTGCGATCCTAACTGTATCGTTATATGTAATATATATATTGATATATACTTGAAATAAATAAGTATTGAACGAATCAATAAACACGATGTTCATTAGGCTACAAGCTTAAGTGAGCCGTCTCCCAGCAAAATAGTTTCAAACTGGCCTTACAAGATTTACAGCAGCTGTAAAAAAATCCCCAAAATCAGTAATTTCAATTGAAATGTTTTATATAAAAATAAGAATAGTGACTCCTGACTTCCTTTGTTTTACAAAACAGTTTGTATACAAACAGTTATCTCTAACGGTTATGTTTTCTTCACGTGCGAATTAAGTGTTAATTTGACAATAATAGTGTTAATCGATTTCCCGTTAAATTAGAATTGAAGTGATTCTCTAGATCACGAATGCTATAAGTACCGCCGCTCTCCGACTAGTTTTAAGTCGTAGTTTTCTCTCCTTTGTGCTTGCATTGGTGGTCGCTTAAGGATGAGTCAGCTATGTCACAAGTATGATAACATATTAAAAATGTGTGATCTTTTGCTTTGAGGTTTACTCTTCGATCCTACCGTAGTTAAAATTAATATTAACATGATCCTACGCGATAAAAAGCTAATGCGCCAGCTAGATTTAAACGAGACTTCGCAAGCCCGAGACGCCGTTGTTTATCGCGATTTCCTTTGTGTGTTTTTTACAGTAAAATTCTCTTTGAGTTCTAGCACTCAGGCTAGAGAGTCATATTTTTCCTTTAAGTTTGAACGTAAGAGAAGAAAAGACCTTACTCCTGCAGGAAAGGAGCCTATTACTAGCTTATATAGTGTATAAGATCCTAGAAGGTACCGGGGAAGGCATAATATTGTACAGAAGAAATTCGTACTTACATACCTTGGCTTAGGTCAGAATATCAGGGTGGTTTGGGTTTATACATCCAATTGTTACTAAAACCAATTGCGAGAGAGTACAGCGTGGAAAGAAGCCAAGAAAATCCTTTCGTTCAAGTTTTAAAAGTGTTTTACTTGCTTGAATTTGTAGAGCTTGCTTCCACGATCGACTCTGGACAAAAATGGCTCACGTTATCCAGTGTGTAGGAGTACTAATGATGGCTTGATGTCATCTCTAGCCAATCACAGCCGTCATGAGACTGATAAAGTGAAAGTTTCCACAACGCACTTCTTTATATTTTTGCCTTTTTTGAAAATATTTTTAATCCATCTTCGTGATTAAGCTTTAGAAAAAGTTCAGATTTCAAAATGAAGGTTTTTTCATGTGAAAAAATTGATTTTCTTTTCTGTTTTAGACAGAACTGAACATTTAGGTTAGTTGCAAGTTCGGGGATTCCCCCTATTTATTCTAATGCTAGCGGTCCATACTGGGAAAGTGCAGCTAAGCACATTACAATCCTAGTACGTAATTTTCAGTGAATCCTTACTGAAATTGGAAAGTCGGGCTTGTAGCATGTTGGCAAAGGGGGGGTGCAGTTATGATGTGACTCTAGGTAGGCTCATGCACATTTTTTTTACTTTAAAACAAAGCCAAGCTAACACTTTTACCACTGCTTTCCCCTCCGTATCCTATAGAAAGTTCTAGATTTTTCTTGTCGATCATATTCTGTTCGGTGTACGCTCAAGAGATTCAGTACTTTTACTGAGGTTACTTGTGTTTTTCACGTGATTTCAAATCAATCATTTTAGGAGCTATTAATAGTCACTGAATACCGGGGGATGTATATAAGTTCTTATTGAAGAAAGCGATGCTGATTGTAATGAACTAACTGGATTTTTTATTGTAATTGTAAAACGAAGTCGTACGTGAATCCTTATTTTTATCTTCACAAGATAAAACGTCTTGATTTAAGTGTACCTAAGAATTAATTTGAACAAGGAAGTTAGATGTTTCTCAAGTGTTAGTCTACTCTTGTTTATACGGAAGGCCCCCGGAGAAGCGTACTCGCAGAAGTGGCTTTCTTGTTCTTCTTTGAACGAGTACCCAGTAATTGCAAAGGCACTTTTTAAAAATGGTTTTAGAAACAGCAACTAAACTTAAGACGGGTAAACCTCATTTGTTCGGTCAGTGGACATCAATTCAGCATATTTTTCGAATTATTTTTAATATTGAAATTTTGATATAGCAGTTAGGGTACGAGTGGGATCCGGCATACATTGAAATGGCTTCCCATCAGAAGTAACATTGAAATGGCTTCCCATTCCAATAGATACGGTAAGGCTACAGTACGGCTACGAATTTACCATATCGTTTTCCAGTCATACGAAACCTGCTCTAACGTTGGTTGTTTTTGGAGGAGGGATTGCCTTGTTCAGTTTATAGTCGCCTCGTCATGTGTATTTACACTTCCTGCTGTTTGACAGACTTGGGTACGCGTGATTGGTTGACATCGGCAAGCGAGCCAATTGACGTTCGAACAGCCCGAGAGGTCAAACCGTACGTGTCGCAAGATATGCAACTAAGCACTTTCGTCTATAAATGTTAAGGTGTATCTATAACTGAGTCTTTCGGTCGATAATGTAATAGCCAACATAGGTAAGTTTCAAACTCTTTTCGATTTAATGCAAAATATTTTATTATGGGTTACCTATTAATTTGTTTTTCGACCCACTTGGGTTCTACAAAATGCAGTTGTCTGTTTGTCACTCGTGTAGAATCGATTACTGATTTTTAGTTTATATTTCGTCAGAAGCTCAAAAAGTCCTTGTTTCACGAGTTTTAGCACTTAAGAAGCCAGTAGTCGAATTCCATGATCGAAATGAAATTTATAAATTAATTTTTGTGGAGGGATGACAACTGGAGAACCGAAGAAAAACCCTCAAAGCACAAGACACCGAGCCCGGGGGGACATGCTCGGCTATTATTTCACCATCGAATTTGCAGCTTTAGCAGTATTGAGTAAGGAAATATTTGGAATCTGTTAATCATAGCGCGCAAAATATAAACCAATCAAATCTTGAGACACATACTCGTCATGCCGTGTCTGCTTTCGCTATGATAATGAACATTTGAATAATAGAGAATGACAAGCAGCTGTCTGAACTTTGAACCATAGAACTTGTAAGCGACTTTCAATGATGGAACAGTGGTGATAACAATTTTTTTCTTGGTCCAGTCTGTATTCCTCATTCAGCTCCTCGTGAACGAATCGGTGTTTCTCTGCTTTGCTGTTGATGTTCACGCAGCTTGTGGTTTTGACCATTAAGGGCGCGAAATTTTCTATCAAAGCGAATTAGCATATTAAAGGTGAAGTTGACTATGCTGGAGATATTTGGTTAGTCCGTACTTTCGAACTCTTTATTTCAGGGTGAAGTGGAGTATAGAAGATCGCACACTGATACGAAGAAGATGGAGGTGTTTGCCATGTTTATAGTGGTTTTTCTTCTCGTTGAAGTTTGCGAGCCAAAGGTTCGTGCATGTTGTATGTTGTCTCTTGATTAGTTAATATGAAAAGCTAGTGATCCTACACCTTATCCATAATGATATCTAAATAAAAACTCGTGGTAATCAAAATGAAAACAAGCCAGTTGTCCCAAAGTATTCAGCTCTTAATTTTAAGAAGATTGTGGACGGTTTTGTTGCATTAATTGAAATTTATGTGGCTCATATGCAAATGATGTCAGCAGAGAAGAAAATATACCGGGTTCGAAAATATATGCCCACCAGTGTAGTTTGGCTGATTGCACTGATTCACCTCGCCCGTTTCGGGGTTGGTATGCAATTAACGTACAAGGCAAACTAATTGAAATAGATGCATATGAACAAAAACAGTGGAAAGAATGAGGGAACAAAATGAATATCATTCACTGAATTAGGTGAATATTTGCTTCTGTTTGGTTGGAATGTACAAAATGTAAGTTGGTCAAAAAGCCTTCCTTGCTGCGGTTTCGAATTGTTGGCCTTTAATTAGAATTCATTTGCCACTGCCTTAAAAGTACGATCACGTTACTTGTAGCTCTAAAATCACAATTTATCTTTTTTCCAGGCGATTGTCGCAAGTCCAGGTAACTGTGGTCCAGATAGTAACACAGTGGTTGGAAATGACACCATATGCTTTCCGTGCCCTTCTTGTCCAGCCGGCCTTGGACCCTCCATTCAGTGTGGTTCATCAGTACAGAAAGGTGAAATCAATATCATGTGTATACCCTGCCCGAAAAGGACCTACTCTGATTCCTATTCACGTTCTTCCTGTAAACCTTGCAAACAATGCCAACGAGGATCAATAGTAAGGCGTAAATGTACATCGACAACAAACACCGAGTGTGTACCAAGAAAGTCTTACTGTAAACTAGGATTTTACTTCTCAGAAATCATCTTCGCTTGCCTTCCATGTTCTCGTTGCTGTGGCGACAGCAACGACATCAAGATCGACGAATGTGCAACACAGGGATCCCAAAGCAAAAAACTCTGCAGTATCCATAGTATTCACCGTTGTTCGAAAGACTTCGATGATGAAAATACAACAACTCAAAGCGTTCAAAAACGAATTGCTTATTCCTCAAACACCGATATTACAACTACATCACCTACGGCCGTTAGTAACATATATGACATATCTATCAGAAATAAAAATACAAGTTTAAGAAATGTTGAATCAAAAGAATTGAGTCTAGTACCTATTTCGTTAGTAATTTCTTTATGTGTTTTAATGATCCTCATAATAATAGCTCTTAAAATCAAACGTACAAAGAAAAACTCAGGAGTGCGATGCTTTCCCAAAATGAGGCTATCAAAAAGTAAAAACATTCCTGATAGGTGTAAAAGTGACCAATCAGATGAACTAGAAGATTTTGCAAACAATGACATCAGTAGCTGTACATATTCATTCAGATGTGGTGTTCTCATAGAATACGATCCAGACTGCAAACAAGATCGATACAAGAACCTGATAGTCGAAACTTTGAACGAAAACCATGTAAATAGCCAATTCAAAAGCATCAAGACTGGGCAAATATTTCTAAGTCCAATATATAGATTTTATTCGAAAGGAGAAAAATTCGAAAACAAAGTGAAAATAATTCTGCCTCACAGCGCTCTCTGGAGTTCCGAACACAAGAACTGGGAAATTGAAATTCTATGCATGGATGAAAGAAAAGAAAAAGAAACAAAATGGGAAAAAATAACTGATGGTTTGGAAGTAAACTGGAAAGATGTAAGCTTTTATACTGACACACTGCTTACTTACGCTGTTGTTGGGAAGCCACTGAAAGGTGCGAAGAAGAGGATGCAGTTTGTGTTGTTCACCACGACTGAGATGATAAGTGACCTGTTTGAAGTGTGTATCCACCTTCTTGACGATAATGAATCTTCATTTCAAGTATGTATCTTACGCTACCTGCACATTAGATAAGAAACGTGTTGAAAATTGTTTGGTAAAAAAAGGAATAAGATCCAAATAGTGGTTCTTATCAGTCCATGTGTGCAATCGTCTTTCTCTGCCACTTTCACGAAAGGCGCAACGAAATTGCGCAACGAAAGACGCAACGAAAGACGCAACGAAATTGCGCAACGAAAGACGCAACGAAAGATGCAACGAAAGACGCAACGAAATTGCGCAACGAAAGACGCAACGAAATAGCGCAACGAAAGATGCAACGAAATTGCACAACGAAAGACGCAATGAAATTGCGCAACGAAAGACGCAACGAAAGACGCAATGAAAGGCGCAACGAAAGTGGAAACAAATAAGAGCAACAAAAGTGCGCAACGAAATGCGCAATCAAAGGCGCATCGAAATTGTGCATCGAAAGACGCAATGAAAGTGCGCAACAAAAGTGACAACCGTAAAATTCAATGAACCATTTTAATATTGCTGTTTCAGAACGTCTTGAAAGAAAACTCCTTAAAGGGCTTTACAATGCTTGGCTCTTTCTACGCTGCATTTGTTGACTGTTACAGTTCAGTTGACTTCAACCTCAATGTCGAGGGTTTGTTGGATGGTTGGAAACTGGCTCGCTTGAACCAAAAGGTAAGGTTTCCTTTAATTTGTATCATTTTCTCGTTTGGGATTATAGTAATTAATCTTCTACCGCTACGCCACCCTTGGAAATTTGGTTGCAAAGGGTTTTGGGATCTTTAGTCGAAAGGAAAATATCTACGCATGCTCTTAGTATATAACACCGCATTCTTCTTCCAAAGGCTGCGTTTTTCTAGATAAGTACCCGGAATGTAGTTAAAATCAAATCAATTTTCACAACAGTTTACTAAAACATGATTTGTATTTTGCAGACCATTTCCAGCTCTGTGTGCAAGGAGTCATACTTCTCCATACCGAGCTTTCAAGCTGCGTTTCGTCGCGTCAAGAGACGTGCTGATAAATTCAGCTGTAAATTTAGAATAAACGTCGCAGAAAATGAAATCATCATCCCAGCCTTCACTTTCGTGCCAGAGGTACGTCAGACGGTCTTGTCACTCTCACCCGCATTAGATTTGAGTGTGTAAATAATGCTTTCCTTTTTCTTTTAGGAAGAGCTGTGCGTCGTGGTTGATGTTCATGACCAAGGTGAGTTAGTTAAGGGTGCGGACGGGTGTACAGTCGGATTCCAGGATGTGCCTTCTAGTATTTTACACACTTGCTGGAAGACGTTAAGGGGAGGAGAAGGGGGAGGGGAGTTGGCAAGGGACTGGCCATGGAGAGGAACGCACTGTTCCCCCAGGATATGGTTTAAGTTCTACATGCAACCCAGCTAAATCCAAATCAGCCTTCATATTTTATCTATACCCTTGGGCTGATCCCAAAAAAGGTAGAAATTGATCGAAATAGACTGATTTTAGTTCAGTTGTGCAGAGGGAGGAAACGCTTGAATCAATTAAGAGAGAGACCTAACAAACTCTACCCTCGTGTGATGCAGAGTCCAGGGATCAGATCTGAGACCCCAGAGGTCCGGAAAGGCTTTGGGTTTCACCTAGTTTGGAGCCTGTAGCTCTTTACTGATTTCCCAACCAACGCTGTGACACAACAGCCAAAGCTTATTAGATTCCTTCTTTTTACTTTACAGATCATGATACATCTGTCATCAAAGAGAAGAAATCTTTTTTCAAAGATCTGCATTACGATACAAAATATGTAGCGGGTCGCATGCTTGACGTGTCTGTCAAGGGACAAGGCGCCTGGCGTCAGCTTGGACGTCACTTCGGCCTGACTGATGACGAAGTAGAGCAGTTTTCAGTAGAGTACAGAACCCTCGAAGGCAGTCCAAGTAGGGCCTTGTTTGATTATCTCTCCAATACCCAACCTAACATTACTGTTGGGGAGTTTGCAAAGTGTCTGGAGAGTCTGGGACGGGAGGACGTGATGGCGGTATTGTATAAGCACCTTAAGGCTAAGAAGCCATTGAACAATATTGTTTAAAGCTGTTTCAGTGGATTCAACAGTGGTTTCACATGGTGGGTCTTTTTCCACTGAGCTCCAATCGGCGGAGAGAACGAATAAGAACTCAACTCAACTCATAACGACACCGAGTCGAGTCTGGGAATCGAATCCGGGTCGCACTGGTTAGAGGGGAGCGCTTACGAGCTTCAGTTGGAATATATAAATATATATGTCACGGATTTTAATTCCAAGTCACTCATCTTGCAAGGTAATTTTGAATAAATAGCTTTAATCAGGCGTCTGCACGGGTATAGAAGGACCATATTGAAAGGACTGAGACTGAACGTCTCGCACACGCTTTCGTATCGTCAAGACTTGACCATTTTAACAGTATTCTATATGGCCTTCCTGACCACCAAATCAAGAAATTACAGAGCATCCAAAATACTGCTGAAAGGATTGTTACAAGAACAAAACCCACACTGAGAACACATTAGCCCAGTTCTTCGAGAGCTACACTGACTACCAATTAAAGAGCGGATAATTTTTAAAATGTTGCTGACTACCTTCAAGGCTCTTCAATTCATGGCTCTGCTCCTGCTTATGTCTCCGTGCTTCTACAAGAATACAAGCCTGCACGCTCACTGAGATCATCTAAACAAAGCTTGCTGTCGGTTCCTCTTACCTTCACTTCGAATTATGGTGACCGCGCTTTCTCAGTTGCTGGCCCTACATTATGGAACTCATTACAAGACACTATCAGCAAATCTAACAATCTTACCGAATTGAAATCGTTACTGAAAACTCTACTTTTTCAATCAGTATACTCTTAATTTTTAAACTACCAACTATAAGCGCTGTTTATTATTATTTTGATTATTATTACAGATACAAAAACGTCTCAGAATGCTCAGCAGATCAACACATTGTAAATCTAGCCGGTTTTGGTTTCGAGAATCTTTAATGATAAAATTTTTGTATAGTAAAGCTATTTTTTCAAATCGCGCGCGCTGAAACTTCACCAGAAGATTAGACTAAACAAGCTGGGAAAAAATGAGTGCTGAAGAAAGTTTCAAAGAAAATTAATTTGTGGAACGTCCTATTTCATAGTAGATAGTATCGTCTTATTTTTCATGAAAAATCAAGGGGGAAGTTTTACAGTCAAACCAGGGAGGTGGGAGGGAGATGGAGATGAAACTGAATAAATTAGCGCGTTTTCACACCTTGATGTTCCGTACGCTTCATCGATAATCGTATTTCGTAAACTTGAGTAGTTATCTGATTAACATATACGGTAACCATAGAAACAGTCGGAATCAGAAATGATTTCAAACACTAGAAAGAAATATGTGTGCTTCGAACACAGGCGCCATTGTTGTTATACGAACAAGCCAAAATATGCCTAACTTCTTTGGCTGAAAACGGTACGATTTCCACTTTGGTAAGAAAATTTATGGATTGTCTGGTAGACAACAATACTATAAGTCTCAAGATTTCTTAATTTTAAGGCAATCGAACTATTTGGAAGCGAGAACACTAAAAAGAAATACATCCTAATATGCGCTTGTCGCAAAGCCGTCAATAAACCAGCCCGGGAGCTGTCTTGTCCATTAACTAGCTAAAAACATCATTTATCAACACAGATTTCGTACAAATATTTTGCCTTATCTTCAAAATTGTGTTGTTGCTGTATATCTTGCTTTGTGTATACTTTTCATGGACAATTTTCGAATAATCTATGTAATCGTAGATACCCGACTCAACATTTGCACATTCAAACTTTGGCGCTTGACCGTACGGAACATCTGTTTTGGAAGAGGTGGCTCTTAGCCAATCAGAACGCTCCATTGTCGATAATTTATTCAGTTTCATCTCCATCTCCCTCCCACCTCCCTGGTCAAACTAATAAAACCGTGAACACCTAACATTAGTATGGAAGGTTTATTAGTATTGTTTTCTAACTAATCACATGCGAGAACTACTAGCTGCCAAAGATCGTTATCAAGAAATTAGCTTTTAAACGGTATGAATTTGTTTATAAGAAAAAATATTTGAATCTCAAAGCTATTCCTGGTTTGTCTAAAGTATACGTGCATAAAAACAATATGTATTTCTGTATGTAAAAACTCATACGTTGAAAATGATCTGTCTAGACAAACAACCTTTTATTAGTGCCTTATGATCTGTCTTAGGGGACCCTGGTAGGTTAGGGTTTGTTTGCCGAAAATGGACGCTGTCTACCCCTGTTAGGGTTTTAAAAAGCTAACCAGCATACAATTCGAGCGTAAGACGCATTACGGCAACCATCACAAGCCAAACTACAGAGTCAGAGGTGAATTTATTATGGAAGAAAATATCTTCTAGCATTCACGTTTTAGAAAGAATGCTACTTTGAGCGTACTGGAGAGAAGCATTGGCATGTGTACTTTGATTCTGTCGCGAAATTATGGCCGTAGCTTAATTTTTCTTGGATTTATTGAGACCGAGTAGAGTTTGGGGTCGCCATGAGTGTGCAGCCTTTGCATTTTCTTTAGTAGAAAGTAAAAACACTCCCATATGGCTTCAAAATCGACCAGACATCAAAACATTTACCAAGCTATCAAGGTAAGTCATTTTTATTCATAAAAAGTACCAATTTTAGATATTACAAAATATTACCGTAAATATTCATCACAACACTAGAGAACAAGAGCTTGGGCTGCCTGTGATACGTGCAATCAACTGTATGTACCAAGGGAAGTGTAGTTTTTATTTGCATGGAAAACAAAGGCGCGCGCGAAAAAAAATGTTCTGTTGCATTTTTTACGGATTTTTTTGCTCGTTCGTATTATAGAGGACATTATCTTAACCTGGAATTAAAAAGTAATTAAACGCGATTTTTTTTTCGATTTTATTTTCACCTTTTACTTTTATCTAAATTGGGCTCCCTGTGTAACTACCCGTGATTTTATACCATAATTAGCAGCATTAGCGCCTAACCCAATGCCAGAAGCCCTAGTCTCAAAAACTAGGGTCCGAATTTACGTTACATGAATACTTTCTATTTGTTGTTATCTTTACACCGAATCAGTCTTTACTATTCTATATGCTACAGTCAGTCCCATTTATATTTAAGTGAGTAGCAAGCAAGCTAAGTTCATAGCAGAAGTACATAACTACCGCCACTTCTATGCTTTGGGGCACAGTTCCTCATAAAGTTCAATCAGCCTTTCATACTCTTTTTTCAAATTTTCTTTTGAATCTTGGAACTCTCTAGCTAGGTCACTGCCATTTTGTATGTGGTGTACGCCTTGAATGACATCAATGACTCCACCAATCACTCCAAGAACTGCAAATGAACGTGCCAGAACTTTTGCACTTGTTGTTCCAGCAGCCACGATTACTTTGCCCAAAACTGGAATCGTTAATCCTGGTGCGGCGACGTGTGTAGCAAGGCCGAGTTGAGCCCCTCTCATCATATAAAAACCTGCCTGAATAAATTCGACTAACGCCTTTATTTCTCGGGCGTGCACGTGCTTCACGTTTTTCAAACCTTTGTACATGTTGAACAAACCTAACGCTGTCTCACTTTCCAGCATATTTTAAGATATTGTATGCAGTTTCTGCATTACCCACTCCCTCATTTGTTTTAAGAAATGTGCTTGCATCTTTTACTTTGCCAACATAATCATCAAGGAACAACATCAAAAGGGATAAAAGCGACAAATATGTCGTTCAAGTTAAGAGTTTTGAAGTACAGCTTGCCGTGAACGAGTCGCCAGTGATCAGACCATGTGCTTTGGATATTATTCCCTCCTGTAGCTTGAAGAATTTCGCTGCTATTTTCTTTGAATGGTGAATTATCTGAAGATTTTATTATTTCAAGACTGGATTGACAACTTAGGATCAATTAACTTGTGATAAATAGCTGAATTCGTCTCTCTACAACTACTCGACAGTTTGCCGGTAAGATTTGATCTTAACTATTTTCAAAACAAAAAACGAGCCTCTACTCGCTGTGTTTTTTCGCTAAACGGAAAGAAATTTGCTTTAAAACTATTGTTAGCTGTTTTCTACATATCGTACAATTATTGTAGATGTGGTGTTGAATATATTTTTCGAGAAGACCACAGAAGACAACAGGTAGTAAAACGAGAACATTCAAAACTCCAACTCAAATTGTTTGGCGAAAACTAGGAAGAAAAAACGACTATCTACTACAAAACATGATTTATTACGTCTTGAATTTGTCTAGTTATCATAATTTGAGGCCTTCCTATGTGTGTATTAAACAGTTTCCTGAAATTTTTGCATTTTAATCTATAAAACACTGATTTTTTTGGGAATTTCACTCATTTCACTGGGGAAATTTGCCGCTTTTGGCCGTGTTTCCATAGCGACCTAAGGAGTACCGCGGGAGTACCAATTAACGCTCTAATTGTACTCCTCTAGACCAATCAGAATCGAGTAATTTTGTTGTGCGTACTATAAATAATCTAACAAATGGAAACAGAAAATAAAGATACTTCTCCCCTTCAAGTTCTGCATTACCCTCTACATTTTCGGTACAGGGACCGCGGATAGTATTTGTGATTGGGTGGGCTAACGACCGCCGATCGAAGACAGGAAAATGTAGTTGGGGTTTGGGGGCATGCTCCCCAAAAACATTTTTAGAATTTCGGAAAATGTGATTTCCAGTGTTCTAAGGGGGCGTTTGCAACATATTTATTGTATTAAAGTTACGATAGTTGTAAAATGAGTCGTGATACAATCTTAGCCCCACCACTTTTTCCCATGCTAGTCCCGACAGGGGGGGGGGGGGGGTACTTCGGGGCGTTTCATACGGGGATGCTGCGCCCGGACTCTCGACCCCTTACCGTTTTATGTACCAAATTTCAGCAAAAAGTTATCCCTTTCATATACGTTTTTGCCTGAAAAGGTACCCCTTTCATACACCGGCCAAAATTCACAAATTCCCACCCCTTTTCTATACCTGCGGCCTGAAAAAGTACCCCTTGCGGGCGGATCATCCCCGTGTAGTCCATTATAGGGAGTACTCCCCCCCCCGGATACTAGTCTCTTATATAACCCCACCACTTTTTAGGGTACTAAACGGATACAAACTCGCCGTTCGCCCCTTCAACCTTTTTTTTTTTTTAAAGTTCAGTGTAGTAATAATAATACGCATGTCGTAGCATGTTTTGCAAATTCAAATCGGTCGTTTTAAAGTTTTATCTTCAGTTTATGTTTTGTACCGCCAGAAAGAGTTTGTGTCCTTCCAGTTACTGATTTTGTGTGCATTTAATTTTATCACTTATATGATATCATTTGTACTAGTTTATAGGTTATATTATTTTCTTTTTTCCTTACTGTATACTATTGAACACTGAAAATTTTCAGCTTAATTTTAGGCTTGCTAACAATATTTTTGAACTTGCTACGGCTGTGTTATAAAACTGTATCTGGTTTTATGTTTCTAAATATATGGCCCGATAAAAATCTAAAAGACAACTTTTTAGTGCTTAATGGTCTTTTTATTTTAATTTACAATTGATTATGTGCTATAATTCGTTCAGCACGTGTTGCTGGGTTAGCAAGAATAAAGGCAAAAATATTCCATTTCATAACAAGAACTAGGTGAAGTCTGTCCAGACATCAGGCAGTCAGTCAGCTTGTTGCCACATGTTATTTTACAGTATTGGCTAGGCGGTCTGCCAGCAACTTCATTCAACGCAGCCATTAAACAAATGGCTACCACGAGACAAAACGCTGCAAATCTCATCTAAAAAAATGATAAAAATAAACTGTTCTTAGCAAATCAATGTGATTGGGTGAATCATTTAATATATATCAGAGAAAAGGCAAGAATACTCCAGTTTCACATTCGGTGGAAACCGCTGTTTTTGAAGACCACAGACTCATTTGTACAGGCTTAGTCTCGCTTATAAGTCATCTATTCAAAGACACCATTAAAAGTCCGTGGGATTGGTATTATTCAACTTGCACATTCTTTACATTACAGTTGGCTGTTGCTAATGATTTGCATAAGTCAACCGTAATGTAAAGAATGTGTAAGTTGAACAATACCAATGCTTTGAAATCCCACGGACTTTTAATGATGTCGTTGAATAGCTGACTTATAAGCGAGGCTAAGCCTGTACAAATGAGTCTGTGGTCTTCAAAAACAGCGGTTTCCATCGAATGTGAAACTGGAGTATTTCATCTTTATTTAACAAATTTTATAGAATTTTTTTTTGACGTCACATCCCGGCACGCATGAGCTCTTTTCTGGCCGCCAAAATGTCATCTATTTATCTCTGGAAGGACGGCGAATAGCTGCAGGGACCACCCCCGCTAGGATATCATTGCTAAGGGGACTGGTAACGAGACTGGTCTCACCGGGAGAGCGGGACTGAGTTTAGGGGCGCACTTAAAATTCCCGCCTTTTTTACCGCCAAAGATGTTTTTTTTTTGGTGGGATTCCTTTGTTACCAGTCTTCCTATCAAATAAAATCGTATACACTATCACAGGTAGCCCAGTATATAGAAGGAAAATTATAAGAAACTGATACGAATACTGAACAGATAACGCTAACGTTAGCAGCTGTCACGCGTGATAAAGAAGACGCGTGATCGATCGATGACACATCAACCTTTTATCCTCCGAGCGATAACGACTATGACAAACCAAGATAAGATAATACGAGAATAATTATGATAATTATGATAATGATATCAGATCATCTAATATCTCTAATTAAGGGGAAGTTAACTAGCCAGAACAAGATCGTTAATGGATTATTTCTGGCAAATTAAGGAAACAGAGTAAAAAAAAGAAGAAGCCACTAGCTGTTCGAATCTACAAAATATATGTCAAACCGGCCATTGGCTGAC
Source organism: Anthopleura sola (assembly GCA_023349425.1). Lineage (NCBI taxonomy): Eukaryota > Metazoa > Cnidaria > Anthozoa > Actiniaria > Actiniidae > Anthopleura > Anthopleura sola. The sequence goes on along the minus strand of JALHLI010000018.1, from coordinate 3,164,420 downwards.
AATGTCTATGTATCTAAGGCCAGGTTTAGACGTCGAATTTCACATGTGCCGAATCTAATGCAAATGAACTCAAACAATAGGTTTTTCTCATTTGCATTAGATTCGGCACATGTGAAATTCGGCGTCTAAACCGGGCTTAACCAATCAGATTGCAAGTAGACTGGGAATTAAGGTTGCAGTTGATACCCGGAACAAGCAATGATCGAAAATTTCACACGCCCTTTTTGGAATCGTTGCTCACACGAAAAAGGAAAGCCGTTTCTAACTTCAGTCGAATCTTTTTATTTACTGAGGCCAAAAATGGATTAACTTATATATATATAGTACATATTAATCCTTTGTTTAAGCAGAATGAGAAAAAATATATATGTATATGTAAACAAAGTCTAATTGCTAAAAATGGTATTATAATTTTTTACCTTGCTTGTTCTATTTTACAACTTACAAAGAAGATAATCATTAGAGATTATCTACTGTAGGATGAGAGAGAAAGAGAGAGAGAAAGAGAGAGAGAGAGAGAGAGAGAGAGAGAGAGAGAGAGAGAGAGAGAGAGAGAGAGAGAGAGAGAGAGAAAGAGAGAGAGAGCGAGAGGTTCAAAATTACCTTTTTCACTGATAGTATTCCTAGCTTCAATACTTGACGCTCGTTCGGCTTTCCTTAAGTTCACAACCAACTAGTGATGACTTGTCGTGGCTTTATATCATACAGGTTGTTGGACACACCTTGCCATTGTCTTGAAATCAGGGGGGACATGAGGTCCTTTAATAGTCTCTTAATACCTAATTCAGTTTAACTTGTCACAATAAATGAGTAATGTTTTAGAAGTTATGAGGGGAAGAAACCCAGTCGGCTGTTAGAGGAACTCCCAAAATTACCGCACGTGGTAACTGTAAGGGAAAATAACTGAGAATATATATGCCTCAAAGATGAAAAGCGAGCAGGTTATGGTGGCCCAAGTGTGAGTCAGTCGTGGACCCCTGATAGGGAAGGGATGGCTATCTTTGTTGAAAATTATTTGCTATAAAATAAACTTCTATTGAGGAAGACATCGAAAAAATATGTTTGGGGAAACTATATCAAGATAAATAAATTAAAATTGTCCATTTGGTAAGCGACGATATAGGTTTGTTCTCAGGGCTTGATTTGGATTGAAGTCCTGTCACAGTGGGGAAAAATGTTTTAATTTCTCATTAAATATGAAATTGCCTTTATCATTAACTTCATTTCATTTTCTCGCAAGATGATAAATGACGGGAAATTCAAAGAAAAGTTACAGCTTAATTTGAAATTAGTCTCTGTTTTTTATTAGTTTTCAAGGTCGTCGTTCAGACTTTTCGGCTGCATATTTGTTCTCATTCTTTTTTGGTATTAACTTGTCTGGATATTTTCTTTGACATTTTTTAGCCGATATTAAGTCCTTTTTATACTCAAGAAAATCGTCGAGTGAAAACAAGTCAAACACGAAAAACGCAAAGTACTGAAGACAAATGAATCATAAGTGTTTTTTTAGAAAACATGAGCAGCCGAGCAGAATGTGGTGGATTGTAAGAGCCGGCAAACGAATACAGTTAGTTTACTAGTAAATTAATAATTATACTATTTCCTTGAGCCTGGTCAGGGGGATTGGAATTAAGGTTTTAGACTACTTTTCTATGATTTTTGACGGCAAGAAAGGTCGAAACAATTTAAGAATTGAAAATTTTCCTTGCTCTCTTCATAGCTTATTATGATGGAGTTCCTGTGGATTTGGCGGGAACTTTTCGTCTGCTGTCAGAAAAAGTTGTTTGAAAAACTGAATTGTGAAAACCAAACTCGCTCAGCCGCAAAAACCATGCAGGCATTTTTTAACCGGGGACTGAGAAGCGCCGTGGCTTTGTTAGTAACCTCTGTTTTGACATCAGATGTAATTAGTATAGAATTTCTCTCAAGCTGGGTATTTACAGGACAGTTTTGTTCGTCGGAAACATGATAACCTAAGGAGGATGAGAAAAAAATACAAAGCCTTTTTGGGATGTATCCGCTGTTTAACATCGATTCATTGATATGGCGCTAATTAAGGATCCGGCACCATCTATCTGCAGATGTTCCTCTACACTTCTCCATCCCCTATAAACATAGTACTAGTGTTTCTTTCGAGAGCTGCTTACCTTTCTCTGCAATATGTATTCTGTCCTGAAAAAATTCATTTTCATTTCAAAGATGTTTTTATTTTTGTGCTCTAAAACACTTAATTTTGACTATATTTGCTACAACATGTGGGATCCCTCACGCTTCGGTACGTTAACCATACGCATGCACAAAAGCGAAACAGTTTTTTTAAAGCTGCTAATCCATCCGAATCTTGTCACGTATTAATACTGAGGGATTTTCCTTGCGGACACTAGACCAAAGACTCATATTTTCTTTATTCGTTCAACCTCAGACTCAATGTTGTTTCATCTCACCTGTTGAGCACTTTGTCGTTTATCCTAATTGGTCACACTTTTATTCCATTAGATGCGGAAAAGCCCGTCAAACTAACCTCCATCGAGTCGTCTTCTGGAACGATCTAATTAGAGCGACAGCTGAAAGACCTTGTCGAATTAAAGCGACAATTTGTATCGAGTTTATAGTCTTTCCTATCTGTCCGCCAGTTTTCTTAGTCTTCTTTTTTGTGTCCACGAACGAAGCCACTAGTGAATGGTTAGAGTTCGAAAGCCATAATGATCCACAGAAATTGCATTAAAAACGAACTTAAACAGCCTCGATCAGAACAAAGTCAGTTAAACATATACATTATCTTCGTCATAGCTTTATTCATTTCCTTCTACACCGTTCAGTTTCCTTATCATTCTAGCTCATCTGTTCTTGATAAGATCTTAACTCCCAATCTTGTCAGTATAAAAGCCTGTCCCAAAGTGTTTGAACAAGTGTTCAATTTATCTTACCGCCGCGTCGTCCTTAAAGCTTGCGATAGAAAACCTACAGCCGTAAGTGTTCTTTTTTTCTCAATCATATCTCACTATAAATATAACTTGTGATTATGACAAGCAATTGTTTTCACAATTTGTAGACAAAATAATGCATTTCAATGAATTTAAACAAAGATTAAGTTTCTTTATTGTCTATATAATGAATCCAATAAATAACTCTTGAAAGCGTAATTTGATTAATTTTATTTTCGTCAATTTTTCATTTCTTTGTTGCAAAAAGAAAACTTCGGTACTTAAAAAGTCAAAAAGTAGGATGGCTTTTGGTATAATACAGGAGTTGTTTTGTAAAGGAATAAGAATGAAAACTAGCACACCAATTTTAAGGGATTAGGGAACCAGGAATAAAACATTACCAACCTTGTAATGAATAAACCTTCGCTTCTCTCCTAATCAGGAGGCGACGCCCTGCTTCAGTTCGCTTGATGGCTCGTCACTGAATATCATTTGCTTGGAAAGAATTAGATAGTTCTAGAGGTGTTTAATCAAATATATCACTATAATTCTAATGAATCATATCAATTCAAGAGCAATTCTTCGGTTGGAATTTATAACAAAATATAGTAAACAAGACACCATTATTTTCTTTCTGGCTCAAAAATTAATTATTAAAAACGTGAAACAGGAACAAATAAACAGTTCAGTCGTTCGAAAGAAAAACTGTCTAAAGAATTAGTACTGAGAACTCGACAACAAGTTGTTGATGCTCAGGGATGAAGAAATTTTATGAAGAAAAAAATACAGTTCGTTAAAATATTTCAAAAGTCTTCTATTATGTAAGTATTTAGTTTTTACTTTTTAAAATATCAAGGACGTTTTTAAATCTCTTTTAAAAGCATTTTTGCTCTTTACAGATACCCATCGTCCATGATGAACCACCCTGTAAAGATCGTCCTCTTTCTTGGTTTTGCTCTATTGTTAGCATTCCCGGATGTGCAGGCGCGTCCTTCACAACAAAACCACAAGTGCATCAACACTTGTGGAAATGAAGCCATCAGGAGCTGCCGCTATTGCGAAGAAATACTTCGAACAACAAGAGCTTGTGATGAAAAATGCAGATATCCGTTCTTTACTAGCTGTATTATGAGTAACTGCATGTGAAACTGAGCTGAGTTTTTGTAAAAAGTAGTTTTCGCTTAAGCTACATTAAAAAAAATGTATTCCTAATGTAAAACGCATGGGTTAAAACTTGAAAGAGAATGACGTTTATGGCTAAAATAACTATAAAATATTAAAGTCCAGTTCTTTTGTTTTGTTCTCCAAATTGAGCTGCTTTGACGTCAGGTGAAAGGGGTCCAATAGCATACAGGGAACATGCGATTTAGCGGGTTGGATATTATGCTAAATATAGTCCTTCGCTCTTGTCTTTTCGTCCCCTAAACCTCTCACTGCCAATGATTCAGCCTTGAGGTAACTTTACACTGAATAAAAGTTATGGGTTTTATCACAAAATCGTTTATTCTTCGAACAAACATGTTTCCCTAATATAGGTTATTACAACTGACAAGACATCAGGGACCGCGGAGCAGGGGAGGGGGGGGGGGGGTTGGGGGGCCCGTTAGCCCCCCCCCCCCTATCAAAATTACGCTCCGCGGTCCCTGGACATGAGATGAGATGCATATGAGATGAGATGCATCAGCACTGGTTTCCAATAGGGGCGTGTGTCGCAAATATTTACACATACACCTATTTCAAAAAAGGTTGTCGTAGCAGGAAGCAACAAGCAACTGCACAAGACGACAAAGAACATCTGTATTTTACTCCTTATTCATAATTTAGACACGATTATTTTAGTCGTTTTGTAATGGTAGGCTGCAATTCTTTCGTTTCTTTAAGTGTTGCCCTGAACCTTCAGCATTATTTGCATCTGGTCGTGGCTTGTTGCTTATTGGCTGCGACAAACTTTATTGAACTGAAATACACGCATCAAGAGTTCCGCGCTGCTGCTTAATGCGCATGCTCAGGGAATTAAAAAGTGGGATGGTATTTTGTATAATATGCAATTTTTCGGTATATTTGATTCAGACAGAGGAATAAAATTCGAGGCGTAATGACAGGTGGCCTAAAATAAAAAGGTATTATACAACAAAAGTAAAAGGGTCCATAGGTATGGTTAAAAAAGACTATGTACGAGATGACCGGCTTTGCCTCTCCTCGAGCTCTGATTCCTGTGGAAAAGAAATGCCTAAGTCATGGTAAGGGCATGTCAGTTTAACCTTGATCTGAACATTTTTAATCAATTATTCCATTGTCGGAGCACCATCGTGCAGCAAGTTTTTGTAACTATTATTGCATCAACGAGCATGAACACTGTTGTTCGGACGATCTTTTCCTCCTTTTTTATAATATAAGCCCCCTCGGTTTGCTTCCATTATAAGCCCCCTTCCCAATTTATGTCATCAAATTCACAAATTAATAAGGTTTCTAGAGCTAGTATCACAGAGTAATTTCCTTCTAGATCGAATTAGAATTTAAAGTTGATTTTTGCGGAGGGAGGAAAACCGGAGAACCCGGGAAAAAACCTTCGAATCACAGGAGAGAACCAATTAATAAACTATATTCTCACATACGTCACCAAGCCCGGCGGGACTCGAACCCGAGTTACATTGGTGAGAGGCGAGTCCTACCGCTACGCCAACCCATGCTTATATGGCATATATGGCAGCCCGGACCCCCTTTTTTAACAGCCCCCTTGGACATGATAATGAATAATGAATGATCCCTAATATACTAAAAATGTACTTACCTAAGAATTGCGAATAAACTAAAAAAAAAAAAAGAGAATATGAATATTAATAATTACTTAGTCTGAATATGATATGTAAACAAGAAAGCCTGAGCTGAATCAGGAATCCCATGATAAAATAGTACAGGCTGCGCGCGGAGCTAAAATAGATTTTCAAATAATTATCATGGGGCACGGAGATGTGCTATCTTATATATAGAGGATATTACATGGTTGCGCGGAGATACGAATTTTATCTTCGAGTGAGCGCAGCGACCATGTCATATCCTATATATATCATACTCTCTTGGAGGTAAACTAAGTCCTCCAGCGCCCCCCCCCCCCCCCCCCCCTCTTCGTCAGCCCGCTGACCAAAAAGTGATAAACAACCAGGAGTCAATCTCGTACCCAGAGCCCGCGTTTCTCCTGGCCAGCGCCGAAAAACGAGAGACTCTGGGGAAACGGAATTTTTTTATCTGATTTTGGATAACCGGTTCTCTTAATGCGCATGCGTTTAAGCATAATTTAAAGATGGCGTCCAAAGATCTTACTCGAGATTTTGACGCAGCGATAGCGTTTTCAATGAAGAAAAGAAGTATAAAATTCTCTTTAAAAAATGAACAGCGAGAGTGCATTACATCAGTTCTTAAGGGAAATGACACGATTGCAGTACTGCCGACTGGATATGGCAAATCCTTAATTTTCCAGCTTCTGCCTCACGCTTTTGATCGCTTGGATAATTGTGATGAAAATAGTGTAATTTTGGTTATATCGCCATTAAATGCTTTAAAGGAGGAACAGATTAAAAATATTTCTTGCAGCTTCGGCACTTCATGTTTACAAGTATGTGTTTCTTGGACGTACTAAACTTTCGCGCCAAGGCAAGTTCGAACGTGAACGCAAACAACTTCGGATTTAAGAGCTGAATTTATTGTATTTAACTCTTATGCAAGACTAAAATAAATTAATCAATCCTTAAGCTATAATATAAATTATACTTTATTTAAAAAAAGCTAATTGAGAGCAGAAGTCCCTAGATATTCCGTAAAATTTTTATTATTATTATGTCAGGGAAAGTCCTTTTCCGGTTATCCAACGAAAGTACTTAAGTCCGCTCATTTCCGGTTTCTCTATTGTTTATTAGAGAACCAATCAAAAACCTCAAAAAATTCCGTTTCCCCAGAGTCTCTCGTTTTTCGGCGCTGGCCAGGAGAAACGCGGGCTCTGGGTACGAGATTGACCAGGAGTACGCAATCAGACAGTTCAGCGGTAACCATACAAAAACTAAAAAACAAACTATTTGCACGACCGTTCATATTCAAACCAGACTTCAAACCAGACTTCAAACCACACAAAATAAATATAGAAATCACTGAAGTTGATATCTGCTAAGTCTAATCTCTTCTACAGGAATCGAAGGTGAGCCTATCTACATCAGGAAATAATTAATCGTTTTGAATTGCTTTGTGCATGCTCACTCAACCAGAATGTCGAAAGTGGGGATAATTGTTTTATTATACATTTTGTGAACTAAGAATAAGATTTAATTCTGCTTTTGAAAAAATAGCGAATGTATTTCCATTTCTATCTGCCCTTGAGTGAACTCGACATGATAAATGTATTATCTGTATTTTCTTTGTGCCCACTGTGTTCAAGGTTACTTTCTTTGTTTGTGTCCACTGTGTTCAAGGTTACTTTCTTTGTTTGTGCCCACTGTGTTCAAGGTTACTTTCTTTGTTTGTGCCCACGGTGTTCAAGGTTACTTTCTTTGTTTGTGCCCATTGTGTTCAAGGTTACTTTCTTTGTTTGTGCCCACTGTGTTCAAGGTTACTTTCTTTGTTTGTGCCCACTGTGTTCAAGGTTACTTTCTTTGTTTGTGCCCACTGTGTTCAAGGTTACTTTCTTTGTTTGTGCCCACTGTGTTCAAGGTTACTTTCTTTGTTTGTGCCCACTGTGTTCAAGGTTACTTTCTTTGTTTGTGCCCACTGTGTTCAAGGTTACTTTCTTTGTTTGTGCCCACTGTGTTCAAGGTTACTTTCTTTGTTTGTGCCCACTGTGTTCAAGGTTACTTTCTTTGTTTGTGCCCACGGTGTTCAAGGTTACTTTCTTTGTTTGTGCCCACAGTGTTCAAGGTTACTTTCTTTGTTTGTGCCCACTGTGTTCAAGGTTACTTTCTTTGTTTGTGCCCACTGTGTTCAAGGTTACTTTCTTTGTTTGTGCCCACTGTGTTCAAGGTTACTTTCTTTGTTTGTGCCCACTGTGTTCAAGGTTACTTTCTTTGTTTGTGCCCACGGTGTTCTAGGTTACTTTCTTTGTTTGTGCCCACTGTGTTCAAGGTTACTTTCTTTGTTTGTGCCCACTGTGTTCAAGGTTACTTTCTTTGTTTGTGCCCACTGTGTTCAAGGTTACTTTCTTTGTTTGTGCCCACTGCGTTCAAGGTTACTTTCTTTCTCAACACTGTGGCATGGCATAGATACCTAGCTTAATTTGATCAAAGTATTTGTTAAATTTGCTGTCTCCCTATGCATTTATGTTGTTAAATGGCTCTTAAATACCTTAGTAGTTTAGTAGTCTCTATACGTTAGTTCCCTGCATTATATTGTATTTACTTTATGCACAAATATTTTTTTAACTTTATGGAATATCTTATGTAAAATGCAAATGAGCATGGATAGACCTTTTTGATGTCCTTTCACCTACCATGATGGGATAGTCACGTGTCTGTGTCTCTACATCAGTTTCAACTGTAACTCGAAAGTGTCTCTCACTTGTTTTTTCACAATCTGAGTAAATCGTGAATTCAACAGTTGCACAGTCACTGGGAAGACGGGACATTTGCTGAGACACAATGTCATGTCTTGTTAGGATTCTCTAGAATGCAAGAAACAATAAATATTACTTTAAAATAAATTATTAACTTTTGTCAAACCAATATTTTCTTCATAACCCTTTAATACTGAGACCCTAATAATTATTTATTATTTATCTTTGAATTCATCTAACTCTGAAACAACCTCTGGACTGAGTGAGTAATGTGATCGTCCGGGTGAGTGTAGTCTTGAGAAAGACTGTTGTTGGTAGAGACTGACGTTTCGACAACCTGAGTGGAAGTCATCTTCAGAGTACAGTGAGGAATGAAAGACAGTAGATGGTATTTATAGCTCTGGTGCTGCGGTCGTAATCGTAAACAGTAATTAGTTGGTATTGCGTATAGTCGCGTTGGTATAGTCGCAAGTATAGTCGCAACCTCTGGACTATATGTTAAGACATGGGTAACTATAGCTAGGACACTAAGAATTGTAATAATTTAGTATGTTTGGTTTTGCAGATGGAGGAAAATTGGAGAACCTGAGAAAAAAACCCTTGAATCAAGGGAGAGGCCCAATTAACAAACTCACATGTGATTCTGAAGAACATAACCCAAGATCCCAGAGGTGTGAGGTTAGTGCATACAGTGAATGATTACATAATGTATACTACTCTAGACCTTCACATAGGGCTGCACAAATGGTCCATAAAAAAGTTGTGGTTGAATTTTTAAAGTTTTTTAGACTCTCCTTTTGATTGTGAAACCATTGGTAAAAAATATCGCTTGTTTTAACTTTGAGAGTACTATGATATGATAATTTGTCAAAGTCTAGGAATTTTTCTTGAAGTTATATAAAAATGCACTTTCCCTTACGAAAATGCAGTTGAAGTTTTATTATAATTTTACTGAAGGAATATGCTTAACTGAACAGAACACAGAAATGTGTTTTTTTGTCCAAATTATGGAAGTGAAATGACGTCACCATAAAAATGACAAACAAATTCTTAGGAATTCTTTAGAAATTTCTAGGAATTCCTAGGAATTTTCCAACTTTTCTGGCAAGGGTAATATGAGATTTTTGAGGGCACTAAAAGGATGAAAATATGACAAATCATATTCAGAATCAGCATTTAAATTTCACTTTAAAGATTGTATAGTTTTAAAAAAGTTTTCAATTTTTTCCACAAGTAGCCAGTCACCTTAAAAATTTAGGCTGTTACACCATCAGCCAATTTGATCTAAACCAAATGAAATCATAGAAAGACTGTTACCTCCTTTGGTCTAAAATGGATTGTGCAATCATCAGCCCCCAACATTTTTACATCAACTCTAAGTTGATCATTAAGTTCCATGTCCCAGCTGAAGCATTTTTCTTCTCCACAGTTGTTGTTGGGAAGGTTTATAAAGCCTTGAGGGTGGTTGTATAGTGGTGATACTTTGGCCATATCCGCAGTTATCTATTACAAAGCATTGAAAAAAATATTATTATGTAAATGTTTAGCATTATCTTGTCAATACGTTTTTACAGTTACTCTTATTAACAAATAAAAAGGCTTGTTGATATCTGTTCCTCTGCTGGGGCATATTATTATAATAATATTTATTACATAACTAGCAATGACTAAAGCTATGGATACATGGTGCGACGTATACATTGCATGCATGCACAATGTTGCACCATGTGTCAACACCTTAAAATGTATAAGCTTGCAATTATTGCTTGAATAGGCCTGTATATTTTTAGACTGTTCTTGAAAATGTTAATTGTGCTAGTTGCACTATGAATGTGCCGTGAGGTGGGAAGGAGTTCCAAAAAAGGTGGTCCAACCTTGATGAAGGAATTATCAATAAACATCAATAATATATGAGATCTTGCTTCAAACTTACAATAGGAACATGGAAAGAAGGATTTCCCATAGGAGGGGGTCTCTCTTATTAGCTGAATCGAATGAGCTTAGATAAATGTTTGTCAGAAAGCTAGTGTTCAGGGCTTAAAATAACGACCAGTCAGTTGCTGGTGATGATGACTGTCCATACCTCATTTCTGGCTCAACGTCACTGGTCAAAATGACTGGTAAGGCAAAGATTGGCCTGGACAAGTTTCAATTTTGGCCGGACATTGTCCAGTGACTGGTCGTTTTTTTAAGCCCTGTTAGCTGTACAAAAAACTAAACACGAAAAGGATTGTTGTTGTAATTTGAGCAGACCCCACCCAAGTCATATATTTTGTGGATCTTGAGGTGATGGATGGCAAAGATTTGCTTTAATTTTTTATACATCACATATGTACAGTATACACTTACTTCAACACATACCAAATTCTTGAAACATGTGTTTTTTTGTATTGGGAAAAGACTTGGAGCTAGGGCTGATTGGCTAAGCAATGAAGCATGCTGTGATTGGTTGTTTGTGTGTGCACTGGACACCTGGTGGTGTACATTACCATTTCAGCTGACGTTTTTGGCATAAATTTTAGCATAAAACTGCCATCTCTCCTTGGTGGTCCTGTGATGTCATACAGCCTAATTGTACATCTTAGTTTCTCTGGTCCTTTTTCCTCTGGAAGGAATTAGACAGAGGTAGCCAGCATTAAGAAAATAACTTAACTTTCATGATGAGACACTTTTTAGGGTACTTTGTTTTCATGTCTCATTGTTTTAGAGATTTCAAAGATATGGTAGGAGTAGTTGAGGGATATATTTTTCACAACACATTTTGAGCCATGCATACTCTGAAGTATCTAGTTAATATAAAGCATTTGGAAATTATATGTAATTAGTCAATCATGGAAATACAGTACTAATAATTATGAAATTATTTTCACTTACGAATGGGAGAATTTGGTTTGACAGTTTCTTGTTCTGGAAAATGCAGTTCACCGAATTGGTCAACCAGCCCATGATTTGCCATGTTTGCAATTCAGATATCTTGAAAATATGAGAAAATAATAATTAATAATTTTTATCATGCAGTAGGGCATTTTAAAATTGAAATACACAGCCGTAAACAAAATTTACTGAGATGACTAATATAATAATAATATAATATAATATATTTATATATTATATAATATATTAATATTTATATAGCGCCATATCCACGGCTTGAACATCAGTGTAAAATTGCCCTAAAAGTACAAGTTCTTATTAAGCCACTTCACGGTTTCGTCCGCCATCCTGAAATTTGAAATTGGGGCAAACGCGGCAAAATATATAGAAATCTGGATCACTTTGACTTTCCGTAACTCCGCTCATTTTAGCACTTTTTTTTCGTGTATACACGTATAGGTGTTTAGTTACCGTTTATGAAACAATACGCGGCGCCCAGGAACCAGTTAAGTCTCTAATAAGTTACAATATTTCCGACCATGCATGGGTATTGTCATCGGGTACTAGCAGTATCCAGAGGCCTAACCCCAAAACAAGACGGTTTAGGGACTTCGTCACTGTTAAATATCTAGTATAAAGTGTATTATGTAAGATATATATTGTCTGTTTTAGTACTGCCTGTCTGTTTTAGTACTGCCTGACTGTTGGATGACCCATTGCTGTAATTCAGTTTATACTTCCATAGCAAATGAATAAACATATCGTCCAGGTATCTATCAATCTAAGAAGTACTAAATAAAAGCTCGATCGTGTGATCAGCAAATCGCGTTTCATAAACTTACGTCAAAATTACGTTCTTTGTTTAGGTTGCGAGTTGCACATTAGATCCTGTACAAAGTTAACTCACGGAGTGATTACCAATCGATTAAAAAAATCCAAGTAGATTAGAAAAATAAAGATACAAAATGAGTTGTGTATGCGTTAGGCTATAGGCATACCCTGTACATTTCCTTACCGATCGATCTGAAATGTGCAATTCAGCGTTTCTTGTATTTTCTGCTTTAGTAAAATTCTTTCTTTGTTAAGCGCTTTAGAGCTTAGTACAATTGTGAGAGAATCACTGTTGAAGGGGTAAGAATTCCTACATGGTTGTGATTCTATTTAGAATACTTTGGAAGAATAATTAAAAGGGACAACTGTGGCCAACAAAATGGCAGCCGGGATATCGGGATTTTATCGTATCATATCTATTTTTAGTAGCACGTGTACGCAGCGCAGCGCTGATTGGTGGTTGGCTAAATAACCGATCGGGGAATCCCCAGACGCAAGCTTTGGGGTTTTTCTAAGAAACTAAGAAATCTTTTACGCAACACATTCTTTTAATCGCGGTATTCGATCGAAAAAATTCGCTCTGTTGTAGGTTTGGAAATCTCTCTGGAAGGCTTTAAAAAGAGACTACAGCGCAAAAAACTCAAATTCAAGTTGAAATCTTCGATTCGTCAAAAGGTTTTTACGAGCGAGCGAGGTTCGCAAACAAGTAATATTGACGTCGAGAACGAAGCTACGAGAAAATGAAAGTCAGCAGAACATTGTTTGCAACGTTATGTATAATGGGAGTGAGTTAAATTCTAGTAAAAATACTCTGAGATATAAGCATTTTGATTTGTGAATTCCTTGATGTAAAACCCGAGTGAATCAGCTAACCTCGCTGTTGAATGTGAGACTGCTTGAGTAATCGAGTCAGGGCGTGAAATATGCTCAGCATACGAGTTTTATTACGTTTAGGAAGAGTGTTTAGGATCTTTGTTGTCATCTTAAAATGTTATAATGTTTTAAATGTTATATTTTGAGTGATTAACATGCAGTTTTGATTTTTTAAATTTAATTCTTCTCTCTTTCAGATACTGACAGTAGTTGTTGCTGGACAAATTCGATGCAAATATAATGAATTCACTGCTCAAGATGTTGTTGGAAATCTCTCATGTGTTCCCTGCAAGAACTGTATTGCAGGAGAGGGTCTGTCACCCCAATGTGGCTCGTATATTCCTTACGGTACCCGCATTGAGTGCAAACTGTGTGTTTCTGGGGTCAGTTATTCCAGCACCTCTAGTATCGAGTCATGCCAACCATGTGGTATCTGTGTTGATCATCAAAAAGTTCTTCAGAAATGCAACAGAACTCATAATTCCATCTGTGCTAAGAACTGCAATGTTGGATTCTACTTGAGTTCAGTAGTTGGAGATTGTCAAGAATGTTCCTGGTGTTGTTCTAACTCGTCTTCCTCTGAACATGAAGCTGAGTGCAAGAAGGATGGTGTTCCTTTTTATAAACGTTGTTCAGTTGATGAAGCCATTCGTTGTAGGCCTAGGTGTACTGATAAACAATATATCATTGTAACTGAGACTCTGAGTCGAACTTGCTATGATTGTCCTCACTGTGGAGTCGGCCAAGGTCTTTACCCAAAATGTCAATCTGTTTTGTCCAGTAAAAAGCAATCAAAATGTCAGAGTTGTATTCCAGGAAAAAATTATTCTGACACCACAGATTCTTCTTCTTGTAAACCCTGCAAAGTCTGTGGAGTTGGAAAAAAGATAGAAAGAAGTTGTAATGCAACACATGACACCCTCTGTGGCGATTGTGATCATGGGTTTTACAATGAGAGTGTGGGAGCTAACAAGGAGGTAATCTGCCAACCCTGCTCATACTGCTGTGGGGACAGTAAAGATATTATTATTCCTGAATGCAAGGCACAAGGAATGCGCAAAAACATGCAGTGTGCATATACCACTAAATGTGCTTCTGCACCTGACATTTCCTATATCATCATCTCAATTGTATTGGGAATTGTTGTTCTTTTATTGATAATTATTATTGTTATTGGTGTTATTTGGCGTAAAAATCACAGAAGAAATTATTATAGATTAGGGAGACCAGAGACACTGGATGAAAGTCAAATGGAAACATCACAGGGTGCGTACAAACTACATCAACATTGACCAGTCATGTTGTTACTTTCCTTTTTTTTCCCCATGTGTTCAAATTCTCAGGCACTGCAGAGGTGGGGTATAGCCACATTTTAAACCAAAAAATGATTTTCTGTTATGACTTTCATAAAGCTTTGATATGACTTTAATGTCATAAATATGTTGCAATTGACCCTCAAATTTTTGCCAGGGCCTCAATTTCAAAATTTTCAGGGGGGTGCAGGCATTCCTCTGGACCCCCAGACTAGTCCCCCCCCACTCAAACTAGGATCCACAGTCTCTGATTTTGGAACATTATCCTATGTAAATAAACAAGTTTATAAGTTATTTACATGTGTTATGAACTTGCTTTTCAGTTGTTGTTGTTGTGCTAAACAAAGAATCCCCAAGCGACGCAAGCACACCAAACAACATAGAATTTCGGAACTCAGGAATCATTGTTCAATGTCATGATATTGAAACTGGAGAAGTTTTACGGAGGGATATGTCTGTAGAGATCTGTTGGGATCAACATAAATATCTGCCCAAGAGAAAAGAAATTTATCTCAGCCCACTGATACGGTTTCATGCTCCTGGGTACGAGAGTCAAACATCCGTAACATTGGACATCCCTCACAGTGCCTATCAACAAGAAGAGAATAACACTTGGAAAATTAAAGTATTGAAACTACAAGCTTTACCACATAAAGCTGAAACTGAATTAGAGTTAACAGAGCTGAGCGATGACCCAGATATCAAGATCAATCCTTGCAGTGTGAGGTTCACCGTAAGAGAACTAGGAGCATATATAGTTGTTGGGGATCCAGGCGATCCAAAACGTGCTAAAAAGAGAATAAAGTGTGCCGTGTTTGGAGCAGTGCCAAAAGTAGGCCAGATGTATTCTATGATGATATACCTTTTGGATGATGGAGAATCATCTCTTAAGGTAAAGGTCTATAGAGGATGGATGATATTTGTCCAGGGGGGGGGGGGGGGAAGGAAAGGGGGGGAATTCCGGGGGAAGGGGATGAGGGGGGGGGGGGGGAAGACCTGATGTGAAAGAGGTGGGGGTCATTTTCAAAATTTCAGATGAGCTTCCCTGCCCTTCTTTATATGGGGATTCCCGGGATATTTTTTAAAATGGACGTTCTAGCTGCACCATCACATGCACCATGTTAGATGGCAGAAACAATCATTTTACAGAAGAAAAAATTAAATTTCAGAGAGTAAAGGGATTACCATATATTGCTCTGCTATCCCTGGCATGTGGATATGGTACTCAACTTCTATACATTTGTTATATTTATCCAACCAGACTCGGCTAGCAAAAAAGAAATCTATCCACCTTACCTACCTATCTACTTATTTACCTACCTACTGGCCATATACTCACTTCTTTGTTATTATTTCCAAACTGTTTTTTACAATTATAACTTGTAAATTTCTCGCACGCTGATTGGCTGAGAGCCATGTTCGATAAGTGGACAGACCGATAAGATGACGAATTGCTCGCGCACGTAGCTAGCGCGCGCTTGAAACGGTTTTTTCTTTCAAACTTTTTCTTCGTTTTTGGATCTTTTCTTTGCCTGTTATGGTAAAAAACAAATTGAAGTGATTTTTCCATGGTCTGTACTCCTATCGAACATAGAAATGACGTCAGATATGATCCAAACTCAAGTGGAACCACGAGCGCAGCGACTTCGATTTGTTAAATTTTCTTCTTGATCTTTTTTATTATTTCTTTATTTTACAAACAGTAAGAGTTTTTAAGAGGTGATTTAATATTTCAGAAATTACAACAAGATGAAAAAAAAGAAGGCCGACATATGCTTCAGAAATTGTTCCGTTCATTGTATCCAGATGTGGATCAAGAGAGTAAGATCGATGTGGCCATTGAAAATGTCAAGGAAGGCTGGGAGGAGGAGCTCTCCAAGGAGGTGGGTTTATAAATCTGATGTCCCACTAAACATAAAATCTGTTCTTCTGTAAATTAAAAAAAAATTCCTCCAAAAAATATCTATCAGAAAATATAGATTAATGAGGAGGGTTGTGTTGTAGTTCAAAGAAATTTTCCTAACCCCTGTATGGAGATGGGATTAGAATACTGAAGGGTTGAGGAGGGTTTGAGGAGGGTATATTGTGTAGTTCAAAAAGATATTGATACCTCCCCCATGGAGGGGGATTGGAAAGTAAAGATAAAAAATACAGGGGCAGTAAGGGGTTTTCACATGGAATCCTGAACAGGGTTTTTAATTTTCGTGACTTGTGATGAGCATATTCTAAACATCGTAAATTGTGATTTTCTTGATTTTGAACTTTTGATAATTTCAAATTGTCCTTTTAAAGTTTTTGTGAACTGTGCTGAGACCCCCCTTACTGCCCTTCCCTATGGGAAGCAAGGGTGGCGTAGTGCGTAAGTTCTCGCCTCTCACTGCTATGGTCCCGGTTTCGATCCCCGGACTCAGCACCTTAAGTGAGTTGAGTTTGTTGGTTCTCTCCCTTGCTTCGAGGGTTTTTCTCCGGGTTCTCCGGTTTTCCTCTCTCCGTAAAAACCAACCCTAATTCGATCTGAGCTGTGCTCTGTGGTCAGACATGAGTCGTATGGCGGCTGCCGAAGGCGCCTTCGTATGCCTTCGACTCGACCACGTAGAGCTGCGTCCTTCGCAATTCAGCTCTTCAGCTGCAAGTAAGGATGATTAGCTCCTCCAATTTATTATTATTATTATTTTATCATTATATAGCATTCTATTTTATCCAAACCACTTTATATAATATATGCCTTTGTTATCTTTCCCTTAGGTTATTAGGTGTTCTGAATGGATTGATTCCTACCAAACGATCCCTAAAATTAAAGCCAGCTTCAAGCACATTATTCCTGAAATCAGAGATTTTCACTGCACTTTTAAGTTGAATTTTGAAGATAATATCGTGGAGATTCCAGTTTTCCATTATTCTGAACCAGAGGTAGGAAATGAAGTAATTTTATTCAATTGTGTAGTTGTCTGAACACTAATGTGAGGACAATTAGGATGAAACTATGGACCTCTTGCTTGGCAGCCAGCACACTAACCAACCAATTCAAGCCACACTTGCTCCTTAAAACAAGTGTGTGAGGCCACTGAGGATCAAACTATAAGGATCTCTTGCTTAGCAGACAGCACACTAACCAACCAATTCAAGCCACACTTGCTCCTTAAAACAAGTGTGTGAGGTCACTGAGGATCAAACTATAAGGATCTCTTGCTTAGCAGACAGCACACTAATCAACCAATTTAAGCCACACTTGCTCCTTAAAACAAGTGTGTGAGGTCACTGAGGATCAAACTATAAGGACCTCTTGCTTAGCAGACAGCACACTAATCAACCAATTTAAGCCACACTTGCTCCTTAAAACAAGTGTGTGAGGTCACTGAGGATCAAACTATAAGGACCTCTTGCTTAGCAGACAGCACACTAATCAACCAATTTAAGCCACACTTGCTCCTTAAAACAAGTGTGTGAGGTCACTGAGGATCAAACTATAAGGACCTCTTGCTTAGCAGACAGCACACTAACCAACCAATTCAAGCCACACTTGCTGGAACCTGGTTAATACAGCCACCAAAGGGACAGGCCAAAGTGGCCGTATTAGCTTGGTGTTCGTATTAAGTGGGTAAGTTTAATAGAAAAATGTGTTTCATTGGTACCTACAAAACTGTCCATAATAACTGGCCATAACTGGGTTACCATATTAAGTGAGTAGCCATAGAGCAGATTTCTACTGTATTTATGTTCATAATAATATTGTTACCAATAATATTTCTAATGGTATTGACAGCACATTCGAACTGGAGTTCAGCCATCTGAGGACCTCCAACTCGGCATCAATGAAGAAAGTAAGTTTTCCTTTTTAATACTGCTTTAAACACTTTCATTTGTTTCCTGCAGGAGAATTCCATTCATTTGCCCTAGGTTGCAGTTTGTTGTTTTTTTTTTTTTGGGGGGGGGGGGGGGGGGGGGGCAGCAATAGGCTTACTAAAGTAAAGGTGCTCTTTTTAGTACTGTTATAGGTCTTTAATTTTAACTCATTTGAAATTCCGGACACCTTCTGGATTCCTTTTTGCAAATTAAGGGTCTATTACAGTGAGGACACTTGAACCATAAAAAATGTTCAAAATGGAGAGAAAATTTTTCTTCGTTTGACTAGAGTATATAATAAAACACTTAATGACTGATCCCTCGGGAAATCAGTTAGTTTCGTTTCCCTCGAATCTCAATGTTTCCCTCGGCTGGAGCCTCAGGAAACATTGAGATTCTCGGGAAACAAAACTAACTGTTTCCCTCGGGACCAGTCATTAAGTGCTAAATATTCCTGTATTGTGAATGATATTATTGTAGTTAGATTTTTGCATGTAAATGCATCAAGATTTTTAGATGCGTATATGAATATATAAGTTATTAATATAATAAGATGGTCTTTTTTGAAGTTATTAGGTTCGGCTCATGTGAAGTTTGATGTTTGACCTTGTAATACACCTCCCATTTTTTTGCCCTTTATTATCTTTTAGGCCAAGTTCCTATGACTTCACTCCGGTTTCTATCTTCTGTACCCAAAGAAGTGCTCAAAACGTTCTGCCAATCAATTGATCAAGCAATGGGGGAAGATCATGCGCATGCCCGTTTAAAGTCAGTTGCTACCAAGATTATTCCAACCATTACTGCTGATGAAGTCGGTGTGATTACAAGTAGTGATCAGCCATTTACCAGTCTTATTGACTTGGCAAATAATAAAGGAAATGCACTTAAAGCAGCTGATGTGCAGCAAGCTCTAGTGGAAGAGGGTTTGAATTCTAATCCGCTTATGCCATACTTGTATGAAAACAAAACATCGCAAATGGTTTAGTAACCTAGTTGAGGGAAGAAAAAAACAATTGTGCTTTAATATTTTTTTTTATGTATTGTTAGGCATTTTCTTTTCCAAACAATTTCAGTGAATTTCATTGGAAATTACTGATTTTTGCCTTATTATTTCATTGCAAGTTTAAGTGCAATATCCATAATGACTATTTTTGACCAATGCAAGCGACAAAATCTTGGCAATCTCTTCCTAAGGAATGCTTTAAATATGTTGCGTGCTTGGATTGTTGGTAATAAGTAATTTATATTATAAGATAGTTGCCAGGTGCTATACATTTGGTCATTATATCCATATTCTCCCAGCTCCCTAGTTAGTTTCTGATTAGCAGCTATTAGGGGAGAAGAAAGCTGTCAAAATCGTAGCCAATCAGCATGTACAAACAAAAGAATATTCATGTGTTTTTGTTTGAATTTTCACTTTGCATTAATTATCAACTATGATTATTGTGATTAATGACCATCAACATCAGGCAATTAATGGACCTGTATAGAAAACAGATATCCCTATATAAGGGACCAGTTATTTTACTTTTGATCTGATTATTTTTAAGAGGCCATCTTCCCTTTCCTGCTATGGAAAATTGACTCTCCCCCCCCCCCCCCCCATAATTTCTTACACAAAAATTGTGATTCTCCCTCAAATGCTTTTTGCATGAAATATGACAACCTTTCTACCCATTTGCACCAGCCCTACTCCCTCTAATCATAACTACAGGTCCCTAATCACAGAAACTAAAGAAAGTCTCGTAATTCTTAGATTAGTGCTTAGACATTAAAATGGCGCAGAAGCCTGAGAAGAATTTATGTGCACAAAAAACTGTAGAAACGTAAATAACATTTGTTTACGTCATTAGATCAGGCTAAGAGAATTCCAGATGTAATCTATTGTTTGAACAAAATAAAATTTTGGTGGTGTCCTATGGATGGTATAAGATTGTAGGTTGGTGTTGACCTAAAATTATGTAAGTTACTAAATTTAGATGTTAGCTGATTCTCTAAGTCAAAAAAATAAAAAAGAGTTTTCTTGGTGTACTAGTAACAATTTGGGTGAATAAAAATTTGAAAGTTTTAAGAACTTTACTTCGAGCATTTGCTTAAAAGTTTACCAAACTTATGACGTCATATACTCGACGTCATTTCCTGAGTCTTGCAAAAATTGATGACCCCAAGAAGAACATGGATCAAACAATCCAAAATACAGAATTAATCTGAACGCCGAGGTAATTAAACTTTGGACGACTTCCCTAGAAACGATCACTTCTTAAGAGTTAATGAAATTAATTATTATTTAGTGACGGAAACTCAAAAACAAACAGTATCGAAGTTTGATTTATGGGATTTATAACGATCTAGCATGACCAGTTACTATTGAAATATTTTTCTTACATGAATTTTAGAACTAAAGATTGCCAATGTAACCCAGCTATCATGCTGTGCCAGCGACGAAGCTAGTGACAATGCGGAATATTGATCACGAATGCAGCGCATATTTACGATTTTCTACAGTCTGGTGGGCATCCTTATGTCTCTTAAATGCATCATAATACTGCATGTCAACCATGCAAGACTATTTTTATAACACACGTTATAAAGTCTTAGACTATTCTCGCGTGTCATAAAAATAACTTCCATGGGTTTTAGAAATATATTTATGGCGTTGAAAAACCCAAAAGTTATTTGTTGTCATCACCATTATCATTATCAAAATGTATCTTCAACATCAATACCTTGTTCAATGACGTGACCGTGCATGGCTCTAGCTGAGTCCAGTGATCGTTTTAATTTTAGCCCTAATAGACATCACTTTGAAACAATCCAAAAGACACCGCACGTGCTAAAAAGCTAAAAACCAACAGCTTTCCCTTTTTCACCCCTAAGAGGGGGAGGGACTTTTCAACCCCTAAACGATACGAGAGAAGTACTCCCCCTATACCCCGGGACCGACATTCCACCCACACTGACAAGTATTCATTTTGTTGAGACGAGCTATCGTGCACTTTGAATGCGGAAAAGAGACCCCTTGCAGGAAGTCGGAATGCAGCTCAACCTGGGCATATGTATGTTCAAAGAATGTAGTATAAAAGTCAAGGAAACCTGGCTATCATGCTGTGGCAGTGACGGTAGAGAAATGCAGAATATCGTATCCATGTGCGTAATTCAAAAAGGAATTTGGAAAGGAAAAAAAAAAAAAAATGGAAAAAAACTGTATCATCAGCAGAACAGAAATCTATTCGAACTTTCCTAAAATCGCATTTCTGAGAGCCTCAATTTCTAAATTTTCAAAATGGTGCTGCAAATTATTTCTGGGTCGTTATGCTAAAATGTGAAAACTGAACTAAATAAAATTAAATAAAACTCAAAATTAAATTATTAAATAAAGAAACGAAAAGGAAACGACTAGAAGCGGATAAAAGTAATCCGGAGAGAAGAAAAAAAAAATCAAAAAGGAATTTGGAAAGAAAAATAAACTGAAAAAAAAACTGTATCATCAGTCGAACAAAAAACTATTCGAACTTTGCACGATTCTACACCCACGCTGTCCACGCTGTGTTGTGTCTGTGTTGCTCAGCGACAGTCGTCCAAGTGCGTCAGAGATTCTCGTCATGATATCGCGTCATGACTGAGTTTGTAAATGATGTAATTCTAACTACTGCACTAACTACTGTAAAACCTACCAAAGAAGTACACTGCGTCATAACCGGCTTGTATGGTAAATGACCTCTTCTCACTTTCAGACAAAATTCAGCGTCGAAAACAAGAAAATAAGGTAAATTAACTGTACGATAGAAGAACACGACTCAATCGACGCAGTTCGAAGGCTTCCTTAGACTATTTGTAACAGCGTAGCTTGATTTAAATACCGGTTTCATACACATGCATGCTGTACAAAATATAACACTAATCGTTTCTATTCATATTTACCACAGCTAGTAATGCGATTATGACTGTTCACACAGCTTCCCTACGTTGGTCATTCGCACTTTTATGCATTGTGCTTTCAGGAGTCAATTGCAAGGTACTATTTATGAGTTTTATGTTTTATGTTTATTTTGTTATCGTTTTTGAGCTTCTCATAAAACTTCCTACTACTAGACAAACCGTTTGCAATAGCGATTTTTGCTGCGATTTCTACGGCGGTTTTTGAAAATATAATAAAGTTTGTGTTATGCTTCTAAAGAGAGATTTGTTTATCCTTTTAGATTAAGTGCCATATTTTTGTTTCATGCCATTCATGGATCAATAATAATTAATATTAATAATGAGCATTGATATTAATTTTAGATGATGCAATTCGTTTCTTTATAGTTGTTGAGAATTGGACGTAATTTCGTAATTTTTTTAGATGCTTAAACTAAATCTGAAAGGAAACTACTAAACAAAAAAAATATTAGAGAGGAAGGGTGTGAAGGAAATAGTGTGGGCAGAAACAGGAACTACCTCTCAGCTACCTGCTAATCGATATGAAAATTTACATTTTACTCACTATCTTGCACCTAATTGGCCAAGAACAAGCCAATCCTGGAGCATGTGAGCCTGAGCCTGACATGCACCTTATAAATTTATAATTTATCTGCAGATCACAGCAGAGATTGAAATACAGTACATTTGCTTTTATTTTATTCTTAGTTTGCAAGATGGATAATTTTAATTAATTAATTATTATTATTATTTATCAGCCTAGAGCAGCATGTCAGCCTTGGTGTTGATAGTTTGTATCATCCAATAATTATTTATTAATATCCTTAATTTATAATATTTGTGATTTGATATATAGGTGTTACCCTTCAAGTCATGCACAGATAATCAATACAAGAAGATATTGTCCAACGGCTCAACTGTTTGTGTTGATTGCTCCATGTGTCCCATGGGACTTGGCCCCTCTGTGGAGTGTGGGAGTACTATATCAGAAGCTACCAAGATACAATGTGAAATCTGTAGGACTGGTAGCTTTTCACCATATAATGATTATGAACAATGTCAGTCGTGTAGAGTATGCTCAGAGGATCAAGTCTCGAAGCCTTGCACATCATCCAGTGACACTATATGTGAAAAGAAGTGTATAAGCAAGGAAAAGTATTATGAGAAAAGTTCCGATGATTGCAAAGACTGCACATGGTGCTGTGGAGATGGCAATGACATAGTAATTGATGAATGTTCGAAGAAGGGTATGCCGGCACAGAAAAGCTGTACTATTCACAGAAAAAAGTTGTGCAAACCACCACCAGTACCTACAATTCTAGCCTCAACTGCACTCCCAACAATTCTAGCTCTGAAAACTACAACTATCCAGCCAACTGCTAAGAAAACAACTGAGGATAAGAATATTAATAATTGGCATTTGAGAGAACCCACAAGAAGAAAACCTTCAAATCATAGTCATTATCAACACAGTAATATCAAGAATTCCTCGTCTGTTAACAGAATTGAACAAACTAAGTTGCAAGTGCTTGTAGGAGTGTGTTGTGGATTGGGCAGTCTCTTAGCAGTTTCTTTGATTTTCCTGCTCATCATATACCAGAAAAAAAGATGTGGTTTTTGTATGAATTCTACAAAGGAAAGTCAAGGAAAGTTAGAAGTTGTTTATACTTCAAACGAAGATGAAGTCAAAATCATAGACACCCACAAAGGTGATTAAAATTGCATTTATTAATTAAATTGTTTTTAGAATGATCAAACTGCTTCCTTATTGCTAACCTTATTTTTGCTAACCAATTTTTGAAAGTCCGAAAAAGTTCAAATATTCTAGGATAATATATTACTCAATTATGATTATGAAAACCAGGAGCTAGTCGTACGAAGGCTGAATAGCACTATTCACTGGATGAGTCCTTATCCAACAGATGAAACCTATACAAAATTTGTACACTGGATAATTCTTATCCAATCCAAAGCTTTGTACAACCTGGCTCAGATTGGCAAAAATTTTAGTTTAGGAGCCAGAACTTGCAGTTGAGAAATTTTGGCTTAAAAGCTGTGAAGAAAAGACTGTGAAGAAAATATTTTGCTTGGCTACTATTAATTATAGGGCCATCAGGCCCGTAACCAGGGGGGAGCACAGGGTGTACGTGCACCCCCCCATCAGACCAAAAGGTCCTATTAAAAAGGCTACTATAACGGCTACTTCTATTTTCTATACTACACTTAGGTCCATTTTTACTTGATGTGCACCCCCCCCCCCCCCCCCCCCCCGGTAAATGTTCTGGTTATGGCCATGGCCATATAGATAATATTAACCAAATTTCATCTAGTTGTTTTTTTTTTCAAGTTGCCCTAGATTTTCTCAACGGTTTTGCATTACTGGATCGGATGTTACTATGGCAATATGCAAATAAGTATCTGTGGTATACCTAATATGATATTTTCATTATTTTTCTTCAGAACGCAGACTTTATGAGATCTTTAAAAATGACCATAAGCTGAAAGATGTAGTCTGTCACAAACTTGATCTCAAGAAGTCATTTGCAAGCCTGGCTAGACGTTGCAACATGGATGAGGACAGCGTGAAAAAACTGTTAGAAAATCCTGGAAATGAACCTACTCATCAAGTGTTTGATTGGATTGATGGTGCTAACCCAGACTTTCTTTTTGGTGATTTTGCAAAAATCCTAAAAGAAATTAAAAGAAATGATGTGCTGAAATGCTGTGTTGAGACACTTCAGAAAAAGATTCATGTGCCACTAAAACCAAATTGATCAAGGAATGATCAAGTTTTTCAAGAAAAGGAAAAAGAAAGAACAATGAACAAGAAAAAGTGAAAATGTAAAATGTAAAGGAAGACTAAAAGGGGAAAAATGAAGAAAAAAACAAAACAAAAACAAACAAACAACAAAAATAAAAACAAACAAACAAAACAATAACAAAAATGAAAAGAAATCTGCAAAAACAAAAGATACAGAAAAAATAAAAAGGAAAAAGAAAATGAAAAAAATAACAAAAGAAATCTGCAAAAACAAAAGATACAGAAAAAAATAAAAAGGAAAAAGAAAATGAAAAAAATAACAAAAGAAATCTGCAAAAATAAAAGACAGAAAAAAGAAACAGGAAAAAGAAAATAAAAAAAACAAAAGAGCGAAAAATGAGGATGAAATATGAAAAACAGAAGACAAAACACAAAACAGAAGCACAGAAGCAAAAGTATTAAGGGTTGAAGAAAATAAGATAGATGAAAAAAATGATAATACTGAAAAATAAACACTAGCTATAATAACAAGTATAAAAAAGGAAAAATTAGCTAAATGAACTGTGTCTCATTATTGTCAATCTCAGAAAGGTGTTTCATACTTCATACAATTTTTACATCATAATTTCGTATGAAATATTTGTAAGATTTAAAAAATAACTGTTGATACTAGTTAAGAAATAAAGTATCATTTTTCTAATAATGCTTGAAAAATCCTATGATTCATGGGTCCTCATGAAAAAATGCAATATTCTATTTCTTTTCTTTTCTTTTCTTTTCTTTTCTTTTCTTTTCTTTTCTTTTCTTTTCTTTTCTTTTCTTTTCTTTTCTTTTCTTTTCTTTTCTTTTCTTTTCTTTTCTTTTCTTTTCTTTTCTTTTCTTTTCTTTTCTTTTCTTTTCTTTTCTTTTCTTTTCTTTTCTTTTCTTTTCTTTTCTTTCTTTACTTTTTTTTTCTATACTTTTCTTTTCTTTTCTTTTCTTTTCCCTTCTTTTCTTTCTCTGGTTTTATATTTTCCGTGCCCTGATTTTTGCCTTGTTATTTCATTGCAAGTTTAAGTGCAATATCCATAATGATTATTTTTGACTAATGCAAGCGACAAAATCTTGGCAATCTCTTCCTAAGGAATGGTTTAAATATGTTGCATGCTTGGATTTTTGGTATTATAAGTAATTTATATTATAAGATAGTTGCCAGGTGCTATACATTTGGTCATTATATCCATATTCTCCCAGCTCCCTAGTTAGTTTCTGATTGGCAGCTATTAGGGGAGAAGAAAGCTGTCAAAATTGTAGCCAATCAGCATGTACAAACAAAAGAATATCCATGTGTTTTTTTATTTTTTTATTTTGAGTTTGCATTAATTATTAACCATGATTATTGTGATTAATGAACATCAACATCAGGCAATTAATGGACCTGTATAGAAAACAGATATCCCTATATAAGGGACTGGTCATTTTACTTTTGATCTGCATATTTTTAAGAGGCCATCTTCCCTTTCCTGCTATGGAAAACTGACTCTCCCCTCCCCTCCCCTCCCCTCCCCCCTAATTTCTTAAACAAAAATGGTGATTCTCCCTTGAATGCTATTTGCATGAAATATGACGACCTTTCTACCCATTTGCACCAGTGCTACCCCCTCTAACTAACTACAGGTCCCTAATCACAGAAGCTAAAAAAGTTTCCTAACTCTTAGATTAGCACTTATACATTAAAATGGCGCAGAAGCCTGAGAAGAATTGTAGAAACGTAAATAACATTTGTTTACGTCATTAGATCAGGCTAAGAGAGTTCCAGATGTAATGTTTGAATAAAATAGATATTGGTGGTGTCCTATGGATGGTATAAGATTGTAGGTTGGTGTTGACCTAAAATTATGTAAGTTACTAAATTTAGATGTTAGCTGATTAAAGACAAAGTCAAAAAAAAAAAAAGAAAAAAAAAAGTTTTCTTGGTGTATTAGTAACAATTTGGGTGAATAAAAACTTGAAAGTTTTAAAAACTTTAATTCGAGCATTTGCTTAAAAGTTTACCAAACTTATGATGTCATATCCTTGACGTCATTCCCTGAGTCTTGCAAAAATTGATGACCCCAAGAAGAACCTGGATTAAACAATCCAAAATACAGAATTAATCTGAACGCCGAGGTAATTAAACTTTGAAGGACTTCCTTAGAAACCTGCCTAGAAACGATCGATCACTTCCTGAGAGTTAATGAAATTAATTATTATTTAGTGACGGAAACTCAAAACCAAACAGTATCGAAGTTTGATTTATGGGATTTTATAGTGAGCTAGCATGACCAGTTACTATTGAAATATTTTTCTTACATGAGTTTTAGAACTAGAGATTACAAATATGTTACCATGCTGTGCCATTGACAGCAAAAACCGCATACGTAGAGGTTAAGGAATGCGAAATATTGTTCACGATTGCGCATACTATAAATTACGATTTGATTTTCTACCTGTATGTCAACAAATGATCTATTTTTACAAAGTCTCATTCTCGTGTTTACCTTCCATGGATTTCTAAACCAGTCACGTAGCCTTTAACGTGTTACAAAAATAACTTCCATGGGTTTTAAAAATATATGTATATATTAGCGTAGCGTACGTGTATTGAAAAACCCGAAAGTTATCGCCATCATTAACAATATTTATCATCAACATTATTGGAAATAACTGCACGTTCACAGCGCACGGGTGGCGTTTTCTATTTTTACATACATAGCAAAAAACCATATAAATGGCCCGGCATAGGCTCTGTCAGTTCATGTTTTTTTTCTTCAATGACGTGTCGTGCATGGGCCAGTGAGTGAAAGCTCACCATAATCAAAATAATTTCAACCCTAGCCTGACAAGTATTCTTTTTTGTCAAACGAGCTTGTGTCTTTGAATGCGGAAAAAGAGACCTCTCGCAGTATGTCGGAATGCATCTCAATTTAATTCCATCCATAGATCAGCAACGATATCCATATGTTGATCGGTCTAATAAAACAGAAATCGAAATACTGATTGGAAAAGGGAAAAAAAGAAAGAAAAAAGAAAGAAAAGAGAAAGAAAAAAGAAAGAAAAAAAGAAAGGAAAGGAAAGGAAAGGAAAGGAAAGGAAAGGAAAGGAAAGGAAAGGAAAGGAAAGGAAAGGAAAGGAAAGGAAAGGAAAGGAAAGGAAAGGAAAGAAGACGGGAGGAAAGAAGAGGAAAGAAAGAATAACGGAAAGAAAAGGAAAAGGAAATGAGAAAAATTCAAAGGAAATGAAAATATGAGGAAAGGAAGAGAATTTTTAAGGACATTGCAATTGCAAAATAACAAAACATAGAGGAAAAAAAAAACAAAAAACAAAACCTATGCATGTTCAAAGCTTAAGAATGTATATAGTAAAGTCAATTTTTGCCAAAATGATTTTCGGTCCGAATTTCGCAACAGTTCTCTATGCTGAGTCACGGATGCTTATATTAGTCATTGCTCATCGGAGGTCCCGTCAACTCCAAGAATATACCTAATGACGTAAATGATTACGCCGGTTGAATCACAGACATATAGCGGTGAACATAGACGCAACATAACCCGACGAAGGAAAACTCCTCTGTGACAACGTTTTGCTCCTTAAGCTTTCCGCCAGCTTTCTTTACCTTGAAAATAATAATAATTTGGTAAAACAGCCTCGAAATCCGCTAACGCAAGTCTAAGTCTTTTCTTGGCGTAACTTCTTTTAAACTATACCAGCACACAGCTCAGTGCGGTGCAACGTAACAGGTCCTTTTGAAAACCTGAAGAGACCATACTTGTTCGTCCTTCTTAAATTGGTCGTATTAGATATGATTGTTCACACAACGATGGTCCTATGTTTGCAGCTCGCTCTTTTTGGGATTCTGCTTCCAGGAGTCAATTGCAAGGTATTTTTGAGTTCTGTTTACGGTTTATTTAAGCTTAATCATGATTCATATATTCGATAGTTTACGAGCGATCTTCACGAAACTCCACCGTTTTACTAATATCTGTATATCCCCTGTGTATATGTCAACTAAGAATAATATCCATTCCTTTTCTAGATAATTTAAAGAAATTTCTCTATATTATTATAGTGTGGCGTCACATGAAAAACCTAAATGCAAGTGCTATATATTTTTGGTTTATCCCTTTTTTGGTGGGATCATTATAGTATCATTAAAAATTATTCATGAATATTAATTTTAGATGGTATGAAAAAATTAAAAGAATTGCAAGTTTTGTTAAAAATTACAGTTAAAACTGAAATTTATTGTAAGAAAACTACTAAACAAATTATATATATATTAATTGTGAATATGAAGGAGGTGAACAAAATAATGTGGGCCGGTGGAAAGAAAAAAAAATTATAAGTTATTAAAGTAATTATTTATTGATATCCTTAATTTATTGTGATTTAATTTATAGGCATTACCCGTCAAGTCATGCACAGATGATCAATACAAGAAGATGTCCAACGGCTCAGTTGTCTGTGTTGATTGCCCCAGGTGTCCCATGGGACTTGGCCCCTCTGTGGAGTGTGGGAGTGCCATATCAGTTGATACCAAGATACATTGTGAAATCTGTAGGACTGGTAGCTTTTCACCATCTTACGATTATGAACAATGTCAGTCGTGTAGAGTATGCTCAGAGGATCAAGTCTCGAAGCCTTGCACATCATCCAGTGACACTATATGTGAAAACAAGTGTATAAGCAAGGAAAAGTATTATGAGAAAAGTTCCGATGATTGCAAAGACTGTACATGGTGCTGTGGAGATGGCAATGACAAAGTAATTGATGAATGTTTGAAGAAGGGTATGCCGGCACAGAAAAGCTGTACTATTCACAGAAAAAAGTTGTGCAAACCACCACCTATAGCTACAACAGCAAGACCCTCAACTGCACTCCCAACAACTCTACCTTTGACAACAAGAACTATCCAGCCACCGGCTAAGAACACAACTGAGGATAACAATTACTGGCATTTGACAGAACCCACAAAAAGAAAGCCTTCAAATCATTTTCAGCACAGTAATGACAATTCCTCATCTGTTAACAGTACACCAACTACTGAGTTGCAAGTACTTATAGGAGTTTGTAGTGGATTGGCCAGCCTCTTGATAGTAGCAGCTTTGGTTTGGCTGCTCATGAAATGCCACAAACAATGTGGTATTTGCACAAGTTTTTCGAAGGAAAGTCAAAGAAAGTTACAAATTATTTATACTAAGCTAGTAGGAGATGAAGACAGCATCATAGCCTATTACAAAGGTAAATGGAATATATTTTCTTAATTTTAGAATTTTTTTTACAGGGGGGTGCAAGGAACTGAAAAGGGGGAGCTGAAATGGCCAAAGCAAATTAAAATTCCCCAAAATCGCCAAAGCCAAAAAAAGGCAAAATTGCCTAAGCAAAAAACAATCTGAAATGACTTTCTAACTACAAGAAGTTTATTTATAACTACAAATTAGTCGAATGTCTTGTAGTTAAAGAGTCATTTCAGATTGTTCAAGGAGCAATTAATATAAGGCACGATTTCTGAAATATTTCTGGGTGCCCACAGTTTTTTCGATTAGGGGGAATAGAAATTTGCCTAAAAAAATGGGGGTTAAAAATCTAAGGTGGGGGGGGGGGGGGTAGCCA
This sequence comes from Anthopleura sola, assembly GCA_023349425.1. Lineage (NCBI taxonomy): Eukaryota > Metazoa > Cnidaria > Anthozoa > Actiniaria > Actiniidae > Anthopleura > Anthopleura sola. The sequence goes on along the minus strand of JALHLI010000018.1, from coordinate 3,133,919 downwards.
AAAGTAAAGAATTTGAACTTGAAAAATCCAAAATAATATTAATTATGTACACGTACTCCAAAACAAATTATCATATAATTACCATCCTAGATCGTGCATATAGATTTTCTAGTCATACTTTCTCCATCACCATCATAACAATATGCAAATAAGTAACATATCTGTAGCATACCTAATATATATATGGTGTTTTCATCCTCTTTCTCCAGAAACCAGACTCTTGGACCTCTTTAAGGATAACCATGAACTAAAATTAGAAGTTTGTAAAAAACTTGACCTTAAAAAATCATTTGCAAGACTTGCTCGATGCTGTAAAATGGATGAAGACAAAGTGAGAAAACTGGAAGAACATCCTGGAAATGAACCTACATGTCAAGTGTTTGATTGGATTGAAGGTTCTAAGCCAAACTTTCTTCTTGGTGAATTTGCAAATATTCTAAAAGAAATCGAAAGGAATGATGTGCTGAAACCCTGTGTTGAGAAACTAAAAGAGATTCATGTGCAACTAGAACAGAATTGATCAAGGAATCACGTTTTTCAGAAAAAGGAAAAGGGAAAAAAAGGAAAGAGACAGAACAATTAATGAACAAAAAAGTGAAAATGGGAAATGTGAAGGAAGACTATAAAAAGGGAGAAAAAAAGAAAAGAAAAACAAAAAAACAATGAAAATAAAACAAACAAAACAACAAAAATAAAAAACAAAAGAAATCTTCAAAAACAAAAGATATGGAAAAAAAAAAGAAAACAAAGAACAAAAGAGCAAATAAATGAGGATGAAGTATGAAAAACAGAAGATAAAACACAAAACAGTAGCACTGAACCAAAAGTATAGGGTTGAAGAAAATAAAATAGATAAAAATGATTGATAATAGTGGAAAACAAACTCTTTAGCTAAATGAACTGCGTCTCATTATTGTCCATGTCAGAAAGTAGATAGTGCAGTGCAAAAGGTGTTTCATACTTCATACAATTTGTACATCATAATTTTGTACGAAATATTTGTAACAATTTTTAAATCGTTTTTGATACTGGTTTTAAGAAATAAAGTATCATTTTTTAAAATATTGCTTGAACAATGCTATGATTCATAGGTCCTCTAGTGAAAAAATGAAATATTCTCTTCTTCCTAATCTTTATTTTGTTTTTCTTTCTTTCTTTTCTTTCTTCCCTTCCTTTTCTTTCTTCCCTTCCTTTTCTTTCTTTTTCTCTTTCTCTTTTTTTCTTTGGTTTGATATTTTCCCTTCTTTCGTTCATGCATTGCCTTTCTACCTTTCTTCTTTAATTTGCCATTTTTCTCACTCAATTTCCCTTTTTCTCTTCTTTTTTTCTTTCTTTCTCTCATTCATTTTGATCAACTCAGAGGGGTGGGGTCACATGTCGTCACGAGCCAACGCATGCGCATTTGGAATCAAAACTTTAGCCTGCAAGTTGGTCCATCCATCAGCCACACGAGAAAACCCATGCTTTTACCTCGATATTTCTCTCTAAAACGACGAGTTTAACATCTATAAAAACCTACTGGACAAGGAATGGGGCTTAAGCCTCTAGAATTTGCCGACTGTTTGTTGGATAGCCCTTATTTTCGAGAAAATATTCACGAACATGAACGGGAACTGGAGCAGACGAACGAGGCGATCAAGGGTCTGATCAAGGAATGCAAAGCTTTACTCAAAGCAACAGAAAGTACGTACCTTAAATATCATCTAGAACTCCAAGTTTTATTCTCTGTCAGTGCTTCAGGTATCCTTGCTTGTGATCCGTAAGTCAAATTTTCTTGCAGGATTAGAAGGAAGGAGTACAAGTCTTTCGCAATGTTGAATCTTGTGCTGAATTGTGCTAAGATTGTTTGAAAGGGAAAATATAGGAAAAAACAGGAATCGTTCGCAAAAAACCTCTCTTAAATTCCATTTTGTCATGACTGAGAGTTAGTATTACAAATTACAACTAGGTTTATTAACTGTAATGCATTTTAAGCGTTCAAATCCTTAGGGTTTCTGTTCTGGTTCTAGTACGTCCTCAACATACCATCGACATTCTGATAACACTGAGACTCCAAAAACATCAAATTTCTCGAATTTCTTCTTCCCGGCGTTGAAAGAACTTTTTAGAATTGCATTTAATATTCACCAACGGTGCTAAAGTGGTAAATAAACTTTTATATTTGTGGAAGCCTTTGTGGAGAGGTGTTGGAGAGACAGGTTTTATTGTCTGAGCGAAGTTTGTTATGAGGTATGACGCTTGGTTTTTCCAGTAAATTCGATCTTTGGAATTCCTTTTTTTACCGGACACATATCGTCGAAAAGCTTATCTTAAGGGGATTAGAGAAAATAGTCTTTCCTTTTACGAATATTTACCACAATACACTCATCTTTGCATATAAAATAGAGAATTAAATTTATATATTTATACAATTACTTGCCATGTTACAGAAACAGTGGAACACCGAAATCGTTCAAATCATATTTATATAATCTTAGTTTTTCAAGTTATTTTTTATTTCAATTTTAACTGGAAGTTTTAAGTGGTAATCGTATCAGAGATCTTTATAGATATATTATAATACGGATTTTTCATGCAGACAGACTGGCTTGAGTAACTTCAAGTGCTAATTTGATTCATGAATATCTAGATTTTCATTCATCTGTTAATCAGGGTCGTCAAAATACCTTTATATTCCTTCATGTTATAAGTTAAGCCTTCCCTTTAGGCAGAAATATTAGCACATTTTGCACAAAAAAATTTGGCAGACAATGAAATTATTGTTGTGGTTACATCTTATGTTAAATGTTCAAGAAGTTCTTTTGTCTTCAACCTCCAGAAATGTTTCTTTGTATAATCAAAAACAAACTCCTTAAGTTTATGTTGTTTATGTATTTTATTGATCGTGTACATCAAAGTACAAAATACTTATTCACAAGATCATTTCCTCTTGTTCCAGCCATCCAGTTTATCAAAATACCTGACCAGTTTAATGTTGGTTCCAGCATTTGACTCGGTTAATTAGGAATACAATTATTTTTTGATTATGATATCTTTTTTTTTAGCTTTTTATATTTATTTAAATTCTGTATTAACCATTGTTCACAATGGGCAAAAATTTTTGGAAAATCTTTCCGACTGTAAGTAAAGAAAAAATTTGTGCCAAAGGTGCCAAACAGCAAACATAATGACAGGTGAAATTTTAGCTGTCAAAATTCAATTTTCCTTCCAAAATTTAAATTCTCTGTCTTTACTTTTGAGCTTTGTATTAAATTCATTACCACATAAATATACCTACCAGTAATTCAAAAAAGGTGTTATTACATAGGAGCCAAAGGCGATAGGCAATAGGTGATAGAAAATAGGTCATTCCAAGATCCAGGAATAGCTGAATTGATTTGTTTCACGATTCTGGGAAATTATTATTATTATTATTATTATTATTATTATTATTATTATTATTATTATTATATTTTTATTATTATTACTATTATTAACTTACAACTTGATTCATTGTGCTTCCAATTATGAATCCTTATAATAGGGCAACCAGTCCTTAACAAATTAAAGTCAAAGGACAAAATATTATTCAAAACTCTTGTGGCTAGAATAATACATTGATTCTGAGGTCGATTTTCCATTAATATATTGAAAAATACAAAATAGATTGAACCACAACACTAAAATTCAAAGGATTACCACATTAAAAATACCCTCTCAAATTTGTTTATTACTTTGTACAGAAACTGTTTCAGTATGTATATTTTAACAATTTCCTATTGTCCTTTTCCTTGTTTTCTCTTCTATCCAAACAAACATGTGTTGTGTTTACTGAAAAATGCTAATTTTTTAGTCATCAATTATTAAGACAAAAATTTTTTCCCTTGAGCAATGAATAATTATGATGCTATTTATACATGTATATACTGTACCCTAAAGATCATGACTTCTGTCTTGTGATATGCATATTTTTAGATATGTTTTATTTTGAAATAAGACATTCTGTGAAACTGATTAATGTAGTGATCGTCTCAGTGCAGAAAGTATTCTTGGAATATCATTATAATTTCTATTTGAAATTTACTTTCCATGCAAATTTGGTAATTTGATATAATTGAGGTTTTCTCCTTGAACCCATCTTTCTCCTTGAATCTTGAATCCAAGCTCTTTAGGCAAAGTGCTCAGTTCCTTGCTTTATGAAGCAACTCATCGCTACTAAGCTACTCGTAAACCATGAAGTTTATTCTATTGAACTACTGAATTTACGCGGGAAGTAGTTTGAAGTTTGCCAATGAAGTTTGTTGTGAACTTCTAGTATGACTTCAACTTCTAAGCTTCTGAACAGACTTCTGAATCTATCATCAAAAGTGATTTGAAACACACTGTAAGGGAGGCAGGAATTTTGTCACAAGCTGGCAACCAGTGAATATCCGTGTCTATTTTGCATAGCTGAGATGCCGACTTTTGCTTTTCCACAACCTTATAATTGTACTTTTTAATGATCGGATACATCTACCTAATTAAGTAAACAATCTGCCTACTTTAATGAAATCCCTTGGGAGAGATGGCAATATTGTTTTGGCTCAAAAGATCTTTTCTATAAATAGCAAACATGATGCATTGTGGTCTAGCTTGGGTACAAACATCTTTTGTTCATTATGCCCTATATTGTTGTTGCTTGTACCCAAGCTAGACCACAATTTATCCTGTTTATCAAACTCAGGAAACACCTGTGTGTATGTATGTAAATAGAATTATTAATTTGCATTATTGTTTTCTGAAGCCCTACCCAAAAGCTGAATGTCTTGTTATAATGTTTTTTCCAGATCTTTCAAAAGCACAACAGAGCTTTGCTCAAGTGTTGGATAACTTTCGCTTTGAATGCATTGGTGAAGTGGAAACTGATGATGAAATCCTCATTGGTAAGCAATTCAATTCATATATATTTTACTCACTTCTGATTGGATGAGAATATCCAGCCAATCGTTATTAGCATGTGAACTTAATTTAATTTGTTGTGTCGTGATGTTATAGTGAAATAAGACAGCTTCAACTGTCCTTTAACAGGTTTGCACTATAGCCTCATCAGGGCTCGAAATAGCGGCCTGCCAATGGCCAAAAGCCAGGCACAATTTAAGGTTTAGCAGGCAAAAATAATGGTGAACTGCCAAATTGAAAATATAAATAATAAAAAGGCAGGCAAAATTTACTGGACTGGCAGGCTATAATTGTTTCCTATTTCGAGCCCTGCATATTTAACAGCACTGCTGCAATCATTTGCTGGCTTTCTCTTGTTCATTAACTTGCACCCACGGTCTTATCAAGGGCTTAAAAAAATAGCCCGTCATCAGACAATGTCCAGCCAGAATTGGAACTTGTCCAGTCAAATCTTTACCTTGTCAGTCATTTTGACCAGTAACATTGAGCCAAAACAAGGCATCACCAATTTATTCACACAATCACTAATTTATTTGCATCATAGATTGAAAAGAGAGTTAAATTGACCAAGTTGAAACTAATTTGACTGGTAACCATGACTGGTAACTGACCAGCCTTTACAGTGTAATTTAAGCACTTTTATTATTCTCATGATGCTATAGAACCTGAATAGATAAATTTTTGAAGTATTCTGGTAGTGGCACTAAAATGATAGGCAAAATGATGTTAATTAATTTCATGTATTTTCCAGCTGACGCACTCAAAGAATTCGCCTCTGTGATTCAAGTTGTTGAAGAGGAAAGGGGCAGAATGGTAAGCTTGACCTACAAACTATTTGGTTAGGTATTGACGACTCTTAAAACTCCAGTGTATGCGGGCTTAGCCTCTAATCCAAGACTTGCTTCTTTTGTTATTCTAATTTCTGCTTTTGTTTTCCGATCTTAGAAGTGAGGCTAAGCCCGCATACACTGGAGTTTTAAGAGTCATCAATTTGATAGGGGAGAGGATGTATTCTAAAACACTTTGGTAGGGATTAGAAATGCTAATGTTATCAATTTGGTGTATTATCAGATCAGCCATGCCAACTTCCAGCTTATCCAGCCACTAGAGGCTTTTAGGAAGGAACAGATTGGAGGAGCCAAGGTAAAATAGATGGTAGAATGACTGATAAAATTATGTCTTGGACACACAGTCTTCTCATTGTCAATGAATAAACATATTGATCACACTTATAACTTGTTGCGATTTTGAGCTGCCAATACGGGTTTATATTGGCGGCTCTCTCCCAATCAGACTTATAGGAGAATCGCGATACAGAGTGGATTAGTCTGTGAGCAAGACTCTTGACAAGGAAGAGGGGAGGGAAGAAAGAAAGGGAGGGAGTGCCCTCCACTCCCTTCCCTCCCCCCCCTCCTCTTTGGAGATCCTCGCTCACAAGCTATAGTGGGATCTGTCATGCACATTCTGCCTGTCTACCACTAGAATGGGTGTTGATTATGATGGTATCCAGACAACTCGCCTACGGACAAACTCGCCTACCCAAACTCGCCTACGCATAAAATAGAGTTGATACGTAGGCGAGTTCGTTGTACTTCAGCGTAACTTACCAAAACTCAAAACTCTCGAAATAAGTCTTAGTTCTTATCTATCTTTACAAACTTTATTTTAATCAATAATTTTTACAATGCCACCCGTGAAGAAGTTCTCAAGAACGGCTAGAATCGTAGTGATCTAAACCTTCAAGATGACGTAGCCCAAGTCCTCTAGTTTTCGTCTTCTTCTTCTGAATTAAACTATCCTAGAATTATTAACAATTAACTTCATTGTACTACAACATAAAGTGAACTTATATAATGATGCATAGTTTACTAAAAACACATTTTCAAGTCGCCTTAATGTGTTTTTTAAACAAAATCTCCTAGATGTTTTTTACCGCGTCCCTCGTTACGTCTCAGTGAATTCGAAATAGTGAAGAGTTTTAACTCATAGAACCATTATTTTTTACGAGTAAGTCCTTTTACAGAGAATCAAAAAACCCTGGGCACCCAAAAAATATTTCAGAAATCGTTTAGTATTGTTCGTTGAACAATCAGAAATGACTTTCCAACTCTAAGAAGTTTTGCTGACTAAATATCAGTCGAACTTCTTGCAGTTAAAAAAATTGCTTCAGATTGCTCAACGAATCGAACGACACACGATTTCTGAAATATTTCCGGTGCCCACAGTTTTTCGATTCGCACTGTAACATCTCTAAATATCAAAATAAATACAGTAAGTAAGTGAAAATAAAAATATGCAGCGATAGACTTTCAAGTTTAGATAAACAACTGGCACGCCCATTTTGTCGTAGATTTCCAGACACTATCGCCTATTAATTAGTTTGATTGAACGTGTCAAACCCTAAACCAATCGTAGTTGGAAAGTACTTTGAATCATGTCTTCTTCCCGTGGGAAAGAATTACAAGCTAAGCTTTCTGATAAGGGCGAACGGTATCGATACATACATCTTCCTGGATATTTAGATGTGGTATGATTACTTCATAGCCATCATAGAAGACATCACAGCTGAGTCTCAAAGTAACAAAGTATAGAATGAAGACAGAGTAACAATGTATGGAAGAATGAAGTAAGACAGAACAGGGGAGATGTCCCTTCAACCTCCCTGTAGAGAATGAAAGACAGATTAATTTAGGCTTCTTTAAGCTATACGTTTAGACTTCCCTGCTAGCAGAGTTACCCTACCGAATTTTTTGTCTACAGGAGACTCTGCTAGCAGGAAATGTTTAGACAGTTTTTAAAAAAGATTTTATGTGTTCCCGAGTTGGCGAAAGTTCAGCGTCTCAAAATCAGTGAAACGTAACAAAGGACGCGATAAGAAAAACGTTCAGGTGACTGTGTTTTTTAGTAAACTGTTTTTTTTGTAAACTGTGTTTTTTGTAAATGACATATTACACTTGTCATTTTTGTAGTACAATAAAGTTAATTCTAGGATAGTTTCATTCAGAAGAAGAAGATGAAAACTATAGGACTTGGGCTACGTCATCTTGAAGGTTTAGATCGCTACGATTCTAGCCGTTCTTGAGAACTTCTTCATGGGTGGAGATGTAAAAATTATTGATTAAAATAAACTTTGTAGAGATAGATCGTAAGAAATAAGACTTATTTCGAGAGTTTTGAGTTTTGGTGTAAGTTACGCTGAAGTACAACGAACTCGCCTACGTATCAACTCTATTTTATGCGTAGGCGAGTTTGGGTAGGCGAGTTTGTCTGTAGGCGAGTTGTCTGTAATTCATTATGATGATGATAGTAATGATGATACAGGATGATGATACATGATGATGATACATGATGATGATACATGATGATGATACATGATGATGATACATGATGATACATGATGATGATACATGATGAAGATACATGATGTTGATACATGATGATGATACATGATGATGATACATGATGATGATACATGATGATACATGATGATGATATAATATTATGATGATGATACATGATGATGATACATGATGATGATACATGATGATGATACATGATGATGATACATGATGATGATACATGATGATGATACATGATGATGATACATGATGATGATACATGATGATGATACATGATGATGATACATGATGATGATACATGATGATGATACATGATGATGATACATGATGATGATACGTGATGATGATACGTGATGATGATACGTGATGATGATACGTGATGATGATACGTGATGATGATACATGATGATGATACATGATGATGATACATGATGATGATACATGATGATGATACATGATGATGATACATGATGATGATACATGATGATGATACTTGATGATGATACGTGATGATGATACATGATGATGATACATGATGATGATACATTCTTTGATATTCAAGTTTACCCCTCTGATTTCATTTACAGGAAGAGAAAAAGAAGTTTGACAAGCAAACTGAAAAATTTTGTTTAACAGTTCAAAATTACCTGAACATGTCATCAAAGAAAAAAGAAACACAGCTTAAAGAGGTATACTTACAATCCCCTGTTGACTGGGATACCTGTGGTTTTTAGGTCCTGCATATTTTCTGGGAACCTGTTGCAAAAAAATTTGCATGTAAAAATTTCATAACTTTCAAGAAATGGACTTTCCTAGCTGACTTTGAGAATTTTCAATACCATAGGCATTTTTTTATAGGAAGCAGATGAGCCCGTGATTTTACCCAATACCACTGGTTCGTTTTTCAGCCCTGCTCCTGTTCCTAATAAGATAATCCATTCCCTAGATGGTTGGGCTACCTGTGGTTATTAGGTTCTTCAGATTTTAAATGAGTTCTGGAAAGTGAAGTTTTCTCACTACCTTTGATGGGCGTCTGACTAAGCACCCAGTTTGATCTGTGAACTCTTAGATCATGACTGTTAGATAATCTAAGCTATCATGTTCATATTACCTTGATTTGGAATGATATTCACACTATACTTATCCTCTAAAAGGCAGACTCATACCTTGAATTAGAGCGGCGTGTATTCCACCAGACAGCTTTGGATTATGTCTTTAAACTACAAGAAGTTAATGAAACAAAGAAGTTCCAGTTTGTAGAAACAGTAAGTTGCTTTTAGTTAATCTTGTAGTTTTCTATGTGAAAAGAATACCCTAGAATTAACATACAGTTTTATATCTGAAAGCAATGAAATAATAATTTCTGAACTTCTATCAACAAGAGCTTCCCAATAGACCTCATCGGCTTGGGTGTAATGTTCAGACCACATGTCATTCCCCAGAGTATCTTTTCATTGTTTAACGGTTGCGCATGAGAAGATACATGAATATGGATACAACTCAAACAAAGAATCTTATTCTCAAGAGAATGACACATGGTCTGAAATAGGACAACATTACCCCAAGCCGATGAGGTCTATTCTGCAGAAGGTCATGGGTTAAAGCAGAAGCCAGAACAACAATCAGGGTCTTAGATATCTAAGTAGAATATGCTGCCTTTGCTCTAAAAATATTTGCGAATAGTCAGACCTTCGCTGTTGCTCTAACAACTATGTAAATGGTGGTCCTGTCTCATTGGAGACATTAAACATAGAGGGTCACCAGTATATCCGTTAATGCTGTCAAATGTAACTTCATCCTCTCTAAATAATAGTAATTTACTATTATATTATTTAAGAGTATTAAGCGAAAGTGATTTTTGTTTTTCAGCTATTATCGTTTATGTATGTACAAATGACATTTTTTCACAGTGGTAAGTTACAACGTACAAAATCCTTTTGTCATTAATTTTACAGTTTTTAATTATTAACAACTTAATCCTTTTTGCATAATTTGCATACATCAAAATACTCACTCATATTGTAATTCATTCTAATCATTTCTTTATTTTTATTTCTTCATGGGGTTTATAGTTTATTGTAATTTTAAGATATATTTTGTATTGACAACCTACAGGCCATGAAGCCTATAAAGATTATATGGATTACATGACAGATTTGCAATTAAGACTTCAAAATGTAAGTATAAAAGAGAATGATTTCTAAAGCTTTTCTTCTATAGGAAAGCAGTGGTGATATTGTTGATATATTTGTTTTGATAACCTGTGCATGATAAGATTGGAATATACATAAAAATAAGTTCTGTTAAATTCATTCTGTATTGCAGACTAGAGACAGATTTAGTGCAACAAAGGAGCAGGCCGAAACACTAATGAACAAAGTACAACAGGTAAAGAATTAGAAAGAAAACTCCTGCTCAGTAATCATATTTCCTTCTTACAGTCATACTTGGTGGATAATAGCCATTTTGTCTAAGATCATTCTTTTTTAAATTAGCTGTCTTGTACTCTTTCCTTTCAAACCTTTTTGCACCAAAAGGTAGTCACTGTCTTTCTAGAAAATAAAGGATATTATTATTAGCACTCACCTCTCACCAATGCAACCCAGGTTTAAGTCCTGCCGGGCTCAGTGTTGTATGTGAGTAGAGTTTCTAGTTGGTTCTCTCCTGTGTTTTGAGGGTTTTTCTCTTCAGGTTCTCTGGTTTAACTCCATCTGCAAAAAATCAATTTCTAAATTCCAATTGTAATTTCAGCGGAAGAAAAGCCAGTCTGTTGAAATGCCACCACTGAATCCTATTTATTTATTATAAGGGATATCAAAAGTTTACTTAGGTTTTTGAACATAGTAATTATGAAATGATTAAAGATGTACTAAGTTAGTAAGATATCTGTTTGCAGAGTTGTATGTTTTGATAAGATGTTGAGACGTTTCTGAAGTTTATTCAGAATTCTTGATGTAATCTAAAAATAGGATAAAATAGTAGTTATGAGTTCAATTTATTTATTTGTTTATTTTTATGTTCTGTAGAAAGCACAGAGCGGTGAACTTCACCATCAAGGAGCACACACACGACAAGGGTACCTCTATGTACAGGAAAAAAGAAAAGGTATAAAAATATCATCAATACTAGCATATGTGAGATTCCCAGTAATGGCAAGGGTGTTAGTACCCTCGCCTCTCCCCCCTGGGGTCTTTTTGATTGGTTGGCTCATGTCAATTAGAAAAAACCTACTAATGGTCTATCACCAATTGAGCCCTGTGATTGGCTGAGCTACTAGGAGTCTATTAGTGATAGACCTCTAGTAGCGAAAAGCGCCAGTTTTGAAAACCCAAAAAAATATATTTAAAGCAAAATCCAAAACTTTTTGCATTCCTTTATTGGACCAATTAGTAGGTTTTTACTAAAACAATTAGACCTCTCGCCCTCATGGCTTACGAGTCGTAGGCCATGAGGGCGAGAGGTCTAATTGTTAAATAGTTCAACATGATAGTCCTTGTCCCAAACTTCTCTTATCCTCTGCAGAGTGAATTCCACACTAGTTGCAGCTCAGTTCGGTGGAAGAGATGATAGAGTTTTGATCACCTCAGAAATTTAATTCATCATAATTATTGTTCTTTCAAATGGACTGGGAATTACTGGGTATTTAGCCTTCGTGATGATTGTTTTGGTGGAGGTTTTATGTAATTTTATACCAAATATCTTATTTATTCTAGGTGGCCTAGGATACACTTGGACTAAGCACTACTGTTACTACACCAAAGAAAATAAAATTTTAACTATGATACCTTATGTACAGACCCAGGGCAGAGCGGTAGGTATCCATAGCAACAGCTTCAAAGGGCATAAGCCTTCCTTTTGTGCCGAAGTGTGTTGATTACTGAGGTATTGTTTTTCTCGTTGTTTAGAATGCCTGTACAGATACCATGGTTATAACATCATGTGTAAGGTTGGTATATTTAATCCATTCTTTTTCTCTCTTTTTCAATTCTGATTAGTTCTAGTTCATGTTCCAATTCTTTGAGGGTTTAGAGCGCTTGTCTCTTTCCATTGTGACCTTGGTTTAATACCCAGACTCTGTGTTGTATGTGAGTAGGATTGCTTGTTGTTCTCTCCTGTGCTTTGAGGATATTTATCAGAGTTCTCTAGTTTTCCTCCCTCAATCAACTTCTAAATTTCAATTGGAATTTCAGTGGACAAAAACATGCTCTAGCTAAAGTGCCACTGATGTAATTAGTTTTTAATGTTCAACAAACTAAATTCCATTCTGATCTATGAATTAGCTGTGCCCTGACTTAGACCACCCCAGAGGTTATTTCTGGGTTCAATGAAAATTAATGTCAATTACCTTGTAATTTATTTCTTTTATCTCATGTACTAGGAGGATGACTGACTCAACAGATAGGAGATTCTGTTTTGACATTACAGCATTAGACAGGTTTGTGTTCATTAAATATCATAGTTGCTTCTTAGATCCTCAATTGCATAATAATCCTGGGCAATAGAGAAAAATAAGACCATGAAATCATTGAGAGAAAATGCCACAGCAGAGCATGACACCCATGACACCCATGACACCTGTGACAACCATGACACCCATGACACCCGTGACACCCATGACAACCATGACACCTGTGACACCCATGACAACCATGACACCCGTGACACCCATGACACCCATGCACCCATGAAGCAGGGGGACACAGATTATGTGTGATGCATGATTTGGCCTTTTTTTCGCTTAGCTCACTCATGAGATATCTTTTCAACACTCAAAGATAAAATTCGTATCTCTGCGTGCCCATGTAATATCCTCTATTTATTATTTATATTTATTTGGGCATATAGCTTGATAATAAACAAAAATACGATATTTTTTTTGGTCATTTTCTATGTTGGTTTTTTTTTCATTCTCAAATTTAAAAAATGACAAATTTTCTCATATTTTGGTTTACTATTGTTATTATGTTGTTTGTAGGCCAGGAACAATGACTTTACAGTGCCTAAATGAAGAGGATAGGAAGCTCTGGCTGGAAGCAATGGATGGGAAAGAACCGGTAAAGATTTACTTAACCACATCCAGTATTAATAACATGTTCTACTGAATAACATAACAGCATCTTCACTGGATTTCTTCCCCCTCCCTCTCCCCCCTCCCTCTCCCCCCTCCCTCTCCCCCTCCACACACACAAACTCACCCACAAGGAAAACAATTATTTTTAACCAATTTTTGACACTATTCCACAGGATTACTTGGATTCCAACCAACTGCCGGTAATAGATGATGGTTAGTAATAATCTTTGGTTATCATTTCCCATTAAAAAATAAGATATCTGTGAATTTGTTTAGGCATTTGAGCGATATTATAGATATATCATTGCAGTGAGGACACTTGAACCGTTAACACTTTGAGGTTTTTTCATACTTTTTTTCTCCTTTATCCCTCGTGTGTATCGATTGGAAATATGATTTATTTTGAACAATAACATTATTTGAGTTCAGTGCTTCATTTTCAGATGGTTTGAAGCAGTAGAAAGTTCATAAAATAAAAAATATCAAGTGTTCATGGTTCGAGTGTCCTCACTGTAAGTTTATTCCTATCGTAATCCTTTTTTCTCTTACATTGATCAGCTGAAAAAACTGAGCTTGGACTGGAATTTACCAAGAAGGCCATAGCTGCTATAGAGAAAAGAGGTAGGGCATGACTTGTTGCAAAATTATTGGATCTAGTATCCCTACCGAGTAGGGATGAGAGGGAGATAAATAGTTCATTCATGGAAAATGTCTTATATCTTCATCTTATAAGAACAATCATTGTTATGGTTTTTCTCCTGCTGCAAAAATCATCATCTAAATTCCAATTGGAATTTCAGTGGAAGAATAGCTACTCTGTAGAGATGGTTCTACTAAATCCCATTCATTTATTATTTATTATTATTTATCTATTTATTTATTTATCTATCCATCTCTTATTGTGTAATGTATAAATATCATTTCTAGGCATAACAGATCAAGGGCTGTATAGGATTGTTGGTGTGGGATCAAAGGTCCAAAATGTGATTTTCAAGTGTATCGAGAAAAAGAAGATTTCCGTAATTGACTTGGAAAGTGAGGATTGTGAATTTGAGGTCAAAACAATAACAAGTGCCCTGAAGCAACACCTTAGGTAAGAACCTAGACATGTTATAATAAATTGTGATATACTTTTACAGGCAACCATGCTCCACAATAAGCCAAGGCGAGGGGGGGGGGATTTGAGTCTGCAGCACTAAGGGAGCACAAGGATACCTAATAGACCCTTCTCAAACATGTTGCCGGTGACGTCAAAAGAGGATTGGCTGTCTTATTTAGATCTATTTCATACATGGTTGAATGTGGGAGGAAAAAAACCAGCTATCCAGTCTGATGTTTGTCCGTGCATCTATAATGAGACAAAGACGTTACCTTCCTAATTATTGTACACCTTCTGGTGCGACCCTGAGCTTGACTGATTATTTAAATGTCCATGTGTCCTAGATCAGTTATATACTTATTGTTATGCATGGCTGCACATGAATATAGCAGGATTTACACTGATGAATTATCATTATTCTTATCTATTTTCACCTCTACTATTTCAGGAATATGTGTCCACCTGTGTTTACATTTGATTATCATGATGATTTTCTTAATGCTGTCAGTAAGTTGACTTTTAACTACCATCTTGTAGTTTGTGGTTTGTGTTTGGCTTGTTTAATAGCCAGTATTTATAAATAAATAAATATAGTAAATGCAAGATCAGTACCCCAAATGCCCTGTTGACTGACTGTTGGCCCTGTCACGGCCATTTGATGACCATTAGGTAGTATTTTTTCTTTAAAAACTGCCGGCTGTGCAACAGCAGGGTGATGGTGGGATGTCGATAGAGTAACGGTGGAATGTAAACCAACTAAGGTGGACTGAGGTGCATTCTACCATTGTTATGATTGGTTGCCATTGGTTGTTTGTGTGATTGGCTGATTCATTAACTAACAAATTAAGTAACAGCTGACATGATTGGTTAACATTTCTTGTGTCTGATTGGTTTGTTCATTAGCCAAAATTTATATCAGCTGTCATGATTGGTTTATACTATTCCCACATGTATAATAGGATGAAATACCTAGTAACATGATTGGCTAACCAAAAAATATAATAACAACTTTGATTGACATGCATTTGTTGAATCTCTTTTGTTTCAGAGCTAGAAACTTATGACAAAAGAATAGAAAAGTTAAAGAAATTGATTCAAATCCTTCCAGAACACAACAGAGACATGATTTTCCTCATAATGACTCATCTGAAAAAGTAAGTTATAATATTCTTGTACTGCTCTTTAAGGCCTGACTTTGTTATGGTTTCTGATTTGTTCAGCAGAATTCATCAATTTTATTGTATACTTGTTTTATGGGAAAGCAAGGGTGGCAGTGTGTGTAGGTTTTTGACTCTCACTGCTATGGTCCTGGGTTCAGTCCCTGGACTCAGCAACTTAAAGTGTATATATGCCTTCAAACTTTCTTGTTCGATTTGAATTCTCCTAATGGTGTAGATATAGACTGCAAAATTTTTTTTTCGATTTGGAGTCCGCAAAACGCTCAAATTTAGCTTTAAAGTTGTCAATTTTGCCACGCCCTTCTTGGTTGGCCGTGACTTTGTGCCTCAAGGAAGTCTGGCACTAGTACTTTGATGACGTAAAATCGGTCAGTCACGCTACAGTTCTTCCTAACATTTCTTCACGCTGCTTCTTGTTTTGTATGAAATATCAAAAAAATGCCAAGTAGATGTGTTGTTGAAAATTGTTCCAACACACCAAATTCAAAACTGGGAATAGTGCTTCACATCATTCCATATTTTAATGATATGGCTCGAGGCAAAGGCCAGAAGAAAGCAATGGATCGACTTCGTAAATACTACGCGAGCGAAATGGAGACCGGGCTGAAGTAAGCCCCACATTCAGCCGCACATTCGACTTTCGCTCATAAATTGCGAAATCGAAAGTAAACCTCACTTAAAAACAACCTAATATTGTTTAGAAAATTACCAGCTTCTCCCTGATTACAATAATATTTGGCACAAATCGGTTGGAAGTTCCCGGCATAGACGATGTATAGCACTCGGCCCACTTCGAAAATGTTCACTCAAATTTATTCAAACCTCAATAACTCACTTGAAATGTATTCGATTTCTCTAAAATTCGTAAACCAAATTGATATTGCTCTACTCTGCCCAGGGCACAGGGTTTAAAATATTTGCCTTGTATATTTGGAATTTTATCATGCGTCAATATGGAACATTTTCAAGTTTGAACCAAGTTCAACAATTAATAACTGCTCACCTATTATTTTCAATCGTCCTCAAACCCACTTTTGTATACGCTAAAACATCCAAAAAACCCAGGGCAAAGTGACTGGAGATCATAAACAATATAAAAATATGCCGAAAAGGAACCCGAACTAAAGGTCTGCTTATCGACACGTGAAACCTGACACCCTATATTTGTACCCGATCGCTTTTCACAGAATTCGAACTTCCAAATTTCAATAACTTCTCTCGAATTCATACCATTTCAAAATCATTTAACAAACTAAAGCTGCTCCACTGAGCTCAGGACAGAGCGTTTACAAGTGTTATCTTTTATATTTGGAATTTCATCACCCCGTCAATATATAACATTTTCAAGTTTGAACCAAATTCAACAATTCATAACTTCTTCAAAATTTATTCAATTCCTCTCAAATCCGTAAACCAAATTGATGAGACTCTACTAGGTTCAGGGCATAGGGTTGAAAACTTCTACCGAATTTTATCATGCCGTCAATATGGAACATTTTCAAGTTTGAACCAAGTTCAACAATTATTTTCAGTCGGCCTCAAACCCACTTATACACGCTAAGGAACCCGATGTCTTCAGTCGTAGAACAAGTTTCATCGCTTTCAGACTCAGAAAAACACGTAGACTAGCCATCACGCTCTAAATAGTGTCGTACTTTTAATCTAGAATATCAAAAATTACTTTTTTTCGTCCTTCTTCCTCAAAAGAAGTAAATTAAGTGAGCTAGATGTGCGCGATAATTCGAAAGAAAACTACTAGATCGATCAAATTAACCCGACGCAGTGACCGATTTGACGTCACTAGGTACCAGTTTCCCAAAACACGGCCAACCAAGAAGGGCGTGGCAAATTTAATGACTTTAAAGCTAAATTTAAAGGCTTTGCAGACTCCAAATCGAAAAAAAAATTATGCAGTCTATATCTACAACATTAGGAGATTTCAAATCGAACAAGAAAGTCTGAAGGCATATATACACTTTAAGAGAGTTGTGTTTGTTAATTCTCTCCTTTGCTTAGAGGGGTTTTCACCAGGTTTTCTGGTTTTCCTCTCTCCACAAAAATCATCCCTAATTCAATCTGAGCATGATCTGTGGTCAGATATGAGCTGTATGTCAGTACTGTACAGGCCAGTATTGTGTCACTGCTGTCTGAGGTAGCACTCAGTCTTGTCGTCAGCAGATTGCAAGCTCCTGGACTGGACCTACCAAGCATACCAACCAAACATTACCAGTAAGGGTCCCTCATAATAATATACTGATAATGATAATACTATTCTTCTTCTCAGGGTTGCTGCTAATTCGAACAAGAACTTAATGGCAGCCAGTAATCTTGGGGTTGTATTTGGACCAACGCTAATGAAGTCTAAGGAGGAAACAATGGCTGCTATCATGAATTTAAAGTATCAAAGTGTAGTGATTGAGCTATTGATCAAGGAATACAATTACGTAAGAATCCACTTTTGTTGATAGTTATTCCTAAATCATGATTAAATGAGGGGTAAGTTTGTTCATGTGGATGAGCATATTCTTCTGATTGTCATTACAACAAGCTTCAAACTTTCAAATTTTTATTGAACCCTGAAACATTATCTGGGCTGATCTAAGTTATAACCATCTAATAACAGTCTTTCTGAACAATGTGCTCACTTGGGCTGATCTTGGGTGCCAATAATTCACCAGTAATTTTGTACTTTATGACCAGCCGACACATATCGGGTGACAGTTGTTTGACTGTTGTCCATGCACTTGCCAAGTGTTGGCAATCTGTCTGCCATGCTTTGGCTGTGCATTGGCCAACAGTCAGGTGATGCACAGCCAGCGCATGGCTGAAAGTTGGCCAATGGTTGGCCACCACATGGTTTATATAATGAATACTTTTTTGAGGTTTTTTGGGGGGGCAATGCATGGTTATCAATTCTTTTTTTGCCTTTTCCCCCTCAGATATTTGATATACCCAAGGAACAAGAAATAAATGATATCCAGAACTCACAGAACCAAATTGTAGTTGAAAAGCCCAACCTACCGCCCAAGAAACCAAAGGGTAAAATAACTACAAATGATGATACAGATACAAATTGCATTGATGGGAAGCCACCTACTTCTGCAAAAGCATATCCTGCACCACGGCCACCAAGTAGGCCTCCCTATCCACCAAGACGGAAACAAGTACCCTCTACTGGTTAGTAATCACATATTTGTCCAACTAGGAAATGATGGTTATGTTGAGTGGTATTAAGAAAACAAAGCTAACAAAAGATTTTTGTTATCATACTGAAATGAATATTGGAATGTTTGTAGATTCAGAGGAAGATGATTCAAGTTCAAAATCGGGATCATCAGGTAACATGATGATAATCAATATAGGATGATACATCATGATACATGATACATGATGATGATGATACATGATGATGATGATATATGATAATGATACATGATGATGATACATGATGATGATACATGATGATAATATACATGATGATAATGATGGTAATACATGATGATGATGACATGATGATGATGATAAAAGATGATGTCAATGATACATGAGAATGATATGGATGCTGATGATGCAAGATGATACATGATGATGATACATAATGGTGATGAAACATGATGATGATACATGATGATGATGATGGTAATTGAGGGTGATGGTGATAATGTCAATGGTGATAGATAATACATTATGTTGACCACATTTTTTTATCAATAGGAAGTTTAGCAACTGCTACAGTAGATCTAGGAAGATCTTCACCAGTTAATCAAAAGAAAGACAAAATAGGTAAATCAAATCATCAACTCAATATTGTATTATTTTTTTTTCATTTATTACATAATAATAATAATAATAATAATAATAATAATGGGTTCTTATATAGCGCATGTCACATCGTCTCAATGCGCTTTACAATTTTTACCAGTGGTTGACTTTACGGGCTGCATATTAAGGCGCTATTAGCAGCCGTGCAGCTTACAATCATGAGTGAATTGTTAGTAATTAGTGTTATGCCTCCAAATTGGGATAGGCTGTTGAGCCGGGAGACAATCCCCTACTCTTACACGAATAATTCAACAGGTTCTTTTATGTCCCCCATTTACAGGTTAAGAAAGAGTTGGGAGACAGGGCCTACGGTTTAAAGTCCTTATCCGAGAAGACTTGAAAGTCTAACCATTTGTAGATGTGATTACAAAGGCAGCACTTTCTCCTCAGTTATTTTAAGACCCTGAGTGTTGGTCCGGCCGGGACTCGAACCACGACCTCCCGCACAACAGACCGACGCTCTTACCAACTGAGCTAACCGGGTGGCGGTTTTAATGATAACTTTTTCATTGTTGTTGCAGAAAGGCCAGGAATCCCTCCTAAAAAACCTGACGTATTGTAAGTATTAATCTCATCTTTACTTTTAATGAAGTATTATGATATTTGTAATAAAATTAATATTACTGCAATTCTCAATATTCTGCAATTAATTCTTGAATTAAATGAAATTTTTCAGCTAATTTTTTAACCAATCCTAACCAACAAGAATTACCAGTAAAACAAGTTTTTTTTTTGAACTTGTCTAATACTTGAACTTGTGATATACCTTAACCTTTCTTCATAATACTATGTTGACGTAACATTTTTTAAATTATAATTTATTATAATTTTATTTTACCCAGACTGCTGAATTAGAAATTAGTCTTTGATTAGTACTTACTTGTGATTAACAAGTCTGTCACTAACTTTATAGTAAAAAGAATTCAACTTACCTTAATAGGTTAATAGTAAAGAAGATAAATAATTTAATAGTAAAGAGTAGGTGTTGGAAGGACAACAGTAGGTTAACAATATGCTATCAGCCAATAACCGGAGTCCCCAATAAGAACTTGTATATAAGAACTATTATTTACTGTTACCAGCAAATTATAACCACAGTTGGCTGCAAGTGAACTAACATGTTACAAAAATTTCACTGCTTATATATTATCTGCTCTAACCAAACAATTCTGTATTGTTAAAACAGTTAAATATAATATAATAATCTATCTAAACTAATGAATATTAAACTATTATTAATAAGATTTACCAAGAGCCATAATTATTTCTTTACTCAAATGTGGATCTTAAGAAATAAGTTTTACAACTTTTTTCAAGGTCACAATTTTAAGATTTAAAAAAACTAAATACTTTTTACTCCACTTTTTTTTATTTCCTTTTTCTTCAATATGTTGTCATCTTGGAAATGGAAACAGTTTATTCACTTAAAGTACTTTGAGATTTTTTTTCCAGTTTTCATATAAATTCTTTCTTTCCTTTTCTTTTTTCATTTCATCTCGCCTCTTTTAAACTTTTTCTGTCATTGTTTAAAATGTGGAATATTCTGGTTACTTCAGCACGGAGAATGAAAATCAACAGAATGACAAGCCAGAGTCAAAACCTTCCCGACATGTTTCTGTCATGGTTCAAAAGTTTTCAGCGTAAGTTCATTGCCTACAAACTCGTTTAAAAAATTTTAACTTTTTATTTTTTCATTGTTCTTTTTTCTTCAAAAACATGAAATATGAATAATATTGTTTACATAAAATTTGCGAAATTTCCATTTTCATTATTATTTTTCATTATAATTATTGAACATTATATCTATGTCATTCAAATTCAATAATTACTTTGTACTAGCCTTTTGAGTTCTTAAAAGAATAATGTTGATATCAAAAAAAAATTTCTTAATCTATTTTATTTTATTTTTATTTTATTTTATTTTATTAGCTTCGCCAAATAACTAATTATGTACAACAACAAAAACACAACAAAAACAATGTAAGGCAGGGTAACCGCAACAGCCGTGGTAGGCCAATTACTGCGGGCCCGTATTTCATGCATAACATTTTAATAAAATTTATGTAGGCGTTGGTTACTGCCAAAAATCTCATTTCCTGTCATTGTTTGGATTAATGTTTAATTTATAAATATTATATACACAAGACATAGGTGGAATGCAGATATATTCGACCGTTGGAAACAAAATAAAGCGTTAGTTTTAATCCAAACAAGGAGGTGACTCTGGTGCCCGTGCTCTAACCAAACAATAATTCTGTATTGTTAAAACATTTAAATATAATATAGGTAATAATCTATCTAAACTAATGAATATTTAACTATTATTAATAAAATTTACCAAGAGCCATAATTATTTCTTTACTCGAATTCCTCAAATGTGAATCTTATGAAATATGTTTTACAACTTTTTTCAAGGTCACAATTTTAAGATTTTAAAAAACTAAATACTTTTTGCTGCACTCTCTTATTATATTTCCTTTTTCTTCAATATGTTATCATCTTAGAAATGGAAACAGCTGTTTATTCCTTAAAGTACTTTGAGAATTTTTTTTCAGTTTTCATATAAATTCTTTCTTTCCTTTTCTTTTTTCATTTCATCTCGCTTCTTTTAAACTTTTTCTGTCATTGTTTAAAATGTGGAATATTCTGGTTACTTCAGCACGGAGAATGAAAATCAACAGAATGACAAGCCAGAGTCAAAACCTTCCCGACATGTTTCTGTCATGGTTCAAAAGTTTTCAGCGTAAGTTCATTGCATACAAACTCGTTTCAAAAATTTTAACTTTTTATTTTTTCATTGTTCTTTTTTCTTCAAAAACACATGAAATATGAATAATATTGTTTACATAAAATTTGCAAAATTTCCGTTTTCATTATTATTTTCATTATTATTGAACATTATCTCTATGTCATTCAAAATCAATAATTACTTTGCACTAGCCTTTTGAGTTCTTAAAAAAATAATGTTGATATCAAAAAAAAAATTTCTTAAACTAATTCACCCATAAGATTTTAACAAAATTGATGTTGGTAACTGCCAAAAATCTCATTTCCTGTCATTGTTTGGATTAAAGTTTAATTTATAAATATTATCTACACAAGACATAGACTGAATGCAGATATGTCCAATTTGAGGACCAATTAGAGGACCCTCCTGAAAATCATCACCAATGAGTGTGGCTTCCTCGTTAAATATAATGATAAATAAAAAACATGTAGGAGAGGATAGTCAGCCCAGAACAATAGTTTTTAAATTGGTCACCATACTCACATTCTGTGTATAACATAATTATGATAAAAAGACTCACTATGGTACAAATTTAACTTTATAAATAAATTATAAATTTTGTACATGTTCGTATTTTTAATGAGCTCTTTAAACTCCTGGACGATACGTGTTTAAATAAACTATTGATTGATTGATGCCCCTAATCTTGTTGATGTGAGACATGTGTGATTTTTAAAATCTTCTTATTAAGGTATCAGGGTACCCCAAAACTGCTCCAAAAGGTCGATTTTTAGGTTTTTACATTTTTCGAGAGAATACACAATAAGCTATTATTTTCCAAAAATAAATTTCCAATGGCGATTTTTAATAACGAGTAATAAACGAAAAACGATTTTTTTGCTTTAATAATCTTCAATTTGTTGCTGACATCACTTGTCAACGATTTGTTGTCACGTCTCTATAAACCATTGTATTTTGATTTAAGGCACTTGTAGACATTTGTTTTGTTTTCTTGTCGCTTCCTCGCTTTTCTCCATACTTAGGCGTATGGAAACAGGACCATTAGCAAATCAAAACGTCTAACTTGAATAATATCGATTAATTCCTTAAAAATTATTACTAAACAACTAAGGATTTGCCGGAACTTTCTGCTCAAAACAACAATAATAAAGTATTACGATCTTGGTTTCTCGTTACTTCATCTGTCATCGGGCAACATCTTGTGGTATCTTAATCCCCTTGTGTCAACAAAGGCACTTCTGAGCTTCAAAAACAATTTTGCGTTTTTCTCGAAAGAGAATTTGCGTTTAGTTACCCTTACGTTTTTAGTTCGTTGTCAAAGGGAATTTGACCGATTTTCCTGAAATTTTGCAAACGTCATGTCAGATAGTTTTTCTTCAAAAGTGTGTCTCCGATTTTTGATATCTTGTTTTTTTAAAAAGTTATTGTAGATTTTGTATCGGATACACATAATTTAGCAGTGTTACAATTTTAGGCGCGTATAAAAACGCAACGGGGCAATTAATCAAAAATCGGAGACACACTTTTGACAAGTGCTATCTCGGTATCTCAGAAAGATGATAAGCATTGGTTTCCAATGAATACCGGCTGTCATCGAACTTCGCGAAGAGACCCATGTGAAAATTTGGATAATTCGCTCTAACTCAAAAGAATAAATTTATTTTACAAAAATAAAGAAGTAAACAGCTTCTACATTTATTCAGATTTCAGAAAATGTATACTTTATGGGGGTTTGCTGAAATGGCTTAACGTTATATTGAGTTGAATGGACACCGGTCGCTAGGGGTACCCTGATACCTTAATAGAAAACCAAAATAGTTGAGAAATGAAAAGCATAACTTACTTGCCTGATACAAATTTGGCTGCCCTCAACTGAGCTATCTTGAATTCTTTGCTTCAAAAGTTTCTGTTTTTCTTGGCTGCTTGAGGCAGCAGGATCATAAACCAGTTGTTTTAGCACAGAACATGCCATAGTTCTTCCTCATAGAGTTGGAATGGGAGTTTTTAAGCACTGCAAACCCTGGAACTTCCCTGAAAATTGCAAAGCTTTACCATTTTGGAAATTTGAAAAAAGCTCATTAGAATTTTTATTTATTTTCACAGAAGTGATAATCCAGGAAAAAGAGGGAGTAAAAACTTTGATGGTACATGCAAGGTAACAAGACCCCCAAGGACTTCTCCGCCACCATTACCGCAGTCACCACCACCATCAGAACCACAAAATGTGGCACCTCCTCGAACTCCAAGGTAACAGATTCTCTAGCCTGTAAAATACTTTTAAAACCCCTTTACAGCACATGTGCAAAAGTATACTTTTAAGCATGGACCGTGGAGGGGGAGGGGCTGGTAAGGCTATAGCCCTACCACTTATTCCTTTTTCCAATACTACTCTCTTATGTTTTTCAATCTTAGCCCCACCACTTTTTGGGGTGCTCCATGGTCCCTGTTATGCACATGCTGTTGTACGTTTAACTGACACATTTTAATGTGAAGCAAATGCAAATACATTAAAATTAATGTAGTCATAATTTTGCATAATAATTGTAATATAATTTTGACATAGTCTTTTTGTAGGTACATCTCCCTGATGTTTGATATGCCTAGGGTCTTCTATAAACTATATTTGTGTTATAGAAAGAAAGAAAGCACTAAACAAATGCTTTGCAACGTTTTTTAACAGGAAAGCTCGAAGTCTGTACCCATGTGTTGCTGAAAATAGTTCTGAGCTGTCATTTGATGCAGGAGCAGTCATAACCAATGGTGAGTATAACTTGTTTTCTGTGTTACTGGGAATGCTTCATTGCACAGATTATGGTCTAGTACCAGAAAGTCATAGGGATGGAAGGCTTATCTCTGTGTTCATTGCTATGTAATGGTTGAGAAAACTGTTGTGACAGGAAAATTGGGGAATACACTGATGTCAATGAAACAAATTGTTTGGTACCTTCACATGATCTGATTGACAGCAGTGTATTTCCCAATTTCCATGTTGTGAATTTTGTCCCAATCAGTGCTTAGCAATGAAAAGAGTGTTACTACGCTTCTCAGTTGAGCTTGGAACGACCAAAGTTTTGTTGCTGAAAAATGCATGTTGTCAGGGGCAACATCAAAAGTATTCAATAGGAATCAAGCATGATACTGACGTCACTGTGGCAGCAATTACGCTCATGAATTTTTCCCACGCTATATGATTCAATACTTTTAACGTTCAACTGAGAAGCATAATAATAACGCTACACAGAGAGTACTTGCACATTTGATTATATTATTGCATTATTATAGTACAACATTAGAAGTGACATTAATTTGTTTGTTCACAGTTCGGGAATCTAAAGAGCCTGGTTGGTTAGAAGGAACCATCAGTGGTAGAACAGGACTCATTCCTGCAAATTATGTTGAATATCTTTCTTAATCTGCCTTAGTATAGATATTAGTAATATATTATATACCATTTATAATAATAATAATGATAATATTAATATTAATATTGACATTTTGATTTCCTTGAAATGGAGTGTGTGATATAGTATGTTGTGATGTAAGAAGCAAAAATCTGCGAGATTTAATACAACGCAGATAGAATCTTTCCTATTTGCTTGAATTAACAGAATTAAGTGAAAGGATCTTTTTCTAAGCAGTTGTGTAGAGCATGATTCAGTCAGAACAAAAAAAATTATGATGGGGACTTTTGGGGGGAGGGGAGGGGAGGGGGGTAGTGCCAAATCTTGCCTCTGGAAATTGGAGAATTATAATACGTCTAAAATGATAATTGTGTATTAATTGAAAACAGTTTTTAAAAATAGTTGTTTCATTAAACCTAGATATTAGAGTGAATTCACTAAACCCATGAAATAAAATAAAAAAATGCTTGTTAAAGTGTAATAGTCAAATAGAAACAAAAGTTCTGTGAATAAGCAGCGGCTGTTGCAGGATTCCATGAAATAGACTTAATTCAGTTTTTGCTTAGATATATAGCACTACCAGCATTCCTGGGGTTTACTGAAACAACTATAGTCTAAATAATTATTACGACTGGAAACGTAATCAGAAAGCCAGCATCTATTATTATTCAATAAAATCAGCAGAACAGCGCAGCCTGGAATAAGCATTATTTGTGGTCTTATACCTCTTTCATAGGTAAAGGAATGAATTATTCAGCTGCTTGCATACTTTAAACAAAAAAAGGATAGCAAATATAATGAATATAAACTTGACTACTTTGTACATAAAAGTTAAAAAGAATTTGATAAGACAATGTAGCAAACAAAACCAAGGTTAAACCAGTAAATTTTCTTTATCTACTTGTGCTTTGCCTGTATGAGTGGTACATGAAACCACATGCCATTACACACATTCTTGTAATTCTGTATACTTTACAAAGAAAACACAAGAGACATGGAATAGAGCTATTTCATTTAACGTACCCCAAAAAACAAAATGGAAAACTGAAAAATTAGACAAGTGAAAAATATTCGATCATAGAGAGCGAAATGAGATTGTGAAAAAAATATGCTCTTATCTTATTACAGGTCTTGTAACCAAGGCCTTCCTCTCTTCAAGTTAAATATAGTGTTATTATGTTTACTAATCAGTGTTATGTGATAGAATGTACATTCATCTGTACTGGTATTGAATAGTGGTTATGTGATTATATGTGGCACAAATAATTTTTTATGGTTAAATCAAATTGCTGTAATTTTGTTGGTGCATTTGATGTCAGTCTTGGGGGAGGGTGGTACTCCCATATAACTAAGGGCAGGATGATTGTTATGTTTTATGGCTAAAACTAAACAAGGACCATGCCTATAACTGTCTTTTAGGGTTTAAACCTATTTTTGATAATCATCCCTGCTATTCTGTATGGGAGTACCCCCTGGGAATGTAGTCACCATGCCAGTTGACTTGTACAAACTGTCTCTTAGTTAATGAAATACTAATTGTCAACAAATAAGGTGGCCATGTCTCTTGTCTTTTTTGGGGAATATTACACAGTCCACCTATTGCTGGTTTACTATGAGAATGTATTAATTAAGGCTTATTTTATCTTGTGTAAAAAGGAAAATAACTCAATTGTGCAAGAAATAAAGGGAAGAAAAAAAAGTGAAACAATGATTATGCTTTGGCTTACTCTCCATATTTGCTCAATTTTTATAACTATTTGGTTGGACAAACAAGTCTTTTCCATAACCCTGAGTACTACTAATTAGTTGTTCGTGTTTATTAGATGCCAAGGAACAAAAGGAGACAAAACGTTTAGCATCTGGTAATTTGTAATTGATTTATTAGTAGTACCCAGGTTTATTGGAATGCCTCTATCTTTAGTACAACACCATGACAAATATAAATCCATGTAAAGTGCTATAAAACTGCTGGTATTACTTCCTTATCGTGGTTATAAATAGGTGGTTTTGTACTTGTTCAAACAAAAAATGATGCTATTAAAATCATTAAAGAATACCTCAGACTCAGTAGCGTAGCGAGGTGGGCAGGGGGGTACACGTGCCCCCAAAAATTGTTTGGAAATTAATTGTCCGGCAAAGTGTAATTAATGTTTGAATATATAAAAACGTTTGGTTTCTGTTTTTTGGTTTGCTTTTTTATATTGGGTGCCTGGGTGCCGCCCCCCCCCCCCCCCCCCCCCCCCACACACACACACACTTTCAAGGTCCTCGCTACGCCCCTGCTCAGACTGAAAATAGATCATTTCAAAATAAAACTGGTGTATGGCTTATGGCTAAAAAAATGATACCGAATGCCTGTCAGACCAAGTTTATAGCATATTGCAAAGATTGGAAAAAACTTTTACCCAAAAATCAAAAACCTAGCTATTATTTGCAACAAAAATATGGATACTCAAATACAAAACAGTTAAAGGGTATGTCTTGAGGATCAAGTGCTGGAAAGAGGGAGGGATAATATGAGGGTGATGCCAGTGACACCCTTCCCATGGTAAAACATGGATACCCCTCAAAGTAGCTTGGCTATTACGTATCTGATGTGGTTTTAGGATAAGAATCGATTTAATCTTTTTCTCATTTTAACTTTCGAAGATCAACCCAAATATTTGAAAAAAACTGACGTAAAAGCAAAGTTAGAAGAAGTTGAAATCTAGTGAATTTTTAAAAGGAAATCAAAACAATTATGTATTAATTTAATTAGATCTTTGATTCTATTAGCCTAAGTGATTTATTCTCAAGGGATCTCAATAAAAACGACGCAAATTTAAAGCATGGACCTGTACTAACGAAATTTCATTGTTTGACGCTGTTATTCTCTAAGGATCTCTAAAGGAGTGGCACGGATTTTGTAGAAAACCCGCTCATTTTTGTCACAATTTTTGATTGGTCAAAAATATAGCTATTCCTTGACGTGATTGGTTAATTTCGATCCTCGACTTTTGTATAAATAGCACCCGCGAAATTCGAAAACTACACATTCCAGAAAAACTAGCGAAGAAGGTTGAACAAGAATAAGTCTGAGAAATAAGATGTCAGGACGAGGCAAAGCTAAAGTTACTAAATCAAAAAGCAAGACCCGTTCAAGCAGAGCAGGACTTCAGTTCCCCGTTGGAAGAATTCATCGATTTCTTCGCAAAGGAAACTACAGCGAAAGAATAGCAGCAGGAGCGCCCGTCTACATGGCTGCCGTTTTAGAGTATTTGAGTGCAGAAATCCTGGAATTAGCTGGTAATGCTGCTAGAGACAATAAGAAGAGCAGAATCATTCCTAGACATTTGCAGTTGGCTATCAGAAATGACGAAGAATTGAACAAATTACTGCAAGGTGTAACGATTGCTCAAGGAGGTGTCTTGCCCAACATTCAGTCCGTCTTGCTGCCAAAGAAGTCGGGATCTGCAAAGTCTGGCAAAAAAGAGACGAGTCAGAGCCAAGAGTTTTAAGTATGTATATTAAAAGACATTAAGAAATACTCTATGATTTTCACAGCTATTTTTTTCTGGATAATTTAGATTAACGATAAATAATTTTATGCTATTGTAAAAAAATCGTGCTTTGAGCTGTTAATTTCTTTTAAACATATCTTTTCAGAGATAAATAAGTAAATTGTACATATATTTGTTATTTTATGTTCATAATTTCATTAGAAAATAAAGTTTTTTCACAAAAGTCGAGGGTTGAATTCCTCTACATTTTTGTGGTTGGGGTTCCTGTGGTACGGGTTCATATTCCAAAATGGCTTCAAAACGTTCTCTTCACTTTATTCGTCACGCTGAATCACTTTTCAATGAAGTTTTTAGTTCTGAGGTCAGTAAATTTGCTAGACTAAACGCATCAAAACACCTCGTTGATGCTGGTTTGAGTGAACGAGGCAAGAATCAAGCAAAAATTGCTAGAAACACGATCAAACACCTCAACATTGATCTTGCAATCACCTCGCCATATTCCAGAACATTATCAACTTGCTTTCTGGCTCACGGGCATGAAGACGTAATGATAACTCCGCTGTGTGGGGAGAAAGTAGAGTTTATTTGTGATTATGGAACTCCGAAAGAACAACTTCAACAGCAGATTCCATCGAAGCTGGACTTGAGCCATGTGCAAAACGATATCTGGTGGTTTAATCCTTCTCAATCTGCAGATCATCAAGCAGTTATTTCTGAATGTTTGGAGATGAAAAAGCTAGGATTATCCGAGGCAAGAATAGAACCAGAAGTCTTGTTAAAGAAGAGAGCTCAACAATTTTATGAATTTCTTCTTTCGAGGCCGGAAAAAAATATCGCGGTTTTCTCTCATTTCCAATTTTTGAGTAAGTTTTTGCACTGGCATTTTGGAAGGGAAGAATTACATATTGGAAATGCAGAAATAGTTTCTTTCGGTCTTCCTTCAAAATAATTACGTAATATATAATCAAGTTGTTTTGGGTTACCTGTGGATTTTCCAAGAAGCTCGAGTGTGTTCTTTTATTATTCCACCATTGTTTTACTGCAGATTAAGCATTATAATTTCGAATATTTCTAGCACCGTAAATATGTCTTCGAATGGACGTCGTGTACATTTTATACGTCATGCTCAATCCATGTTCAATAAGGCTCACAGTGCTTTCTTACATGGACAAGGTGTTGATATCAAATCCACCACACTCATCGATGCTGATCTCAGCGAGAAAGGGAAACAACAAGCCATAGATGCCAAACCAAAAATTAAACAGTTCGACATCGATCTTGCTATCACATCTCCCTACGCCAGGGCTATATCTACTTGCCATCTTGCTCATGGAGATCGTAATCTGTTGGTGACTTCACTTTGTAGAGAGAGGTTCGAGTCTGTCTGTGACATTGGAACACCGAAGGAACAGCTAATAGAACAATATTCTGAGTTGGACTTTAGTTCTATAATAGATAACATATGGTGGTTTAATCCTGGTGCATCCCAAGACCTGGAATCGTATATAAGCTGGTACAAGTCCCCACAAGTCGATATTGAAAATGATACCATCCTCAAAAGCAGAGCCAAAGAGTTTTATGAATTCCTTCTTGCAAGACCAGAGAAGAATATAGCAGTATTTTCTCATTCACACTTTCTGAGGAAGTTTTTGCATTGGCATTTTGGAAGAGAAAATTCATTCATTGCTAATGCAGAAATCATTTCATTTACTCTACCTTGATCTAAGATACTTAGTCAAAAAATTAAGCATGTAAATTTGTATTTAATCATTCTTCCTGTGTGTGATTGACACCAGGTCTGCCAAAATATGTTCACAATTTTTTGCTTGAAGATTTTCACTATTTTTTTGCTGGTGCGAGAGTCACTATCCAATATGAATACTTTCAAAGATAATATTGACAGGGTCCTCTATATCAAGAGATTTTAGACTTTTCACGATAACATGAACATGAATTCAATCCAAGATGGATTTTTAGCAGCCGTCCAAAATTACCTTTGAAAATTTGATTGACAGAAGACAAAACATAGATGACTTGAATTATAGCTTATTGCCTGGGTCGTATAATTTTGAAAATAGGCATCTTAAAAACAAGTTTCAATGAAAATAACATAAATGCACGCAATCATACACAGAGTGTAAGAAACGATATCTTTATTTTGCAATTTAATCCATCGTTTTGGTGTTCATACTATTGGCACTAATTTTTCTCAGTAATAATGTTGGTAATTATGCACAAATGAACCAATCAATAATAATAATTTTTAAAAAATGCTGAAAAAAGAATCTTTACCAATATGATAAAATAAAAGTTTCACTTTACACTGTACAGGAAAGTACTTTCATTTAAACATTCTCGTGAAAGATGAATGTAACTCAGGGAAACACAAAACTTTAATGAAACTTGATTGGCCAAGTAGAAACGATCTTTTATCCCACACCATAGAAAATATAACCAATCAGAAAGCAGGAAAGCCATTGCATATTCCTATCATGCACGTCTGTGTAGTGAATCGAAGCATTTGTATTTTCTATGGTGTGGGATAAAATGGTTATACAATGGTTTCTTGTGGCATACTGTGGATTATTATCCCACTCGTCATTTTCTTGTGTATACTAGAAACTACAAGTGACTCGTGAATATTCCACGGTATGCCACTTGAAACCATTATATAACTAGTATTTATAGTGCTTTTCCATCACACGTGTGAAATTGTACAACTTTCTGTTGTGACGAAATAAGGTTTTGGTGGACACCGGCCAATTGAAGTGTTTCCATAACAATGTTGGAAAACACAAAGCTTTCAAGGTCACAAGTCTATGGAATATGGAAATGCCTTGATTGATGTCCACTAAAACCTATTTTGTCACAGTGCCAATTAAAGTGTATGATTTCTCATGTGTGATTCAGAAAAAGTTAGCACCAGAGAAATTTGCAATTACCAATAACATATATATTTACATATGAACAAGTTTCATTATTATAGTCTAATGAACACAGTTTGGATCTAGCTTGAAATATGCTAGATCATAAAAATCTGTACCTCTAAAGGGAGCCTCTGTTTTTGACATTACCTATACTTCCATGTTAGACCTTGAAAATTTGAAACCCATTCAAGTTTTAAGTTACTAGGTCTGGATTTCTTTACCATTAATTTTGCCATGTTACTTTAAAAATATGCATTTAAGACTAAAGTTCAAGAACAATATAAATGCTTGCAGAAGCTGAATACCCTTTTATATATAAAAAGAATTTGATAAAACTTCCAGAAATATAAAAACAATTGTTGATAAAAATTGTCGATTGACACAATAAAATCAGGGATATGTTATAAAATTCCAGTTATAAGCACTAGACTTATACTTATTCGTAGAGGCTTTTGATGGGCTAATAACCAGGTTGCCTTGTACTCAGAGGGTAATAATTCGAGGGAAAAAGAGTTTCTAGGAAAGAAATTATGTTTCATCAATGAAATGAATGCAAGATACCATACGACGTGGGTTTACAACAAGATGGGGCTTATAACTGAAAGGTTATAATTTGAATTAGGGGACTACTGGGTTCACGCCAGCTAAGGGACAGCTTGTCCAGTAAAATCTTTGCCTTGTTGGTCATTTTGACCAGACGTTGAGCCAGAAATAGGGTATGACCAAGCTAAAACTAATAAATTATTTGAACGGTCATCATGACCGGCGATTAACCAGCTGTTATTTCAAGTCCTGCTCATGTAACATGTTAATAATTATTATACTAGTTGACTATACAGTAAAAAAGCTTTTGTCTTTAGATTTGCAAATAGAATAAAATATACATCTAGTTAAGCAATCCATGTCCTGCTATGTTCTGGTTTCTTTAACACCTTCATCTTGATTCTCCATTATTGGTGGAAGATGTTGGACATGTGTTACAGGATGGAGCCAGGATGTCTGTTGAGTCACATGACTGAAAAGAAACATTGATTGATAGATAAAGTGAATTATCTTTTGCTAAAGGTTTTATGACTGTCTGATTGGGTTGCCTGTGGTTTACCTGATTAACGTTTTTCAATATTAAGGGGGTATGAGTCTTCATTTTTTCAAGGTGTATTCAGGATTTTTTTTGAGCAAGGGGGTGCACCATTTATGATAAGGAAAAACCGATGAGTCAGCAAATCAAGTATTTCTCCAGTAAAAAGATCATTAGCTCATCTGGGGAAAGGGGAAGTGCACCCATGCACCCCTCCCCTACATCTGCACTGAATCCTTGATTAACATTACAATTGTATACATACTTTATATAATATCTGACACCATCAGGAGTATATGCTTCTTCCCAACCAAACGGAAGTGCTGCAAAAATGAACAATATCATGATGATGTTACTTTGTGGGGAAAAATGGAAAACATTAACATTGCAGTCAACCAGTAACCACTAAAGAGAAGTTCATGTCAACTTACGTTCTTCTTCAATGAGTGCTTTTACTGATTTCACTACATCTCTTGCTTCTTTTGCAAGGGTAGTTGGGTTATGCTTTGCATGCCGAGCAAGATATGATGGTGGGCGAGCACTTCCTGATGCATCCTTTCTTGCAGGCTCTCCTCTTCCTCTTTGCTGATGCCTAAACAAAAACAAAGTTCAGGAATCAAAATTAATGCAACCTAATAAAACAATTTTTTTCTTCCATTTATTTAAACAAAACTACTTCACAAATTTACAAAAATTGTACGAATTGCAGTTTTTTTGTTATACTTACATCCCAGGGCTGTTTTGTGAAATGACATCATGAACAAGCTGAAAGAAAAACCACATTTTGTCAAAAATCCGGTGTATTTTTTACCAGCACACGAATTAACGTTTACATACCTCTGCAAAGCGTATTAATTTTTCCGTGGACACTTCGTATGTTCGTTTACTGACTTCAGCCTTCCGTAGTTGACAGCCCAGAACTACAAGTCGTTTTTGAAGTTCTTCCAACTCTTTCTGTGAAGTTCAAATGAAAAACTGTCAAAAATATTGGAACAAAATCTTAAGAAGAAAGAAAAAGCCCGATGGGTGATGTAACATCCGATTCAGTTGCGTAGTTTGTCATACTCGTACATCTTTCAGATATTGAGCGTGCGGTGCGATCTCAGAAGCGCGTTCTGCAACTACATCTCTGACTATCTCCAAAAACTTGAGAATCCAGAACATCTATGTCGTTGAAACGTTGATTTGTTATTGCGCGTGTTTGGTCATTCCCCATGTTACGTAAAAGTGACGTTTTTCAGGCCTATTCATTGAAGTGCGCCGCAGTTACTTTGCGATTCTAAGGAGCTGACAACAAGTCGGAACTTACGGGATCAGGTGTTTTCTGGGAGTTCTTCAATTTTAATTCAGCTACTTCATTTTCAAGAAGCTTGATAACCTATGAGAGAAGGAAACCTTTCGAGTAAGATTTAAGATCTTCAGAAAGAAGATAAAAAGAGAGTTTTGCTTGTGGGCATTGAAAGAGTTGTGTTTGTACCTCTTCGTAATCTTGCTCCTGATTTTTTGATGCTTCCTGTGCCTGTGAAGCCAAATGAATCCTATTCTGTAATGAACGGCTTTCATTAAGTAATGCTTGAGTTTCCTAGAAAAAAAAAAGCACGTCAAGACAAGCACTGCAAAAGTGAAGAAACAAACAAGTAGGTAAGTTAAGCTCTACCTGTCGAGTTTTTATAACTTCTTCAGAGGAATCTTGACACTCTTGATCTTTTTTTTTCAGCGCTTTTCTGAGACGTTGTACCTCCCGATGCGCCTCATCTCTTTCTCGACGAAGTCTCTCGACATCTTCGGATGCCTTCTTGGCTGTTGCCTCTGCTTCTGCGGCCGTTTGTTGGGTCTCTAACTGCATCTGCTATAAAAAAATAATATATGTCATATATTATAAGCACGATCGTTAGTTTTCCCTTATGATCATTGATTCCGCAGAGCTAGCCTGAGAGCTATCCCTCATCTTTGTTCGTACCTTTCTTTCCATGGCATTGATGTCCTGGATGGCAAATTGAAAGGCGGACGTGTTCAAATGCGATTCATTTAACTTGACAGCAAAAACTTGTCTTGCAGTATTAACGAAATCTGTGAAAGGAATGTAAACGGCTATATCTCAACTTTATCATTGAGGCATTTCTCATTTTTCATTTCACTAGTATTCCTTCTTATCTCTCGAGGGAAGAGAAAGGCGGGAGTTTTGAATGTTACATACCTCCATATGTCGTACAACCATTGCGGTCAATTGGTATTCTGGATCGAAGCATTCTCTGTTGTTCTTCTGTTGGTTCGAATCCTAAATATCTTAATGCCTACAAAAAAACAAAACCACGATCAATTGGGATTGAGAATATTGCAGGACAGGAATGGAGAGCAAACGAATAAGAAAATTAATGCACTTACTACTTCTAGTTTTTCCACTTTCAGTTTCGTATATGGGTCGAGTGATAATTTCCTAGAACTTCTTTCAGCTCTGTTTCTTCTTGGTCGTTGGGACAGCGATTGTGCCGCTGATTCTGGTGAAGTTCGTTGAACTCCATTGCGTGGAGACGTTTGCTGGCTGACGGCTGGAGATGGATATTGCTCAGAAACTCGTCTAAGGGCTTCTAAGTCTTGTTGTAAGTAAAATGGCACTGAGGACGGCTGTAGCGTGGGTGCTATAGGGCTTATTTGGATTGATCCATTACCGAATTGTTGCTGGTGAGATGATGTTGGATCCATGCCTGGAGCAAACCCTGAGGGGAAAATAAAGAGACAGTTTAGATAGCTCTGACATGAAGAGTGGGAAGAATGACCGGCGAAAAGACAAAGTCTCCTTTAGCACAGTTCATTAAAAAAGCAATATCGATCAGTAATTATGTCTGTCTAAGAAACAAAACTCTAGATAATTTGTCACCAGAATTCAGTTTATTGTGAACCCACTTTTAATCCCCTATGCTGAAACTAAGCCGAGAAAAGTCCGGATGCATCACAGCTGCGATAGTCTAGCCAGTATCGCGCTGTTAACCCTATTGCTTTTCTTTTTTTTTTAAAGACACAAAAACGTTTTATTCTGAAAAAAAAAGTGTGTATTACTAAATACAATATTTTATTCTAAAATTTTTGTTTTAACTTGACATTTTATCCTCTTGACCTTTCTCAACTGAGATGCGCTTCGTAATCCAAGTAAATTTTCGTCAATCACGTGGAGTTGTATATTGCGTTTTGGCGCCATTTTTCGTTTCAGACGCGCGTGCGTCAAAAAGCGCGCCTTTTTTGTCTCCACTTTTCTTTCAGTCTTCAAGTTTTTCTTTGAGAAGAAGTTCAAGAAAAAGTGCCAGAGAAAGGGGGAAAAAGGCTTGAAAAATAGCAATAAGGTAAGCCTTCTTGATAACTAGTACAGCATATTTAGTTTAGTAAACATTTTCGTCTGTTTTTTTGCATTTTAATTTGCAAAAAAACATGAATGATAAAATTTTGTTATCCATGCAAAAGTGGAAAACAAACTGCGTTTCTGAAAACGCAAAGCAACAACCCTAAAATCTTTGAGCTTATAAACTTAAAATCTTTAGGCTTAAATTATTTTAAGTACAAATAATATCTTCCGCTGAACATAGAACTTTGTGAAGATTTAGACTTGAAAATGAGTCATCTTTCTTACCATTTGTTTGGCCTTGAGTAGCGTAAGCCATTGGAAGTGGATGTCCATTCGGTAATCCATTCATAAGTGAAGTAGGAGTTGAAGACAATGTGGGATAAAAGGCATTGCTAGTGTGAGGGGGAAGGCTTGCTGCACTTTGTGTAAAGTGGGGGTGTCCACTCTGAACGTGACTCAAAGGTTGAGGAGGCATAGACAGATGGCTGGTCATAGGTGTTGGGTTACTCGAATACACAGGCATTCCATTTGCAACAAAAGGGGATGATCTTGGAACACCTGACACATGCATTTCACCAGAACTTCCTGATGTCTGCAACATTTCATTTAACTCAGTATCAGTATTACTCAAATCTGCACCATTATCCAGTGACGAACGGCTTGACAAAGGTGGTGATTCTAGTTGGTTGTCATCCTCGGCATAATGACTTGGTTCAGGGCTACTACCATTTACTAAATGATTTGGTGGACTGTATCGACTGAGTGTGCTGTGTCCTCCTCTGATAAAGGCGATCTCTACTTCAGTTATATCTTTCCTGCAAAAGGATGAAAATATTCTAAAATTTACTGCGATACTATATTAAATTAAATAGTAGCAAGAATGAGAATACTTTAAAAAATAAATTCCAAAACAAGTCAGCTTTATGTCTCTATTCCCAATAATGCTAATCCTGACTTGAGCTTTCATTAATGCAGAATGATGATTTCTAGGCCAGGTGTCAGAACAAAATAATTCTAATTTTAAAGAGACAACATCAAGGACACTACATTACCATTTTTTTACCCAAAAAATAAATTTAAAGGACAGGATAAGTTGAGGACCAAAGGAGAAGGTGTGAGCTAGAATTCATTGTCACTCAATCAATGTTTTCAAAGCTGGTGCCAACTTGATGAATAAAGATGCTTCAAGACTCTTAATGAGACAATTAGGATGGAGTTTTCAGATATTCAAGTGTTAATGTCTTTTCTCATTAGCATATTAGTAAAGTTGAGGATGTGCAAAAAATATTATTTATTCATGGTGGTTGCCAGAAGGTACAAATAGGAATTAAAAAATACCAAACTGAAACTAAACAGGATTTAAAACTAGGAAATATGTTTATACCAATCTAATGTTGTTGAATTTAGAAACTCATGAAACTTGAAAAAAAAAAAAAAGAGAGAGAAGCATGTGTGTGAACAAAGGTGTTACTTTCGTTGTTATAAGCACTTAACATACAAATTCTCTCTGAAATTTCTAATTAGTGTTCCAATTTTTAATAAAATAATTCCTTGTTATTATGAATTTAAATATTTTTTAAACTGTCATGAAAAGCATTTCTGAAATATGCTTTTCTGGAGATGCTCATCTTATAACTCCAATACACTCTCATCTCTCATAAACACATTGTTTGCAAGGAGTTTCGTTGGAAAGCACCCTGTTGTCATTCTAGACTGTTCTCATTAAATATTTAGTGACTCCTCACACATATCAGCAAACAAATTACAAAAACCCACCATAACTTATTGTCCTAGATTTATTTCAGATAATAGCAAACTAAAAAGCAACTCTTGATCACAGGCTGCTCTTGTTACAGACATACTACTACTACTATTTGTAAAATCAATTTTTTCTACACCTGCTACAACAAGGCTTATCAATTCAATTGAATTACAAGCTAGTTCCAAAAATAATTGAGAACTTTTAATATCCTAAGTTAAAGAAACTCCACTCAAATCATATTAATCATAAAAAAAATATTGTTAATGCTATATAGCTACCCAAGAAAGCGATAGTACTAGCAATATATAACTGACTGAGACTTAAAGATTTATATCCTTTCAACTCTCTACTTAGAACTATAATTATAGCGTAATTTATCAATATAGGGAAGAATTCTCAAATATGTTTGTAATAAATTAAAATTCCCAGCAATTAAAATCACCTGGAAAATTTTTTTTCTGGATATATAAAGTTCTATAAATTTGGTTTTGATAATCAAGTTTCCAAAATTTTTAAGCATGAATAAAATTCTAAACATAAAATGGAAAAATAATTTGTAAATTATCTTGGCGTTAAATTGTATGGCAAATATATTTTTTTCATTTTAAGTCAACTAACCTGAGTTTGAGACGAGTTAGCAAAGATTTTGCCTGTTCATGAGTAACTCCTACCAGTGTTTCCCCATTGACTGTTACAAGTTGATCTCCTTGCTGCAATCTGTTATCCTATAAATTTCATGCAAAATAGTTGTTAAAATTTCCTGACAAGTTCTTGGTAAAAGGAAAACATTGTGGAAGCAGAATAAACCATGAATTTTATGATGAGGCTAGTACACAGGGCAGGTACCAGTAATGTAAACAACATCCCTAACCTCAAAATGCAAATTGCATTTCAAACATTACCAATGCAATAATCCAGTTTTGAAAAATTAATATCAGTAGTCAATTTCTATAATTTATCAATTTTGATATCTTAAATAGTAACACTATGGATGCAACATATTATCCAATTAAAATTACATGGCTTGTTCTTTATATATATTTTGAGTGGATCAAGGCATTGTGTAGGACATGGAGTGGGGGTGGTGGTGGTAGTGGTTGGTTGTCACAAAATTGCCAAGAACCTATAATATATTTTAATATTGTACATCAATGATTATGAGAAAGAGGTTGGCCACCCCATTATAAATTTCAAGCATATCTAATAGCATGAAAAGTATAGTAGTAGCTAGACTGTTCACTAGTTTATTAAGAACTGCACCTCTCTTACCCTTTGAGCATCTCCACCATCAATCAAGTTGTCAACATAAATATGAGGTCCTTCAGATCTATTTGTACCACCAACAATGCACAACCCTAGTCCTGTAGTCATAGGGATTCTTATCACTTGTAGTTCACCAGGACTATCAAAGTTAGGTGAAGGAGTACATGAGTGTCGATCAGTTGGTAGACCAGAGTCAATTGTCACCTCCGAGTCACTCTGTAATTCTGTTCCTGCATGTTTTGGGGAGAATTTATTTGCATGAGAATCGCCTCCATTCATTTGATGTGAAAACGGAATATTCGATGCACCATTCCAAGAGCTAGTGCTGGGCACTGTCCCAAGACTGTGTGGAAACATATCACTACTTCTTTGGTATGGTGGTGGATCTACTGGTCCTTGAGAAATTAATGAAAAAACAAATTAACTAAGTCAGTGACATGAACAATCGAAATATATTGGCCTCCAGACTAATGCCATAGATAGTTACTATTTCTCAGCTTCAGTTTAACTCCTAAGATGTACCTGGATTTCGTAAGTCTGCAGTAGATGACAAGTCTACAGCTTGCATTCTTTGTAAGCTTGGTGGCGGTCTGTCAAGAGAGTTTGAAGGAGACCAGTTTGGGCTTCCATGTCTTCCTAATGCCAATGGTGACATTCGTCCTGCACTCATGACCCAAGATCTTTTTCCTGTCCAAAACATAATTTGAATATTAATTAAAATGATGCAAATCCAGGATATTCTATATACTGTTGACAAAAATCTCTAAAATGAATAATCAATTTTGAGATATTAATCATAATAAAAGAAAAACCAAGGACATACCCATTGTTGGTGAAGGTGTTGAAGCCCTTGAACTCCCCCTACTTCCAGTTCTAATAAGATCAAAAGATCCTGGACCATTAAGCATACCAAAACCATTGCCATTCAAAGCTGCCATCAACGCTGCAAACTCTTCCCTAAAATGACAATGAAAA
The DNA here is from genome assembly GCA_023349425.1 of Anthopleura sola. Classification (NCBI taxonomy): domain Eukaryota; kingdom Metazoa; phylum Cnidaria; class Anthozoa; order Actiniaria; family Actiniidae; genus Anthopleura; species Anthopleura sola. The sequence continues at coordinate 3,093,481 of JALHLI010000018.1, read as the reverse complement.
CCAATTATTCTAATCTAATATTCTAATTGTTACAATTTGAAGATAGGATTCAAATTTTTAATACCAAAGTGTGCAAAAAAATATCTTTCCCTGAAAGCCAGACTTTAAAGTTAGTAGCAATTCCAATCTAGTATACATTATGCATGCACTGAATATCTACTTGCAACATTGTTTGTTCTTGAAACATGATTGTACTTACCTTGCTTCCCTATCTCTGCTGACTAGCAACTTAACATTATTGGTCTCTGCAGCATTTCTGAGTAAGGATATTGCCCTAATAGTCAAAAAGAAAGTGATTACTTTCATAAATCATAATATTGTGCTTTTTATTAATAAATAAATGACTACGTTACATTCTAGACAAAATTGACAGATTATACTGTTGGTATTCTAAATCACTATTTGGAATACCAATCATCATATAATATAATCCATACTTGTCATTAGAAATTCCTAGCATAGATTCTCCATTAACTTCTAATAGTTGATCTCCTTCTTTTAAGTGACCTGCATATGAACCACAAACTATATCAGTGCACAAGGTACAGATAAGTGATAAATGTGGAAAACAGGAATAAAGCTTATGGTGCAGTAATTGTTACCTTCTGCTTCGGCTCTACCCCCAGCTAAAATTTTCTTCACAAAAATTCCATAATCTCCACCTCCAACTGTACTTTTACCACCTACAATCTTTATACCTGGGGGAAAAAACAATTTCCTTTTTGTAGTACTGATTAAGTAATAAAATGTGTAGTTTAATAAATTAGACACCATCCATGTACCTCCCAAACACAAACGTGGGAGTGTAATATAACCTTTAATGCATGGACCATAAATGTGCCAACATACATGCAATGATTCACATGACGTGCAAACAATAGAGATTGTACCATGTGACATTACATGCCATATTGCCAATGACATCGTAGAAAGCCATTGAAACAAGTTCTACTTTTGGAACATGGCACATAATGAATCTCACTATGCATGAGCAATGTCGTATGGATGGTCACATGGTGTGATCTAGTTTTTGCAACGTCACATGAAAAAGGCATTGTGTGTTTGCACTTTAAGATCAATCTCATTCTGTGAGATTAATTCTTATTAAAAGCATCAAGATCAAAAGGTTTATGCTTACCTAGACCACTTGTTTTGCAGTTCCTTACAATGATCATATCAGTATCCTGCATATTTCTAAACTCCACTGAATGACTAAAATAAAGATTGCAATCAAGACCAGCATTTCAGATATGTAAATATTGGACTACATGACATGAGCACATAAAATATGTCAATCAAAATGCATCAAATCACTAAAGACAATATATAACATGTTGACATTAATAAACAATGGTATTGAACTTCTATATTCTTAGCTTCCTAAAATGACGAAGAAAAAATAACAGCATTTAACAATACTTGATTAACACTGTATTATTTAAATTTAAAGCTGTCATACTTACTTGGGACTTAAAGACTCTGTGGTAACCACAGACAAGCTTCCCATATTCATCTTTTTTTCTTCATTTTATTCTGAAAAAGTGGATGGGAAATAGTGAAGAAATTGGTTAAAATCAAAAGATAAGATCCTGCATCTAAACATGCAAAAAATATAAATAAATGTTAAAAAAGCGCTTTTATGAATAACATTATGCTAAATATAAGTAGGCTAAAATATGAATGTTTATCATTGACAAGGATAAACAAATCACCACAATATTATTTTTGGCGGTGTAACTTGAGCTCAAAAACCGAGCTTAAAAATGTATCATTCACTAACTGTACTGAAACAAGTATATTATGATCTCATAGAGCGATGTTTGATATACTTCTGTAGAAATATATTTATCTATATATATAAAACTACTAAAAGATCTTGTCGCTTTTTGTTTATAAGCTCATGAAGATACAAAATACGCCATTGTCTTCGGTATCATTAAAAATCTAAATTCAGTGCTATGATGCTTTACATAATACCCCAACTATAAATCTACCAATTGATCCAAGAAAAAAAGATTTATACTCAAGATTTTTACGTGAATAGTAAATAAAGTTAACTGACAACCGTCGAAACACAATACGACGGGACCAACTTGATGCTGCATTACCATTGGAAACGGCGACGCTTCGCTCGAAATAACTCAAGAGCTCTATTCTAAGCACACAAATGTTTACCTTTAGATATATCTCAGTCGGCTAAATACTTTTCTGAGCCATTGGATGTCGAAATATATCAATTACAAATTAAGAATTGATTGATAAAAACCTATTCTGCGCGGTAAAGAAACTTGCTGTGCCCACACCTCCATGTAGGCCGCCATTATGGTTTAGAATGCGGCCAATCACGAGAGTGCTATGGGATACCATTCGAATGCACAACGATCGAATTCGCGTGCCCAAGAAATTAACAACAACTTTTGAAATTGACAATCACATCTTGCTGTAGAATGATCACAAACCACAGGAGACGAAACGAGAGGAATTCCGCCGGCGATATATACATTAATCTCAGGATTCAATCCTTTATCAACAACATTTACGACGCTGTAGTTGTATCAAAGTAATTTCGTTGCGAAATGTAAACAAATGCCTCCAAGTCGAAACAAGCTTGTTTTAGCAGTGAAAACCACTTATGGAAGTATTTTCAACACGCATGAAATAAAGATTATACTTTACTTTTCATTTCCGCGTGAAAAAATGTGCGAAAATTTAGATGGGTAATCCTCAGGAAATAACCTAACTCAGAATGTGAATCCTGTGAAGACGGACACGGATAATGCAAAGGGTTTTTAAATGATTTGGTTTACGCTGTCACCTATCCTACATTTATGCGAGAAAAATATACAAGAAAGTCGAAAAGCACATCAAGTTTTAGATGAGGTTCAAGTTCACGAATGACAGCTGATATTAATCGTATCATTATCTGTCAAAAAAAGCCATACAGCCACCAGCTTTACGAGAATAGAGATTCTAGACATGTACATTTATATGTCTATAAAGAAGACACAATCTTTCTTCAGTAAAGTTTGAATGCAAATATTTCGCTTGGCACTGGTTTCTTCTTTTTTTTTTCTGGAGTTGAAAAGGAAAGAGCGAGAGCAATTACAACCGTTTTTTGATATAGCAGAAAAAATCGAGATATAACGAAATCACTAGGCTCTTGTTTTTAACGTGCGCGGTTAAACAACGGAGTTCAAGAAGCAAATCTTCGCTCATAACAACGACATCGGGATCCTTAAGAGTAGAACTCTACGAGTTACAGTTGACCCAGATCGATCATTAAGCTTTTAAACACAGTCGTTAACTGTACTTACCTTTGTACACATTGCATTTACTTGGAGAATGAACTAGAGATTCATCTACGAAGACCACAAGATCCAAGTTGTTTATTGTCTCGAACAGCTGGTTGCTAGAACCCAAAAATGAATATCCTCTGGTGTTAAGTTAAGTTAAGTGACAGTAAAGTGTTTTGAAGCGTCTGCATGGACTGGCTAAATACTAGCATGCCTTTGGGAATACGTGTCGTGCTTTAACTAATTGAGCTATGTTACTACTATAGCAACCAAAAAATTGGAATAATAATTAACTTTATACATTTTAGCCAATGGGATGGCTTGAACTGACATTTTGTTGCCCACACTTTTTTGAAATTGTTAATATACCTTTCCCATTTCGTGCGTACTTCTCATTAATAAGACAAGTAAACCGTAAGTCTTGGATTACAAATATAGCGGGTCTTGGATATGACGCAATTCGAGCCTTGAATCCCTCCTGGCTGACCTAATAACTGCACGGGGCCAACACGAGGGTACACTCAGCCTGCGATGCACTACTATTACTGTTAGATTTTAGTCGTATTCTTGGACAGTTTTCATCACCAAAACAAGGTTGCAGATTTTCAGGCATTATTTTTCTGTAAAAACCTTTGCGTTATCACTGAAAACGAAGCATAAGAATAAAACAAATCTGGAACTGATCGTGTAACAGAGGAACAAAACAGCTACCCCAATCCTCTCCTCCCCTCCTACAAACCAGCCTTAGTAATTCTTAGAATAAAAAGTGAACGCAAGCAAGTGAGAAATACGTATGCTTTTTATTGAATTTCATTTCATTTCAGTTTCAATTTTTTTAGTGTAAATGGCAAAGGGCCAGTGGTTTTTAGGATATTGTCACCATTGTGGTGAATACAATTGCCCCAGCTAACCACACAAATAAGAATACAGGTGTCAGAAAATACGTCGCCTGGGCGTTATTAAGTCGCTTTACAAACCATTTGTGGTTATTTTTATCCTTTAGTGTCCTTTAGCAGTCACACGTTCATCGCTGTAGGGGCGTCATTGAGAATGACATCAGACGGGCAAGATCAAGGAAATTAAGACTGCTTACTGCGATCTTGTAATAATACCTCCATTTTGGATATGGAAAATTAAGTTGTCTTTAATCAGCGTTTTCAGTAAATCTTTAGTCTTTCTTTTAATACTAGTGTTAGCTAGTGTTAAGAAACCAAGACAGTTGGCACGGGTTTTCCAGAAGGTCTATTGTGGCGTTTGTGTTGGTGTGAAGTGGGCGTTCAATATGCATGCAGGATGGAGATTTCCTCTTCTTTTTTCCGTCGCTCGTCTCAATTGCGCAACTTGAGTGGGTCCTCGTCTAGCATTATTTTATGGATTTTTCATTCATATACTGTCATTGTGATTAATGAGATTATTTCATCAAAGATTGTCAATTGAATATAGACTTTATATTCTTCAATTGAACTTCCGACGCGAGTAGACTCGTTATAGGCCTCCGCACACGATGATGCCACTATAATGTCGGCCAAATTTCGTCTCCCGTTATGATACAAAAGAAATTCAGAATAATTCCTAATTTGCTCCGTGTTTTTAAGATGTGCTTATTTCGGTGTATTGACTTGGTACTGGATCCTTGTTTTTCTCAGAAGGTGGTCGAAGACGACGAAAAGACAATAACATGAGCACCTGGCATAAAAAGAAGAAGAGAATAACGATAAATAGAATAATCAAAAATATTCAAGCAAGAAAAACACGAACTTTGATGCGCAAGACAAAATGATATTTTTTCCTTTTTCATATTAATTTTTAGTGAAGGTAAAATGGAAACCAGTTCGCCCTATTTTCGCGATAGGCTTCGCATGTCTAATTATATTCATTTTAGCGATATTTGTGCATAAAATAGGAATCATCAGGGCCATATTTTCAAGCAGCATTCTTACCCCTAGAAAAGCTTCAAGTCCAGTCATAACGCTCAGAATGATTACCATTCGATGTCCAAGTGATCCTCCCCACAAAGGCCCAAGGATCGTAGCAACACCTGTTACAGATCGTTGAACACCCTGGAAAAATCCTGCACGAACACAAACAAACAAAAAATACACGATTTGTCAAAAAGTTCCATTTTTCACTTTGTAAAGTTGTCATTGAAAACGGATTTCTTTAGAATGAAAAGGAGAAGAGGTCATTAGAGAATGAGTTTAACTCAGTGCAGCAACAATTATCTTGAAGTGACATAATTTTGGTATAGAAAATTTGGTATAGAAAAGGGTAAGGGGTCGAGAGTCCGGGCAGAGCATCCCCGTTTGAAACGACCCAAAGTACCCCCGAGCTCCCTAATTAAACTGCCCTGGATGCCAAAGGTCCTCTCGCTCTGTGGGCAACAGTGCTGCAGGCGCTAAAGAGCGCAAGACCAGAAGCTGGTCAAGAAGCAATGGAGTGAGAGAGCCTCTGGAACCCAGGGTATAATTAAACATTCCATTGGCAATAGTATTGTTATATACTGTGTAATCACCTTGGGTTTTTTCATCTGTTATTTTGGATAATAGTGAAATATTTGCCACAGCGAAAAATGGGAATCCAAACACAATGAGAATAGTTCCAATTACTATTGTTGGGAAAATTTTAGGTTGATCTAAAATAGAATAAACATTTATTAATTTACACAATGGCACACAAAATGTTGGAAGTCATAAATTAATACAAGGCAGTGGAAAGTGGCCTTCAGGAATATAAAGTCAAACGAGTGCAAAGTATTAAGTTCAATTCTCACTTGAACTGATTTGCTCATTTGCATAAGATTCGGCACATATGAACTTCAACGTCTAAACAAGGCTTCAGATAGCTAAATGAAAATGTCTTCATCATTATAAAACATTTAAAGAGGTACTTACAAGGTTTAACATCAGATAGCATGACAAGATACAAGACAAGAGCAGAAGCTTCAAATGCCATACCAATAACCATGAGCCATCTAGTAAAACACATACGATTAAAGTAGCAATAACACAAATCAATGATAAAATATAAACAGTTATCAGTTTTACAGAACTAGTTTATCAACATAATATTTCAGATTGATCCAAATTGAATGAATGAATGAATGAATGGATGGATGGATGGATGGATGGATGGATGGATGGATGGATGGATGGATGGATGGATGGATGGATGGATGGATGGATGGATGGATGGATGGATGGATGGATGGATGGATGGATGGATGGATGAGTGATTCTAATTGGATTCTAATTGGAATTTAAAAGTTAATTTGCTGAGAGAGGAAAAACCAGAAAATCCAGAGAAAAAGCCCAAGAGAGAGAATGAACAAGCAACTCTACTCACATACAACACTAAGTCTGGGAGTTGAACCTGTGTCACCTTGGGGAGAGGCAAGCACTCTCACCTCTACTCCAACCCATGCTTCCCAACATTTATTTTTGAACACATGCTAAATTTCACAGTGGATTTTATCTGGGGGGAGGGGAAGAGAGGAGGGATAGATGACATACCTGTCTGGAAGTTTAGTACTCAATTTTTTGACAATTATGAAGGTCATTATAGCCTAAAAAAAGAAATGAACTAGGTTTAGGTTTACTGGTAATTTATAGGATAAATTTAAGAAACAATAAATTATTAAGAAAAATTCCTTTATGTATTTAAATTAGTTCAATAAATAATACTTCAGGTACCTCTAAAGCTATTAAACAAAATGATATGCTTATCTCAAGCTCTTTCCATCCCAGATAGTAGTTAGACAGAGGAGTATACAATGCCTAAACAAACACAAACAAAAATACTTTAAAAACCAAAGTTTAACCAGACGTTATAGAGGAGAAAAGGGCAGTGAGATGAAAAACTAAGGAGACAATCACTTTCAGATAGATTCTGAGTGTATTCAATCATAACAAATTAGTAAGCTTCATTTTTTTCAAGTCTGATATCCTGAAAATTGTGTGTTCTGATTGGTTGTCAAAGCAGACAGTATTTAGTATCTCTGACCGCAGTCCAGTATCCTGATGTCATCTGCATACACACATGGGACAATGGATTGCTAAATAACAAAATGAATTGCAAAACAAGTGGAAAAGTCAATGGGGGGGGGGGGGGGGGGGGGGGGAGGGAGGGAAATTTATTTACCGGCCAAGCAGTTGGGATAAGGAAAAACTTTACCCTCAGCCCCAGGCACACTTTTTTCCTATCTGAACCTCCTAGCTGGTAAATAACCCCCAAGGATTCTGTGGGGATCACACACAGCTGGCATTTATTATTGTGCACTCACCTCAAAAGATGTTTCATTGAAGAACATTATAAATTGTGAAGCAAGGATGACAACCACAGATTCAGAAACTAAATCTGAAAAATTAATTATTTAAACTTTTAAACCATCACTCCTTAAGTAAGAGGCTTTTTTGATAGTATTGATTTTGTTTATTTTTCTCCCCCCCCCCCCCCCCCCCCCCCAGTCCATTATTCTTAAATTCATGCAATCTGATTGGCTGTAAGAGTGGATGGTATAGACCCCTTTCAAGTGTTGTCAAAGCAGCTCAATTTGGAGGACAACACAAAATATTTTCAATCTTTGTTTTGTCATCTATATTGAGCTGCATTCTGATGTGTTGCAAGAGGTGTATGATGTCATGCTTGCACGAGCATGGGAAAATGGATTGCTAAACAACAAAAAAAACATTGTAAAAAAAGTGGAAAAGTAAATGGGAAAAAATATATTATAAGGGAAAAACTGTGCCCTCAGCCTTGAAAATGGACCTTGACCTAACAACCTCAGCCCATATATTCAATAACTTAGGCACAGTTTTTTCCTATCTAGACCTCCTGGCCAGTAAATAAACCTCTATTTACCTTTAGCTAAAGCAATATTTTCTGATAAGCTTGAGTTTCTTCTTCTCCTGGATGTTGAATTGCTTCCAGTAAGATCTTTTAAACTATCATGCACATTCACTTTTTCATTACTTGGATGAGTTGTCCCATTCATTATTGCACGTGTTTCATTTGTTTGTATGCTCTCATTAGATAATAATGGTTTCTTCTCTTCCTCCTCATAATTTTCTTCATTAATTGCAGGAAGATCATAGTACATAAACATCATTAATACCTCTTGAATCGCCCACATGCCAGCCATAAATAACTGGAAGAATGAAAAAAACCCAGCTAATTACCCATCTGTATTACATGGGTCAACAATAAAATACATAAATGATCATGGAAAAAAATCTGAATAAAGCTGGAAAAGATTAAATCATTTTAATATTTTCTGGATAAAAAAATATATAAAAATACTTACTCCTGGAGATGTATAGTGGTCCACTTTAAAGGGCCCAATATTAAAATTTGTTTCTTTCAAGAAAATATTAAATGCTGGTCCTGAAATTGAAAACAAAATGAGTGAAACATGGCCATTAATGAAAAATTTACATTAAATGTACCTACCTACTAACAATCCAAACTGTCGTAGGCCCATTGCAATTGAATAAACTCCAGTTCTTTCTTCTTCTGTTGTTGTTCTGGCTATTTGTGCAAAGATAGCAGAGCCTGCACCAGCTCCAACACCTTAATGTGTTCATATAAACCTTATTACATTTAGTATTTCTTGCAAAATTAATAAAATAAAATTTTCAAATTTAATATACTGGTACCTTAAATTTAATATTTATATACCATTAAAAATATATGTACTTCCCCTCATTGGGGTAGATAAAACTCCCTTGAAATGACACACCCAGGGGCAGATCCAGGATTTTCTTCAGGGAAGGGTACTGCATTGGGAGGGCACCCACATAAAAAAAGACACCAAACCAAAAAAATTGATATCATCCAAGAAAACGAAAGTTGTTACATATTGCCAATCCAGGATATAGCTGCAGTAGTAGCACAAAATTTACCTAGGGAGTGGTGACGCCCTTAGAATCAAAGGGGGAAAACAATGAATTATGCATTGTTTATCTTTGAAGTAGGGGCACAAAGTCAACCAAGGGGGATGTGCATCCCTTGAGCCCCTCCCTTAGATCTGCCCCTGACATTCCAACCTTAAATTCCATTGACGGTATACCTGCTATAAGCCTGCCACCGAATATCCAGTATTTAGACCAAGCTATAAAATAAAGGATGTTTCCTGAAAAACAAAGGAAACAACTAATTAGTCATTGGTGTAGACAAAGGAATCATAGGGTGCCTGTGATGTGACAACACTTCAAGTTGGGCATAAATGCCACCAGTTAAATAGTCCCTTTGAATTCACAGTTCCCTGTACCATTTTGAAAGATAGCCATGCCTTTGCATTGAAGCAAGATATGAGGTGGCCTTGCAATGAAAGAGTCATGTGAATAATTGTCAAAGTTGTTAAAAAAGGTCTCTATCATTGTAACATCCTCATGTCTCACTTCAATGCAAACATGACAACCTTTCAAGATGAGGCAAGGAACTGTGAAGGGGACTATTATAATAAGAAATATGATAAAAACTATTGCTGATTTTAATATCTTTAAAAAATCTTAATTATTACCTCCAATTTCAAACAGATTTGCAAATATAATAACAGCCTTTGTCTTCCTGGTAAAATCGACCCAGATTCCAAACAAGGGGCTCATGATGAGAGAACTAAAACTGAAGGCAGCAAATATGACTCCATAAAACCATGGCTCTGCTCCATACCTTTCATGTGAATACATCCACATGGTTGGCAAAATCACAGCTGTTGAAAATCAGGTACAAATATTCTCAAATAATCAATATATCAGGCACTGATCCCCTTCCCCCTCCCACATTTTAGCTTTGACATGAATTTAATGCAACAATTATGTTGCAATTGCCCCTTAAAATTGTGGCACTAGAAAATTGCATTTTTTAGGTAAGGCCCCCCTCAAAAAGTATGCTATACGGTTCCTGTATATTCTGTAATAAGGAGACAAATATATTGTTCTCACTGAAGGTTCAGCTAAGTACTGATAAGGCAGTAAGATAATTTTGCATGGACTAGAAGAGTACCTTAACCATATTTCAGGATTTTTTTTCAATTCAACCTTTCCAGATCATACAGTAGAAGGCATATGTACCAAATCCTGTGGGGGAAGGGGGAGGGGCATACAAAACTTATGAATGTAGACAAGGAGACTAAACCATCAACATATGTATTTTATTGTCCTGATAGGAAATGTAATGGTATAAGATTCGTGATGATAAAGCACCATGAATTCGAAATTCATTGAAGTGTGGTTTATTCTTACAAAATTATGCATGCATAGACCTGATTGGTCATGCAGAAATAAACAAGTATGAAGTATTTCAAGTTTCAAAAAAACAAGTATGAAATATTTGAATATGTCAAATGATATACTAAGACAATATGCTGAGACAATATATAAAAGAATTTGTATGTGAAGAATTGGCAGTATCCTGGTTTCGTAAATATATAGCCTCGTGATGCAGTAATAGTCTCGTGATCATAAACGCTAGTTGCGTAACTAGAGTACAAATTATTTACGTATAGCAGAGAGCGAAAGCAAAGACTTGACAGGCGATGAATGCCAAATCTAGCTCTCTTTTGACATAAAAAGCAACGGAAAAGCGACACCGTTATGAGAAAGAGAAACAAAGTCACTGTTATGAAACAGTATACTTGGACAGAAAGCGTCAGTTGACTTCCGTCCGCTTAACGTGGGCCGGTCAAAAACACACACATAAACAACTTACCATATTCGACACCAGCCAAGAAGAAGAACAAACCAATAGAAATCTTGGTCAAGACCTTCTTTCTTTTTAACTGCATGTTGGAATTCTCTCCACAAGTTTAAAAATTAGTGATATTTTAGAAAAGAATGAATGATCGAAGTAATTCCATGGTAGTAACCGCTGCTATATTTTGACGTTTCTATCTCTACAAATAATTTACATAATCAGTCAATTGTAAGTGTTTATGATTGGACAAGAAGACAATGCCATTCCTAATAAGGGATGGGTTTGCTATCCCATGAATAGTCTTGGGTGGAGGATTCTGGGCGAAAACACGTGCAATTTTTGTAATGTTATTCGTCGTTTCCATCTTGTATCTATGCAAAGTTTAGCCGTTTTTACCGATTTTTGTCCGCTATGCAAAATATCCAAGCCTAAGCTAAATATCTATGAAGATGTAGCGAAGTTTTGAGTTGAACTTGAGCGAAGATTGAGCGTGGAAACCCGCCTTTGCGACCACGTGTGGAGCTGAGGAAGATGGCTCAGAACGATACCTCGATGCAAGCGATCAGGCCTTCAGTTAGTGGCGTGTCTGCTGTAAAACCTTTTGCATCGTCCTTCAAAAGCAAGAAGAGAGGAAAATCTAAAAGGAAAAGGCTTTCGGTGACCTCAAAAGCTGCTTGTTTGCCACCAGACTTGGATATAGTAAGTGGTTTTGCTTTTCTATCATTCTCGACTATTGATGAACTTGAATGTCACATCGAAGACCATGAAGTAAATACTCGCAGCTTGAGCATAAATGTTGGGGGGAAACGAAAAAAATCGGCCCCAAAACAGCAAAAACAACCCAATTATACTGCCGATGGTAATGACTTTGAAGTGCATTCTAAAAGAATCAAAATACCCTCACAAAAAATACTAGAAAGTTATGCTACTGCAGACTTAAATCTTAATAAAGTAAGGCCTAATGTTCCTCGTGAGCTGAAGCGAACAAAGATCAGACCATTTCCAGGAAGCAAGATCACCAGCACCAATCCATTGAACCTGGTTTCCAGTTCCTCTCTGAATTCTGATTTGAAGGAAAAATATCACTATTTTACAACACCTAAGATTGATTTAACTGCTGAAGAAACTAATGCATCTGAAATATCTCTTGAATGCTCAGAAAGAATCAGTTTATTTGATGAAGAAGAAAAAACTAAACAGGAAACCTATCCTTCGGTTGTATCAGGTATTGAATCGGCATGCTCAACTGCTATCGGAACAGAAGTTCCAGTGAAAAAGAAGAAGAAGAAACGAAAACGAGATAGAAGCATTCATGATCAAACATGTCAGACAATGTTTAGGATTAAGAAGAAAAAGAAAGATTTTGGAGAAGATGCTGTCAGTAGTATAAAGTCTGATGAAAAGCAGAACGAAAGCCCATCTTCCTTCTTGAGGACAGAAGAAGAAACAAAGGAAAATCCCATTTCCTCTAATTTCTTGAATGTAGAGGCCAGTTCATCAGCAATCACTGGAAACGAATTCATAGAATGTGAAAAAGAAACATCTGTTTCAGTTTTTACGGAAGCAGATACCAATGTGATTGAAGTAGAAGACAGTATGACACACACAGAAGAAGAAATTTCCTCTCCTCCTGTTCCTCATTTCCAAACAAAAGGGCCAAAGAGTCTTGAATTGAAAGTCCACAGAATCAAAGTTTCTAACAAAGTCGAAAAAATTGATTACTGTGCTCGTTCAGGTGGAGTAAGTCTTGTGGAAAGACACCATGAAAGGCAAAACAAGTACAAACAAGATGAATCTGCAGAGGATCCAAGTGGTGGCCAGCAGTTACCATCGTGGGAGAATGACTCACGTGGTAGTAGCAGTTGTGATGTAAACACTGATAATTTATCAGAGAACAGTGGGAATGATAGTAGCAATAACAGTAGTTATGGCGATCAAGAATCATCGATGAGTGTGAAGAGTAGAATATTTGCTGGCTCATCTTCTGTCTTTATAAGTTCCGTAGATGAATCAAATGACACCTCAGACATTGACATTGAGTTAAGCAAGGCTGATGCCTCCAAGCCAGTAATTGACATCGTCAAAGCACTGCCCAAGAGTTATTTGTTTGGACATCTAAGTTCGTTTCCAGATAAGACTACCAAAGGAACCATAGATGTCAGCATTCAAGTTTATGAAAATGACATCCAGTTATACATGAACTATGCAGCTGATTTCGAAGGAAGGGTTATTAAGATAATAGTACCAGATAATGAAGACTCCAAGAGTAGCTGCTACCTAAAATCTTCCTATCTCTCAGGATTACCAAAGTTTCTCCAACCACAGGAATACGTCAAAGCAGTGCGAAGTGCTACAGAAAGAAACAGAAGACACACTATTGGAGATCTGTTTCAACTCCTAAAGAATGAACTTTTTGATGAGGTTAGAGATTATTATTTCAGCAAGCAGGCCATTCTCACAAAGGCTATTGAAACCATGGAGCAGCATGAAGTAGAAGGTCAGCTTTTAGAATCTGAGAAGAATATTGTTGGAATTGAAAACCAGGAGCTAAGAAGTAGATTAAATATTCTTCTGTTTGGTGAAGACCTTGAGGATGATAAGCTGCTTGATCTTAACAAGGTGACTGAACATTTAAGAAATCTTGGCATTGAAGTTGAAATTCCACCAGAAGAGCCAAACAAAGATGGCAAGATTTCTCAGGAAAGTCAGGGTAATCAATCTGATGATATTTCAATTATTAAACAACAGAAAAAGTATGTCACAAGAAAAGGTAGACCACCTTCAGAAGGAAAACTCTTAAAGAGTTTGCAAACTGATCCTCAGGCTAAACTGCCAAAAATACCAAAGCCAAGAGAACTCTCAAACTTTGTAAAGGCAGTTTTTAACAACAAGATGAAAGAGTTTGTAGCTATTGCCCCCTCAGACAACAACGAGACTCCCACAGTAGATCAGAGTACCAGTAAAGAAGCAGTGAAAACCAGCAGCTCAAGTGTGGATACAAGAGACAGTATCCCTCACACAACCACAACAAGTGATGCCTTGCAAAAGAATCCTGTAAGTGATCCTCCGGTTAACAAAATTGTGTGCAATTTAACCAAGTACAGAATCCATCAACCCAGAAGCTCAGGTACTTTCTCAATTGTAACAAACCCTGAGCCTCTGAAAGGAATTGAAAGTAAGAATGTTGTCCATATCAAGATTTCAAATGACACAATGAAACAAATTGATGTTAGTCCAAGTATTTCAGTATCAAGTACCAACAGCAAAAATTCTGTTTCTCCTGCAAGTACAATTGATATTGGCAATAAACAAAATAAGCAAGAGTCTGTTGGAACAGAGCAGTCAACTTTGTGTAACACTAAAGAATCCCAAGGAACATCAAAACCAACAAACAAAGTTTCCACACCCTTGGATGTGAGCAGGAGTCCATCAACTGTGGCCACAAAATGTACTGTTGACCAATGCAAATTAGAAGCTTTGACTCCTGAAAATAGTAAAAACACAAGTATTCACCCTACTACCTCAAAGAATGAGGTAATATTAGTAACGTCGAAGGAGAAAGCACATCAAGTAGATGATAACCAATCACAGGCTAAAGTTGCTGAGACAGAGAACATCAAGAAAAGTACCGAAGGCACTACTGAAGTAAATGCTACATCATCATCAGAAGGAGAATACTCCTGTCCTAAAAGTGATTCCACCAATAAAGATGTTCCACATCGTAGCTTGGAAAATGCAACTGTCAGCAAAGAGGTTGCCATAGCAACAGAAACACCTGTTTGTGAGGGATTGAAGACTATCAGTGAAAGAGGATCTGCAACTACGACAACTTATATTATGGCAAAACCACAATGTTCATCCCAGGTTAGTGTCTCGCAAACACTGCCTCAACACCAATCAGCACCTGCTTTGCAGAAGTACACTTCAATCAAGCCATTACAAGGAACACCTCTGATTTCTTTGGCAAAGATGCAGCAAAATCAAGCAGTTCTAACTCCTTGTGTTTCGGTTACAACAGCAGATAATATTTCTATTCAAAATAAATCAGTTGCAACGTTGAAGCAAGTGGTAACAACCAAGATAAACACTCCTCAAACCCTTAACAAAATACCTATGACAGCAAAATCTACATCATCTTTGCCTGTACTTAAAATGAAACAGCTGAGACCAGCCCCATTAGCAACTACACAAACTGTTACTTTGTTACCCATGCCAACTACTTCCATGGCAACACGAGGTACCCCCATGTTACAGATGAAACCAAAGTTACCAACTGTGACAACAAATGTTACCATGATAACACATAGCACAGGAATGGTACAGATGATGTCATCAATCGGAAAAAATTTAGTAACCCCACAAAGTATTGCAGTGTTACCTTTATCAGCAAATGTTACTATGGCAACACATAGCAAACCAAACATACAGCTAACACCATCAACTCTTACAAAGTTTGTGACCCCAATTCAGACAACTGCAGCCCAACAGAGTATTACAGTATTACCCATGGGAACTAAAGTCAAGCCTATAATACAAGTACCACAAGCAATTGGATCTAAATTAGCAGTAGCATCACCACGAGGCATCTCAGTCAGCAGTCCTCCTGTGACGCAACCGACAGCATCAGGTTATGTTGCACTTGTACGTACACCATCTCCAAACACACCTCCTGCAGTGAATCAGAAAACATTTATTGTCCCTAATTCTTCACTTCCTGGTACAGCATCACCATTCAGATTTGTCTTCAAGCCAACTGGTCAGCCTAAAGTCTACAGTGCTCCATTTCAACAGATAAAAAGTGCACTTCAGTCTTCAAATGTCATTGGACTGCCCAGGGCTAATACAGCTACCATTCATCAGAGTAACACTTCAGGTTCCACAAGTATGACCACACATCCTACAGGGACAATGAATACCAAGGTCATGTTCCAAGATAAAGTACCAGTCATAAACAAGCCAGTCAGTGCTCAAAATACTGGTAATACGAACAATATTCCTGTCCAGTACAGGCATTTGATAATGAAGACTCCTCCACTGCAAGTAGTAAGTGTGTCTGAACCACCACAAACTAAAACACTTGTGAGGGTTCAGCAAGCTACACCTACAACCATACTGTCCTCAACTTCATCAGTGCCTGAACAGCCAACCAAACCATCAACACCTTTAACAGGGCTTGTTCATCTTTCCTCTGAAGTTAAAGACTTTGTAAGCAAGCCCTCAATTACAGTTGGTGTCCCTGTCCAATCTACTTCTAGCAGTGTCAGACAGTTGCTCGTTTCGGGCCCTATGAATACACAAGTAAGGCTGCAAGATTTTACAAAACCTACAAGCATCCACCCAAAGGTACACACTAGTGTTGCAGTTGGAGGCAGATCAATGGCTACATTTAACATAGCTGTACCACAAAGTGGCTCACTACAAAACTCAAGTCCAAGACTTGTATCACAAGGTAATCAAGATAAAGAAAGGGGATTATCAGAAGCACAGGTTTCACAGTTGACACCCCTAACCACTTCAGGATCAGTAGGGTCAAAGGAAACATTCTCAGAAATTGAAAAGATTCTCGCAAAAATACCTTCACCAAATGTAACCAACAGTACAGCTTCAACTAGTGGAAACACCACTGGCTTCAGTGCTCCTACTACAAGTATTTTAAGGTCAAATATTGTCCACCTAAGTTGTCCGCAGAATTTGGATTATAATACAAGGGCAATGAATCAAGCAGTGGGTGGAAACACTGATGCAGCCACAGCGGCTCATAGTATGGATGGAAGAGTCTTTAACAGTGTTGTTAGACCACAGCAAATTCCTGATACACAAAACTCACCCCTGTCTCAGATGATAACAAGCAGTACCAAGAGTCCACCTTTTACATCTGTATCTACTAGAGACAGAATACCTTCAAACCAGCCAAGCTATACCAACAGTCCTACTAAGGAAGTCACAAGGTCTACATCAGTGACATTTTCAAGTACCTGCAGTTCAACGGCAGCAACATATGACAACCCTAAACCCAAGGAAGACAAGACATGTTCAGTTGTTGATAGTCCTGAAGTAGTGAGTTGCATGGTATCAGCAGATACCTTGTCTGTTTGTAACATAGACAGCTCTATTCCAGATATTGCAAGTGAGCTATCAAGTCAGATCAACCCTGCATCGCGTGGATTTCCAAGCCTGAAGCCTACTATGAAATGGCAAGGAAACAAGGAAACTTCACTTCCTACTAAAGAAACTAATGTAAAAAAGAAAACGGGACATGACTTTGAATCACAAGATGAAAGCACTGCTGAGGACTTTGATCTTCTTTCAACATTTGAATGGAACAACAATGCACCTAATGAAAGCAGTGTGGTTTCTTCTTCTGGTCATCCATACAAAACCGGAGATACTTAAAGACATATACCTTTATCAGGTAGCTACATGGTGCAAAAGCTAGTAAAAGTGCAAATATAAAGTTGAGGAAAAGTACTAACTTACTCTTCATAGTGTTGCTTAAAAAAATATGACAACAGAATTTACATTATTAAGTTTTACTTTTTCACAGATTTTCTGTTTGCACTTTAATAGCTGGGTTTCAATCAGCTGATAAAAGTCTTTGATCAAGGGGAAGTCCAGGTCGTTTGCCTAACTCTCTGCACTACAATCAAATCCCTCTAATCAGAAAATATTTAGTAGAAAAGTGAGGGATCATTCATGATCAAATTCTTTTGTTGTGATTTTAGCAAAACCTTACATGCCCTTGGGTCTGCATCTGCCAACTGCCATTTGTGGAAAAAATTCCCTTTGTGTGATTTACCAACCAGCAAATTTGGACTTTACTCAAGCAGAATTTTTTGATGTTTATATATACTGTAGCAGTGGAAAGGGAAACATTTTTTGGGGGAGAGAAATAGGTATATATTTCAAAATCATTTATTACTTATTAGAAATACTTTACAAAGGGAACACCAAGCAAACTATTTCATGAGTGGAAAACATGGTACTTGAATGTCCAAATATAATCATTGAGGTTTGTGTCACATTGGCCGTGTATACTTTTCAATCTCTTATTGGTCCGGAATGGAACTTAGCCATTCAAGTAGCTCTTCACTAAAATCCAAGCATGCGATTGAATACCAGACCAGTTAAGAATGAGTCAATCCCATGTTTCCCACCCATACAATCACAGGAAAAAGTAAAAGGTTTATTGTTGTCAGTAATATTTTACAGTGCAATGTGTAAAGGAATGACCACATTTAATGTATTTGCATAGTTTTTGCTGCCAATTCAGTTTTTACACTTCTTAATTGGTAAAACCAGGCAGCTTTGCATCATATGGCAGTTTGACATGGTCATACTTTTGCGCGTAGCAAATAATTAAGCTAAAAAAATAATTTAAGAATTCATAAGTTAAGAGAGAATGAGGCACAATTGGTACCTCTAAAAATATTTTGACTTTTGCTCACAAATTTAATGTTTCTTAATATTTCAGTGGTAGAGTTTGTGAAGTATTTGTTCATGAATAAAGTTATGTGCCAATGTACTGGTTACCATTATAATATTTGGTTTGGCTCCTGGAAATTTGATTGTCTTTGGAGGGTAGCTGATCCTTATCTAACATCCTTACTTTCTATCATGTCGTACAGGTAATGAATGGGTGGCCTGTGATCATTTTGGAACTAACCAAAAAAAGGGTTAGCCCTTGTTATAATCTTTTTCATTCCTTCACCTCAACTCCTTTAGAAGAGAATAGCCTGCATAGTGACCCAAGTTTGGGGAGCAGGGAGCAGAGGCCCCCCAATTTTGGTTGCTATGCAGGATAGGCAAGAAGGGAAAAGCAGTCATTTTGCATTTAGGGTTTGTTCTTACTTCTTCAGTTGAAAGATGCAGTAACTAGATCATTTTCCTGTATTCTCCAAGGAAAAGGTTATATTTTGTTGACTGAATTCCCTCATGACTCCTACTTAAGGAGTGAAGGGAAAAAGGATCTTTTTGCTGCAAGCTAGGGCTTGTTTTTACTTCCTGATTGTGAGAGCTCCAGAAGCTAGGTCATAATCGTCAACTGTAGTCTCCTCTTCTTAGCAGCCTGTCCCATATTTCTTGAGGTGGATCACTTGGCTTCGGACCTGATTTGATTATTTCAGCAATCAAAGTTGCAGAATTCTTTGAAAAGAGATCAGAAAAAATTATCTAAATAAACAGAAATATACTTGGTTTTTAAAGCTTTCTGACTTTCTTTACCAACCTTTTCATATAAATGCTTCTCGATGTTTTTTTCGACCTCTTGTTTTTGTAAGAGTTCTGTCTTCTTTCTGATATAGCTTTCCTCTGCTAGTTTTCCTTGGAGTTTTCTTGAGGATGCACCAAAATTATAATAATAGAATTCATCTCAAATTTCAAAGCCATGATTACAACATATAGCCCTCTTTCCATATTGACTAGTTGAGTAATCATGCACAAAATATTTCTTTTTTTTTCACCAGATCTAGAGCCTCGCCTTATATAGTCCCCTCAATAGTTCCCTGTGCCATCTTGCAAGGTTAGCCATGCTTTTGCTTCAAAGCAAGACATGAGGTGACCTTGCAATGATTGCCATGATAGAGATATCATATGCGAATAAATGTCCAAGGTGTTAAATCTTGTTTCATTTTGATGTAGAGGCATGGCTTAGTACCTTTCAAGATACATTGAAGGGGACTATTGCCTTGTGCATGATCACTCAACCAGTCAATATATATCAAAAGAGAGCTAGATTTAGGAAAGGATTTCCACAAGTAGGCATTAGCCCAAGCTATAATTACAAAATTGTACATTCTCTATAATTATATACGATTTTGTAACTATAGCTTGTCCTACCTGTGTGTGAGATTTCATTTGCTATGTCATCCAAAAAGGTAGCCATTTTAATATAGTACTTACTTGCACTTTTTGCACTTTTGTGGTTGATGAACTGGAACAGCATTCTCCTGAAATTAAAAAGAAAAAGAGTAATTATTATGTTTGTCACATTTTGGAATGCAAGAATTGTCCCATAATTTCTCACCTTTTTAATTTTAAATAAAATATTATTTACTTTAAGTCTTTCAACATTTCTTGCATTTTCCAATTGATGTGGTTCATCCCTATTCACACCTATTTCTGCATAAAAACACCACTTTTTAAAGGGGGACTAGTACGAAAATCGCTCAAAATTTAATTCGGCTGAAACTTTCCTAGAATAATCTCTAAGGGTCTAATAAACACTGGTTGAAGTTTTTTCTTGATATTCCGATGGGAAGTATTATATTTTTACGAATCTTTAAAGGAGTCTGTGACGTCATTTACTCAACACCATACATCGCTCCATACATTTCCCTTTATTTTGTGATCAAAAATTCGCTCGTTTCATACTCAATACTGAAAAAAAGAGACTTAAAAATCAATTGTAATCACAATAAATGTCAGTAAAATCCGTCAGCCGACCTTTGGGCTTCATAGAAATAAAATAAATCAAGAAGTTATTTACAAAGAAATGTATGGAGCGGTGTTTGGTGTTGAGTAAATGACGTCACAGACTCTGTTAAAGATTCGTAAAAATATAATACTTCCCATCGGAATATCAAGAAAAAACTTTAACCAGTGTTTATTAGAGCCTTAGAGATTATTCCAGGAAAGTTTCAGCCGAATTAAATTTTGAGTGATTTTCGTACTAGTCCCCCTTTAAAGAATTATTATGTGACCTCATTGTTGTTTCTGTCTTTCAGTGGTACGTAGCACTTTACAATAATGAAAATGCTGAACACTCTCACTGTTTTGCTGGTGCAAAGTTTGATAAGCCCACTCCTTGATTCTTCTGGCTCTCACATGCACCCTTCTAGAAAAATTGAATACTAATAACCCAAAAATACCTTGCTTGTGTTTGACTTTTCCACATATCTGTTTTTTGTTCAAGAGATGGATCTTTTGTTGATAATACTCCATTTGGACCTCTGGTTCCACTATAAACAAACATAGTGATATGTGATGATGTTGATACATGATGAAACAAATTGACTAATTGACTCTTCTTGCTACGGGCCTGACAAATAGATATATACTAACCCAAAGTAAGCTGAGATTTTTCTACATTTGCTGGAGCAGAAACTATCTTTTTACTGTTAAGAATCTGAAGCTTATTATCAAGAAATTCTTCTTTTAATTCTCCACCACTGTCTACAGATTCATCACTTCCCTGAAAATAAACAAAAGATTAAAAAAATAAAGCTTAAAAATTTAGGAGGGAAATTCAAATTTCCACGGATTGGGTTTCCTGTGGTTTTCAATGTTTATCAAGAAACATTCTTTATTATATTCAAGATACTTCTAAGAAAACTGTAAAATATATACCTCCAATAGCTCAAACTCGTCTTGAGAATACCCTTCAAGGTGTTCATCTCCGTAACTCTCAGTTCTATTCCCAGCATCAGCGCCATAAATACTCGATCTGGCCGTTGATAAACTTGAAGCTACTGCTGGTAAACGATCTCTGCCTTTACTTTCCTCGCTTTGAACCGAGCTAGAACCATCAGTATATGTATTTCTCGAAGAATCTGATTCTGCAAATTGTATGCTGGTCTCTGTGAAGCTGCTCCATCGATATAAAGAACTTTCTCGTCCAGTATTTTCCCAGCTGGTTTTGTTTATATCTCCGATGATTTCTGAATCCTGACTTGTTTTTGCTAATTCACTACAGATACTACATTCTTCCTCCATTTCCTAACTGGTACCTTGTTTTCCTTGCAGAATCTTAAGTGATGTGAGCTCTGAAACCAATTAAAACAGCTGCAAAAATATGGAAATAATATTTCAACGTCGATGAGTACGATGTGAGTACTGGAGTGGCCATCTTGCTTACACCACAGGAAGCCCAAGCTTAGTTGAGGTGAATGTTTAGAAAATTATTGAAAATGATCCATTTCATCTCTATAATATCAAATTATTTTTATTCTTTATCAATTTTCTATATATAAACTAAAGCTATGCCTGGTCTACCGTGTCTTGGATGTGGTGTGATTGAAAACGTCACTACACTACACACTCACTCGTACAAAGGCACTGTGACACATTTCGTTGAGTTTTGGTCAGTTCTTTCTTTTTCCGTTTTTTTTTGTTTTTTTGTTTTGGTTTTATCAAGGCCGTGATCACCACCCTAAAAACATGAATACATATTCCAAATTTATTCTATCAGTTGATGTTAATGAAGAAAATCGGATCCGTCTACATCAGTTGTGCACATGCACAAGATTCTATTTAGAGATCGATTTGTGATGCGATAAAATGTATGCCAAAAAAGAAATTGCTTCCTGGAGTATTGGGGGGGGGGGGGGGGGGGGGGACATGACCCTTGGTGTCCTCTTAGTGATACTGCCATTAGTTTGTGTCAAAATGAAGAAAGTCCGCCGTCTACATATTGTGCACATGCTAGTGTCAGTTGTAGAGATTCTATCAGTACAGTCAGTAGAGCGGATGGATTTGTGATGCGATAAAATGCATACCAAACAAAATGCTTCGTGGGGTATGGGGGAAACAAGACCCTCGCTGCCCTCTTAGCCATACTGCCATTAGTTGGTGTTAATGAAGAAAGTCCATCTACATGTTGCGCATATGCACGTGGTTGTAGAGATTCTATTTAGAGATCGATCAGTGCGGTGATGTGATGAAATATATACCAAAAAAATTGCTTCCTGGGGTATGGAGGAAACAAGCCCTCGGTGTCCTCTGAATACTGCCATTAGTTGGCGTTAATGAAGAAAGTCCATCTACATATTACGCACATGCACATGGTTGTAGAGACCATTTAGAGATCGATCAGTGTGATGTGATAAAATGCATACCAAACAAAATGCTTCGTGGGGTATGCATGGGGGAAACAAGACCCTCGGTGTCCTCTTAGTCATACTGCCATTTGTTAGTGTTAATGAAGAAAGTCCGTCTACTGACATATTGCGCACATACACGTGATTGTAGAGATTCTATTTAGAGATCAATCAGTGTGATGTCATAAAATGTATGCCAAAAAAATTGCTTCCTGGAGTATGGGAGAAACAAGACCCTCGGTGTCCTCTGAATTAATACTGCCATTAGTTGGTGTTAATGAAGAAAGTCCGTCACGTGTAAGTTCATCTGTGCTAAGTGCTGCTCGCAACGTGATGTCTTCTCTAACAAACTTTGTTGCTTTTAATCCATTTTATCCACGAATCTGTGTTTGCTTTGAAGTCTTTGAAGAACAATCACAAACAATGAACCCTATGAAGTGTTTAACAATGTCATGTCAAAATATGACATTCTTACTTCAACTGCCTAAAATTTATAATTCTATATACTTTTATCCCTACTGAGATATATTACTCTTTATTATACTCTCTAAGTCTTTATTATTTGAAGATTTTGTCTCCTCCTAAAATCACTTTAATATTTATTCCCCTTTTTCATATTTTGTTAGTGTGCACTTGATTTGGAGCCCAGCTCTGTTGTGCTAACTTCTTCCATGACAACTTAGGTTCTAGTTAAATTAATTTTATAAATGTTATGGATAAAGTTACTGATGTATAAATAAATAAATAAATAAATAAATAAATAAATAAATAAATAAATAAATAAATAAATAAATAAATAGATAGATAGATAGATAGATAGATAGATAAATAAATAAATAAATAAATAAATAAATAAATAAATAAATAAATAAATAAATAAATAAATAAATAAATAAATAAATAAATAAATAAATAAATAAATAAATAAATAAATAAATAAATAAATAAATAAATAAATAAATAAATAAATAAATAAATAAATAAATAAATAAATAAATAAATAAATAAATAAATAAATAAATAAATAAATAAATAAATAAATAAATAAATAAATAAATAAATAAATAAATAAATAAATAAATAAATAAATAAATAAATAAATAAATAAATAAATAAATAAATAAATAAATAAATAAATAAATAAATAAATAAATAAATAAATAAATAAATAAATAAATAAATAAATAAATAAATAAATAAATAAATAAATAAATAAATAAATAAATAAATAAATAAATAAATAAATAAATAAATAAATAAATAAATAAATAAATAAATAAATAAATAAATAAATAAATAAATAAATAAATAAATAAATAAATAAATAAATAAATAAATAAATAAATAAATAAATAAATAAATAAATAAATAAATAAATAAATAAATAAATAAATAAATAAATAAATAAATAAATAAATAAATAAATAAATAAATAAATAAATAAATAAATAAATAAATAAATAAATAAATAAATAAATAAATAAATAAATAAATAAATAAATAAATAAATAAATAAATAAATAAATAAATAAATAAATAAATAAATAAATAAATAAATAAATAAATAAATAAATAAATAAATAAATAAATAAATAAATAAATAAATAAATAAATAAATAAATAAATAAATAAATAAATAAATAAATAAATAAATAAATAAATAAATAAATAAATAAATAAATAAATAAATAAATAAATAAATAAATAAATAAATAAATAAATAAATAAATAAATAAATAAATAAATAAATAAATAAATAAATAAATAAATAAATAAATAAATAAATAAATAAATAAATAAATAAATAAATAAATAAATAAATAAATAAATAAATAAATAAATAAATAAATAAATAAATAAATAAATAAATAAATAAATAAATAAATAAATAAATAAATAAATAAATAAATAAATAAATAAATAAATAAATAAATAAATAAATAAATAAATAAATAAATAAATAAATAAATAAATAAATAAATAAATAAATAAATAAATAAATAAATAAATAAATAAATAAATAAATAAATAAATAAATAAATAAATAAATAAATAAATAAATAAATAAATAAATAAATAAATAAATAAATAAATAAATAAATAAATAAATAAATAAATAAATAAATAAATAAATAAATAAATAAATAAATAAATAAATAAATAAATAAATAAATAAATAAATAAATAAATAAATAAATAAATAAATAAATAAATAAATAAATAAATAAATAAATAAATAAATAAATAAATAAATAAATAAATAAATAAATAAATAAATAAATAAATAAATAAATAAATAAATAAATAAATAAATAAATAAATAAATAAATAAATAAATAAATAAATAAATAAATAAATAAATAAATAAATAAATAAATAAATAAATAAATAAATAAATAAATAAATAAATAAATAAATAAATAAATAAATAAATAAATAAATAAATAAATAAATAAATAAATAAATAAATAAATAAATAAATAAATAAATAAATAAATAAATAAATAAATAAATAAATATACTGATGTCGTTTGCAAGATGAAAGTGGAAAAATACGATTATTTTGGGAGTGAAGACTGTCATTCAGGTGATTTAGCCGTTTAGTGATGCATATATCATATACGCTGCTTGTACTTGAAAGATAACTTCAATATAGTAGTGATCACACTCGGCTAACTTCTAGTACCATCCCCAAATGGTAAATGGAGCCCGCGCCAAAATGGAATCTCATAGAATCATCTTAGATGCTATCGTTTTTCGCATGCAATTTTGGCGTGTTACTGAATCCATACTCAGGAACCCATTTCAATAAAAGACAAAAATAGAGAAACTAAGCATATGGCTAAATGAGGAGGTGGGAGGGTATCAGCTGGAAAATAACTTTCATATGGTATCTTAGTTGTCTTTAAAAAAATATGTATGGGGTCGGGGTTACGATTGTTGTATTTTACAGGGTCATTCTCTGTCTGGTGATAAGACTCTAAAAAGTTCAAATATCGTAGTTCGAAAAAAGTAAGTAGATATAGATCGCACGCGACGTTACAAACTGACAACTATCTGATAGAGATTTGGATGAGATATTGTTTTTTAGAACATTAACAGTTAGTCAATTTGAAACTAGTTCAACGGGAAAGTACCACTAGTGGGGGAATGACGGGAGCCGGTCCTTTTAACTTATTAAAAAATATGTAGTAGGGAAAGAAGTCTAAGACCGCTCACAGTACTCCTCTTCAACTGGCTCCGACCCACAGTGCAACATTGATTGTAACATTGCATGCAACATCACACTAAGATATGAAAATATGAACGTGTGTTTTATTATTTTCATGTTACTTATATTATCCTCGTAAATTATACGAAAAAATCGAGATTTTCTCTGATTTGGCTGCTGAAATAGTACTGTACGTAATCGTAATGTTGTAAGCAATGTTGCATGGAACGTTCAGCACCGTGTATCTAAGCCATTAGTTTATTCAGTCTCGTACTTACACCAAAAGGTCCTTTTTTGGTGTTTGTGAGATGGGGGAGGGGGGAGGGGGAGGAGAAGGACTCATTCCAATCATGTTCTAAAAAAGTTGATAGCCAGCAGGTCAAGGATACTGCAGTAAGGTGAAAGACGGCATGGTGATGAATTATAGAGCTGCTCTACCTGGTGCCCCTCTTGCCCTCTTGCAAACTAACACCATACGACTAACTGCATCAAACGAAGCCTTTTTATAAAAGTTTACCAGAAATCTGATAATAACACGTGCTAAGGGAGAAGATATAGACGTAAGAATGAAAAAAATTGAAAACTCTAGACCAGTTGCAGGAAATAGAAATGCAGTCGTTAAAACGTTTATAAACTCCGCGAAAATTTGTCTACAAAGGTGAAAAAACGTGACCTCTCTTGGTGTACGCGTGAGTAATAAATCAAGCCAATCAAAAGCGCTGTTGTATCTGCTCAAAATGGCATATCCAATCACAGAGGATGAAATAATCTAATGACTCAGATAAATACCAGGGTCGTAGTAAACAGTAGAACTAGAATTTTTTGCGGTGTCTAAACAGCATGTGGAAAGGTGGAGATACTCTTTTATATACCGACATTAATAGCCAAAAATATCAGTACGGTAGACAAAGAATTTGAACGCCAAAATGATGAGTTCGTCGATCAACAAAGACTACATGGACATCGATGAATTCCTCTCATCTAAGGAACTTTGTGATGATCTTTCTTTTCCAGAGAGCGACTATACTGATGAAGATTTTGGGAGTATTACTGATCTAGCTGAAGGTACAGATAATTTTGATGCATTACTAGACGACCAGTTGCAAGAATATACTGTTAATGAAATCGTAGAACCATTTCAGTGTCCGTCTCCCCTGAGTAGCGACGAAGGCAAAGGTAGAAGTATTTCTACTGACAGCCTTTCGTCGGGACAAAATTCTCCAGGAGGTCAAGAGAAAACCAAAAAAGAGAATGTCAAAACTAGAGGTAAGAGGGCTAAAAAACTCGATAAGGAGAAGGAAGATAACACTGAAAGCAATAGCGGCAAAGCACGAACTTCGACATGGCATGTAGCAAAGTCCCCAGACAAAAAATGTCTCGCCACTTCCGTAGAGATCGAAGGTGTTTCGTACACCTATAAACTATTGCCAACTTCAAAAAGTAAAAAACAACGAAGACAATGCGTGCCTGGTGATCTGAAAGATGGAAAATACTGGGATAGACGACTGAAAAATAATTTAGCTGCGAAGCGGTCACGTGATTTGAGACGACAAAAAGAAATGACTGTTGCTTATAAGGCAGCTTCTCTAGAGGAACAAAACAAGGACCTTCAGAACGAAGTTGCCAAATTGAAGGAACAGGTACACATGTTAAATAAGAAACTTGAAGAAAAGTCGAACGAATAAGAGATCATCGAGAAGTGTATGGTCACGTGTATATAGGGAACACTCACGTGGCAAAAGGAGCTGTTTGTGTTCGAATTCACGTGTAGCGCTGCGAAACCGCCTCTGAGGCGATAGATATTCACGTGCCCCCCGTGACCGGGCCTCACTGCTTTGCTTAAAAAAACGTGAGTTGTTGGAGGGGAAGGAAAGAGATGGATAGAAATGAAATGTTTTTTTTTGTTCCAAATATTTTTATGGAATGGAGTAATTCTTTTATGATCCTGCTGTACAAAACATCCAAAGTCAAAAGAGAAGCTTTTAGGAACCTAATGGCCAATTTACATATAAAGGTACCACTAGATAAATTCCCCCCAAACCAAACTATAGGGAACAATTTTATTGAACCCTGAAAAAACCTCAAGTCTTAACTAACTTTTGCTCATGATCATCTAGATTATTCACAAATTAAAATTGGTACATAGCATGTTTGGGGTTTTGCCAAGGACCTGAATCAAGGAATAGGTTCTAACAAAACACTATACCCATGTAATGCTGATTCTGATAATCAAATCAGAGGTATTTAAAGCAGTGGATGCAATGCCCAGCAGTGAAAGTAGTGAAATTATCAACTAACCGTTCATATGACATCAAATCTATTTTCAATAATTATTATGCTGTACAGTTACTTTTTATAAAATATGAACCTTAAATATGTTAGGCCATTTACATTTTATCATGAAAAAATACAAATTTGAGTGCAAAAGAAAATGTACAAAGCATTTTGGCTGTTGTAGTAAAATATTGCCATGTAGAGTAAATGGCCTTTCTTCATGGACGCTTCATGTATATATTTCCTTCCAAATTCTATGTGAGCTTACTTTAAAATTGAGTCTTAGAATGCATCATATCTTTGTAATAATGAATAATATCAAAAAATAATAATAATGATAATAATAACAATAATATTCACATATTGTGAACCCTGAAAAAAGTCAAGAATATTTTCTTTTATAAATTTTAGTTAATTAGTAGCATTTTGGTAACGTAGTAAGATGGTGCTATCAAGTAAATGGCCTATATAGTTATTCCTTCCAGATTCTATGTACCTAAAAATTATAATTAACAATGTTTAATGAAAAACTCTTTCACCATAGATGTAATATTCAATAGTAATTATAAAAAGATATGATAGACAATAACAATAATATTAGCTAGTATATAAATATTGAGAAAGCATGTAAAATATTTTTTGCTTTTAATTAGTGTCACGAACACTGGTTAATTTGAAAAACAAAACTTAATTGATAATATTAACAAAGAGAAATATATAATAACACTAATATAACAATAGAGGCGATGTTCGAGGGCATAAATGTGTTTTTGGCCCGACTCAGGCTCATTTTAGCCCGAGCGAAGCGAAGGTTAAAATGAGCACTGAGAAGGGCCAAAAACATATTTATGCCAGAGAACATCGCATCTATTACTATTATTATAACTTTTTAGGGCATTTACAAAAAGAATAAACGACTACATATTTTGAAAAATACGACATCACGTCTTATTGGCTGAAAATCAGCGGGCTAAAATAGATTTTAGCCCGCTGATTTTCGTATTTTAGCCCGCTGATTTTCGTATTTTAGCCCGCAAAATGCGCCACAATGCCCTATAAAGTTATAATAATGGTTTTTAGTATAATTTAAGACTTAGAGAAAATTGGATTTTCACAGGCTGTGATTGGCAATAAAGACTGATTGCAGAGTAGTGATAATTATGGGATCGATTTACCAAAGTTTACAAAGGCAATTTTTTAAATCCTGAATTTCATCTTTTCATATTCAAGTCTAAAATTATACTAAAACAATTATTAACCTCAAGCGAAGTGAATATGGTGAATATTTATCTTGACTATGTCTCAGTAGATATTCACTGATATTCACTTGCTCCTGGGTGAATAATTGTTACGTTAAATAGTGAGAAGATTAAATTAATTTTTGCCTTCTATTAGTATCAAAAAACTCATAAATGATTCAAAACCATTTGGCCCAACTAGAGCGATGACCATGCATACACACTACATCATTAATTTAACCTTATGAAATTGGCCTCTCCCTTAGTGTTCTTTATATGAAGAAATACTAATGAGGATGACTTTATCAGAAATAAAGGCTGGTGCATCCAAGTTTATAAGACTAACAAGCCTCATAAAGGTCAATATCATGTATGATCTTGTTGACTATAGCATCCATATCTTGAGATTGACATGCTGTCTTCAACTTTGCATTGGGAAACCTCTATCAAACTAAAAGTCCATGCTTTTGATGTGTAGGTTTCGAT
This sequence comes from Anthopleura sola, assembly GCA_023349425.1. Taxonomy (NCBI): domain Eukaryota; kingdom Metazoa; phylum Cnidaria; class Anthozoa; order Actiniaria; family Actiniidae; genus Anthopleura; species Anthopleura sola. The sequence goes on along the minus strand of JALHLI010000018.1, from coordinate 3,063,477 downwards.
GTGTGTGGTCGCTCTTATTGAACCAAAGTTCGTGAATTATTCCTGAGTTTTTGAAGCCATTCAATAAACTTGCAGATTAAACTCTTGATCTGCAAGTTTATTAAACACTACACATAGCACAAACACTAAATCCATGAAATAAAATCAGACTGTTAGTGTGTAATAGTTCTTACTTGCTGGCTACTAGTCGCTATCAGTCAACCAGCTGAACAGTCCTAATCAATGCACATTAAGAGACACAAGAAACAGCTTGATCGTATGTTATATCATATCATTTTTACTTGGTTGTACTCTAGCTGTCTTTTGTGTATTAAGACAGTTCTGACTGAGTGATCAGTAAGAGACTAACAACCACTACTGGTAAACAAAAACTATTACGCACTAACAATTTTTATTTTATTGTATGGATTTAGTATTTGCGCTCTAAACACTGGTTGAATTTTCATTTCCGACCACCTAATAAATACAATATTAGCAAATGTAATCTCTAGGGTGAAAACACTAAACCCATGAAATAAAAAAAATCTTAACATGTAAATATAGTCAAATAAACACAAAGAAAACAATGGAATTAGGGTCTATTTAAGTGTATTACTCTAATATCTATTTCATGGGTTTAGTGGCTTCACTAGCTATAATAAGTTAGTAACATAGTTTCAATAGAATGAGTTGCTTTGTATATACATTATATAATAACGCAGTGTATAAAACACTATGTTTGTGGTTTTTGCCTGTATGTTTAATCTTTTAATAAAGTCCATTTGATACATGAATATTTTCAGTAGTCTTGTTAGTCTCCTGCGCATCAGCCACTGTTAGTGTGGTCAAGCAAAACATTCAAAGCCAATACAGTAAGCTTCTTAGGGGGTGAAGTTTTGCATCATGGCACTAACAGCTTCATAGGACTCTGTGGTCTTATGGAAGAATATCAGTATATATATATTAGATATTGGTACTTATATATACACTCCTCCCATTGTCAAGTATTCTTTATAGGTGTTGCTGCAAATACTACTAGACTAGAGTCATAAGTTGTAATTGGACTGTTATGCATGCATGATTGTAAGAAAAGTGAAGCATATGGGATATTGTAATCATTATACATCTGTTGTTCCAGGTACATTTTATGTTATGATTATTATTAACTACTCGTATCCACAATATTTCATACTTGGACTTTCATGCTTTTCTAATCACTACAAATGTAAAAATGTGCTTCAGCTAGATTATGTAATCGATGTAAACAATGTCGTGTGGCATGGCAAGTTAACATCTGGAACCAATTTAGAAACATTGCTAAGTGTACTCCTCTGCAGGGATCAGGTCAAAAGATAATAATTCTTTAAAAATGTGTTTTTATGTTTTGTACATGACATTTTTGCTATTCATGTTCGTATAAAAAGGGTACTTTACTATTACCTTATTACAAAGAAAAAAATATATAGTTAGGTGTTTTTTTTCTTGGTTCTAAATATTGTGTAAAAATTTCTGTTAATAATCAATCACCCTCATTGTTAAATTCAACAAGCCTTAATACTTCACGTCATCTTGATTTTCTCATTGTAGTTTTGCAACACTGGTTTTTCAAGATTTTTAACTGAAAATTGACGAAAAAAGTGTCACAAAGATTTCATGTAAATATTTTTATAAAATAATCTAGGTATACCATAAACTTAAAACAGAGTACTTCAGAAGGTAAGCATGCCTAATCTTTTGCAAGCTTACCCAATACCATTACAAAGTATTATCTAACCCTGCAAAAACAAATGCCTTAGGCTGACCTGATAAGACAGTCAAGTCATGGCTATAACTCATCTATATATAAATCACAGATTGAATTGCAATTTTAGAATTCCAATCATAAGGTTTTGTTGAGGAAGAAAACCTGAAAGACCTAGGGAAGAGCCCTTAATCATTTTAAGAGAGCATCCCCAAAACTATACTGGTGATAATTATGTGGCAAGAATTGAATCCTATGTGCAGATGTGAGTGGTTATCGGGCCGGGTACAAGGACGTGAGTAGGTTACATAATCGGATGTAAACAAATCCAGTTCAGCATGGCAACTAGACATCTGTTTAGCCAATTTAGCCCTGGGAAATTATCATTCACAAGCACAGGTCAAAGGTTATTGAATAAATACGTTTTTAATGTGCTTGTAACTCAGGCTTTGCTAAGTTTAATTTCTACTCCCAATTTTACTAATATGATAGGAATAGAGTAATAGCATGTGCTAGAAGTGGAGGTCTTGATTAAGTATCTAATTAGAGAGTCCTATAGTAGTCAAATGCCCATAAAAATATTCTGATTCTTCTAAAGATAAGTTGAATATGAATACAACTCAAACAAAGAATCATATTGTCTAGGGAATGATATGTGGTCTGTTATGTGAAAATACCAAATGAATACCCATGACAATGAATAAGGTTTATTGATTGACCAGGTTTATTGCTTAAAAAGACTGTACTTTATAACTAGCCTGTGCCATACATTGACAGCTGTGGCAAAACCAAATTGGTACCAAAAAAATCATGAAGTTTCACAACCATTTTCTCTTACAAGCATGCATGTTTTTAATGCAAGCAATCTAATAGATCAATTTCAATTTTGGTTTACATGCCTACAAAGAAGACGAGAGGTCATACACATACAAAAAAATGTTAACATCATTTCCTGTCATTGCATTGTCTCTTTCAACTTAACATTCTGTTACACACACAAAACATATAACATTTGTATCAGTTCAACCACAACAGGGACTGCACAAGGGGAGTGGCTGGTAGTGCTATAGCCCCACCATTTGTTCCCTTTTCTCATACTAATCTCCTATATTTTCCAATCTTAGCCCCACCACTTTTTTCCCATACTAGTCTCTTATATAGCCCCACCACTTTTTAGGGTGCTCCGCAGTCCATGCAAGATAAAGCCAAAGAACATTTTACATTCCTGTTGCACACAAAAAGATTCCAGTTGTGACCTTGACAATTAATTTATCCCCTTGTCCAGCTTTCTTCAAATATTATAGAAATATTTGTGTCTCTCCTGTTGTGTGAATTGATACTGGAATTTCCAGGGGTTTATATTTATTAAATAATTAAATAATTGCATCCAGCTGAACTCCGGAAAAATATGAAAGGAAATTATCCAACCAATGATCCAGGAATGTTTGAATGCTGTATAATGTAACTCGTGACATACTAAAAAGCCATTGACGAGATTTGCAAACCAGCACGTTCTAATAATATATTAATCCCTGAGAAGTGCAGAAGGGTCTAATGTTAATTCCTCTCAATGGGGAAATATTAATATCCTTAGAAGAGTGGAATTGATTTTGCAGATTTTTTTTTTCTTGGGTGAGACTACAGTGACCTTATTGACATATTCTATAAATTCTCACACGTGTAGATATTGATCAGTTGTCACTTCTGATGTTTTCCCACTCACTGTGTGTGAATGTTTGTTTGTGAATGTGTGTATATGATAAAAAGAAAATTACAAATTGACTTGAAGCTACAAGGTTTATCTTCTCATGTTGAAAAATAATCCTGGGGAGGGGTACTAGGGGTGGTTCCGTGGTGGAAGACAAGATATCTTGGGGAAAAAAAACCCTGTTCAAGAAACAACAATGTAATTTATAATCCTATCTAAGAACATCCCCCTATGGGCGATATATGGGAGTGCCCCTTCCTCCCAGGAAAATATTTTACTCCTTCATTGCGCTCACTGGAAGATAAACTTCATATCTTCCCGTCACTGTGTAATATTCTCTATATATTGTTGGGAACAGCTACAACACACGCTCCAGCTCTCCCTGCATTTAGTGGAGCTACTTGTTTCCATTCATTAAGAAGTGGGTCATATGTTTCAACAGCACTCAAGTACTTGGAGCCATCATATCCTCCAATGGCATACAATTTGTCACCCAAACAACACACACCAACTGCATCCCTGCACTTTATCATAGATCCAACCATTGTCCATTGGTCTGTTTTGGGATCGTATCGCTCGACAGATTCAAACTGTCTACAAGAATCTTGGCTTGCTGGTGCATCGTGTCCTCCCATGGCATACAGAAAATTACCAAGCACTGTAACACCAACACCTGAGACATTTGAATAACATTTTATATTATAAGTTCATAAGTTCCCACACGAAAGGATTAAAAATTTCTGAGGGGTGGGGAGGGCATGAGGAGGGTATATCGTGTAGTTTTTGAAAATATCCATTTCTTCCCAACAGGAGGGATTGACATCAAACCCTTCTTCACAATGATATTCCACTAAGAATATGCAACATGTCAGAAATTCTTATCTCTCCCTGCATGTAAGCAGAAGGGGGTGGAGTGGACTTTTTCTAGAAGCAATGATCTTATGACCCTGGCGTATATATGACATACCTCCTCTTCGTTTCAACATTGGAGAGACCAAAGTCCATCTGTTAGTATTGGGATCATAGCATTCCACTGAGTTTAAACATGATGAGCCATCTCTTCCACCCACAGCATACAGTTTGCCATCCAAAACAGCTACTCCTACTGTACTGCGTGGGGTACTCATGGCTGTGACAAAACTCCATTGCTTTGTTTCTGGATCATACCTGCAAGAAGCATGAAGTGTATGCTTGATATTCATTATTAAAATATCATGTTGATGATATTGTTATTAGTTGTGATGATGGTGTGGTGGCTGTGTGTGATGCATAAATATAGAGCAGTTTTCACATGAGTGGGAAACAATACGGCAAATTCATAGCTGTACTGTAGCTGTACCTCATCTAACCATAGCCCTAACTACCCATTGCGATAGGATGAATTACTGGAAAAGAAAAGGGAAGCCATTTCAATGTTACAGCATGTCATACCATATACATGCTGTAAGCCAGTACTACCGTATCTACTCATATGAAAACCACTCTATATACTGATGATAGTTGGTAGTGTATGATGACGATGATGATATATGGTGTTGCTGATATTTTTAGTGGCAGGGTACATATACATGATTATTTTGGGTTATGGGTAATTAATGATGATACATGGTTATTTTGATTGCTGTGGTGATGGGTGATGCATAATGATATTAGCCATTGCAAGGTTAAGGGAAAGACTGGACCAAGTTGGCTTTGCAGTGCATTGTGGGACCAAAATAGACACCATGTTGAAAATATGTCGATTGAGGATTTAAAGGTCGATGTTCAAGGAGAGTGGAAAACTTGCAGACAACCCAGAAAAAAATTGCATGATTACCAACATACGGCAACATACATACCTCTCAACAGTACTTAAGTATGACCAACCATCATGACCTCCAACAGCATATAAAGGACCATTCAAGACAGCCACACCCAATCCATGTCGATGGGTATTCATAGAAGTCACAGGTGAACCCTGTGCAGTTACAGGATTATAGCACTCTACTGTGTTCAACGTCTTGAGTCCATCACGCCCACCAACGATAAATAAATTCACATTTAAAACTGCTAATCCAAACTGTAATCTCCTTGATGCCATGGGTCCAACAAGGGTCCAAGTGTCCTTGCGCACATCATATTCTTCTATATTTATAGCACCCTTAGAGGAATCCATACCTGGAAAATATATCATCAAGGTATGGTTAATCTCATAGTGCATTTCACATAACTTTTGACAGTAGATCCTGAAGTTCATTCGGAAGTTCAGAAGTAAATTTAGTAGTTGTAATCTTCTAAAAGAAAATTACTGTACAGGAGACCACAGTCTTCGCCTTTCTATTATTATTATTTATCATTATGATTTACCAGTCTCTTATATTTTCCAATCTAAGCCCTTCCCCAGAACCCAACCACCCACACCAACACATGTGTGCACACATGTTTAGGTTATAGGTTGAAAAAAAAGATAATTTACAGTTTTCACACATTGGAAAAGTTCATGTAAAGGTGCAAGGACACACTTTGAGACATTGCGCACAATGTTGCAGGCAATGGATGTTGTGAGCCATATCACAATATTTGTTGCACACAATGTTGTTGATGTAGAAAATGATCCTACTAGTACTTTAGCAACATTGCATGTAACAAATTGCATTGTGGTGTGACCTGGCTTGCAACATTGATTGCCTGCAACTGTGCGCAATGTTGAACTGTGCGTCTGTAGCTTTATAACATGACATTTCATTGCAGCTGTAGCAGTCTTCATTACAATGAAAATAATAATCTTCAATTGCATAAATACCTCATGCAAAAACCTCACATTTACTAAGGTTATATTAACTCTTCAGAATTTTTTTCCAATTTTTTTTCAGTGGATAGGAGTACGAGTGAAAAGAATGAAAAAAATCCCATTTACCTCCCACTGCAAATAATTTTCCCACAGTAGATTTTCTGGGTTTCGTCCTGGGTGATTGCATCTGGAGCCTTCTATTTGGTAAGAGCTGATACTTCATTGCTTCCAGTATAAGTTCTCTACAGGGACTTATATCACGAAACAGTGGGCAAGATTCAACATGGTCTATAAGGTATTGTGTGGATAACAGAGGGAGGCGAACTAATGACAACAAGCGATGCAGAAACTGTTTTCTGTTCTGCAAGTCATGTTGTGTCCAAGTTTTGAGCGCCGTAAAAACTTGAGTTTCAGAAGGAACGTTTAAGTCGTCACTCGATAGAAGCTCAGCCACACTTTCGGCAGGCAAAACAAAGAACTCTTGGTTATTTATTACTTCAACAAAATGCTCTTTTGTGTACTGGTCACTGGTTTTGAATAATGCGGAACAACCGTGGCCGTCAGCGAACGCACGAATTCCCAAACAGTTCGAAGGATGAAGTTGATTAGCCATAAATTCACTACATGCTTCTTTTACTTCTTCAATTTGTAGTATACAAGCGACAGATAGTAAATTTTCGACATTATCAACCCGAATTTCGATCTCAGAAGTGTAAGCATACCGAATGAGTGCCTCCACGGCATCCGGTTTCATGTCTGTCAGGTGAACTGTGAACTGGCTTGTTTCAGACATATCTCCAGTAAACATGGCACTGAAATAATCACTAAACGCTGCCAAAACCAGTCTATGGGCTTGTATTTTCTTTTCCCCGACGATAAGCTTGATGTCACAGAGTTTGGAATTTTTTCGAAATTCTTCAAAACGTTTGAAGGTCTTTTTCAAATGGTCATTAAACGTAAACGTAACACAATCCACGTCTTTTTCTATACTAAACGCCATTGCGATCTCTAAATCAGGATAAAGAAATGTTTCCTTCCAAGCTTAGATCAATGGAGCATCCACAATAACTCTTTAAAGTAACTCCAAGCTTAGATCAATAGAGCATCCACAGTAACTCTTTAAGTATAGCATTCCGTGCAGTTCTACGTAACCTGCCTGGAATGACGTGAAACCTTTCTTTCAGAAAACAAAAAATATCACTCTAACCAGGCTACCTAGGTATCTCAGGTCTACTACCACAGGAATCCCATAGCAAAATACAATACGTTTTAATCTTGCCCCCAAAAATTTTCGTAAGATTTGATCTTTCCCAGAAAATTGATACAAAAGAATAAATAGCAAAAAAACATCTATCCTCAAAAATTGATTCGAGAAGTTTGAAGTTGTGGAAGATATTTCAGCTGTATTGGGCTTCCTGTGTTTTATCGTCGATGGTCAGCGGATTGTATTTTGGTTTTGGTATTCCAACAATGTTCCTATGCAGGGTTGCACGTTTTTATAATCTTTCTTTTGCACCAAAAAGAGCAGTATGTTCTCTATACTTCACCAGATATGCTTCTGCAGAGGCCGCTCCTAAAGCTCAAGACCAAGATCCTAAAGTATTGCATTTATTTGAGGGAATCACCCGAGGAGAAAGAGGATGTCTTGCACAAGGTATCACAATGGTGGAAACTCTACATCCAGAAAAATACAAACAAGGCCAGAAATTACTGTCCAAAATAGTCAAATATTCTAAAAGTAACCTCAAGTTTCCAAATGGAAAGAGGACATCGTTTAGAATTGGGTTTTCTGGTCCACCTGGTGCTGGAAAATCTACATTTATTGAGGTATTTGGGAAGATGTTGACGTCACAAGGACATAAAGTGGCTGTTCTTGCTGTTGATCCTTCATCGTCCAGGACTGGAGGTTCTTTATTAGGAGATAAGACACGTATGACAGAACTATCACGTGATCCTAATGCTTATATCAGGCCATCTCCAACATCTGGTACTTTAGGTAAATTACTAAATAAACTTTCATGTTTTAAGAAATGAAAAAATAAAAAATGAGAATCAGTGAAAAAAGGGTATCTTAGCAATGCTGTCAAAAAAACTCCACATGATCTTAACAGCCACTGCATCAAATAACATTTGTTCATGTGTATTATGTGTAATCTAGTCGAAAACTGGTTTCTTTCATCTACAATCATGAACGGCAGTATACCAGAAGAAACATCCTACATTGGCAGAGTCTGTTTTCTCCCTCAAAAACTACCCAAAAAATAGGCTTTGCTCACAGGGAAGGGAGAATTGGAAATAAAAAGTAAAAAATGAAAATAAGAATTGTCTTTGCTTTTCTAGGTGGAGTAACAAGAAGCACAAATGAAGCCATTGTTCTGTGTGAGGTTGGAGGGTACGACGTTATTTTAGTTGAGACAGTTGGTGTTGGTCAGTCTGAATATGCCGTGGCGCACATGGTCGACATGTTTGTATTGCTCATCCCACCAGCTGGAGGAGATGAAATGCAAGGCATTAAGAAGGGGATTGTTGAGATGGCAGATGTGGTTCTGATTAATAAGGCTGATGGAGAACTGCTTATTCCAGCTCAAAGAATACAAGCAGAATATATAAGTGCTTTGAAGTTACTGAAAAACAAGTCAGCCTTATGGTCACCACCTGTAAGTATGATCACAGATGATGTAATGTATTGATAAAATCTATTGTATTCTATTAGGTGTGATGCATTGTATTTTTATGACATCAACTAAAGAAAATTTCTTTAATGATACTTATTGGTTTGTCTCACGATTGAGGGTCATTTGTAAAAGTACTGCAACAGTTCGACTGCAAGCTGCTAGTCTTCATCAGGCGATGGTGTAGACTGGATGGTGTGTCTGTTATATACTGCTCATCGGATCATCTGTGCTGTGGTTGGATGGTCGGTTTGTGTTCTGATTGGCTGTTTTATTGTTGATCATCCAACTACAGTGCAGATGATCTGTATTTGACTGGTCAAGTACCAACTTTGGTCAGATTTTGACTATTGACCGGCCGTTATTTTGAGCCCTGCTTGCATAATTATTCCTTTTTTTTTCAATTCCAGGTGATGCGTGTCTCAGCAAGAACAGGAGAAGGTATCCAAAAGTCCTGGGAGGTAATGCAAGCCTTTTTTGACAAGATGACAGAAACTGGGGAGTTAGAAAATGAGAGACAAAAACAGCAAATTGTGTGGATGTGGAGTCATATCAAGGAACACATTATGAAAAGATTTAAAATGAACTCAGATGTAAAGAGAAAGACAAAAACTTATGAAAACCTTGTTGCCGAAGGTCTGATGACACCAGGGCTCGCTGCAGATATGCTGTTGAAAATCTTTGAAAGATCAACAGAAGAAAAATAAACACTAAATGAATCTCTAGAAGAAATGCAAAATTTTAGTGATACAGTGTGAGTCAAGAAACCGTGGGCACCCAGAAACATTTCAGAAATTATTTATCGTTCGTTGAACAATATGAAACGATTCTCTAACTACACGAAGTTTATCTGACTACAAATCAGTCGAATTTCTTGCAGTTAGAGAGTCGTTTCAGATTGTTCAATGAGCGATACACGATTTCTGAAATATTTCTGGGTGCCCACGGTTTTTCGATTTGCACTGTAAAAAGAGCATTTTAGATAACTTAAAATAATTGTGAGAATTGAAAAAATATTATTGGTACACTACAATTTTTATTTTTATATTTAAAGGTAATATATCCAGTTTCTTGTTTCCAGTGTTACTATATGGTAAACATGGAAAGGCCTTGCTATCGACATTACACAAAGAGTGTAAAAACTATATCTGTGAAATAGTACTATGTAACTAGCAAATACTAACTAGGGGGGGGGAGGGTGACTCCCAGGTAAGAGCATTGGGGATGCTTATTGGAAATTTTCCAAAAATTATACCCCTAAAAGATACTGGAAGTTTTTCAATGGGTGTGGCTTTAAAGAGGTTTAAACCCTAAAAGATACAATACTTAAAGATTAAAATAATGTAATTAATGGTAGTTAATATACATGGATTTCTTGTTGCCACCCTAAAAGATGCCAAAGTTATACCAGGGTTCTAAATTTCATTGTCAATACCCTAAAAAACACTGAGTCACTAATTTTAACCCCTAAAAGATACTACGAGCAACTCTGATACTTTTAACTAGGTATACCCTCCTGCTCTCCAGCAGAAAATAGCACTGATGAAAAAAAAAAGAAAAAAAAATTTGAATTTCGTGGGTTGAGTGTGAGCACTCTAGAACCATAATTTATTTTACCTGTTACCTATCCTCATGCCTTATGGAACATAGGGCCATAATATATTCTACCTGTTACCTATCCTCATGCCTTATGGCACATAGGGCCATAATATATTCTACCTGTTACCTATCCTCACGCCTTATGGCACACAGGGCCATAATATATTTTAGGGATATAAAAATTAAAATTAAGAATAAAATTCTTTGAAATATTATCCTGTAACAAATCTGATCCCCTCATTGTAGGTGCAAAGACAAAAATACTGTATTTTTTCATGACTCTTCCCCTCTTACTCATCTCATCTGTTTATTGGTACTATAAATCGCACATATTTCAAAGGTGTGCACAATCGCTACAATAAATGTACAGTATTATTAAGATTCGCTTTTCTCATGACCTCTCACCCCTAAATTACACGGTCCGTCTTCAACAACGCACAACATATACCCACGCACGACCCCGCGCACTGATTTTCAAGGTGCGCACGATCGGCAGGGTGTCAAATCAGCACAGCGGTGACAACCCATCACACCAAGTGCCAAACATTCCCTTAGTTCTTACGCTCGGCTTCCCACCCAAAAGAATCTCAACAAAACCTGTTCTTTTGGGCTAAATAATGCCGTTTACTCACCTCAGTAGTTTTACCAGCTAGTGTAATTGTTTATTTGATATTCGTAAGCCCAGTGCTTGATAATGGAGGACATTTTTTCGGCTTCGCGTGACGGCAACACAAGATTTGTAAAAACATGGCTCGAAGATACAAGAAATGATTTAAATCTTGGGTAAGTTTAGCGTCTAAACTTCCTCCATTGGAGTAAATATCTTGAAGTTTATCAGTCAAGATAAGAAAATCGTTTCTTTATTATTCTAGTTTGATAATTGTTTGAGTTTTAATCGTTTCATTCACGGCCCCTTCGACTTTCAGCAAAAAGTCAACTGGTTATCAAAACCCTGTAAACAAACTTTGCGTTGAACATATGTTCTCTAAATCTCTGGTTTGATTGTTTTAGAGACGACCATGGCTTCACACCGTTTTTGTGGACATGTAGAGAAGGACAAGGGGCTGTTTTCGATATGCTATTATCGCGTGGTGCTAAAGTGAACGCCGTTAATGATGGCGGGGATAATGGCTTGCACCTCGCTGCTAGTAAAGGCAACAAAGAAATAATACTCAAGGTAATCAAACATTTGAATTAGTGTTAAGAGCCAAACTTATCCATTGTAACTCAAGAATATCTCGTTAACAAACTCTAAAAGTCAATACATTCTTTTTTTCCTGACATTTAGTTTGACTGTTTTTCCTAACTTTTTTACAAATTTTTATATTGGGTATAAACCTAACTTAGATTATACATAAGAGATGATAGTGGTATTATCGAATAACGTGTTTATTGAATAGAGAATTATTGACCCAACCTATATGTGTCACTTCCTGTGAAACATCAGTCCATATACCACAATTAGGGTGGAGTATGTGAAACAGATTGTATTGACCTCTAGTGTGACCCCATATCCCTATTTTATGTGATGTAAAATATTAATGAAAAACATTTGTTCTATGGGTCTGGAATTTTGATTTTTGGGCCATTTTGACTTTTTCAAATCTGTATTGATTTTTTATTTATTTATGTTCATAATTTATGGGTTGGGGGTGTACATGCTATGTGATTTTGAGAGCAGATACTATTTTTTTTTCATTAAAAATTTAGGGTTGGCTATCAAAAGAAACTAGGGCATTTTATATTTATGTCAATTATATTTTACGATTCTTGTGGGGGGGGGGGGGGGGGCAAGAATATTTGATTTGTAAAGGGGGGCTACCAAAAAGATGCTGTTTTAAAACCCAGAATCCACATAGCCCCATAACCCATAGATGATAGACATTGCCTCATTTATTTATTTATATGAGTGAGTGTGTTATGAGGCTTTGTATCATCATGATGAATTAATTATGAAGACATAGCTTTGTTATTCATTATTATAACAATGTATTTACAGTTATTACGAAACAAATGCCCTGTAAATGGAACCAACGAACATGGTAATACCCCATTACATTATGCCTGCTTCTGGAACTATGAAAGTGTCGCAGAGGTAAGATATTCTATGCTATATTTGGCAATTTTACATCCAGGGTTTCTGGTCCCTAACCCATCATCAGGGAAAGGATGTTTGGCAATGCCAAGAGACAAGTGTTTTTTTGCATCTACATTACCATGGTAAACATCCTTTCCATGACATTGATTCAGAGACTTGAAAGTAAAGGGCTTGAAATAACGGTTGGTTAACAGGCAATGTCCAGCCAGAATTGTAACTTGTCTAGTCAAATCTTTGCCTTGCTGGCCATTTTAACCAGTAGTGTTGAGTCATAAATGGAGTATGACCAAGCTAAAACTAATTTGGATGGTCATCATGACCAGCGTCTGACTGGCCATTATTTTAAGCCCTGTTTCTAAAGGTACTGTGTTGACGAAGCATATTTAAAACAAATGAAACCAACACACAACCATATTTTGAAGATAATTGTTGTTTTCCAGGAACTGGTAAAGAAAGGTGCTTTGATATCACAATGTAACAGGAATGGGGATACTCCTCTGGACAAGAGCAAACCTTACCTGGCTGAGATCTTGAAAGGTAAGAAAATGATATCCTTCTACTTCCATTCAAATCATACCAATATACTTTTTTACAGTTGCATTCAATGACCACGATTAATAGTTCCAAGTCGAGGTTGGAGTTGCCGTGCATGATAAATTATAGTTTTGCTATACACAGCAACTCCAACTCAACTTGAAACTATTATTCGTGGCCACTGGAACATAAGTTCTGTGTTCCTCAATATAAGAAGGAAAGAAGGATTTAATGTGTATTTTTTGCATAGACACCATGTTTTTGCTTTGCATTTGGTCCTGGATACTTACCTTTTATGTAACTCTGCCATATTAGACACAGGTGTATGCCTCACTTAAAATGTCTTATTCAAAGGCCAATTTGTTGTTCCAGAATATTCCCAGAATTCAGGGAATAGCATTTCTGGATACCATATTTTAAGAATTTTACTTGGAGTGTGCCACAGGAGAAACCTCCAGGACCATCAGTAAGGCACCTCTAACACTGAATTTTTACAGTTCCCTCCCCCCTTTCTCAGATTCCTGGATCCACCTCTATTTATTTACATTGTAAACATTACTTTTGTCTCCAGATCTAGCAGCACAACTAGGACAAGATATGAAGAAAATCCCATATAAAGGTATTTTTAGATTAAGAACTGTGGCTGTCTCCAGGTCACCTATACCCCTTTGCAAAATAAAATCACATTAAAATATTTTGTTCTTTTCACACGTCATGGATATGTCATGGATAATCTGTTACAAGATTGTATTAATGGGGGATATATTTTTTGATAGATTCTTCAAACAGAGGAGGCAGAAGAAATGGTGAGTAATGCTAAGTGGCAATGGTGGAGCAGAAAAATGGCAAAGCTGCTAGTCTCACAATTGTTTTATTTAACTGACAGTGATACACTAAATCTATTAGTGTCCTATTATTGTCACTGTTGCTCCAAACTCATGACAAAATCTTGTTGAACTAGAGTAAAGCTACTAGGAGAAATTTACAAAAATCTTAGGTTTTCAACTGTGGATCAAAAAGACTGGTTACCATTAAGGCTATTTCCAGGATGTTTTAGATGGAAAACTGTTTGAATGAATGGGAAATAAAATGAATAGTGGAGGAATGTTTCTTTCAGATCTCAGGGATATCAAAGACAGATACTCTTGGATTTCACCAGATGAAATAACGCTTACTGAAAAAGTCAGCAAAACAGTAACAGGAGAGGTAAGATAATGCCACTTGTGTACAGTATAATTATCTCCAACTTTCCATACATTGGACACTGTTCCCACAGTCAGGGAAAAGTCAGTGAATTCTAATTTTTTTTTCAAAGTCAGGGAATAGCCCACTTCCAAGACATGCTTCCTTTTCACGCACAAAGGTTTATAGACCCTTTTCAAATATGGCATCTATGATGTGGAAATCATTGGGTTTCAACATCCGGGACATTCTCATTCTCCTCGTTTGACGTCATAGACGCCATATTTGAAAAGGATCTATTCTTTTCTCCTGTCAAGTATCACTGAGCATTTAGCATGGAGCCTCACATTGAAACCTTTGTACATGACAAGTGAATAATATCACTGATGAAGTGGGCTATTGTCAGGGAATTCTCATTTTGGTCAGTGAATTTTTGCAATTTACCCCTCACCTCAGTTATTAGCTGCTAGCACCTCCCAGTTAAAACTTTATTTCACGTTTTCTTCATGGAGACATAAAATATTCCATATTTCTTATTGATGTTATGAATTATTACAGGTATGGAAAGGAATGTGGAATGATATTCACATTGTCGCCAAGAAACTAGCTATCAAATTTGTAAACAAACGAATCTCTAGGGACTTCAGTGAGGAGTATTCTAAATTGAGGTAAGTACAACATTTGTTAATATAAAAGAATCACTTACAAAACCATTGATGTGGACAAATTATTTTCACATTTTACTATAAATGTCTGCAATTGCCAAGAGAGAGATGGTCTGCAAATCCTATTGCCTTCACGCAATTTAGAATTTTGTAATTTTGTAATTTCTATATGGAATATCTTGGCAACAAAAAGAGATATCAAGTGCTTTCAAATCACATCCGATGCAAAGTGAAAGGTTCACTTTAAGAGAAATTAATTCCACTGCTGTAAAACTGGAAATAATCATTTTTGGGTATGGTCTTACATAAAAAACCTATCAGCATGAGGTCTTCTGTCGCCATGCCAATTAACCAAAAACTAAACAATTCTGTATACCGTAATTATTTGTGCAGCATATTCCTGCAATAATGGTATTACTCGTTCTAACCCTTCACCTTAAATTTGCTGGTTTCTAAATACAATTCTACTGCATTACTTGGTTATTGTTACTAGGCTATAGCAACATTTAAAATTTTACTCAGATTTTAAACTTAAACTTAGCTAGAATACAATGACTTGGATTCGAAACAGCATATTGTTGGTGATCATGAGCTTTTGCACACCTCTACAAGTCAAACATGCTTATTGTTCTTTTGATATGCAAAATAGATTTATTTGTACATGACATTTGATAAGCTTTTTTATTACACATTTTACTTACTATCTCGCCTCTGATTGACTGAGAGCCTTCACTGAGCCTATTCCTAATATCGTATGAACTTGACATGATAAATGTAATATGTGCTGGAAATCTTCAGATAATACTTCATATTATGTCAAATTCACTCAAGGTCACTATAGAAATTGAATCGTAAATATCAAGACCTTGACTGTTTTATCCACCTCAGCCTATGACTTGGAGCCATAGATAACAAAGCCTTCAGATCTTGGTGATTTATGATAGGTTTACCTTGAGACATAACTCTGTCTTCAGCTTGTGCCATGGTTTTACACCATTTGAGCAAATCTCAACCTCGTCATAGACATTGCTGTGTTTTTGGTCAGGTGCTGATTTTGAATTCTACCTCAGAACTAGTAATGCCCTGACATAGATCACACCAGAGATTGATGTTTGGTTGTTTTCATATTAAGCTCTATTAATGGAGGGAATGTTTATCTGTTCATTCATTATAAACTAATTGGTTATGGCTAATTTTTTGCCATATTTTGACCTGGATTTTCAAAGGTTTTTTTACACCTTTTGCTACATTTAATTACTCAAATATCATCAAGATAAACATGTTTTCTTTTGCCCGTGGACATGGCCAAGGATGGCCAATTTTTTGCCATATTTTGACCTGGATTTTCAAAGGTCTTTTTACACCTTTTACTACATTTAATTACTGAAATATCATCAAGATAAACATGTTTTCTTTTGCCCATGGACATAGTGGATAGTCTTCAGTCAACACTTTTGTATGGAATACATCATGTGATGAGTCTTGTAATTTCTGTACTATCATGCTAGTTTAGCTGAATGTAATTTTGTTCAGTTGTAATGCAAGCACAATTCACATGTGTCTGGCCTCGTACTTGTATGTCATCAAGGTGGCTTTGAGTTATCATCAGAAACTAAAAAGGTCAACAATGTAACTTTTAATGCACTTTATACTCTGTGAAATATTAAAAATGCTGTTTTATCTAATGAATTATACATAACATAATTATGATGATGATACATGATGATGATTCATGATGGTGGTGATGATGATACTTGATGATGAGACATGATGATGATCCACGATGATATATGATGATGATACATGATGATGATATGTGATGATGATACGTGATGATGATACATGATGATGATACATGATGATGATGCATGATGATGATACATGATGATGATGATGAAAATGCAAATACAATTCTTCTGACACCCATGGATACAAAAAGACAAGTCTCAAAACCTGCATGACTTCATATTTACCCAAACACTCACTAGCAAGCACAAGAAGATATTCACCCTATGTGCATCATTGCAGGATATTTTCCCACCCCAATGTGCTACCAGTAATAGGAGCAGTCAATGATCACAAAGACTTGATTGTCCTGTCACAGCACATGCAGTATGGCTCCCTTTTCAACATACTCCATGAAGGAACTGGTATTATTGTAGACCAGGAACAAGCTATTAAATTTGCCATGGACATTGCAAGAGGAATGGAATATCTTCACTCACTAGATCAACTTATTCCAAGACTGTACTTGAAAAGCACTCATATCATGGTAAGTGTACAGGTTTTTATTCAATTATCTGTGTCTTTGAGTAGGAGGGGGGTAACCTGTATTATGTAGTAGAAGAGCAGATTGATAGAAAACAATATATTTATAACATATTTTGCAAGATAAAGCTCATGAATGTTTGTCACTGACCATTTCTAAGGCTCCCTCATAAGGGTTGATGACCTGTAACACACCAATGCAGGATCCACCCCGAACTCACCCCCCTCCCCTCCCCACTTGGTATTTGAGTTTCCCTTCATGACATAATATATTGATACATTTGTTTTTTTCCTCCCAGATTGATGAAGATCTGAGTGCAAGAATCAGTATGGCTGACTATAGATTCTCATTTATGAATTTAAGCAAATATGAAACTCCAAACTGGATGGCACCAGAATGTAAGAACCTACTTGGAGATTTAATTCATATGAGTATGAAAAATCAGGGTGTATTGCCCAGCTTGGTAACTGTACAGTACCATCCATACCATGGGGCATTGCTCATCATATTGCAATCATAATGCTCATATACATCACTGGCATGATCGCAGTCTGAGTACACATCCATATCCTGTGTTTTGCAATGTCATACAAAATAATTTGAAATGTGACCTGGGTTCGATTCCCAGACTCTACGTCATATTTGAGTAGAATAGATGGTTGGTTCACTCTTGTGTTTCAAGGGCTGATCTCCAGTTTTCCTCCCTCCTTATAAAGCATACATATGTTGTGATTGCCCTACACTGTGATACAACAGCCACACCCTAATATATTTTAGATTTTCATTCTTGATGTAAATATGGTGCCTATTTTTTCTGATTTTTTTCTTATTATTTTTATAGTTCTTCAGAAAAGCCCTCAAGAAGTTGATCAAAGATCAGCTGACATGTGGAGTTATGCCATACTATTGTGGGAACTGGTAACAAGAGAGGTTCCTTTTGCAGATCTTTCTCCAATGGAGATCGGCATGAAGGTATGGTTCCTGTCATCCTAGTTACACCTCTTACTTATGTCATCATGATTTTGTGTACCTGTCGTCATTTGGAGTTACTTGTTGTAACATTTTCTCATTTGCTTTGAGAGCCTCCCAGAGTTGTTATAGGGTCTTTTGTTTTCTTCTTGCTCAAAAAATTACCTTCTAAATTTCTATTCAATCTTTGGGCTTTCATTAGATTGCCATGCAGTAAGACAACAGCAAATAAAGAAACTTAATGCAGTTAAATTGACCTTATTTGCTCTGGTGCAATGTTTTCCAATTACAGGCCACGTTTCATTCCCTAGAGTATTATGTCTTTGTAAATGAGAAGACACAGAAATGTGGATACAAATCAAACAAAGAATCATATTCTCTATTGAATGACACATGGTCTGTAATTGGAAAACAGTGCACCACAATGAATAAGATTTACGAGATCTTCCCAGTATTCAGGCACATATGCAGGGAAGGTCTTAGGGTGCCTGTGATCCCCTTCCTATTGTAAGATTATTTCTAACGTGTATGTCTAGTTTTGAGGGGATGTGGAAAATTGATTTGTGGAGATTAGTTGGGAGTGACCACGCCCCTAGTATTAGCCATTCCAGTCCTATTGTGGGACTTTTTTAGGTGACAAAATAGATGCCATCTTTGAAATATGCCCCTTAAAACAGTCCCAGGATCCACTGCAATGACAGCTCAACCCAGTGTTTTTTCTTTGGAATTGCTAATCCCACTTGTTTTTACGATGCTCACTCTCGTTTTTATTTTAGGTTGCATTAGAAGGACTAAAGCCACCCATCCCACCAGGTGTGTCAACCCACATGGTCAAGTTAATAAGCATTTGCTGGAACGCTGACCCCAGCAAGCGACCAAGATACGACCAGATCATACCAATACTCAGTAAAATGTCTTTGTAGAAAAAATATATTCCAAAAAGTTTATTTTTATAGGGTAGACAAACTTGTAGCTGGTGTGAACTTCCTGGGAAAGATTGCATTTGTTATTTTCAATTTATTTGAATGTTTTGTTGATCGAAGTGCTAATCTGAGGGTTTCGTAGGCGTCAGGTGATTTTCGCGCCATGGAGGGGTTGTCACGTGATTTATTAGTTTGATGCTTTTAACTTTACGAGTATTGGGCTCCCTGTCTCACTCCACTGAATTAAGTCTAAAAATCTAAATTTGAGTGAGTAGAGTTGCTTGTTGGTTCTCTCCTGTGTTACAAGATTTTTTCTGCGGGTTCTCAGGTATTCTGTAAGATTCCACACTTTCAAATTCCAATTCAATCGTGGAATTCTTGGTTTGCAGTCATCCCCAAGGGAGCAAAATAAGAAAAGAAAAAACATGTTGGAAGATATAACAAAATAATTCTCTAAAAAATCTTTTGTCAAATTCTTCCAACATAACAGCTATGACTTCGTGGGCAAATGAAAAATGAAGGCCACAGGTTTGTTCGCCACTCTACTGACTATCGAGTGTGGTAAACACTAAATAGGTACAAGAATAATCTATATTGAAGTAAGGGTCTACTTTTTAACTGAGCGAAACTCTTTCCTAGTTTGATGAAAACAGTCTAAGATGTACTACAATTTTACAAGATATTTTATCAAATAAACCAATATAATTTATAATAAAAACCAAAACATTATAATCTTACCATAAAAAAATATCCATCCTTTACGCGCGCTCAAAGTGATGACATCATTCAAATGTTTTTGATGGGTGAAAACAAGTTTTTCACTTCTTCAAACTCTTATATCTCTTCAAACTCGTATACCGGTGACCCCCATTTTTTATTTCATATATTTAAAGAAATGAGAAAGATGTGCATTCACTCAGTTTTTCAAAAAAAAAATTTTTTTCGACCCGCGAAAATGACAAAAAGCGACAGTTTTGTTCGAGATGTACTTTGTTTTTACCTCGAAAAAGTGTTAGTTTTTAAAATGTCTTATAGAAAAGAACCGTCTTGATAACCGATTATTAATCAAGTTATACATTCTAATAGCTTTCAGTTCTGTAGACTTGTCGCGTAGCTCACGATAGGTACCAAAATGATCGACTTCTAAGTCATATTACTCGCAGGATTGCACGGTGACACCCTACTTTTTGGGCTTGTTTCGTGACGTGTGTTTTATGTTGTTGTATCAACTGGCAAAGTTGATAAAACAGCACTGTTTGGTACTAAATAACACTTATGTGATGAAACAATAGGAACTTAGACATTGCTTTATTTGGTATACTATTTAGTGCAAAATACAATTAGTATGAAATCATAACTCTTACCAAGACTGGCAGGAGTCAAAAATTCAGCTAGTTTTAACGTTTTAGTTTTTCAGATCAGGTAGTTTCGGCAAACTATTTCAATTATCACATGCAAATCACAGTAATCTTTTACAGATTAAGTACAAGCACTCTAAAACGTTTCCTCTTCATCCCAATTTTTCTTCCGGTTCTAAGCTTTCCCGGTTACAAACCCATCAAAAACCCCTTACAGTGAGTGCAATCATAGTGCGTATATCCGGTTTTACGGTCAGTTTACATAAATAATCAGTCAAAATCTGCCTTTTCTGCATGCATGAACGACGACAAGTTGTCTTATATCTTAACCTCTTTCACTACAGTTATTAGGAATATTATTTTGTTAATAAACGCAGTGCTTTTTTTCAAAAAAAGGTTGGTGAATGTTTTCTTGCATGCCGCATACCAAGCAAGAAACAGCACTATGGGTGATGAGAATCCAATCACTGTATTGTAGTATTGAATTTTACCAAACTTTGTCTGCACGTTTTCCCGGTATTTTCTTCTGTGCTGACATTATTTACATATGACTAAAGCTTGGTGAACAACATGCAATAAAACTTTCACCAACCTTTTTTGACTTGTTCTGGTTTCTCTGACAAGTTCTCCTGCATCGTACGGAAACTGTGCTAAGAAATCACTTTCTTTCCCAAGCACTCTAAAAGTTAGCCTCCTTCGCAGACGTTCTTCGGGTCGTCATGTCGTCACGCAACGTTTCTCTTACCCTGGTTCCAGAAGGCGCTTTTATATAAGGTGAACCGTGGCGTGAGACGAGCCTTTGGCTCGTCTCGCGCCACAGCTCGCCATATAAAAGCGGAGAGAAGTATTGCGTGACGACCCTAAGGGCGTCTGCGTAGGAAGCTATCTAATAGTGCATTGGAAAGAATTTTCCACAATAATTAGCCTAAACATACACTATATCAATATTCAGTGACTCACACGACCAATGACAGGATTAAAGATCCCAAACGGTGCTCCATTTATGATCTCTCTCTTCAACTGTACCAACGGATGAAGAGTATTGGATATCAAAAATGGTAGAGGGTCATCGTTGTCGTACACAGCATCTCTCCCGTGCAGCAGGGTCCACAGAAACCCACCAAGACCTTGTCTTCCGGAAAACAACTTGTGAAACTCTAGGTACATCCAGTAGACACGTGGAGAATCCTTTGGTGGCTCCATTGGAAATTCAACCGCGCCGTCTTCGACACTTTCGGGTTCCAAAGCAGCTTGAAAAGCAGTGGCTAGCTTTGGATTACAATGGTGTAATGATATGCTAGAGTGGAGACGTGGATTACACTCGATACAGTAGACCTTATCAGTGATATCGTCTTGCATGAAGTCAAAGCAAAGCCCACCGCTGATTTTCGTCTTCTTGCAAAAGTCAATAGTCCATTTTCTTACGGCACTATTTTCTATAACATCAAACTCCATCTGATGACTCGAAGTCGGGAGAACTTCCAAAGAGAAAACTTGACCGTCACGGCAAACAACATTCGAGGTGTATTCACTCCCTTTGATGAACTCACACACAAAGTACGACCGTTCCGAGGTAAATTTTGGCTCGTACTCCTCCACATACTCGTTAAAGGCACTTAATTCATGTGGGATGCGTTTGAAATTGAGCCTATCTCCGCTGAATGACTCCACTGGCTTCAGAAAGTAGTGTCGCTTCTCGAACAGGTTTTGTTGCCTAAGTTTTCGCAAGTCTTCAATTCCAAATATAACTTTATGGTCCGGAACAGAAAGTCCAAGTTCCTTGCATCGAACGAGAAAATCCGTCTTGTGGTCGAGTAGTTTCGCAATTTCGATATCTCCAAACCCAAAACATCGTATTTGAGGTCGAAGTTGAGCTAGTTTTTGCTCTACTACATAGTTTGGAATAGCACTACGAGTTTTACTGATAGGAATGAACCAGTCTACATTCTCTTTCAGTGCAACTTGGACTACTTCATCGATGTATTTGTCTTGTGTTGGTCCATTGTGATGCGATACGTAGATTGTACGTGTCACGTACTTAGACCAGCTAGCTCCACTGTTTTTGTACTGGTTGGAATCAACCAGAATAATACGATGGCCTACCTTTCCAAGCACGCGTAGAACATGAAGAGTCTTGGTGTTCGGCGTGTCGGTCACAAGGACAGTCCTTCGAAGATTCGAGTTCAGAAGCTTGGCACTTGGTTGCTTGACTCCTTTCAACGACTTCAGAAGATTACCACAAACCCATAGAAGAGTAGTCAATAATAGATAGAATGGAGTGGTTAGGAGAAAGATTATGAAATAGAAACAAGCTTTTAAGCGAAACCAGTTACTGCAAGCGTCCATGACCAGATATTGACTGAACTAAATGCCCTCCTGCTGTTAAGAGTGTTGTCAATGATTATTCATCGCACATGCTGTATTTTCATCACCTCAGTGACCTTATTGTTAACAATCATTGTACAGTGTTTAACTGGTTTTACTCGGATCAACACGTCTCGTGAAGGTAGTTTTTTTTATTTTTTTTATTTAAACATATAAATTCTCTGTGTTTTCTCCAAGAGTTAGTCTCATCGTGGGAGATACACAGGTAGTGGTAGTGTGTGTGAGTGAAAAGTGTCCCCAATTAGTGCGAAAGCACTAGAAAGACTAGACCCTTAAATAAAGAGATTTATTTATTTTATTCACTTCTTTATCTTCTCTCTATTGCTGGACTTTAATCATTCCCAAGAGAAAGAAATAAAGACATGACAGCCATGTTGTATGATTGATCACAAAAGACACTAATAACAAGTGACAAGTCTTGTTTAATCCTGGCGCCTAACTAATCAAAGCTTCGCTAATCGAACTCAAAGATTTCAATTGTTCGATTAAGATATTTGATTTATCGCAAAAATGAGTTAATTATCAACTTTTTCACATCGATAATAGCAAAAAAGTTTCGTAAAGCCGGGTTTCGTCATCATACACCCACCAATTTTTTTATTTATTTTTTATTTATTTATTTATTTATTTTTTTGCATTACGATAATTAAAGTAATGGTAGAATACAGAGAAGACTAATGGTACACTGGTATGTCATGTATATTTACTTTTATTGAGGAAACAATGCACAAAACTGATGTTACAAACAAGATGTCTCGTACAGTGATTCAAAGAATCCATTAACTAAGTAACTAGGCAATTAGAAGCAATCTTCCATATTTTACTCAAATCTTTTTAAACCGTTCTGTGAAAATACTAAAGAATAATCATTTGTCAACATGATTTTGATAGGTAGAACCTCTTTACAGTGTTGCTGACTAATGAAGGTCGTTAAACGAGGTCAAGTTCAGCTCACGGGTGTATGGGCAGGGCTTGATTTCCTCTTGATTTAGTTGTCTTTTTGTACTTGAAGTCGGAGTCGTTTCTTGAATGCTTCTCCTAGTGTTCGCTTCTTACGCATGCAGTTATTAAGACAGATACCTTGGAATTTTGCGCAATTTGTGCAACCTTCATAGCCTACGCAGACCGTTAGGCATTTCTGGGATTCTTCAACACAAAAATCACATCCAACCTTAGCTTGAGTGTAAGGTAGAAGTACACACATCACCATGGCAACGACTAACAATGAGGATTTCATCTGCGATGGAATGACGGGTTGTTAGTTTTTGTGTAAAAACTGAACGTGTTTTTTATCTGTAGTACACTAAGTTTTTCATTTATTATTACGATATCTTAGGCTTCAGTCGTGTGGTTCACTACTCAACTCACTACCCAATAACGTTATAATGAAAAATCAGAGCAGAGCTTTAATACTTTAATATCTCGAACCTCGCCTATTCATTCTTAAGGCAGCAACATGTCTTTTTATTGTCGACCCTAAACATCCCTATCTTTCCTCCTTGCACCATTTCTCACTGTACAGTTTCAGTATTAGGTCAAGGATATTCCGTTTATGATATAAGAATATTATACCAGCATACTTCAAGACATTAATTGGCGAACAATACGATTTAATTTATACTAAAGATGTGAGTTCTCGATGCTTCAAGTTTCTGTGCTCTTGACCAAGACGTCTATCACCTGGTTTGTTTTTGGTATTGGCCTACCAAATCATCAAAACAATAAGCTAAGCAATACTATCCATTCATATACCATGCAGTTGATAAAGTACATAGGAACCTGATCAGCGGAAATGGCCTTAATATAAATGAGAATTCAGTAATCTGAATGAAAAGCGCTGAAAGGAATCGAGAATTTTTCACGCTGTGAATTTCCGAGTAAGATAATGCACTGAGGTAGAAAGACACTATCGGATTCAAAAGGCTTTTTGCTCTGCTCGACTCGCTACGAGATTTCATAGCTTCCACAATGGATAGCTTTCACAATGGCTTTGTTTATGTTCATTTTCGACAATGTTTTTGCTGTTTGTTGGTTTTTAAGGAAAGTAATCATGGCCGGAAAGCAACGTTTTTTGTCAGCCGTCTCTTAATGCGTCTATTAATAGGATGCTCGGCCACTTTTAGAATTTCTTCTAACACGGCACAACATTTTGTAAAAGTATTACAGTCAAAACGGCTCACTGAAGCATACTCCCCTAGGCTCCATTAATGATTTTGTTATTCGAATATTGTGTTGATTATTCACTCTGAGTTTTTATTAAAAAATCCGGAATCCAAACTTCACATTCATTTTACAACTAAAATTCTAAGTGATGGCGTTTCTAGGGAGTTTTTCTACGTTGGCTTGGCAATTGTTGAAGAATCCAATCAAAACTCAAGTAGATAATTTATTTTCAAGTTTGGAGTCAGAGTTAATAATGAACTCAAAATTCGAATAATGAATTTAGTAATGGATTCTAGGGGGGTACACTTGAGCCGTGTTGACTGTAAAAACACGGTACAGGCGAAGAAGGTTCAAATAATCCTTATAAAAAATCACGTATCAGAAAAGTGCGTTCATCCAATCAGAATCATGCCTCGATATTGCCCTGTCACGTAGAATTCCTAGCTCTGTTTTCACTTCTTCCAGAATATTCTAATTGTTTATGCTGAACAAACGAAACGACAGCTTAAATTTTGAACAACAACTCAAAGTTCTTCGAAATAAGGAAGTTTAGTCTGCCAGTAAAACTTCAAAAGTAAATACCCTCAAGAACACCATGATTATATTGACTTGAATTTCAACAATCATATTTTCAACGAATTTCTTAGTCGGTTTTTGATATGGTAGTTGAACTCCAATATCGATTCTCAATGAGGAAGACCACAAAATACGAGATAAACGAAAACTGAATTCATTTGGTTAAAGTCAATCTAATGTCGAGAAAGAAAAGTTGATCGAATGCATGTGTTGGTCCACAGGGAGCCCAGTTTAAATAAAAACTATTTCTACATTTTTTAACACACGGCGACCATAAAGGAGTTGTATCAGTAGAACTGAAAACAAAGTCGCAAGAAAAAAATATTCTACTGTATTTTTGATTGATTTTTCTGTTCGCTTTTATCATTTAGCACACTTTCTTAGACTCTAACCCATTTTTTCAATAAATGATATATTTTCCAGGTTTTTTTTCATCTAGCACTTTTATCTAAATTGGGCTCCCTGTGTTGTGGTCTGTATTATAACACTGTTTCGATCTATTTCTTAGTTTGTGAAAACCAGACAGCAGTAGTTAGTTCTAGATATCAGTCTTAATCTTATACAAATGCAGTGATCTGCGCCCTAATTCCTGCATGACTTTTCATGATAAGATTGTCTGTGATTCACAGCGCCGTCAGTGATATTTAACCCACTTCTACACGTACATGCACTCATTTGTTGATCAGTCGTGTTTCAGCTTGATTCATCCATTCATCCATCCATTCATTCATCCATCCATCCATCCATCCATCCATTCATTCATCCATTCATCCATTCATTAGACTCTTAGACTCTAACCCATTTTTTCAATAAATGATATATTTTCCAGGTTTTTTTTCATCTAGCACTTTTATCTAAATTGGGCTCCCTGTGTTGTGGTCTGTATTATAACACTGTTTCGATCTATTTCTTAGTTTGTGAAAACCAGACAGCAGTAGTTAGTTCTAGATATCAGTCTTAATCTTATACAAATGCAGTGATCTGCGCCCTAATTCCTGCATGACTTTTCATGATAAGATTGTCTGTGATTCACAGCGCCGTCAGTGATATTTAACCCACTTCTACACGTACATGCACTCATTTGTTGATCAGTCGTGTTTCAGCTTGATTCATCCATTCATCCATCCATTCATTCATCCATCCATCCATCCATCCATCCATCCATTCATTCATCCATTCATCCATTCATCCATTCATCCATTCATCCATTCATCCATTCATCCATTCATCCATTCATCCATTCATCCATTCATCCATTCATCCATTCATCCATTCATCCATTCATCCATTCATCCATTCATCCATTCATCCATTCATCCATTCATCCATTCATCCATTCATCCATTCATCCATTCATCCATTCATCCATTCATCCATTCATCCATTCATCCATTCATCCATTCATCCATTCATCCATTCATCCATTCATCCATTCATCCATTCATCCATTCATCCATTCATTCATTCATCCATTCATCTATTCATTCATTCATCCATTCATCCATTCATTCATTCATCCATCCATTTATTCATTCATCCATCCATCCATCCATCCTTCTATCCATTCATTCATTCATTCATTTATAATAATATATAATATATAATAATAGTAATAACAAAAATAATAAATTTCTAGTGCATTCCAAAAAAAAACGCAATGCCCTTACAAAATTTGAAATATACCTATATATAATACAATAATAACGATACGATAAGCACGAGAAAATACTTTCTTTGATTCAAACTAAACTATGTAGATAATAGATAAACCGAAAAGAAAAGTCTTAAGTTGTTTTTTGAAACTTTCTGTATCCTTACGAGTACACCAAGTGGGCGTTTGTTCCACAACCTTGGTGCGCATGATGAGAAGACCCCTTTTAACACCGTCTCAGTTCTGTCACAAGACTAATCACTCGTTCAGCCCTTTTTTCACTTCATCACTAACTAAAGTCGTTACTCACTCGAATCAACTTTTTTCGTTATTCACCTCGGATTGCACATTCATTTTGGTAGTCTTTCGTTCCATGAGGAATTTCTTTGAATATTGAAAGACGAAATTAAATAAACTACAAAAACTCTCCATGCTTCACTGAGGTAAAACGGTCGTTTTGTAGCTACAAATCACTTGGCAGTACACTTAAAGGGCTGAAAAATGTCCATCGAAAAAGAGTTACATACCTTAAACGATCACCAAATGTTCCTGGTGCAAATCGATGTACTCTGACTAGAAAATGATCTCACTTAAATAGCGTGCCTTTGATTGATCTAGTATAATTGTGAATTAAGTCGCCTGAAGGATGACCATAATTTTTTTTTTTTGATTCAAATGAGAAGGCGTTCGAACTTCAATAGCCAGGACATGCTAAACACAGGACTAATCATCTCTTAATATCAACTAAAATCCGCGTTTTCCTGCTCGTTGCCTTGTTGTGACTTGAGGGCAATTCTGTTCTTTGTTAGAAAGATTAGTAATCGAAGCACTATTTGAATCGAACATGAAACACATGGCATATTTACGATACGAAATTTGTACTTAAAAAAAGCCCGCGGGTACCTCGCTCTATTCAACTAAATAAATCAGAAAAAAAGACGAATAGCGAACGATAACCTGACTAGTTCAAAAAGATACAGTACACGACAAGATAAAGGGGGGAAAACAGATAAAAGGATAAAGTAAAAGAGGGAATGTTTCGACTACTGAAAACACCAACGTTCATAAATTTAGTTCCCAAAATGTCAAGTTAAAATTCTAGAATTCTGGAATTCCCCCTCGGGAGCTCATTTTTCTTGTCAAAATTCATCAATAGTTTTTTTTTCCTTTAAAAAGAGGAATAACTGCGGGGGGAAAAATACCTCAGTAAGTCAGTAGTGATCCTACCTTTGTTAGTTCTCTAAGATCTGTTGAGCGCTTTGAATTGTCGTGTACTGACGTTCGATCAACTACGTCTCATATATTAACGGGCACGAGTGTTTAGGCCAATGAGTCACAAGTACTGCAAACAAGCTCTCTCCAGGCGACACACTAATGCGTGCATTAGCTCTATATCTTGATGAATTTCACTCTTCAAGAACCGTGGGACTGTTGGTGGGGCTTATGTTATTATACTCATATACTTTCAAAAAAAAACCATTTACATGTCGCTACAATATAGCGAGTCTTACGCACATCTCCATTGAAGCGCGTCATTCAATTGCTTATTACCATCCGGCTCTATCTAGAGCAATTAAATCGATTCGTGAACGTTTTCTCTCTTTCTTCTTTTCTTTCTTCCTTTCCTTTCTTTTCTTTTTTTAATTTCTGCGTCCCCTCTACCTTGCCTCGTTTTAGTTTTTTTTTTTTTAATATAAGAATCGTCGAATTTGATTCTACGAAATGTATCAGGGTTCCATGCAAACAACACTGCTCAACCAAATGGTGTTCAAGACGCAGGTTCTTAAATATATCCTTAGTATTAATTTGACACTTATCCTTGTCTCCTTCCATCACGTTTGACCGTTATTTAATAGATTAAGGTTCAAAGAAGGAACCCTCTTCCGCTATCGGGCGTGTGAACCACAACCACACAACAGAAAAATAGATCGAAACTTAGAACCATCCCCTTTTGTTTCCATAACAAGAATACATGTCAGTTCATGTGTCGGAAGTTTGTTCGTCTCAAGTAAATGTTCTACAAAATCTAATAATTGTGTCTCCATTAAGACAGTAGTAGGCGAAAATTTCTAATACAGATGGTTGATTTGACTGGTATTTTACGCCGCTTACGTAAGGAATCAAAGTCGAAAACTCATATTAGAAAAACAACAAGAATTCACGAAAATCAGTTCCTGTTCGATACTCAAAAACCACAACAAACATTTATTCTTTTTTAATCAATGTTTTTCAATATTTTATCTGCATTGTTATAAATAGAATAAGGTGAATTAAGGAAAGATTTTTCTTCCTATTCATTGAAAGCAAAAGATTCAAAACCGTGTGAAAACATATTTCTGCCCTTCGCAGATTCACATGCTTGGGATAAAGCGAGTAATGAAGTTCAAACTAATATTGGTCGACTTTTGTCTTTTGAATAACAAGTTTTTATTTGAAAGCTTTTTATGGAAAAAATATTGAATTGTGAAGAACTGAATATTAATTTTGCGTTTGATTTGGCCAAAAAGGTTTTGATCAAGAAAAAGGCCGGATTTTTTTTTATCAATGTTATATCGCTGAAGCATTCCTACTCTTACATGCATGGTCATTTGTTGCTAGTTATGATGCATTGAGCTATGACTTTTCTAGAGTCACTTTGAAATGTAGTCTTAATCCAGAGTGTTTTAGCACCATATATCAATCATTAGAAAGATAGAAGATCTCTTCTGAACATTTCAAAGATCTTTTGTCCATTAGGCTTTGACCTAGGTATAAGATACTTGCTCGTAATCAACCCAAAGTCAATAGTAAAGCACTTGAAAAATCCATACAATGAAATTAAATAACTAGTAACGCTGGAAATATCCCAATCATACCTTGTGAATTTGAGACAGTTTCTTGTGTTGTCTTTGACTATGAAGCCCTGTGTTTCCCGAGCTCTTTAAAGGAAGGATTTGTAGTAGTAGTGAGTATCAACTCGCTTGGGCACTTATTTATATACAACTACTAACTGCATCACTGGGTCAGTCTCATTTCCACTTCATTTACATTTTTTACGATTCAATTCGTTAATCGGACAAAGTAAATTCATTCACAATGAATATGAGGAAAAACCCTTTGAGCTGCTTCGATATGTCTGGTTTGTAATTAATTTAAGAATGAACCACTCATTAGGCGGAATTCTTAGGGCGAAGTTACGTGTGTGTCATGACATACGAGAACATAGCGAGGACATTAATTCCAAATATTCTATAGTAGTTCTTTAATACCTTCTTAAAGTTGATCCTGAGAGTTAATTAAAAAAACTGTTTCTAATCCTGTAATAGATGGAAATTCTTTTCTAACTTACACTAAATAAACAAATAGACAGGTATCTCGTAAGTAGAAGGTGGCTCAATAGCAAGGAGAAAGGAAAACTCCAAAAAAGGATAAGAGTTGTCCTCGAGAGACATAAAAGCTCTGGAAAGCAAATATCGTGCTAACTAGAAATAAATGTAATGCCATGGAAGGCGATAATATTCCGAAGGTTTAAGAACAGTCTAAAAATATTCGTTATTAATTTGAAGAAAAATAAAATGTCCTGAAGGGTGTATCATCACATCTTGGCCTTACGTATACATGTTCAGTTGAATGACAAAGAACTGATATGAATAGAGAATAGGGAAGCCTTTAGGAAAAGGACTCCGCGTGGACAATATACTAGCCCTCTGGTTTTTTCATCATGTCCATTGAATTCCTTTCTTTATTAACTATCTTTTTAGACTTCGAAACAAAAGCCCAAAGCTTTCTCTAAAGTCATGAAAATATGTTTTCGTTATTTTCTATATATATAACTTACTGTTTTTCCTATTTATTGTTAATTTTCTTTCTTCTTCTTCATCCGGTACAGATTTTTTTCTTTCTTTCTGTGATTGACATCTCACCATATACGCATGGATTAATAAACTAAAAACATCTCGTCAACGGAGACAGTATTTTCCAAGTTTTTAAAAGCAGCCTAGAAAAACTAACAATAATATTGCATCTGTTCTCCAAGTCGAAATATTTTAAAGATGGTTTTTAGTATTTCGAGAGTTATGGATATTGAATGTATTTATAATGAGTAATGGTTGAGTGGCATCATCACCGGAGTATGTCTCTGCAATACAATATCTCGATACTCCCTACTTCAATAACAAGCACCTATATATGGTATTCTATATCCTTTAATCGTGGAAAGGTTTTATCAATTTTTCGCTCCTCACATTGACACAGATTAATAAGTATTACTGTACAGAGGACAATTTTCTTAATTGCAAAAATCTGATAGGAGTTTTTTTTAGTTGAACGAGATTTGATCACGGAAAGAAAATACAAAGATACACTTGGTTTTTGAACGGGTAACGACAAACTAAGCAACACTGTATCATTCTACACCCTATCTCTGATAAAAAGATTAGTTTTTCTTCATGAATGATAACTAAAATGGACGAACTCTGAATAATAGGCTTAAGCGGGGATCGAAAAGCAAGACCTCTACCTACGGCAATCACTTTTTGAATCTCAGTATCCACCAACACTAACTACTTAAAAAAATTATAAAACAACTACATTTTGGTTCCCAAAATAAATAAGACTTCTATTTTTATCAGTTTTTTATCAATTTAATATAATAGTTAGAATCAGGTGCGGATCCAGGGGGAGGGTTGTGGGGGCTGCAATCTCCTACTATGAAAATTTCTGACAATGAGAGAATGATGGCTAACTAGAATAAGGTGTTACGTTCGGCTTTATTAATGCCATCATACAACCCCCTGTTTTTTAAAAAATCCTGGATCCAACCCTGAGAACTAAGATGTGAAATTCTGGGTTTTTTTTAATGGAGCCAGAATTCTTTGTAGTTTTAGTATTGGCTAGAGTATGGACGAGTTATCTAACATATGCTGGTCTTGACGTCGCTAGTGACTCCATAAGGCATATGTTTATATAATAACATGCACTTCAGTTCTACCCAGTATTGTGCGTATATTAGGAATAATGATGATTTTTGAACATAACAGGATGGTTGGTTTGAAAAGAAAGGCAATACTTCAGTAGAAGCCGTCAAAGGCGTTAGAGCAGGACTTGTTATCAATATTCACTCCTTATTTATTTTGTCACTGACTTGTTCAATACCAACCCATTGTCCTTTTATTGACTTTCTCCAAATAAATGTGTGTTTTGTCAGGTTTTACTAAACAAACCGTTATAGATGGATATTAAGATAGCTTGGCTTGGCTCATGATTTGGGAAGCTTGCATAAATTAAGCCTTTTTACTATACTGCGCATGCTCGTCAGCAGCTTCGCCACGCGGAGGTGAAAAACCTCGGTGACCCTCAGAACAATGGATCGGTTCAAGAACTTACATAAAAGAAAACTATGTTTAAACCTTTTTTCTGGCTCAATCCCCAGAATTGCCATCATATGTGGATAGAGTTTCTAGTTGGTTCTCTCCTGTGCTTCGAGGGTTTTTCTCCCTGTTCTCCGGTTTTCCTCCCTCCCAAAAAATCAGTTTCTCTAAATTCTATTCCGATCACGGAAGAGAACCACAGGTTGTTTGCCACTGGCTATTATAGGTGTTATATCCTCATAAAACAAGAACGATCTATCCTTTTATCCTTATTTTACAAAGATTGAAATCAAAGAAATTTTTCTTCGATACATTCCGATAAAGACATTGGACGTCGTGATCTGCAACACTACTTTATTTGCTTTTACACGATTACATCACTAAAGCCGGATTTATCCTCTAAAAGTGTGAATATTTTTACTTGGCTATTTATTATTTCCTCAGTAAACTCTTCCTGCTTTACGTGCCGTTGGTACTCTAAGTCCTTAATTAGTATCTTAACAAGTGGTATCTTCAAACCCGCTAATGGAAAAAAGGGTTTCAAACTACACAAGAATCCCCTTAAGTCGATAATTATATGTTACTTCATAGCGAGCAATCTAAGCACAAAATAAGTCAATAATCACGATAAACTGCTTAGAATAATGCTCACCTATAATTGAATGTAAGAAAAATAGGGGAAAACAAGATTGAATTAGTATCGAGAAACGTGAGAAACTAACAAATTATAAGACTAAAACTAACGTCATTAGAATAGACCAATCACCATTGAGATAATAGTCATGTGACTTATCATGTGACCTCTATTTAGGGATGTAATTTGTCTGTGTATCTTGTGTATCTTGTGTTTCGTGCCATCCATCATTACATTACTTACTAATGGAACAGAGGCGTAGCGAGGACCCAGGATCTGGGGGGGGGGGGGGGGGCACCTTGAATAAAAATTAATTACGAAAAAAATTTGGGGGGCACGTGGTCGCCCCCTTTCTACGCCAGTGGCATTGACATCATACATCGAAGAAAAAAAGGCTCCTTCCGAAAATCCGCTACGCCACTGGTTTGAAATCACTCCTAAGGGAATAAAAGTGGCAGCCATGTTGGTTAATGTTCACTATAGGTGGTTTGTAATCATTCCTAAGGGAATAAAAGTGGCAGCCATGTTGGATAATGTTCGCTATAGACCCATATAGAGGAATTCGAACTCGACAAGTATACATATAGAATGCATGCGCAGACGTTTTCTCTTGCTGCTGATGACACTAGCTAGGGAAAAACTTTTACGAATACACGCTTTTCAAGAAATTCATTAGCGTTTTTCTATGGTCGTTTCTCCATAACCAAGAAACATTTCGTGACTTGTCTGGCCCAGCGACTGTATTACAGTGCAGGCACTCGAACCATGAACACTTGGAGAGCTTTTTTTTAAACATTTTTTCATATAACTATCCAATCAATGCTCTCCGTAGAAAAAGGGATCAAGCATTTTTTAGCCGGCATCCAATCACAGCTAACGACATGATTTATGTGATTTAGTGGTTCTTAATTTAGTTCACGAGAGAGCTAAAAATAAAATTTCCAAAGATTTTCCGCCGTTTGTTGTGATCGGATGGCGCCTAAAAAATGTTTGATTCCCTTTATTTCTACGTGTTCATGGTTCGAGTACCCGCCGTACTGTAATAAACACAAAAAGAAAGAGCATCATACGAGTTTCAAGAACTGAATTTTAGTTTTTGAAATTTCGGTAAAGTCTATTTGATAGGCAAGAGTTTGAAAGTCCAATTTTGATATTTTTACGATGGCACGAAGACGTTTTGGTTTAATTTACATGCAGGCTGTGAGCATTTGTGTCAGGCCTGCTGATAAAACTTCTTTGTTTGACGTCAATGCGGAGGAGCAGCCAATAGCAACACAAGATGTTCTTCACATTTTCGGTATGTAGCAAACTCTATGCGGAATCCTGGTATTCTTCCTTCTCACGTGGTTGAATTTAACAAAAGTCTTATCAATGAATTATTTTGTTATCTCAACCAAAATAAACGACATGTCTTTTGTTATTACCCGCCCTTGGGAATCAATGAAAAACAGCAATATTTATCTACTGTTCTTTGCTAGACGATTTCCACATCACGAACACATTTAAGCTTTCGATCTTTTTTTAGTATATTTTTTTCTTCCTTTCTATAGATAGATGGTGATCTGGGAAGTGAACTCACTTCACGAGGTGATCACGTGCTCACGTGGAGATCTGACCAGGTGATTATCACTGCTTACAACACAACACACCTTAAACAAATCTCTACACGTCCGAAATCTCTCTATATTTTGATCAATACCATATATTTAGTAAGGATAACCTTATATCACCGATAAATTATTTACATAAGGGATTCTGTTAAACTGAAGCAATTATTCAAAACTATTAACTTTGATGTTTTGATTAAAAAATCTGCATGCAGCCAATTTCCCTCGAAATTATGTTATAACCATGATGGCCGGTGTGAGATATCTACACTAACAGACTTATGCTTTAATAAAGCGATGACTGTCCGACGATCATAACGCTAAACAAATATCACTCAGAACTGCTACTTCAAACAAGGTTTTACGATATTTATCCATAATGCATTTGAGGCATGAAGCGAGTGGCTACTAAGCTTGTCCGAACATCAAACATAACATTAAGGAAATGAATCCTGACTTCATGATTGGGGATAAATAAAACTAATAGTCAAGCATGAACAATTTGCAAAAGAAAAGGTTTCACAAATACAAAATAGAGAAAGGAAAACTTGAAACTTTTTTCAATTTTTTTTTTTTTTTTTTTTCGAGAAACAAGATGGGGCCAGCTGTTTGAGAAATCCATGCAGACGAAATCCTGATATTTGTATTCAACTTAACACCAGGAAGTCTTTGACTCTTTCTTCATAATTTTGACAGTGAACTTGACTCTAGTTCTATTTCAGACAGCAGCTTCCTCACTAATATGGAAATTAATCAGCTCCTTGATAGATATTATCGATTTTTTTCGCCAGCAAGAAAAGGCTCTACAAGAAAACAAAAGAAAAAGATCGACTTTATAAGCATTGATAAAGTATGATACTAACGACAATAGACTATAACAGTCTTGGTTTCAGTGTTTTAGTATTGGTATTACTCTCTTCAAACCATTTTAGTTTTCTTCAATCAATGAACTGACGACACACTTTCAGCGTGTGCGTCGATGCATTGACGAGCAGTAGAGCGTAAGGCAGATTTATAAATCTGAAGATGGGCGCTTATATCTCGAAAGCCCGCAAATAAATTATTTTATGGTTGAAGAAACATGTAGTTAATAATGACCAAGATACCAACCTACAAAAATACACTTGACAGATTTACAAATTGTTCGTTTATGGTCGTCTTTCTTCTATTTTTCCTTTAATAATCTTATGTATAGAGCTACGCAATTATTTATGATAAAAACAACGACAGCCGGCTCTAACAAGCTATTCCTTTTTCCTTTTTTAATTAATTTTTTTATGACAAATGTGCTAATATATATATTTCCATCTAGAACTAATATTTTCAGTTGCGAAAAAATTCCTAAATTCGAAAACAACATTACTTGATTCAACTACTTTTTATTTTTAGTCCAGGGACAGAGATTTTGGCGATTACAACATGAGTACTCGGTTATTCTTAGTGTAAAGCTTGCCTTTTATCGCGAAAAAAAAAACTTTGAGGAGTTTGTCAGTGCTAAATTGACAAATGCGCTTGGACAATGAATATTAAATTGGACTTCTAATATTGAATTTAACATCCAAAGAACAAGCAAACTAAAGCACAGACAAGGCCTAATCTCGTATTACGTCTCTTTCTTCATTTACTGAAAAGTACCTATCATGACAGAGATAGATCACGAGCTGCTAGCGATCGGCAAGGTGTTGTCCATCTGATTTTATTTTTATTATTTTTTTCCCCGCTAGCAGCCTTTGTCTCGCTGCGAGAATAAATGATTTGGTGCAAATTTGTTGAGGATCTATAGGTTAGCGAAATACTTGCCGAAACCCTTACGAGAAATCTTCGTGGTATTAGGAGCTACTTGGTAAACTACAAGCTGACAAGTGTCACAAAGCATTCACTGGCAAATTCACTAGTCTTAAGAACACTTATTCTAAGCTAAAGTCGAAATTTAACAACTTATGAACTTGTTGAAAAACGCTGCGTGTACTATTAAAAGATTGAATTTTATGCAAATTACTCATTACCAAACACTCCCATCTGACTGGGTTAGTGATAATAAGCACCCTGTGTGAAATCTGTTAGGCGATTTTGTCAAAAAAAAGTGGTTAAAAATGTCATTATTTCAGCTCCAAAATGAAAAATATAAGTAATTGTTTCAGAGCAGAGGTCTCAATCACGTATCTAAATTGCTTCGGTATCAAAATTAGTTTCCTAGTACTCAAAGATTTTGTTAACTGATTCGCTTTAGAAACAATTCAAAAAGTCCTGACAAACAAAAACAAAAACAAAAAAAAGACAAGGAATTTGTAAGAGAAATTTGAGTGGTTTCGAAGCTGGTAAAGTGGTAGAAAGGGACCTCTCTTATTCAGGAAACTCCAGCAAAGTTTAGTTAGACAGCTGGCATTTAATAAAGTGAAAGTAAAGATCCGTATGCTAATCGAAATGATTTGAAATGGACTCTTAGGATTCATGCAGTGAGCAGATTGATCTTGAAGAAAAACTACTCCCTCGATCGAGATGATCGTCAGTCTTGAGAAGTCGACGAGAAGAAGTCTTCTTTTGAATCTCGATCCATCTGGAAGGTACTGTGTTCATTTATACTTGTAATTTTTTTAAATCGTGGTTGTTATGTTGATACGAATGATAAAGGGAAAACAGAAAATGTTAACCATCTGCACTAGAGATAGGACAGGGTCATGTAGATTATTGGCATAAAAAACGCTTTTTGCTCAAAATCTGTTGGTTTGTTCGGGTTTATCAACACATTATTTTAGTTCTGGTCAGTCGTTTAAAGCTAGAAACAAAGCTGAAGCGAAAACTCAAACCGGTCAAAACTCAAAATGGTTGTTTTTACTGCTATGTAAATACTCAAAGTAAACTTTAGTAATATTTAGAAATATACGTGCCTTGGAAACTTCTACGAAATATTTTATGGAACGAACTTGCCAGCATCTTTTTGGTTTATTAGTGATCTTAAGTACTAAAAATATCTGGTGTGATATACATATATATATATTTTTAGATGAGGCACTCTGCACGAAAGCAATGCTTTTTGTTTGTTTTTAAGTTGTGTATTGTTTTATCTCTCGTTATACCGCTTTGCAATTATGAGATATCGCAGGTTATCAGTTGGATGTCAGTAGCTAAACTGATCATAAAAATATCTTTTAGCCTTATCTTATCGAACCAAGATCTTCCTGGACACATCCCAGTCTTGAACCAAGATCTTCCTGTACGCATCCCAGTCTTGAACCAAGATCTTCCTGTACGCATCCCAGTCTTGAACCAAGATCTTCCTGGACACATCCCAGTCTTTAACCAAGATCTTCCTGGACACATCCCAGGAACTTCCGCTAAATGATGGACAACCAAACCAATCAAAGGTGTACTCCCAAAGAAACCAGCACTTCTCCCTTAAACCTGGACTGGTATTGGAC
This sequence comes from Anthopleura sola, assembly GCA_023349425.1. NCBI lineage: Eukaryota > Metazoa > Cnidaria > Anthozoa > Actiniaria > Actiniidae > Anthopleura > Anthopleura sola. The sequence continues at coordinate 3,025,227 of JALHLI010000018.1, read as the reverse complement.
CCTTCGATGGATCATTGGTGTACTTATAATCACTGGTAACGGAATCATCATCACCATTGTAATGACTCGTAGAAGACTTCGTAACGCCATTCCAAACCAGTTTATTGTGTCCTTAGCAGTGGCTGATATTTTAGTGGGGGCTGTCATCATTCCAGCCACTTACCATTGCTCTTTTCATGTCTGTGATTGGTCAAATTTGTATACGTTGTTTAACTTCGTACTTTTTTGTTCCATCTGTAACTTGTGTGTGATGACATTAGATCGATTCCTTGCAGTTGTTTTTCCTTATACTTACCAGACGTTCATGACGCAACGAAAAGCTTTGCTTCTTATGGCGGTTGCTTGGTTCATCCCAATGGCTATCAGCGTTATTCCAATCGCTTGGAAATACAAAGAGCCCTCCGTAAAAGCATCTTACCAGAAGATTTTTGATATTCTGGAATTATTGCTGATTGAGATTACACCTTGTGTTCTGATGATAGTCACCCATATTCCGATCTACGTGATTGTAAGGAAACATTCTAGACAGATAGCATGCCAGAACGCACCTCAAGTCAACAACCAATCACAATCCAAAGCAAAGAATGAACGATCTACTATCAAAGTCTTCACTCTTGTGGTATTTCTGTTCATTCTCTGCTACTGTTTATCCATATATAGGGAGGTTTATAAGCTTTTAACGCTTTGCAGTGTACCATTGCGGATCACTCTTGTCTCGCGGTTATTTTATCTCGCTAACTCCGCCATGAATCCATTTGTCTACTCGTTCCTTAAGCGAGACATTCGACGAGAAATGAAGCGAACTGTGACAACTTGTTTAAGTTGTTTGGGAGTTGACGTGGAATTAAGAGTCGAACCTGAATCCTCAATGAGAAGCCGTCAACCCGAGCCGAGGGAATTGTGTCAGTAACTATAAATATTGACCATCAAACTTTGAATTGAATTTGAATGAATAACGCCTAGCTCATGTAGCAATGCAATCAAGCTTGCTTTTGATGTCACTTATTTATAATCCATAATAATAATTTCATAACAGTTTTTGTAGACGAAAATGTGTCAATAACTCTAGATATTGACCATAAAACGTGGATAAAAATATGAATAACGCTTATTAGTAATATAAGCACTAACGCAATAAAGCTGGCTTTCGATGTCACTTATTTATGATTCATGATAATAATTCTATAACCATTTTTGCAAAATTTCAACATGTTAATACTATTATCAAACTAACTGCTGCTGCACATCTATATAGTGAATTTCTTGTAATAGAAAATACAATTATTTATTGTTATTTATTCTTATTGCTAACCATTGACTTTCTATATAATAAACTATTCGTAACTGACCAAATTGATTTAATTTAAACTGTTCCAACAAAATACCGTGGTACCACTGACCTCTATTAAGGGGACACCCTTACTATAAGTGGACACTAACTCGGGACCCCAACATTTCTCCCTATACTTACTGTAAAGCAAACCTTTATTGAGCGGGCACCTCTATTAAGCGGACGCAGTCCTAAAATACTGAGCACATTTGGTCATTTCTACTGTTAAAAAACCTTATCAAAAGGACACCAGATATCGAATAGACCCCTTGCAGCACGTCGGAATGCCGCTCAATTTGGAGGGCAAAACAAAATTGATCTGCTCCTATTCTTGCATTTGATCAATGATCTTCCTGATAATATCTCTAAGCATGACAGTACGATCTTTGCCGATGAATTAATGATAAGCGTAGCATAGCAACCACTGACATCAGACTGCTCTAACTGGGCAAATGCTAATAAAATGCAAATCGATAATGCACAATTACTCGTGGTCACATTCGACACCCATCAGCTCAGTTGGTCATTTCATATATTAACCAACATATGCAAGGTTATAAACTCTAGACTAGCTTGGTACAAGTAAGCGCATTCAAAATCCCTCAAATGCAGACTAATGATATGCACTTACCTAGTTGCTGCTCTTCTTTCTGGGCAATTACACTATGACAAGCAGCTCAGACTTCAGAAGCTCAAAAGCGTTCTGCTCGAAACATCGGCCGGTAACGACTTAATTTGGGAAAATTATATATTCGTCCAGATGTTTTAAAATTAAAACGTTCTTATTAATAATAAACAAAGCATTCATCTCTAAACTGAGAAAACTCTGACTCGGAAAGAACAAACAACTAGAATAAATTGCAGACACCTTGCGTGCAAAATTAGCTTATTAAAATTGATGGGTAGGTAAACTTAATAGATAAACTTAATTCAAGTGACCTTGCTCGCTACAATGATGTTCATGTTGAGGTGAAAAGATGTTTAGCAGTTGGAGTTTGGATTTGAAATATCACTTCAGACTGGAAGATAAAAACCTGCTGAGCAATAAAGCCTAGAATTCCGTGCTTTCATTACGGGATATATCCACGCAGAATCCCTATTTTAAACTAGATTTTATTCCTTTTGCAATTACCTTCGAAAAAAATTAATTAACTAGATTCAACAGAAGCGATATCACTTCCTACGGTGTTCTTTGCCGACAGCCTTCATCGATATCAAGACGTTTATTCACACTACTCAAACACTTCATTGATTTTGGTTGAATAAATAATATATTATACAGCTTTGCTCTTGGGGTTTTTCCTTTGAATTATCTTAGGGATTACAAATTCATTTCTTTTAAGCTTCAACTAGTTCGTCATTCATGGTCGGGATACCATTTCTGTGCAATGGAAAAACCTGTTTAACTTGTTTAATTGACTTGTATTCCACTCGTTGACTGCTGGCTTTATCAGTACTACTTTCAATGCTTACACTATCGTGTTCTTTTCTGCTATGGGAGGAAAATTCTCGAATGGATTTCTTCGTATTCAGTTGGCGTCGGGTTGTATTTGTCTGAAAGCAAGTACCACGGCAGCTCTCCGCCATAGATGTGCATTTTGTACAGCTACCTAGATTTGGTCCACAAGCGGTGACACAGGCCTGCCATAACTCGTTACATTTTTTAAGGCAATGAGTGACAGAATTTGAAAATACTTGTGCTTGAATAACACAGGCCGAAAGCAATAACCAGTAAATAGGAGCAAGGCTAGTTGACTTCATGCTAAGACTGATATATGTAGCCCTCTTGTTTGTTCCTAGATTAAAAAAATAGAAATGAAAGAAAATCGAATTAATAAATGAAGAGATCATTTTCCACCAAACAAGAAACATGATAGATTCTGGAATAATTCTGGAAGAATTTTTCCGATGATAAAATTAATTGCCGAGAGCGAGGCAGCAGGCGAGCAACGGCACTAATCGTGTCAATAGAGTTTTTGAGCCGCCATGCAACATGGTCAGTGGTGACAGCCAATATCGAACGTGGGTCATAGTAAACCAGTGTTTACTTATTTATGAATCATGTCAAGCATTACTTTTAGCATTACTAGAAGTATTCATCAGGTTGACAGACGTTTTAGTGAAGATTCGCGTGGACGACAATGTACATTCATGAGTTTAACAGCATTGTTATTCGCTCAGCACGACTACATTCCACTTTGGGCTACCAACACGATCGATGCTATGTTCATATGTTGTCCTTTGGAGACAGACTGTATCTCGATGCTTTTAAATTTCAGCTTATTCCCGATTAAGAAATACTGTAGATTGATAATATACCAGCTATCATTTGTCAGTCTGCCTCAGACGCCGATTAAACAATTCCTCTATTCGTATGTGTTTGTTTGGTGAGACTAACAGACGTTCTTCAAATACTCAGATATTTGTTCGCCCACTGTGGCTTATTAAATTAATATATATTAATATGGACTTAATGAACATGTTTTCGTACATTTACATGCTATATCACTGTATTGAAAACGCTAATTTTTTAAATAATTTTATTGCTTGATAGCAGATGAGTAAAACCAGTGATGATTTTATAAACTTTCTACATATCCACTTCCGATAACATTCTCAAACTCGGTTTTTTAATTGACGTTTATTACGCTTCGCCTTTCTTTGCAAAGAGGAGGTTCGCAGCAATTCACTTGTAACTGAAACAACTAGTAATACTCTTATTATTATTATTCGTTTGCAACCACGTGCTTTTTGTTTGTGTCAAAAAGTGTTTTAGTGCTAATCAAAAAATAATCCTTTTAATAATGTAAAGCTATCAATAATACTGACTCTGAGCCAATCAATTCTGAAAATTCTGAAAATTTCGATGTTTTAGCTGTGTTAATCTTGGCAAAAACTCGTTGGAAGACTGTCATTTTGGTATTCCAAAATGGCGGCCAAAATCTCGAAAAATTATTTCATGACAATAATTTGTCAAACTCACTTTGGACAAGTCTGAATCGAATTTACAAACATGTACAACACTAAGAATTTGTCAAAAAAGATTTCATTTTTATGCTCTTCTCAGACAAGCAATCAGCGTAAGGTCAGGATTACGCGAAGTAAATAATAGTAGATGAAATAAAATAAAGTAAGTAAATAAAAAACGATCTGAAATTTTCTACACTAACCCACAGTATAGTTCTCTAAAATATATCAGAGAGCCAACATTATAGCATCTAAAATGAATTTGAAATTTTTGTTTTCTTGGTGTATGACTTCAATTGGCAAACGAAGAATATTGGGCTAGCAAACCGAACTGGTCTACCAAGATGCTGCTGCTCCTCCCTCTGGGCAGGTGTTTTGGTTAGTGAAAAGAGGTAGTTGATAGCAGGTTTTTTTTTCAAAACGGCATCTTTCATCGTCCACTGTGGTATACGAATTGTTCTCTTTTTTTCTTTTCTTTTATGTATGGTATTCAAAAATCACACTGACAGATATCTTTAATTAGTTCAACTGTTGCACTTTCAGGTCACCGGCTTTTTTCTTCTTCTTCTTTTTTTTTTCTTATTAGTTTTCGTTAGAATCGGAATCATAAGTTTACAGCGTTTTGTAGGAGTGTTTGACAGAAAAAACTTTTATTCCTATTAGAATTTTTCTCTATAATTTCTATCCCGGTTAACTCCACATTGCTGTTCGATACCTGGCTTTGCTTTTTGGTTAAAGATGACGAGCAATGCCTGTTATATTGAAAATATGCCTACGCCATAAAAACCATTAGATAACTGATCAAATATGGGGAAACTAAAACGCCTCCCTCAGTTTACGTTTTCATTAGTTTTTCTTTGGTTTCAACAGAAATAAGACAGAAAAAATACTGAGAAAGAGACAAAGTTAACTAAGGAACCGGACACTTTAAGTTAGAGATAATGAATTTATCTAATGAACGAGCGTATATACCCACACATCTGCAACAGCCAAAAAAGAAAGAGAAAGAAAACAAAACAAAAGCCTGAGAAAGACAGAAAAATGACAGGAAAGCAAAATAGAGCTGTGGAAATGGCTTCCTTCAATGGCTTGATATATTTAACTAATGTAAAAGTGAAAGACGTATGTCAAGAAACTGTTCGAAAACTGAACATGAAAAAGAGGAAGCAAAAGAACCCAAAAAATTAGCAAAAATATTATATTCTTTAAACTCAACTCCAGAGCAGAAAAACAACTCGCAAATGAGCAAAACTTTATTGTTCTTTGATCAGTTGATTTTCATTCACATTTTGTGAATCTGTTGATTGCAGTCATTGATCATACGGAAAATAATGATGGAGAATTAATGGCTTAGCAATTTCAAGGCATTTTTCTTAACCTTTGATCTAATGAAGCCTCAGATTCAAAATTTCTCATTTGACAATGTCATTTAATCATCCTATAGGCAAGAATCCCCCCTTATTTCCAAGTGAAGGACGGTTATCGATAAACATACAAACAAATGGTTAGGAAATTGAAAAAGACTAGATTGAATTAACATTCCCCGACGAATGAGCCCAAAATGATCATTTCATCACATGTGATCTTAGTCTTATTTATTAATAGCGCAATTATTGTAGATATTTGACAAAAAAGAAAATTCAGAATTTGGCCTGTACTCGAAATGCTAGCCAAGGGAGTGAAGTCAGTCGATCGGTTCCTGGAAGTTCTTAACCAAACAAGCCGAAACTTACTGGTAAATGAATCAAAATGAACCCATTGCTCGTTAGACAAATAATAGAAGTAGATGTATGAAATAAAATAATTTGAAAATTATTCATTTACCTTCAAGACCAGGTCTCTAAAGTCCGTAAACAGCTGAGCGTTTTAGATTTGAATGGCCAGTTCATTTAGGCAATCATTCTATATAGAACAGTGTTCCCACACAAATCTATTCAGTGACATCATTAGTTCATTTGATTGGATAGAAAGATTGCTTCAAGCACTAGATTGACAGCCGTCTCAGTAGGTGTTAACTGCAAGTGCCAGCCGAGATAAAAAGCTATCGTAAATCATTCCAAAGGTGTTACTGGACGAACATAATTTTTTTGATTTGAGTGTCTAAATGGACTCCATTAAGTAAAAAATCTATTAAGCTTTTGGCTGTTGTAACACAGCATGGGACACTTAAGCTCCAATCACTGTGAAGCCCAGGATCGATTTGGAAACTGGAAGATACGACACCGAGTCCGGCGGGACTTCAAACTGGGTCGCATTGGTGACGCGGCCATCCGTGCTTTCAATCTTCTATCTGTAATTCCACGAATGATGTAATCCTATATTTTTTTAGAAACTGTCTAGAAAAAAGAAAAGAAACCCGCTTATCAGTACGGAAGAACAAAACCTTTGAATATTGTTTTGTTAAGGTACTTCTCAGTCAATATTGGACTGCCTTGCAGTCCAGGAGGCATTAGTGACGACGCAATATCGCGCGCGCGGCTTTTTGAAGGCGGGAAAATTAGCGTTAAAATTGAACTATTTTTAGACACATTTTAGAAAGTTATACAAAGCCAACAAAATAGTAGTTAATGAGTCTTGTTTGTCTTGAAGAAATTTGACACTGATTTTTCAGGTTTTGGTGCTATTTTTGTTACATGTCCAGTTGTCCAGTCCGAGGATTTGATTTCACTGTCCAGCAAATAGTCAATCAGGACTGACAAAACAGGGCCATCTTTATAGAGATCGTGGTATGATCTGGCCTTACTTCTATATTGCATTCGGCTCAATAAAGAGAAAAAACATTGTTGTACTGATTACATAACTACAGAGATCTACTTTTTCCATTTCTAGTTTCTAGTTACTGGGTTGCCATGGTGGCAAACCAGTCTTAAAATAGGGCCGTTTTTCGTGCCCCGGGTAGACTATAATGTCTATTGTGACGTCATACGTCATGGTTGGTCGAGAACTTGTAACCATAGAGATAGTCTGTCCAATGAAGTTGTGTTGTGTTATGTATTTGTGTGCAAATATGATCGACAATTTAATATAATTTGCCACATGATATCGAGCACGAGGTATTTATAGCTTTCGGTGTTGGTTACCATTAATTCACTAGTTCAAGGTTTGTGAGGTATATTGTCTGTAGGCATGTGGCCTACCATTGTCTTTAGCTTTTTTAACGGTACGCTTAAACTACTTACAAACGCACACGCAGATGTTATTGAGCGATTTTGGAACGGGTTGGTCCACGTACTCAGAGAGAAAAGTCTGAGTATCTATGAGCTATCTTTTAGATTCTATGAGCAAACTATGAGATTCGTAGAACTAGACAAACATGTCAAATTAGACTAAGAGAATCTATGAACTATCTAGCTATGATCAAACTAGATCTTACCAGATCTCAGATACAAAAAAATATACTGAGACAAACTACAGAACGAGTGACCTACAACAAAACGAGCGCCAAACAAAGCTTTGATGAAAGCTGACTCCAAGAACTTGAGCTGATAGCGATCTACGAGAAAGCGAACTGCCAAGACTCCTTGTTGAATATTTCCATTTATGAAAATACAGAAAACAAAAACTGAGGGGAAAACAAATTACCAGCTAAACACATTTTGGCTAAGAGTATTTACATTGATAAAACCTTTGTTTTGCAGTGAACAGTTTCGATACTGAAATAGATATGTTTATTTCATCAGCTAGTCTTGAAAGGTCACGGTACTCTAGTAGGTCAAGTAGAAACCTAATACGCGTTGTCGAGTCAGTAACGCAACACTAATGTCTTACTAGAATTTAAAATGTTTTTAAGAAAGGGGGAATTTGAACCCAAAAGGAACACTTTCTCGTGAAATAATAAAGAGTATATAGGATTGGCGAGTGGGCGAGCTCTTGCATAAGCAACCCAGTGAACGCTCCAAGAACGTCTAGTTTTAGTAGAAAGTCTCACACGCGGCTATTAATCAGTTACTTTGGATGTAAACTGAAATGAAAACAAACTGAATACTGAAAAAATAAATTTTACTTAGCCAAATTAGAATCTAGACGTGGGTTAGCTGTGCGATGAGTATGACGTCGTTAACACTTTATCTAAGTAATATATGATAATGACGTCATAGTCAAGCGAGTTGGTGCTGTCAAAGCCATTGACAGGTAAAATCATCAAGACTCACGCGCGCAGCCTGCTCAGTCTCACAGCTTTCATGTTATCAAGGGACGGGTGATGATGAACTAGAGAATGAATCATAGTTTTAGTTCATTGAAAATTGACTTTAACGAGTTGAAAGGAAATCAAGGCGCTAATGATCTGGGTCGGATACCAAATGGACCAGTTTTATCTGCCTCTGCTGTACGATATCCGAATTCAATAATTGTTTTATTATACATTTTGTAAACTAAGAATAAAGATTTAATTTTACTTTCGAAAAAAATGGGAAACGTATTTCCATTTTCACTGTGACCTTGAGAACTCGACATGATAAATGTATTATCTGTAGAAGCGCTAATATTCAGAGGATGAAAGATGGTCAAAGGCTCTGATAATGTTTGTTCTGATAGTTTATTCCATTAAATTTATGGTTAAGAGGATATTATGGTGGCGAGAAAATAGGAAGTTTATTTTCAAGTGGTAAAAACATTTCACATCCAACGAGTGGAATATTTTTCAACACGAGAAGATAAACTTCATATTTACAAGCCAACGTGTAATTTTCTTTTCATTACATAGACGCATCCCGGAAAATAAACCTCGTTATGGTGCAACATTAATCCATTTCAGACCACGTGTCATTTCCTTGCGAACAAGTTCCTTGAACCAATAAACAAAGAAATGATACTCTAGGGAATGACACGTGGTCTGAAATGGGAAAACACGGCACCAAGACGAATGTCATTTTGACCATGAAGCGAAAACAATTAGCACATCGCTACTAAAAAAATAGACTTACTAACATTACCAAATCTCTGCTTCGCATGCTTCATATCTTGAACATTTGCAACAGTTTTTGGTTATCAGTAATTAGGCTCTTTTTAATTTCTTATGACAAAACTGAAAATGTTATTGTACAGTACTTACTCTACGAAGCCGTAGGGGCAGCAAAAACCGAATAATTGTTTCGCTTTTCCGAAACCGAAGATGGGTGATAACGTCCCGAATAGACCAATTCAGCTTGTGCGTAATGTTTTCCCAATTCAGATCTTTAGGGGATAATTTCTTTGTGGTTATGCATGAGAAGACACATGGATATGGATACAACTCTAACAAAGAATCTTATTATCATGGGAACTGAATTGGAAAAAACATTACCCAAGATAAATCGGTTTATAGAATTGTGGGAAGTTGAAGATGGTTGAGCTTTTCAACGGCGTCTACACCCACAATCCTTAGGGATATGAGTTCGTTACCAGTCTCCCTTCGAATTCGGAAAAACGTTTTCCATTTTCCCACGTTTTGCCCCTGGAAACACCAAGATTCTTGATTCTAAATTCATATCAATATAATGTCTCCTCGAATTCACTGGCAAACAAAGATATACTATTCAAGGGAAAAAGTCCAACCTGAAAGATCTAACGAAAATTTCGACTTGTAGAGCATTTACTCAGCATGGCGGCCATGTTGATTTTGCTTTTTTCAAAAAAACTTTTCGTAATTGATTTTCATACATTGCTGTTTCTATTCACTTTAGATAAACATCAATACCGCGTCTATGTTACAGCTAATTTACGTCACGCATGACCAGTAAATCCGAGAATTCAAATGTAGTTTTCAAGTCTTTATATTAACATTTCAAATCTCCGATCAACGGATCCGATATTCCAAAAAACCCGCTTTCATGAATGATTGTGAAATATTTACCAAAAGACTTCACTTGCCAACCACATCGCTAAGTATCAGCTTCAAAAAATTATTTTTAAAATAAGTATATTATGAGTTTCCGGAGTTTTGATCATAGTTGGCGCCGAGTTTTGGAATTTCAAACGAAGCCGCCGAAACTCCAATCAAAACATTCTGGTTTCTGGTCACGCGTGACGTAATTAGCTGTAATATAATGCAAACAATAAACCCATGAAAATGTACTCACTAATAGTAGATATCAGAGCTACACTACATCGCCTACAAACAATTGTTCCAAGTCGTGGCATTAGGGTTAGTTTGTATAAATTTACTTTATTGTTGAAAGGATTTTGCACGATTTAATACTTTTAGTTTTTGTACTTTTTCACAGGTTTTCTATGCATGTTTATACAACGGCTGCATTATTTATAATAATCTATATTTTGTCACGATACTTCGACCTTTTTTAGTCCAAGGAAAAGCAAGAACGATGTTTTGTCCATTGGGCGATTTGACAAAGCCATTTCAGCTTCCACCTTCTCCATTTCCCTGTGCCAAAGATCCTTACTTACAACAGGTACTATCTGGCCAAACTTTCTAACAACAGGAGAGTAAGATCTTCCTCGAGGACGTCTAGGCAGTCTTTGCTTGATTTTTTCCTTTTCAATCCGTGTACGAGTTCTTTTCTGGGGTCGATATGATTTATCAGAATTATTATCCAAATCATAGTGAGCCTCGCGACTAACTTTTCTAGGAAGTGTCTTTCTCTTTCTTTTGTTCGCTGGACCCAGGTTTTCGAAAGAATCTATTTGGTCAAAAACGCGAAAACTTTGTTTCTTCTCTGATTGAATTCCAAGTTCTGTCTTCAAGTCAGGTATTTGTACGACCAGCATCCGATTCACACCATTCAGCTGAGATGAAGAAACTCGTTTCTCTTTAGTCCTTAACTTTTCAACCGCTTCTTGCTGTTTAGCCAACTGCTCTTTCAAAGTTTGGATTTTATTTTGTCTATCAGAATTATCTGGATTCATGGTAAACGACCAGGGTGTACCGTGAATATTACCGTTCAATGAAGCTATAGTTTCCTCTAGAGTTCGTTTCTCAGGCCGTTCAATGCTTTTGTTTATACCAAGAGACTTTGTCTTCCGGTATTTTTTCTGTTCGTCAACTTCAGACATCGTGCTGAGGATTTCCTTTACCCTTGTTTTTTCTTCAAAGTATAACTTCCGGACTTCAACAGGAGTTTTTCTCGGGTGCTGCTTTCGTCCACAGCTTTTGTCTGCTGACTTTACTACCTTGGTGATGATCACCTGGTCCTCAGTCTCCGTGGGTGAGGCAGCCCCACCCTGATCCCGACGCATGGGATCCAAATTACTATCATGCTTGACACTCCAGTTACTAAACACCATTTGCTTTTTACTGTCTCCATTAGGTAAGTTTGTGACGTCATTCATGACGTCATTTCTATTATAAGCGATAGGTTCGGAAGTTGATTGGTTATTGTTGCTGATGACATCATTTTTTGGTTGAGTTATGATTCCATTTTTCAGGGGGGGCTGTGTCACCATGCCAGGATTTGGTCCTTTAGTAAGAATAGCTGCTGAGCCATTGACTACTGTCCCATTCTGTTTGACTACATTTTCCTTAGCTTTTTGGCTTAATACATTGCAAAGTTCTGAAGAGGGATATCTGGAGTTAAGACTGTAAGCTGCTAGGATCTTAGGTAAGGTGCTCGGTTGGTCTTGTGAGATGGTATCATCACCATCAACAACAATGACACTACTAACATCACCAATACCAACCCCTTTACTACCACCAACCCTACTACCACCACCACCTCCAATAATACCAACTCCACTACAAACACCACTAACATCAACCCTACCAGCACCAACCCCTTTACTACCACTACTAACACCCACCCTACTACCACCACCACCTCCAATACCAACTCCACTACCAGCACTACTAACATCAACCCTAACAGTACCAACCCCTTTACTAACACCAACCCTACTACCACCACCACCTCCAATACCAACTCCACTACCAGCACTACTAACACCAACCCTAACAGTACCAACCCCTTTACTAACACCAACCCTACTACCACCACCACCTCCAATAATACCAACTCGACTACAAGCACCACTGACATCAACCCTACCAGCACCAACCCCTTTACTACCACTACTAACACCAACCCTACTACCACCTCCAATAATACCAACTCCACTACCAGCACCACTAACATCAACCCTACCAGCACCACCAACTGCTTTACTACCACTACTAACACCCACCCTACTACCACCACCACCTCCAATACCAACTCCACTACCAGCACCACTAACATCAACCCTAACAGTACCAACCCCTTTACTAACACCAACCCTACTACCACCACCACCTCCAATACCAACTCCACTACCAGCACCACTATCAATAACCCTACCAGCACCAACCCCTTTACTACCACTACTAACACCAACCCTACTACCACCACCACTACTAACTCCAACATTAACACCAATAACAACCTCATTAACAACCCCACTAATATCAACCTTTCTATCGCCACTACCAGTAACACAAACTCCATTAACAACCTCACTCCTAACACCAACCATATAACTATCACCAACACTGTTACCAACCCTACTACCATTGCTACCAACTGCATCACTTATACTACCACCATTCTCACTACCATCTACCCCACTTCCACCAACACCATCATCGTCATCGTCACTGTCATCTAAAGTCAAATCCACTACAACAGGATATTTCCTGTTGTCCACACTTCTGGTAGTTTGATCAATGGTTGTTCTTTTCTCACTCATAGCTTCAAGTGGATAGTTTTTAGGTCTGAATTCTTGTGTTCCTTTGTTTGATTTACTATAATAAACAAAAGAATTATCCTTCCAGTCACTGCTTGTTTTGTCCATAGATAAAGATGTTTCCAGATGTTTCATGCTGCCATTCGCTCCTGAAGACCCATTATTACTGGTCTCTTTCAAATATCCACTTTGAAAAAACATAGAAAAAATAAATTATTTACTCACCAACAAATTAAAACCTGGGTTTTTAACTTTTTGTTGAATGAATTTTCTTAAAGAAAAGTTCACAAGTTTTACTTTAAAAGAAATCCACACCGGAAATAATATCTCTGATTACTTATTCAAATGAGTTGGTCACGCAATACTCACTGCCGTTACATATGGCATTGTTTCAACGTAATTGAAATCTTGGCACCCTTCCAAATCATCCTCATTACAAACAAGAGTAGTAATTTATACTTCAAATTCCCTCAAAAGTACGAAAATTTGTCTTTTGTGATAATTTGAATTTTGACTTCTTTTAAATTAAATAATTTTCAAGCTTAGCCGTTATCATCTTGATAATCAGAAAAGATGTATTTCAATATAACTATTTCTCTCTCGATATGAATTTGGTTTATTTCGAAACAACCAAGATATAATATATTCACTAGTTAATCGTTTTTCGTAAATATTGAAAGAGAGATGACACCAAAACACCGTATGCGAATCAGCAATTTGTAAATATCAAGATCAGCCTAAATACAAACGCCCAGCTTCGGCATAAGCAGGAAGGCAAATATAGGGGGAACATTTCAAGCTTTAACAGTGGAACAAATTTCATTTCTGAAGGTCCTTAAGAATTATATTTTGGTTGATAGTCGTGCATTTGAAGTATTTCGGGCTTCGTCGGTTCGTGGCATGACCGCGAACGAATCGAATAACGGCGGATTCAAATCAGCCGCCGTTCTTTGTTGTTGCTGTTGTTATTCATGTGCTTGCATCGTTAATGAACGAGAGAGTATACATCATACAAATCTCAGGGTTACTTTGGTTCTTCTTTATAAGACTATAAGCACAAAAAAGAATTAATTCTCTACCTTCCATCGTCCGCCAAATGCGAGTATCTGGTAACGCCATAGTCTGACCCCGTTGATTCGCTGTTTGCTCTCTTTCTTGGTAAATTTACTTCATCTTGCCTGTCGTTTGTCTTCGAGAGATGCTGTTTATTGGCTGTCAGTTGCTTTGATATGGATCTAGCATGGTTAAAGGCCTCTAAATTATTGCCCATCATTCGTACACAACAAGCATGACAGACCGAGCGATAGAACTACGATCGATCGAGCGGGTTACAGTCACGGATGAGTAACTTGATGTCAAAGACTCCAACTGCTGTCGTAGAACTCATCCAATAAAGAATCCCGAATTCTAAATGTATTCGGTAAATCGAATAATCAATTATCAGGAATATGTCTGGCAATTTTCCCCCCTTTGAATACACTCCGATCCACACATTAGAACGACCGCGTAAAACTAAAGATATGACCTCGTGTGAGCATGCTAATTATGCGTGTGACGTCATATCGGAAAACCTGTCAAGCCGGTTTTTCGTAACCGAGATTTCTGAGGTAACGGGAAAATTAATCATCTCTTGAATCGTTATATTTTTACCGCCTAAAACATATCCTTTTCCTTCCTATAATAGACGATAGAAATCAGTGCATTGTTCAGGTATTTTTTCAATATTCAATATATTTTTTGACAAGAGCACGTGATCACGATGACCTATCACGTTTATGTCACATGACTAGTTATTTTCCATCGACAACCATAACATTTCGAAATTTTAACCATGATTTCTGGATTATATATTTGTCAAAAGTACCATGGTAGTTTGTCAACTATTTCCTTGTATTGTTAGTGTTTAATAGTGGATCGATAATGACCTAGATTAGAGCAATTGTTTTGTTGGACTTTGAACCATACACGTCACACATTTACTAGACAGAAACCATTAACATATTAGAAATAATCAATAGATTGCTATCAACACGTATGAATGGTTTTCTTCTGTGGTAACTAAAACCATACTAAAATTTTATAAGGTACTCCAAATTCGAGTAAGCCTTTCCCGAATAAGCTTGTATGATCACGAAACAATGGTTCCAAGTTGAGGTTGGCGTTGATAAATAAAAGAATCAAGTTCAGTCTCGTCTTGAAACCATTGTTTCGTGATCATCAAAGCGAATTCGGGAAAGGTATATTGCGACGTCAAATCTCTGAAAACGTGTCACAGCGCACGGACGAATGCATGCAGAGTCGACTGACTCATTGTTCTGTTCGAATCGACCGATTTGGCATGGGTTTAAAAGCACGAGACAGACACGGCGTTCTGTTTGCCATTATTTACTAGTTAGTCAATCAAAGCCCCGCCATCTTCTCCCTTGTTGACTTCATTACAGCGCATCTGCAAGGCTTGGTTACATCTTTCTGTCTAGCCTCAGTCTTTAAACGGACACGTACCGGCCTATACAAGTACACAGGAAGCTAGCGGCTGATGAGTCATATCCTAGTGTCGAACACATATTTCCTACAAAATTCAATTGAAATTTCGAAAAAGCAGAAACTGATGAATTTGCCAACCAACTGAACCAACCCAGAAAACAAACGAACGAACGAACGAACGAACGAACGAACGAACGAACGAACGAACGAACGAACGAACGAAGAATGTAATTTATGTTCTCAATACATGAAACACCATGAAATTTGAAGTTGAAGTTTTGAAGCTAAGAAATTTGGCAAAAAAATAAATAAATAAAAATAATAATAATAATTTAGTAACGTCGTGGAAAAGGAGTCGATTTACCTGTTTTGGGTTCCCAATTTTATCTAGCGCTGTGGTTCGTCACTTTAAGGCAATAAGAGAAAATTGGAAAAAATCGTACTACTTGATATTCTAAAATATTTGGTTCGACTAAAGTTCGCTATATGCCGTATTTTTGGACTATTTTGTTATGATATTCAAAACGACTCGATTAATTTTTTAAGAATTTTAAAATTCTGAAATAAGTAGGCAACATAATGTCAGAGTTTTATTTTCATTGAATCATTTGAAGGCCTTCAAACCTAAGCCTGAGGACAGCTCGGGGCCGGTGATCTTTATTGGATTATTTATCTATTTATTTATATTCATCTTTTACCACATACTTGCAAAATTTCATCTTTCTCTTAAAGCCTTGATAATTTCTTCCCCCAAAAAACTGTTTGCGTTCGTGCATTTGCGATTTGAAGTTGAAAGGTAGCGCGCCGTGTTTATCCCATTGAGCCACCTTAAAATCAGCCGCCATCTTCCTGATTTCATATTTTTATCCGTTTAGTAATGTAAGGATCATATATGGAATACATATAAGCGTATAGTTCTGAGAGTGGCTTATTTATTTTCTATACCTTTAGGTACCTTGTGTATCCGTCCAGGACACGATATGATTTTATATTAGGTGGCAAACATTCAACGTCAAACTCTCAATCATTCGATTTGAAATGACCTAGGATATCTCTCTATACATACTAGTTATACAATGGTTTCGAGTGGCATAGCGTGGAATATCCCACGAGTCACTTGTATAGTTTCTAGTATACACATGAGCATTTAGGCAAGTGTGTATATAAAGAAAATACAAGTGACGAGTGGGATATCCAAGGTATGCCATGAGAAACCATTGTATATAACCATTTTATCCCACACCATAGAAAATACAAATGCGTAGATTCAACACGCAGTGCATGACGGGAAGGAAGAGTGAAAACCGACGAATATACAACGGCTTTCCTGCTTTCTGATTGGCTGTATTTTCTATGGTGTGGAATAAAGCTCTATACGATCGCTTTGTTTGTCCTAAGCCACTATTTTGTTCGATAACTATCCATCGTACTTTCCATCGTAAAAATAAACTTCTTTCACTGAAAATAAGAAAACTGACTAATCAACCAATGAGAGAAGAGCTAAGTATAGTAGATCCATTAGCCAATCATAAATGCGCTACTATTTTACTGTTACGTACAGTCCCTTAGCGTGCATTCTCATTCCCAGACCCTACTCACTAGCCAAATCCTACGATTTTTCGTTAGAAAGCTCAGAAGCCTCTTGGTACGAGAATAGTTAGCGTGGAGAGTACAGCCGCCGCGCGAGGGACTGTGGAAGAGTCTAGAGTCTAGCGCCTTATCTTTGCTTTCTTGTTTATTGATGCTGACCAGCAGGAACGAAGGCTCTAGAAATGAAAATGAGTACCGACCACCCGTCAGGCCTGCCGTCAGTGGCAGTTTAATTAATAATTTTCTTCGATCTCAACTATGTTTACTTTGTCAAAACATAAGTACTATGTGGATTTAATATTTGACAAGCGATGGCGTAAATGTAGCTTTGCCGAGCGACGTATGATAATGAACACATTGATAACGAAGACTAAAAGCTTCTTCAAACAAAACCTTCAAACAAAACCAAAATATTAGGAATTCCTCTTCAGTTTTAGATGAGTTCATTACGAACCAATAGCGGGGAGTCATATAGTATATGGTTTGTGCCATCTTTTATTTAGAATACTCCTGCAGGTACTTTTAGTGTTCATCAATATAAATAATTTGTTGTCTGCATTTAATTGGCTTTTCTATTGTACTGCAAACATTAGTAATACCTCATTGGTATTTAGCTAATAAATATTTCAGTAACAATCAAGTTCTATTTTGACGGTGGTGCCAAGTTTTCGTTTTAGTAAGTGAAGTCGGGAGTAAGCGTCAAGCGCATTGTTTTAGTTTTCACTCAATTTTATGCTCGCTAAATTCTATTTTAAAACGTATCAATTCAAAATATTTCTAGTTTTTGCACACTCCAATGACCTCCATACATTTGAGTCAACTATTATTCTAAGTTGATTGTTGATGGGTTAAAACACAGGCACACTGCAACGTTGTGAAAGCTCGTTCTAGCTCGCGGTCTTGAGCTGATCAGAGAAGCTTTATCTTAAGATTTTTTTGTTCACAAAAATTTGGTAGAATAGACAATGTTCAGAGGGAAAATTTGCTCGACAGCAAGACATGTTCATCAGCATTCGCTTTCTTGTCGATCTGGAAGTGAAAAACAAGAACAAGGATCTGACCAAAGGTAAGGGACTTATGAAGTTGAAAAATGACTCTAAAACAGTCTTCATGATCATGAATAATATTCTGTGCTGTCTCTGTCGTGTACTTCGAGGGCATTCAGCATTCACTTAAGGGAAAGATTGAGCGGTGATTGAAAAGGAGTTAAGCAAACTTGGATGACTCAAAGCATACTAGAAGCCTTGTTAGGCTTGTTAGAAATAAAAATTATCCAAGAATAGAAACAATATATCTTCTCTTGTTTGAATATTCCATTTACGTAGATGTGAACTAGCAATTGAAGACAATTAGTATACAAGAAATTGTCCTTAGTTCACATAAAAATTTATGGATTTTCACAACAGTGAGGGAATTTGTCTGACTCTTCTTAGTCTGCTTGTTGAAGATAAAGAAGTGGTTAGTGAATAAGATGACAGGTTATGGGAGATCCATGAAACAATGATTTTATTCCATTATACAAATAATAGAAAGACTGAGAAAGTGAAAGAAAGAAAGATTGATGATTGATTGATTGAAGGTTGAGAGAAGGAAAATATGAATAATTTATTAGAATATAATCCCGGTAATAGGGCCTTTGCAGGACCTGATCACGTGATACAAATACCTCAAAAAAATAGCTCTGCTGACAAAATCATTGGCATTTTGAGAAAGAGCACATTAATATTAGTAGTTCTGGGAGGTTTGAACGTTTTTAAATGTAATGCAGTCATTGCTCACCAGTCACACATTTTTTGTAAAATTTTGAGTTTTGAATAAAAACATAAATATTTCCGATTACATGAAAAGATGCTAAAACTCGGCAATAGCACTAAATAAACTTCAAGGTGCTCTTTCTGCAAATGCCAATGATTTTGTCAACAGATCTAATCTTTTCGGGATTCGTGTCATGTGACCAGTTCCTGCAAAGGGCCTATTTCTATCAAAAGATAGGAAAAAAAGGTTGGCATTTTCTAATATTTTGTTTGTCTAGGACTTGTCGTTCACTTCAAGTCGATCATCCCGGACCTTCATACCACTACTACCAGACAAACCAAGTAAGGACACAACTAACCTCCACTAGTATCCAAAAATATTACAATATTCACTCTTGGCTCGATAATGTAGTAAAGAATACTAATAGCGAACCAGTGGCAGACTTTGAAAGCGATTCTCATGTTGAAGAGGAATCCGACTCGCTTCTTGTTGGCGATGATTACTCGTGCTCGGCTAACCTTGACCAGCGGTATCCATCACGTATAGCATGCGCCAAGGCTAAATCACGAATAACAGACCAGAAAGAAACACTGAGTCGCCAAGAGAAGATTAAGACTTTGAAAGCATTGATAACGAAACATGAGAAATCTACTCGCAAGGAAAGGTTAAAAAGACAGAAACTTGAACCAATCAGGAATATGTACTGTGGTCTTAAAGCTCTCAGAAAGCAAGATCCTGGTTTGTCGCATGGAAATAATGACATAAACCAGAATAAATATGCAGGAAATTATAGCAACGAACAGAATATAGCAGGACTTGGGATCTCAACAAGAGAATAAAGAAAATTGAGGCAAAGAGAACGTCGATGTATGAGCCAATCAGATATTGAGGGGGAAAACTGGGTCGAGTTGGCATCCCAGACTGGGAACAATTTTAGGGAACGAAATAGACACCATCTTGGAAATATATCCCCTAATGATGAACAGTCCCACAATGCACTGCAAAGCCAACTCGACACAATTTTTCCTCAACCTCAGAATGGCTCATAAACTCCTTCGTTACGTATGCGTTTTGTGGGAGACGTTTCCCGTTCTTTTTCTCTGTCTGTCTGTCTGTCTGTCTGTCTTTCTTTCTTTCTTATCTCTCATGTTCTTTCTCTCTCGATCTCTCCCTTTCTCTGTTTATCAATCAGCTCTCTAGATCTCTTTTTTTTTCTTTTTCTATTTCAATTCTCTTCTGCTGTCTTCCTAACACTACTGATGAACTGAACAGGCTATCAGTTTCGGCTCTCTATAATTAAGGGACTTTAACTACGTACTCAATTGTACCTAACTCTATATTCTCTTATGTCTACTAAATACTGACCGGATATGAACAATGAGTAACACCCTGTGGGTGAACGATACTTGGAATGCGATGGTGTCATGTCACTGGGTGGAGAAAGTTACAGCACAAAGATTGGACCGAGGAAATGGAATCACATACACAAAAGATGTGCATGTTTACTGGCGAGTCTCACCATCAAGCTCCTCACCCCTTACGGACAGGGATTTGACCATTGGAATGTTCAGATCTGGTAGATAATAGATAGTGTACCATTGCAAAAAAACATATGGTATTAAATATCGCACCGTGACCGAGTCACGTAATATGTGGGTCACGTCCCAGAATAGACCTCTTCGGCTTGGGTGTAATGTTGTCCCATTTCAGACCACGTGTCATTCCCCAGAGTATCATTTCATTGTTTAACGGTTGCGCATGAGAAGATACATGAATATGGATACAACTCAAACAAAGAATCTTATTCTAAAGAGAATGACACGTGGTCTGAAATGGGACAACATTACACCCAAGCCGATGAGGTCTATTCTGATTGGACAGGAGAAACCTTGCGCGCCGTAATTATCACTTTGATTTCAAAAACCTGATGTAAGTCCAAACTACTTATTATATCAATACAAGTACACTTGGCTTTGTTCAGTGAATTCCAATAGGTTGCTTTATTTGCGTTGCGTGACGTGTGACAACAAGTCTTTGAATTTTTTGGGTTTATTTGTTTTGGTATTTTTTTGTTTTTTTGTTTTTTTTGTTTTTCGTTTTGTTATACGCAGGGTTCATAGTGATACCAGTACTTTGTACTGACCAGGCCACCCTGTCTAAATAACTGTATTATTATTATCATCATTATTATTATTATTATTATTATTATTATTATTATTATTATTATTATTATTATTATTATTATTACTATTATTGATTATCATTCCTATATACACCTATTTCAATAAAGGTTGTCGCAGCCGAAAGCAACAAGCAACAACACAAGACGACAAGAACATCTGTATTTTACTTCATATTCATCATTCATCACCGCTTATTTTAGTCGATTTGTAATGAGAGCTGCAACTGTTTCGTTTCTTTAAGTGTTGTCCTGAGTATTCAGCTAATTAAAGCATTGTTTGCAGGGGGTCTTGTCTTGTTGCTTGTCGCTTTCGGCTGCGACGAACTTGATAGGTCCATGCTTAAGGTGTATCGAAATACATGTGTCTTCTCATGCGCAACCGTAAAACAAAGAAATGATACTTTAGGGAATGACACGTGGTCTGAAATGAAAAAAACAAAAAACAAAGAAAGGATACTCTAGGGAATGACACGTGGTCTGAAATGAAAAAACAAAAAACAAAGAAATGATACTCTAGGGAATGACACGTGGTCTGAAATGAAAAAAACAAAAAACAAAGAAAGGATACTCTAGGGAATGACACGTGGTCTGAAATGAAAAAAACAAAAAACAAAGAAAGGATACTCTAGGGAATGACACGTGGTCTGAAATGAAAAAAACAAAAAACAAAGAAATGATACTCTAGGGAATGACACGTGGTCTGAAATGAAAAAAACAAAAAACAAAGAAAGGATACTCTAGGAAATGGCACGTGGTCTGTAACGGGAAAACATGAATCCTGAACCGAAAAGGTCCACCTTGTATCCACCACAGGTATCCCAATAATAATTCTAAGCCCCACTTAAAATATCTACCTTCAAAAAATACTACTGTATCCGTCTTGAAGACTATTATATACTAGTGTGTGATATTAGTGGATAATTAAATTATTGATAGCTTAACTTATTGCAAAATCGTTCAATAAACTAAATCAGTCTAGAATACCGCTCTCTATCTGACTCACTGGGCTTCCTGTGTCGTGTCGAACTCGGAAGGAAACAGGCATGTTGTTTTACAACTATGTAATATATGATTCAAAGGCGCAATCTCTTGCGGTATGTTCTCGTTATTTTCACGAGATCATATGCCTTGAATCGCTCAATCTACCCACTCAGCCGCGCCTAAGAAGTATGTTAACCATGCGACGACGCGAATCGCTCGGTACTAAAATAAAGCTGAACACATTACTGACTACGAGATGAATTTGTTAAATAGTAAAGATTATTCAAAATCCGCTTGGCCTTTATTTGCATTTGTTTTGAATCGCTAGTTGGCACAAGTGTGAGTTCAAGTGTTTATCATTGTTCAAGTATTCTATGACCTGCATACAATAAGGATCAACATACCACGCCGCTCTCTGTTGACGGATCAGCAACCTATTAGAGGAATGTGTTAGCATATGAGCGCGCGCCGATTCACACCGCATTTAAGACCAACTAATCACCAAACTACCCACTCGTTTGACTCGTTCGTGTCCTGTACTGAGTTGAAGCTATTTTTTAACGCTGAAATTCTGCTGGCTGTAGGAGAACTCTGGACAATTGTGTCGCGACATTTCAGGCGAATTTTCAGTTAGGACAAGTATATATTGTTCGCACAAGACTGGGAATTATATAATACAAGTGACTTGAAAGGAAAAGTTGATCGATCTTTGCAGATGTGAGCAGAACTATGTTAGAGAAGGTAAGTCGATATGCTTTCTTTTATAGTAGCCAGTCCCTATGGTATTATTCATCGAATCAAAGCAGAAAAGAAAAGTTAGGCGCTGTGCTAGTGTCTTTGGACTGCGGCCTGCATTGTTAAAGGAGATACTAGTACTAACCAGTCTCTGTCTGTCTGTCTGTCTGTCTCATCTCTGTCTGTTTGTCTGTCTGTCTGTCTCTGTCTTTCTTTCTCTTTAATTCTGCTTTGAATAACTAACGAACTCAAGCTTAACATCTCAAAAACATCCATTTGACTTATTCCAGAAACTGCGTAAACGAAATACCAAAGCTTCGTCGCGACGTTCTGCATGCACAAAAAAAAAAAAAAAAACACTGACTAATCGCGCGCTCATATGACGTCATGCTTCTATACTCCGAGTTACTCACCGGTATAACGTAGATTTTAGTTGATTGGTTTATAATATAATCTCCACTCGAATCACTTAATTATTTGCTCAGTGACCCTTGGATTCTTCCCTGTATTGGACGTGTTATGCGGACTGACCAGTCTATAATACGTATACTTGAACAATTTCGTAAGAATTTACAACTGGATAACATTTGAGTCTCATAAATGTATTCCCTATATTTTGGTTTATTACAAAGTCTTATTAGTTCATTTCTTCATATTGAAAGCGCGCTTTAAAGGTAAATATTAAGGATCTGAATCTCGTGTACTGTCGGTTCCTGCGGGTATCGCCGGATTTCACGAGTTTTCAGTAGCTCTAATTGTTTGGCCTCCAAGTGTTACTCCCTGCAGTTTTTCATTAGTTACCGCTGAGGTTTAAATATTGAATAACAGACAGAACAACGAGCCCGGCCACTGAAATGCACTTTTAATATGTGAGCCTGGTCGGCGATGGATTTTCAATTATTGCGTTGCTTGGTAACAACTTACCGCTATGATGTTTGACTGCAGAAAAATTCCGCAGATTCTTCAGCTTCTCAAACTCTTCCCTTATTTTCTTTTTACGACGAAAAAGAGTTAAAAGAAAAGGAAAAGAAAAACGGAAAGAAATGGTCATGACTCAACACGTACCTGGCTTGTCTGTCGCTTTCACATGATTCATACGGCACTCGTATATTTATCTTGTGATATCCTGTGATTTAATTCATTATCAAGTGATTTTTTTATTGAATTTTTATAATGATTTTATAAGATTTTGTTCTTTGATTCTTTTCTCAGTCCTTACACGTGATTGAGTCATTATTTTCACGTTTTTATCATGTGGTTTGTTCTGTATTTCCACGTGATTTATACGTTATTTACACGTGATTGATCCGTTCTTATCACGTGGTTTATTTTCCCATGATTTATTTCATAGTTGCACTAATGTCACGTGATTGATCCGTCGTTATCACGTGATTTAGTCTTCATTTTCACGTGATTTCGTCGTTTTTTCAACAATCTATTCCTTGTGTTCATTCAACGTGTAGTAAAAATATTACTGTCCAGCATTATCAATAGACCTCTTTTCTTTAGTCGTAATGTTTTTGCCCATTTCAGACCAAGCGTCATTCCCTTGAGTATCGTTTCTTTGTTTGATGCAAATGAAACAAAGAAGAATCCTATTCTTAAGGGAATGACACATGGTCTGTAATGGGCGAAACAAACGCCCAAGCTAGAGGTTTATTCATAAATCATTGGCGGCTTCTTGCACGAGATTGATGACAGAAGAAGTGCTTTTCCTCGGTCATGTGGCATGCGTGGGATGATGCATGGTTTCACTAGTACCAGTAGTGGTTTCGTGAACTCCGAGAAGACTACACTTAAGGCTTGAAATTCCGTTGAAACGTCTCGCCAGTTTTCATTCATCAGCCCACGGGCAACCATTATACCAGACTCCGTTCAATTGTTTTCTTAATTAAATTGGGAAATTCCTCCACGTTTTTGAGGTTCGGAAGGAAGAAAAGATGAATCAGCCTGTCAACGCGCATTATCCTTAAAGTCTTTCAATTAAATGTGTTATTTATTTTTAGCTTTTTAATGGTTTATGGCACTGGAACAACGAAAATAATTCACAGTTCTCTGGAACAGCTGCAAAAACGATGCCGGCATTTTAGAGTAGCTTCCAAGATTTTGGCGGGGAAAATGGTTTGAGTTCGCGCCTTAAACATACACGGTGTTTCTCGTATCTGTGCCCAAGCTAGACCAAAATACATAGAGTTTGTATCAGCTAATGTAAAATCGAGATTTTTTTGAGTTAGATCGAATTGCAACGCAGGGAAAGTAGGGTGGGGAAACATTGAACAAGAGAGAATAGTTGACTGAGCAGAATGAGACGACAATCTGTCTTTAAGTTACACGTAATATCGAGTAGGTGATTACGTAATTTCCATGAGAATCCACTTCTCGACAGCCACAGCGACGAGCATTGAAGTACAATGCTTTATTGAAGTGGACTCAAGAGTGTGGCCTCTTGTACATAACTGATAGTTGATTAGTGAACCACTGACTTTCATCGCAGAAAAAAAAACAGCTTCCAATTGAATGGTCGGGTTCAGTCAATTTTCTTCTAAACATTTACTGAAAAAACTGAAGGCAACAGCTTTTCATGGAAACACAACAACTTAAGGATCGAAAATAAGTCAAAATTAGACCGACATTGCGGCAAAAGATATTCTTGAAATTTTGTTCTCATCTACGCGCGAGAGAGGAACTCTTCGATATTAGAGTGCCAATCAGATCTAGATTTTTATTTCATTTTTATGAAATAAAAACGTGAGTCTAAGAAGGCTCAATACTTTCTATTTTGGGCTGATAACGAATTCTTTTTATTTTAAGACTATTTTGAATTATTTATAGGTTCAATAGTTTATTTTTGTGTTCCTTAATGGGTTTCCAATCAGAGAAACGTCATCATATAAAGGAGAGCTAATATCAAATACGTCAGCCATCAAGATTTAGCGGCACACTGTCGGTATAGTCCACTACTACTAAGAGCATTAATCTGCTGTACATTAAAGGTTAAGTATACTGACACACGCTTGTGCAGACACTGAATGCTTGGAATTACGAACAATCTTGACCTGTTGAAAGCACTCCAGGCCAATGAAAGGAGTTTCGTCGAGAGGAATTAAAAAACTGCATTAATTGTGGACACAATATTGCATTAGTGGGGTTTTGAAATTGCAGTAATCAAATGCTACGCAGGTATATACAAGAGTTATATTCGCTTGATCTTTACATTTTTAATCCTGGATAGAAAAAAAAATAGAGAAAGTAAAGGAAGATATTTCAGTGGGTAGAGTTCAGACGACAATATTTCCCTCTGTACGTATCTAAGAAAATCAAAGAGTAGGCCAGCTTTGTCGTGAAATACCTTACGGTGAACGGTACTTTACAGGGCGCATGCGAAGTTGTGTTGGATTGATATACGTCAACGATGGTAGCTATAAAAATGACATCAGTAACAAATAAAATATTATTACGATAGAAAACATGATGATGATACATGATGATGATGATACATGATGATGATACATGATGATGATACATGATGATGATACATGATGATGATACATGATGATACATGATGATGATACATGATGAAGATACATGATGATGATACATGATGATGATACATGATGATGATACATGATGATGATGATACATGATGATGATACATGATGATGATACATGAAGATACATGATGATGATACATGATGAAGATACATGATGATGATACATGATGATGATACATGATGATGATACATGATGATGATGATACATGATGATGATACATGATGATGATACATGATGATGATACATGATGATACATGATGATGATACATGATGATGATACATGATGATGATACATGATGATGATACATGATGATGATACATGATGATGATGATACATGATGATGATACATGATGATGATACATGATGATGATACATGATGATGATATGATGATGATACATGATGATGATACATGATGATGATACATGATGATGATACATGATGATACATGATGATGATACATGATGATGATACATGATGATGATACATGATGATGATGATGATGATGATACATGATGATGATACAGGATGATGATACATGATGATGATACATGATGATGATACATGATGATGATGATGATGATGATACAGGATGATGATACATGATGATGATGATGATACATGATGATGATACATGATGATGATGATGATGATACATGATGATGATACATGAGCATGTAGTTAATATACTACAGTAACAATGCTTAATAAACAATGAAAATATGACTTCAACTCAAACCAGAACAAGAACCATGAGTAATCAAACAACAACTCACCTCATATCGATAACATATAAAAACACCTAAAAAGGAACGAAATATTGCATGAGATGTTTAGCAAGATAAAATTGCAGATCTTTTTCGACTCCGACAGCAGGGCTCGCCAACACATTCAAGTAGATATTGTCGTTCAATAATTCCTTTTTAAACATATAACAGTAGAAAATATTGTTCAGATATTATAACAAATCGGTTTTGGTTATCCAATAAAGCTTTTACACTAACGATCCAATACTACAAGCCATACATTCAGACCTTTTGGAACCCGCTAATATCCATAGGTCAAAATACTTTTTAAGGCTTGTAATCTCCTTCTTGCAGTAAAAGCTCTAGGGCTGAGCCAAAGCTCTTTATTATAACCGGTATTTCAGCTCGGAGAAAATCGTTGAACTTCATTTTTATTCAAGAGAAGTTGCTCTTCACTGCTTACTACGAGAAACGTTGACACAAGGATTACAATTAGCACTAGAACTTCGTGATTGTTTAGCCAAACTCTTTGGTTGTATTGGAAGCCATTTTACTGCTATGCTTTCTGATCAATGATCGACAAAAGAACCACGCCAAGAATGTCGGTAAGAAACTCTGAAAATCATTTTTGCAATACACAACTTATGTTGGTGGAGGATTTTATTTAGTGTGTATTGTTTGTTATGTGTTTCAGATAAAAATAAGAAAAATACAATGTCAAAAGTGATGTAAGATATATTGTTGAATAAGGCAATGAAAGTAAATAGGTCAATCAACAGCACAGCAAGATGTTTGGTAGTAAAATAAGGGTGTGGAAGCAAATTAAGGCAATAGTTAGTGAAGTAACAAAGAAAAGACGTGTACGAAACTAAACACACAGTGAAGTTTGGATACTGTAATATATATGAAAACTAAAGCCCCATTCACACCAACTAACCTTGGTATTTATTAATTTATCTATCGCATTTCCTTCGTCGTTTGGCTGCCATCTTTATACAGGGTTAAAACTACACCCCAAAGTAGTTTAGTTAAAGAAAGTTTGAAAGTTGTTTAGTTAGGCGTACAGGCTGATGGAAGGGCACTAGTTCAACTAAACAGCCTTTAATTATGTTTGAAGGTCCGCTGTGAATGAGGTATTAGTCTAAGAACCGATCTGAGATCGCTGCCGGCATAGTAGGATGTATTGCAAAAGACGGCAAGCAACACTTTTGACTGTACTATAAAACAAGGTTTTAATATGCAGAACAAGGCACGAAATTGAAGCAGGAAAATGGCATGGGTTTGAATTGTCCACTAGGACTAAAATAAACACTATTATCGGAAAGGAATGTAGAGTGATAAATCTAATATTCAGAGATATATATATGGTATATACTTTTTCGTTCTTAACATCAACATGGCTTTCAGTGATATAGATATAATGTATAGGAAACGAAGCATGTGTATATATGGTTAGCAAAACAGGAAGACGAAGAGAGAACGATTTGAAGCAGATTACAATATAGTGGATTCGATTACACAAGTATTAAGGAAATGTGTTAGGAAATCACAATATCTTGAGAATCCTATAATTCATGGAATTATGTTCTTTCTTTCTTTCTGTCATTCTGTCATACTTTTTTGTTTCTTTCTGTCATTCTGTCATTCTTTCTTTGTTTCTTTCTGTCTGTCTGTCTTTCTTTCGTTTGTTCGTTCTTTCTTTCTTTCTTTCGTTCGTTCGTTCGTTCTTCCTTCCTTTCTTTCTTTCTTTCTTTCTTTCTTTCTTTCTTTCTTTCTTTCTTTCTTTCTTTCTTTCTTTCTTTCTTTCTTTCTTTCTTTCTTTCTTTCTTTCTTCCTTCCTTCCTTCCTTTCATGTCTTTCTTTTCTTCCTTCTTTCCTTTTTTCCTTATTTCATTTATTAATTAGCTTCTCTTCTTTTTTCATATATGTTTTTTCATCATTCACACACATACTAGCTATATTTTTTTCAACATTCTCTCCTTTTCCTCAATACTTCTTTTCCTAATACTCACAATGACAGCTAGCAAGCTTAATGGAACTTATCAGATATGTAACATAGCATCGCCTGATCGCAGTCATTAACCTCTGATCCCTCCTGTGGCAAATACTTCCTTAATTCGATACTTTTTACGTGATAATTTCACACCAGTTTCCATTTCTTCTCATTCTCTCCTCATAAAGATAAGATGCATTACATAAAAGCACTCAAAACAAGAATATAGACGCCTAGTAACCCTATCGTGAACGTTTTATCATTCTCAAAACCTTACTCTCAACTATCTGGAAAAAAAAATTCTCCTGATTTTTTAGTCATATTCTTTCTCATTTACTCCATATTTTGACCAAAAACCCCAACATTTCAATTTAATCCCTACAGATACATCACAATCATGCCACGTTCTTTATTATTATTTCTTTAGCATCCGGAATAAAATTTGATAATACGACTGGTTATGGCTAAAAGTTAGGCTTTTTGTCTAAGAAATTTAAAGGGGAAAAATCACACAATACTCGAAATAGATGAGGTGGAACTATTTATGTTGTTAAGTAGTTCTTACATATAACCAATCCATATTCTATGCATTATACACCGAAACAGCTCTAACTAAACTCCCTAGTTTTCATTATATATTTTTTGATCACTTCTTTGTGTATCCTTTGACCAGTGCTTGGTTCCCAGAGGTATAAATATGATACGTTGTAATAAGGATGTCAAGTTTTCACATCAATTGACATACAACAAGCCATCTTGTTTGAGTGGTGTACTCAAAGATAGCTAGTGTCTACGAGTTGATTTCGTGCGGGAATGTCGTTGGTCGTAAAATAGTGAAAAACGAGACTGAACCTCAACTTGGCCAACATTACTGTGACCAATATAGTCTGTGTCTTCTCCTTTCCTTTCATTTGCTTTCGTTTCGTTTCGTTTCCATTCCATTCTGTTTCATTCTATTCCATTTCTCTCCTTTCCTTTCCTTTCCTTTCCATTGGTTTCCTTTCCTCTCCTGTTCAATTGTTTTCATTCACTTTATTCCTTACTTTTTTCTGTTTCCTTTTCCCATTCTTTTCTTTCGTATCCTCTTCTTCTTTTTCCTTTTTCCTTTCTCACTTTCTTCTTCTTTTATCAAGTTAATAGATAGAATAAAAGGATTATTTTTTTCCATTTTCAAAACTTCAAAACTCTTCATCAATCGTATTTGAATTTCATTTGTTTTGTTTTTACTTCTAATGAAACTGAGTTATTATCATGCAAGAAAATGGCTATTTTCTTCTTATAAGCCTCTTAACACTCTTCAAATCCTTTTTACAACTTTTCCCCAGTAATTGGATGACAATTTTTTCTAACCACTCATCAGAGTAATATAAATCTTTTTTATGTCATAGTCTCATTACTTACAGTAAAATAACATTCAACATTTTAATTAATAGCAATAAAAAACCCTCCAAATTTCGCCATTTTAAGGTTAAGTTTACTTAAACATAATGATAGGTTGATGGAAATTATATTATCTGTTCGCTTCCATCACGAAAAACTTTTCTTACGCCACAAATTGAATGTCAAACGAGGAAAACAAACCATGGGTGTTGAAATAATTCTACGTGCTGACGAACAAAAGACTAGTATTTGCTCACTACTAAAAATAAGCACGGCTGTAGTACCCAACATTTGAAATTGTGTTCTGTAATACAACAATAACTGAAATACTTAGTAAACACATTGTTAGATATAAGTGCAATAGTCGTAACAATTAATATTGATAGTTAGAAATGAATCAAATCATCGCAAGGATTTCTCTTTCAATATCAATATTTACAGTGAATTTTGGAGAAATTAGCGACGAGAAATGAAGGCGTAGAAAAATAACTCGAAAACAGAATTTGAAACCGGAAAAAAATGATCAAAGTACAGGGAAGAAGATCAACTTCTTGAGACGGTACTTTACATTGATACTTTGAAACTCTCTTGAAAATCTGTTAGTAATAAGCTTTCAGCTCAAACTCCGTTTTTCCAAGCAACATATGATAGAGTAAATAAACATTTCATTCTGTTATGTTGACATAATATTGCGTGTTTTGAAAGTGTGAAAAACCTTTAAAATTAGGGATAAAAGAGTTAAAAACAATAGACCTATAAACCAATTTAATAAAGCTGATATTTTTGATTGGCTCGGTCAAGCTCAAACACAGAGTTTATTTAGTAAATTATCAAATATTATTTTAGTGTTTTTTTCTAACACTTTAAGGCAACAGAATGTTTTTCGCTAATCATAGAATATTCTTGATTTGAAATATTTGGTCAAAGCGAAAAAATTTGTTTGTAGCTTTGATTTCCATAATCTTTTTTGGCTGAAGACTTTGGGTTTTTTTTCTAGAATCCATTTATCAAGGAAACGACTAAAAATTGAAGTGTCATTCAACTTGGCTAGCTTATATTTTCCCGCCATTTCTCACAAGAATGTATCTCTAGTCTCTGTTATTGCAAACGCGTGCGTGAAAAAATAGGATAAACGTTGGGGAAAGTATATTGATTTTATTAAGATATACGATAGTAAAGCACCTCGAGACAGCCATCATTATATATTGATTATGTTAAGATAAAAAATTGTCTCAAAGGCATACTTTTCAGATATAAAACTTCGATTTCCAAGCTGAATTACTTAACATAAAATGTGCACACATGTTAGTGAAATTATTACTAAAAACTTAAAAGTGAATTTGAAAATAAATTACTCTGTTCAATACAAAATAAATAGCCTTTTCTTTGAATCATGTATTTTTCTTCAAAAATCATTCGTATTAGGAACAAAATACTGAAGAAACACCGGTGTTGATAAGATGGAGTTACATCGCCACCATGTCGCGCGCGTACAGTTTACGTGTCGGCTCTGTAGCCCAAGCGTTCACCAGGAAGCAATCAAGTACAAAAATGATTATTTGTACACCCTTTTTGATTTGAAAAACCCATCTGCACAACAAGCTGGTATTCTCACACCTCGGACTTCCCAAAAACTGATACCTTTTGTAATCTAGTTTTTCTATATATTAATTACGAAGGAAGCAAAATGATATTTTTCTTTATCATTAAGCAAGTTATTGAGCACCGCTTGGAAACACTGCTTTGTAAGGGACCACGTGTACTGTCCTTTGTATTCCTTCGGTTTTATCATCTACCGTAAATGTCATAAATAAAATAAAACTGAAATAAAATAAAATAAAGTTATATTTAGTTATCAATACGATAGTTTACAAAAAAATAGTTTTTAATTTTCATTTTTTTGGAAAAAAAAAATTAATATTTTGCAGTCATATTATTGGTTTCCACGCTTTTGCCCACGTACTTATAAACTATTATTTAGCATTCCTTTGAGGTAGAATTTATTTGCGCTTTCAGTGATTTCAGTAAAACCACAAGTTATAATATTCACTGAATACTGTTTAACCGATCTTTGGTAAAATAAGTCGATCAAGGAACAAGTTAAAAGAATGCTAACGAAGGTAAACCAACATATCCTAAGAGTTAGCTAACTCATTTTCTTCTTAGATCAGTTAGATTGACCAAAATGTAAATTTGCTGATATTTTTCGCATTCTTGAAGCTAAAAACCAATCTGTTTTGCCACTGAATTAATTTGAAACCTTGCGGAGGACGGACCATCACCAACAGTTGCAGCTTCAACAAGCATTGTCCATTATTGTTTCAGTCTCAAAATACTTCAGCAAATGTCACTCCTATCTCGTGATTACTGCTACAAAACTAAAAAATTAAAGACGAATTCATGATCAAGACTTAGCATTTTTTTTTGTAAAAAAAATGTCCGAAACGAGACGAAAAAAATGACCGAGAAGTATAAGGCATAGCTATTGCATGAAGATATTGGTAAATGATGCTTATAGTGATGAGATTTTCAAGTACCGGCTATTCTTCCACCAAAACTACAATTAAATATTTGTTTTGATTTACTTTAAATAGAAATTCAAACGTTGGAAATGGGATTTTAAGCGTTGCATCCGCCTTTTTATCAGTGTTTTGCAAAAAAGCGTTTGTTTAGAGGGAAATCAAGGAGATTTATTTATTTGAACGTCGGGATTTACAAAGCAGTGAATGAAAAAATTTCAAGAAGCCGAACTAAGCTCTACTTTAGCCTAATCTCTGAACATGAATATTGAAGAGAATACTGTAGAGAACGCTAGAACCTGAGGGCGTAGGCTGTAAAATGCCACTTCCTCCAGAATGAAAACTTATTATTTCATTTCGAAAAATGTTGTTCTACTCTTAACGGATGCTGTTTTTAAGAACCTTCAATTAAAGTTTTGTATTTCAGTTTTTAGGTCAATCATTCTCTTAGCGGTGTCTTTGGTTGTAGATGCGGTTTCTCCCACACTTGTTTTAGCTCGTATTTCCAGCATCCTTCCCGAAAAGGACTCAAAATATTTGATGGGTAATCTTAACATGTTATTATCAAATCTAAGTAACCTTGAAGGCTGTGTAGAGATCCTGGCGGGTGATATCTTTCAGTAAAAGCTGTTTGAGTGCATTTGTAAAATCGTCTAAAATAACTCCCCTCACGGACAGCCAAATCTTGTGATCTTTTCGACAGCTCTGGGAATCTCTTACTCTGCTCACAGATGCTTCACGATCCAAAATGTTTAAATGTTCTGGTTACAGGGGTTTTAGCTCTCATCTTAGGTTCACGTCCTCACCTTTTTGTTGGAGGCAGCAATTGAGTCCAAGCTCGAGGAGAGGTACTCGAGAATCAATTTAGCTCGAGGGAAGTGTTTACTTTACGAGACGTTTTGAAGAAGAAGGAGTTCATCCTGACAGCTAATCGAGTTCAAATCGATCACTTAGTCGAGAAGTGTAGAGTACACACAAGGATTATAGAAAAAAGGCAATTTTTGTGCACTAATCCAACTAAGAGGTTTTTCGAAACGCGATACGCTCAAATATTTACCTAAAGTCGAGGAAAAATTGGAGTTCTGAGTTTTCTCTTGTTTGCCAAGCAGAGGGCCAGTTAGAACGACAGTTTCGTGGAACCCAAACAAGAAATATGACATCAGAAATGACGGTGAGGCTGAGTTAGAGTCGAGACATTTCTTTTATGTTACTGTTAAAAAATCTTTCAAACGATTCGATAATGTTTATGTCATATTATCTGATTTTAAACTATGTTGCCCCAACTGAAGCAAGTCAATTAGTACTGTATTTTCTTGGCAGGCGGTGCTACATTTAACCTATATTAAGTTTAAACTGGGGCGAAAAACTGCAGAAGCACAAACCCTCGACCCTGCTTTTACATCCAACCACAACAGAATATAATAACGCTTTCTCCCTTTAACTAATATTCTGTAGTTTCAGTTTTTAGGCGTAGCTTGAGTCTTAGTTCTATAGAGTTTAGAATTAGCAGTAAATAATCATTCATTTTGGTTGAAAATTCCCCACTGTGAACTGTGTGGAATGGAGTGCAAGGTTGGGCCACTTCCGCTATGATTTGTCATACAAAACAAAAACACATTGTCGAGCGCCGACACTAATATATCTTCACTTTCAACCGTTAAAACTAATACTTCACTTTACACAAATCACAGCTATACCAATGTACATGAAAAAGGTCAGAACACTCAGGAAACAGAATACTTTAGTTCCTAACTTTGTCATGGAATTATTCTTAAGCTTTTGATTTTTTATCAACAGCGTAAAGGAGTTTTTCGCTACGTTGTTCTCGTTGTTCTTGTTTCATGGACAATGGCTGGAGTCATTCCAGACCGCTACGAAACAAATGAATGGATGGAAATCATTCCGCCTCTAGAAAGACGGGTAAGTAAAATATACTTCTTTAATAGTTTTCCTCTACTTTTTTATTCTTTCGAAGAATACTTCTTCATCAAACTAATGTTTTAATGTTTGTTTTGAGCATATACCGAAACAAAGACTTTTGTGTTCACTTTCGTTCAGTTTTGTTTACTGAGAAATATTATACTTTTCATGAAAAACCAAACTCTCTTGGAAAAACTTATAGTTTGATAAACTAGGTTTAGACGTCGAAATTCAATTGAAAAAATGCGGTTAACTTCAAACTTTAAGGTCTCACCGGCAAACATAGTTTTATTCAGCTTTTATTTATTCTATTCTTTAGAAGATAAAAGATTGACGTTGTCGTTTTAAATCAAAATTCCAGTTTATAGCTGACCAAGGTTGATAAATTGTTACTTTAAGTTTGTGTATTCTTCAAATTCATCCAGTAATCCAATCCAACTTAGCAGGGTATCCTGTGATAGTATCAGCGGTATTTATCACATCCTGTAGTGAGAATATCAAAACCCAAGCTGAGTTACATGCCGTTTAAGAAAACTAATCCGGCACGTTGAAGAGATTTGAATTCAAACGTGACTTTCGAGCGGAATCAACAACCAAATCAAGAAAATCCTTATTCTGATTTTTGAGTATCTCCTATGGAATGATGGGACACAAAATGGCGGAATCGTTTTAAGGCGTGACATTTTAGACACTTTTGAAGGCTTGGAACTCTGGTTGATTTTAACAAAACACCTTCAAATTTGACACACTTACTAATATTGAGATGCTTTATCAGATGATAACATATTTTTACTTATCCGATCCAGCTGATCTGAAATAGAGACCGAGAAATGACGTCACTGCAAAACGAAAGTGTCATGAAGCCTGCGAAAATTGACTATAAAAGTTATATCTAAGATCAATCTAGATTTTTGGGAGAGGTTTTTGATGTTTTCATATACATTTACTAAGATATTCATCATTGAGTGGGAAAATAAAGTAAATATTGAAATAACCGTCTTTCCCGAGTCGCCAGACTACTAAGGATGACACCTCAGTTTTGAAAATTTTCTCGATTCTCATTGGCTAATATTTTTTCCTCAGATCAGATGGATTAAATTAAAATTCAAAACTCGCCCCAGCCCCTTGCTCGTTTCTAAAGTTTTGAGATTTTCCCGCATGCCACGGGGAGTCCGGTTTGGAAGCGTCAGCCGTTTTGGTAGATTCCTTAATTTTTTACGAGGGTAGCACTAAATTAAATACCCAGTGGCTAACAAACCTGTGGCCCTCGTTCCATGATCGAATTGGAATCTAGAAGTTGATTTTTGTGGAGGGAGGAAAACCGGAGAACCCGAAGTAAAACCCTTGAAGCACAGAAGAGAACCAACTAGAAACTCTACTCACATACGACACCGAGCCCGCGGTGGGACTCGAACCCGTACTTCCCGGAATGTCAACAGTCTTTCTTCAAGGTCGGCCCCCATGTGCACATAACTCCTCTTTACGCACACCGTTTTCTATCTAGCTTTTAATCACGATGACCAATCAGAATGTCTCTTCTAAACCAGGTTATGAAGTCCAAAATATACATACCTCCTTGGCTTTGACCAATCAGAATTTCTTTTGTATGTAAGTTTAATGTGCACCCAAGATGTGCACTAAACGTTGTAAAACAAATAAATAAGATAAGCCGTCCTTGTCTTAACAACTTTTTGCAACGGTGCCGGAGATTTGGCAGAAGAGAAACCCTCGAAGCGAAGGAGAGAACTCTACTCCCTGTGGCAGGCCTCTACTCACATTCTTTCATACACTGATTGTTGATGATTTTTCTTTGCAGAATACACCTGTAGATTTCTGGATAC
The DNA here is from genome assembly GCA_023349425.1 of Anthopleura sola. Classification (NCBI taxonomy): domain Eukaryota; kingdom Metazoa; phylum Cnidaria; class Anthozoa; order Actiniaria; family Actiniidae; genus Anthopleura; species Anthopleura sola. Next base: position 2,988,601 of record JALHLI010000018.1, on the reverse strand, counting down.
GAGTGAAGGAAGGGACAACAGTGGTTGATGAAAACATTCGCATCGACACAGCAAGCAAAACAGAGCGCTTCCATATTTTCTCTTTCGATAATGTAGACGAGGCTATTATTCTTCACGACTTCAACAAGGTTTGTCATCGTTTGAATCTGAACTATGCAACACTCTGACCCCGTTTCCACGGACCCGGTTTCACGATTACGTTACACACTCAATCAATTATTGTCCTGTGAACGCAAGGCGTAACCGAGTAGAAAATAACAAGGTTTCAAATGAATTAACCCGTGTCCGTATAAGCGGGACTTTTATCAGAGGGGAAAACTGTTTAGACAGCAATTTGATGAGCCCACGATTTAAACCTCTAACTCATTTTTCAGCCCCATTTGACATGCGCATGTACAGTCTATTTGATTTGGGTTACCTGTTTTTATTTCAGAACTGGACGATAATCAAACTACCTAAAAAGAACCAATGTTTTCTTCAAATATTGAATCCCTCGATACCACCACCAAAGACGCTTAAATCAAATATACAAAAGGTATATTATTGTAGTTGTCCATAAGATTTGGAAGCAAAGCAGGAGTCAGATGCTCCTAATGAAGAAGAGAGGCGCAGGGGATTACCTATCGTTTTGGTCGTGTGCCTCTATATGTAAGCAGCGTTGCGCAGGTCTTGTTCCTCTATGGAGGATGCGCACGAGTCAATAGACTGTATTAGAGAGGAATGGCGCACAGGACTTGTTCCTCTATGGAGGATGCGCACGAGTCAATAGACTGTATTAGAGAGGAATGGCGCACAGGACTTGTTCCTCTATGGAGGATGCGCACGAGTCAATAGACTGTATTAGAGAGGAATGGCGCACAGGACTTGTTCCTCTATGGAGGATGCGCACGAGTCAACAGACTGTATTAGAGAGGAATGGCGCACAGGTCTTGTTCCTCTATGAAGGATGCGCACGAGTCAACAGACTGTATTAGAGAGGAATGGTGCACAGGTCTTGTTCCTCTATGAAGGATGCGCACGAGTCAATAGACTATTAGAAAGGAATGGCGCACAGGTCTTGTTCCTCTATGGAGGATGCGCACGAGTCAATAGACTGTATTAGAGAGGAATGGCACACAGGTCTTGTTCCTCTATGGAGGATGCGCACGAGTCAACAGATTGTATTAGAGAGGAATGGCGCAGAGGTCTTGTTCCTCTATGGAGGATGCGCACGAGTCAACAGACTGTATTAGAGAGGAATGGCGCACAGGTCTTGTTCCTCTATGGAGGATGCGCACGAGTCAACAGATTGTATTAGAGAGGAATGGCGCAGAGGTCTTGTTCCTCTATGGAGGATGCGCACGAGTCAACAGACTGTATTAGAGAGGAATGGCGCAGAGGTCTTGTTCCTCTATGGAGGATGCGCACGAGTCAATAGACTGTATTAGAGAGGAATGGCGCACAGGTCTTGTTCCTCTATGAAGGATGCGCACGAGTCAACAGACTGTATTAGAGAGGAATGGCGCACAGGTCTTGTTCCTCTATGAAGGATGCGCACGAGTCAATAGACTGTATTAGAGAGGAATGGCGCAAAGGTCTTGTTCCTCTATGAAGGATGTGCACGAGTCAATAGACTGTATTAGAGAGGAATGGCGCACAGGTCTTGTTCCTCTATGAAGGATGCGCACGAGTCAATAGACTGTATTAGAGAGGAATGGCGCTCAGCTCTCTTCCTTCAGTGGAGACTGCGCAAGTGTCAACTCTCTGTATTGGAGAGGAATGGCATTCCTTTACCGAGGTCTTGCTCGAAACAACTGCATGTCAGTATAACAGAGAAATGGCTCACGATTTGAGTGTTGGGTTTCCTGTGGCTTTTATCGCTTAGTGTTGTTCCTCTATTGCCGTTGCGCACGCATCAAGTGCATATATTCTATTGTTTTTGTTAAAGATTGATATTTTTCTTTATCAAAGGTCATTGCTTACAATGGAACCAACAATACGATCAACATAGACATCTCTGAGAAGTCAACATGGAGAGTAAAGAGTGCCCCCTTCAATCGAGCTCTTCTAACGAATGAAATGAATAACCTATGCTCCAACATTCCTGTCTATGAAATCTTTAGGACAAGTGGTCAGCTCTATCTTAAAGGACTTAAAAGACAAGGTATTGAAACCTAATATTGGATGTTAAAATAGCATGTATCTAAAATGTTATCTATCCTACCTCTGAATATTGGAAATGAAATCTTTACAGCGCTTTTTTTTTCATATTTCTGTGACCTACCCACTCCAGAAGTCTGGTGTTTTGGCTTTTGTCAAATATATTTTCAATCTCATCCTGAGTGATAAAGAAATTTCTGTGTGAAAATGGCTATCTAGTCACAGAATTTCCTTATCGCTCGATTAGGAATTAACTCAGTTTATTTGACGGAGTTGATCTTAGTTAGGGGGAACTTGTGAAGAATGATCACTACAAAGTCAGGGAACAGCATTTACCTAGATGCAATCTAAAGATTTATTTGATTGACAGAAGTACATTGCAGAATTTCCATTTCGTGACTGTTGTCTCTACACTATCAGCATGTAGCAATGAAAACAGAGGTAAAATGGACAATGAGATTTATTCCCTTTTAAATTTTTAGGAAGAAGCCCTTCTTTCCCCCGAGCACCCTGTGGATCAAAGGTGTGTAGTCATTACTGGCAAATGTTTTGTAAAGACTATGTTCCTGGAAGAGGTTGTATATGGGTAGAAGTCAAAGTCTATCGCTGCCAGATCATCACATGTTAATGTTAAAACTCTAAAACAAGGGCATGGAAAGATTGACTGAGGATCCCAAAAAAGCACAAGTGGTAGTATTCCTGAAATATCTTGCACATCTTTTAAGAGTAGCTGTTAAGGGTTCATTTAACACTTATTAAAGAAAAATATATTTAAGAATGTATATTAAAAGTAAGACTGTATTGTGAATGCCGCACAAATCATAGTGATTGCATGAGTGTGCACAACTGATCATTGTAGTTTTAAGAGTTCTGAGTGGAAGCCATCTCAATGCCACTTCTTTACAGCACATGAAGGTAAAAAGGGTAATAATCAAAGGGCTTCAATATGCAATAAATGTGTAAAATATTGTAGAAGTTGTCTAACAACAAGGAATTAAATTTGATTATTGATCACAATCCACAGACTCCAGAATTAGATTTCACTAAGTTCTACCGTAATTAACTAAATTTGAGATAAAAATATCAGGAACCTGAAGTATTTCTCTCATAGAGCAGTTTTCATATAATGGGAAACATAAGGTCCTGACTTCCAGAATGTACATGATATGACATGTTATAACATTGAACTGGCTTTCTGGAATTCACTTGACTGGCCACAGAACAAAAGATTCAAGTCCAGGCTGCTGTTTTCAAATCCATACATTTACTGCATTTGTCTACTTCAGCCTCGTCTTGAATCTATTGTTCTGTGGTCAGTCGAGCGAATTTGGGGAAGGTCTATTTTGTTTCTATGGCTTATCCAACTACAACATTTAGTTATAGCTTCATTATAATGTGTTATGGCTACAGCATGCTTATGAATTGGTTATCGTTTTCCACTTGTATGAAAACAGCTCTATTGTTATAAACTTAAATACAAATAATATAATTCATGGCTAAAGTATAACTTACCAGTAAAAAAGAAAATATAATATACTACTATCATGTATCATTAAAAATGCAATACCATATTCTATAATGTAATATTAACTAAACAACAAAATATGCTATTTATTGTTAAGGGTAAGTTTATTAACAGATAGATACTCTTAACAGCTCTACACTCAACAGGAAGGGAGTTAGGACTGTGCAGATAAATACAGGATCACTCAGTATATCAAACACATGAATAAATGGATGGAAAAATGAATGAATGACCAGATGAAAAGCAAATGGAAAATGGAAAATAAATGCTCTTGTAAATGTGATTGATAATTTATTAGCTAGGAATATTACAAAAGATATATATATTATGTTATCTGCTCACAACACAGATTAATAGTTTTAGTGACACATTAAAAGTGCTGCTCTATATTACAAGGTGAAGATATTCTTATTCAAATAAAACAGGCATTTAAAACTTAGTTCAATTACAGCTGTATATCATCTCTCTTATACCAAAGATTTAAATTATGTGACGCTTTGATTGTGACAAGGAAAGACTTTGAATCATAATGAGAAAGTTGATGATGCATCAGTAAGGCCTTGTCTCCTGTTGATGTAAACAAGAGCCTCATTAACACCTCATACCCTGAGGGTGGTGGGGGGGGGGGGGGGCACTAGGGGGTTCAGTGTCAGTGATGTGCTGCTGGGATCTGAAAACCCTGACCCTTTCTAAGACAAGAATATCTTGAAAAAACATCCCTGTTTAAGACACAACACTACGAATTATAACCCTATCTAAGACTAAAGTGTTGCAGTGTTGAGTGTGGTCTTTAAATAACACCGGCACAGATGGAAGCTGGAAGCTACAAGCTATGCGCTAAAAATTCTTTGGCAGCAAAAAAAGCAAAAAAAAAAAGGAAAAAATCAGTTAGGACAATAGTCAAAACTGAATAGCTTATCTAAGAATTGAAAATGCAAGATAGCCCTAACCTATCCAAGACTGATGATCCTGTCTGAGATCACTATCTGTAAAAACTATACCCTAGCTATCCAGTGAAACATCCTAGTATAGGCCATATATTGGAGTATCCCCCTGGGCTCATACCAAGAATAGACCACCTTACCTTGGGCATAATGTTTTCCCATTTCAGTCCATGTGTCATTCCCTTTAGCATCATTTCTTTATCTAATGGTTGAAGATACAACTCAAACAAAGATTCTTATTCTCAAGAAAAATGACACATGGTTTGAAATATGGGAAAGCATTATGCCCAAGCAATACATGTCTATATGTCTATGTGTATATAATACTGAACATTATGTTAAACTCATACTGGTTAATTATAGTACTTACGCTTCTTTTGTGAAAGTTTCACTATGGATCTTATCAACATCAGCACCAGGAGGATCTTTGTCAAAAGAGTCAATGCCAAGGGTTCCAAGTCCTGAAGAAGTCAAGCAATGATAAACATCTTTACAATCCGCAACATATAAGTTGAGGAGAAGTTAAGCTATTAGCTGATCTGCATGAAACGAACAGCTTTGTTATAACAGAAATGGTCAATGCTTAGTTAGGCATATATGTATTTCAAAAAAAGTTTGTCATAGGCGATATGCGATAGATAGGAAATAGGACATTCCAAAATAACCTTGACCACTGCAGAAAGCTTGTAAATAAAATAAATAAGGTTCTTAAATTAAGGTATGAATATATCTTTACATACCGCGAACCTAACATCTAATTTCACCCCGGTTTGCTCCCAGTTCGACCTTTAGCTCAGCTGGTAGAGCGTCGGTGTACAAATCCGAAGGCCATGGGTTCGAATCAAGGTCGGAATTAATTTTTCCGAATTTATTTCCAAGGGTTTTTCGATCGGAATTACCTTGTTTCTCTTAGCACTATAACTTTAACTTATTTCCTTTCTTAAATTAAGGGTGATGTCAATGTCAGCTTTTCCATACAAACATAAAATACCAGTCCTCATACCTTCTTTATACTGATCGTAAGTAATATTGCCTTTGCCAGTAACGTCCAGCATACCAAACAAAGACCTAACGTTACTATCATCAAACAAACAGGGGTAACCTCTCTGGACTGTCCGTGCTGTCTTCAGCTTCTCCAGATAACTACAAATATAGCCTTTGAGGTCATCTGGAATAAAATGTACTGTACATAAGCAGGGGCAGATCTAGGTTTTTGTTCAGGGAGGGGTGCAGGCACAAAGTCAGCCCAGGGGATGCAACCCTCAGAATCAAAGAAAGTTCTATATTTCGTATAGGTATCTTCAAAATAGAGGGACAAAGTTGCTCAGAGGGAGGGGGATGAGCTAGCCCTGTACCCCTTCCCCTGATAAGCTTATGTTAGACTTGGAAATTTTGAAACAACCATAGTTCAACGTTACATTTACACCTAAAGCTCACTAGAAAGGTTGGGCATTTTCTTATAAATATGAGCTCAACTAAAGCGAATAAGGCCAGAAAATAGTTCTCTATAGGCTTACCTGGTCTTTCATATACTAAATGAGCAGTTAGGTTTTCTAGAAGTTCCATAATTCTGTGTTTTCTGAGGTACTCTTTTGCGTTGTCTTCTTTGGCCGCCATGTTTTCTTCTATGATTCTTGTTACCTTAGCAACCACTGGTACATTTGGTCAGCGGGAAAAAAGCCACAGGGCTCCCAACTTGTAAAAGTGTAGAAAGGATGGAGGGGATGGACGTTCTTGTCAAAGATATTTCTAATGGCCTAGAAAAAGTTCCTATCTGTATCGATGTTGGTCTAAATGAAGATTTACCCCCAAAATTTAACGTAAGTGAACATGTTTTCGTTTGGAGTTCAAGCTACTATATTATTTTAAGCTAATCTCCCATCAATCCAAATTTAATAGTGAAGTCGAAGTAAGCTTACATTACTAAAAGACACGTGTAATGCTCATATTTGTCTAATTTTCAGTATATTACATGCTGTATTAGTGGGCCAGGAGTGACTTTACCAGATGAGCCATTCTACCCAGGATGTGAGTGTAAAGATGGATGCAAAATTAACTGTTCATGTGTTGCAAAATATGGACCTGCCTATGAAATATATAATGATATTCTTGTGATGGCTCATAGTTCTACACAGCTCAATAGAAATGGTAAGGGTCATAAGCCATGTAATCTTATTCTCAGGGAGAATATATTTAAGGCTTTGTGTCTCAAAAAATATCCATAACTGTCCTCAACACAAGGGTCATGCCCAGGGGGGTCGTGGGATTTCAAGTTTAAGGGTATGGAGTTTCCAACAAAGAAAAAAAGATTTTTGCATCTTTTCAAACATGACTGGTAAAAATGAATTATACTCAAATAAATTAATGATATCACTCCAATTCTATTTTACTATGGTGGCAGAGTCTTCCTTTGGGGCCGGGTTGGTCACTTACTACCTGGGGGGGGGGGGGGGGGGGGCACCCACACAAACTGTCAAAAGTGACCCCCTAGCAATTCAACTACCCCCCTCCCAGGTAAAAAACAACCAGTCCATTTGTTCTTTCTATTTGAATAAAAATAAATAAATGTCAATCCTAGGAAGTGGCTTACACTACACTCAAACTAATTTTTGCATTTTAGGAGTCAGTCAACCAGTATTTGAATGTAATTCCTCTTGTTCTTGTTCACGCTTTTGTGGTAATCGTCTTGTACAGAATGGAATAACAACAAGACTACAAGTTTTCAAAACAGCTGAAAAGGATTGGGGACTAAGAACTGTTGAAAATATCCAGAAAGGTCACTTTATATGTGAATATGCTGGAGAAGTTATCTCTTATGATGAAGCCAAAAAACGAACACAAACACAGAATGGCAGTAATTATATTATAGTAATCAGGGAGCATGTCAGTGGAAATAAAATATTATGCACTCATGTTGATCCTAAATATTATGGCAATGCTGGACGGTTTATAAATCATTCCTGTGATCCTAACTTAGTGATGATTCCAGTTCGGGTTGATTCTTTGATTCCTGTTCTTGCATTGTTTTCTCTGATGGACATTCCTCAAGGAAGCGAGCTTACTTTTGATTATTCAGGTGGAGATACGGCATCACAAAATAAACAACTTCTTAACCAAAACCCTTGCCCTGATATGAAAAGAATCTGTCACTGCAAGTCCACAAAGTGTACTGGGTATTTACCAAGTGATTCATCTCTCTTTTAAATTTCTATTATATTTATGTATATTAAAAAGATAAACTGATCATGAAAAATATATGTACGAAACATGAAATATGCCATAAAATATGTATACCACAGGTATAGGGTGAGTGGATTAAAAAATGTTTTAACAGCCTAGTAAATCTGTATTGAAGTTTTATCCTCTTCTCTCATAACTCCCCCCCCCCCCCCCCCCCCCCCCTCCCCCACTGCCCCTTTCTATCTTCCTACTGACCGTTCCTCTTCATTTTACGATTATATTTGAGGGAAACTTTATGAATAAAGTAGAATTCTATGGAGTATTTTACTTGTAAACAAAAAAAACCTTTTCCGTATAAAAATAAAAGTCGAAGAGTTCTACCATTTTTTTATTATTTGGGTTTCCTGTGGTATGACTTGAAAGCTGTTAGTTCAGTGTTTGGGACTGGGGCTTGACATGATGTTATGCACGGCCGGCCCCGTGCGACGGTATATCGTGACAGTGGCCTATGACGGCCTGTAGTTTATTTAGCAGTACTTTCAGTAAGTTCTTTTATTACACACATATAAATATTACAGAAAATAACAATACAGATCAATTAGTTTGTATTTACAAAGGTACTAGTGGTTTTATAATATCACAATATAAAATAATATCGGAGATTTCATGGAAGGGAGGTTCAAGGTGACAGCGGTAGCTTACCTCAGCAGGGGGTCTTGGGTTTGATTCCGGGGATTGCCATAAATGGGAGTACAGCTTGTTGGGTCATGGGTTTTCTGCAGATTCTCCTGTCTTCCCTTCTCGAAACAAAAGAGACTAAATTTAATATCGATCTGTGAGTTCTTAGCCGTGACCGAAGGCTGTTTCAGAGTTCGATAAAAGTTGATAGATTCTTGAAAAATACTAAAAATTATATATGACATTTACTATCCTTGCTTAATTTCCCGCTTAATTTTTTAGTGTTTCTAATATACAAATATTTAAGGTTTTCAATAATAAAAAGTTACGTATCGAGACCAAGTTCCCCACTCTCCCCTCCCCCCCTAGAGGGAAGTCATATCCCACAAACGCTTGGCTGCCTCGGCTGCCTGGCTACGCAACAAGGCCAAGGTTTGTTTGTTCGCAAGCTAGGAAGACAACGAAAAAACAATCAGAAATAACGGCAAGTTTTACCAGTTTGATCAGCATCTAATGATTTATTCTTGGTGAGTAGATAATAATGAGTAAACGGAAAGGTCAAGCCATTTGAGACATTGGTTTATAAGAAGCGCAAATTATCTGACAACATTGATTAGCTCTGTCAAGTGTTTATAGAGAACGGTTTTCTTGGAGATGAAACCCTAAACCATTATAAACTCATACAATTGCCGCCAAATATTCAAAATTAGAAGCTTACGTCAAAGCAAATAGGTCGATATTTAATGTACATATAAGGGGAAGATGGTAAATCTGGTTGACTCAGCTCTTTTATTTGAACGCCATTTGCTCAGCTCCAATGCGCAGGAAATGATGTAAGATTATAATTTGATATTTGTAGATATTTAGATTACGATCCTCGTGGTAAACATTCAGATTTGAACGCTATTCGACTGTACACTGGTATAAGAAGTCTTACCCATCGATACATTTTCTTTTTTTTGACAGCATTATTGGATATCATAAATATAAAGTTATCAAGCTTACGTAAGACAATACAAAATGGAGGGCACTTATCGGAAGAAAGAAGAAGAAGAACCGCCACCGCCATCCTACGACGAAGTATACAAACCGTCCAATGGAGGGGTTGATAACGTGGGAGTAAATTTCTATCCCGAAGATAGGAATGGTCATGCTGGACCTGATACAAGTAAAAGAGACGACGGTGATGAAAAGTAAGACCTATTTTAATTTTAAGAGGCGATGGACCGCGACAAATTCGATTTGTATCCACATAGTTATTGAGGTTTTTATGTCCTATAGTAACTTTCAAAGACAAAAAGAAGGAAAAAGTCCCCCCCTCCTCCACATTAAATTTTGTACTTGAGCGTAAAGCCTGCAGTAAACCAAGAAGCTATTTTTAGGGTAATGACATGGTCAACGGAAAGACGTCATGTCCGGCCTGCAGACTAAAATGATGTAATTTAGTAACATCCTTTGAGCCAATCACCATATACCAGACATAGTTAATTGATAAAAATTGATTATCAATTGTCAATTGATAACATTAATGATAGTTGATAAGAATTAACTGATTTTCAATTACTATAGCAATTGATAGAAATTGATATCTCACTCAGAATTTTTCAATTAATCAATTGGTATCAATTGATGTCAATATTATTTTATCAATTGAAAGATTGAAACTACATGTGATTACCAGGCTTAAAGGGTAGACATTGTCTTTCAAAAGCGGCACTGGTCAAATTATAATTAAAAACATAATTTATAAAGTATGTATGTATCTATGATCTGTAATTAAATTGATCGTATTCAGTTAAGCTTAACTAGTCGGTTTATCAATTTATTAATTAAATCCATAAATGATAAGATTGATATCCCCACTCCCACCAGTGGCCAGTGGGTATACGATTGTTATCAACACTGGAGGTGTCAAATTTCGACTTTTTGCTCAGCTTCTAAAATTCTCCATTGTTTTTCATTGAAGATTTCATATAATAAACAGAACATTACATGGCTGCTTGTAGGAGATACAAATTATATCTTCTCGTGCTCATATTATCTCTCACTCGTTCACTGCGCTCACTCGTGAGAGATAATATCAACACTCAAAGATAAAATTCGTATCTCCTTGCGACCATGTAATGTCCTCTATGTATCAATTAGTATTAGTATCAACTAGGATCAATATTAGTATCAATTGATTATCAATTTGTATCAATTGATCTCACTCATTTTTCGGCTATCAGTTTTTGTCAATTGCTGTATATCAATTCAGATATGATGGTAAAGCATAATGAAATACAGGTGATGCATATTCCACAACGCTATGAATACATGTGCAGTAGAACCTAACCATGTCTGACATGGAAACCTTGCCACGGTGCTTTTTTGATGATGTAGTCCACATCGCAGTTCCATTTTAAATCATTAAAGATCATTATACCTAGGATTCTTTGGACTTAAAAAACCCGGGGGGGGGGGGGGGGTACTACCACCCCAACTTGGGTGGGGGTGTACCGCCAGGTCCTCAAAACCCTGACCCTATCCCAGACCTAGAATTTTGATTTCGTATACCCTACCCCAGACTAAACCTAAATTTTTTTGACATGCAAAAAACGATTATTCAATAGATTTCAATAACTATTTGGCAATTGTTTAATTGAATTTAAATCGTTATTTTTTGTGCCGGCAGAAAACCTAGCCTACCAGGCTAAAACAACTAAAACATAACCCTATCCCGGAAAAAATGTCAAAAAGATACCCTATCCCAGACAAAAACCTTACCCTTCCCCAGACAAATTGTAAAAAAATGATACCCTACCCCAGACCTAAGAGCCAAAAAACCATACCCTATCGGGCGGCACATACCCGTATAGCAAATATAGGGGAGTACCCCCCCCGGGTTAAAAAATTTAGGGAATAATGCTTTTCACCTTTTTGTTCAATAGTGACAAAAATAAGAAGAAGAAAGATAAGGATGAGAAGGAGAAGCCTCCAATGGTACCCTTTACAAAGCTGGTAAATAGTAACTTGGGAAAATTTTGTTTTTGCATTCTACATAAATTTTTGTTTTGTTAATTGAGTACATTTTGTTATTTAAAAAAGAAATAATTACTAACTTCATATTTTTTTGTCTTTATAGTTTCACTTTGCAGACGGAAAAGACAAGTTCCTGCTTTTCCTGGCAGTATTTGGAGCCATTGCACATGGTGCTGCTACTCCTGTACAGTTTATCATCTTTGGCCGTCTTGTTGAAAATTTAATCAATTTTGAGATTCCATCAAAAGCACCTGATCTAGAAGCTGTCATGACTGAACTAGCCATTTATTACATTTATTTAGCAATTGGAACAATGATTGTTGCATATCTACATACTGGACTTTTTTCTCTGACAGCTGTGCGTCAAACCAAGAAAATGCGCACTGCCTTTTTTAATTCAGTAATGCGTCAGAATATTGGTTGGTTTGATACATATGATGTAGGAGAGTTGAACAGCCGTTTAACTGAGTAAGTAGAGTATCTCATTCCATAATACTTTTTTAGCCGGTATCCTTCATTACATACTTATCATTTTCTATTTTAATGCTTAGTGATATCAACAAAGTAGCAGAAGGAATTGGGCCAAAAGTTGGAATGGCGATACAGTTTACCGTGACATTTTTTGCTGGATTTGCTATTGGGTTTGTGTACAGCTGGAAGTTGACTCTTGTGATCCTGTCTTTAACTCCTCTCATGGTCATTGCTGGTGGAATCATGGGGAAGGTGCTTATATTATTAACTTATACCATTCACTTCTCCATCTGTCTTATTTGTCCACCCATCCATCCACCCATCCATCCATCCAACCACCTGCCACCCGTCCATCCATCCATCCGTCCATCCATGCCATTTATCCTGTTATAAATCTTTCTCCTCTATTAATCTCTCATTTATCTTTTTTATCTTTTTTATCCATAGGTTATTTCAGTATTTACAAGCAAAGAGTTAGATGCATATGCCAAAGCAGGTGCTATCGCTGAAGAAGTTTTGTCATCCATTAAGACAGTAGCTGCTTTTGGAGGAGAAGAAAAGGAACAGAAAAGGTAAGGAAAGGAAAGGATAAACTTTGATGTTGTAAGTTATTCTTAACTCCATGTATTTATTAAATCAAAGGTATGCTGCCAATCTTGGTGAGGCTCGTGCTTATGGCATAAAGAAAGGTCTTTCAGTAGGACTTGGCTTTGGGTTTTTCCAGTTAATCATGTTTGGAAGTTATGCACTTGCATTTTGGTAAGTTATTAAAGAGCGTCTTTAGTTTAGTTTAATTTAAAAATTTAACCTTTATTCTCCATAGAACAGGATTGACATCTGAGTGCCTAACCATATACAGAATTGAGAAAGTCTTGGAAAATTAGAATGCTCACACTTAAAGTATCTGTTAAACAGTGCTAAATATATTCTGAAAAGTATGGGTTTAGAAATACAAATTCAAACAAGACACTGGCCCCTCCTCACCAACCCCTCCCACCACACCCCACTTCTACCCATCCCTGCCCCTTTCATCTCTGACCCCTCCCACCACACCACACCACGCCACACCCACTTCTACCTATCCCTGCCCCTCGCATCTCTTACCCCTCCCACCACACCACACCACGCCACACCCACTTCTACCTATCCCTGCCCCTCGCATCTCTGACCCACATCCCCACCCTTACACATAATTATAAGGTATCATAACAGTGAGTATTAAGGTTTTTCACTGTGACATCATGTAATCCAAAAAAATTTTTTTTGTTTAATCAATAAAACAAGTTCGCAATCAAATTTTTCATGTCAATATTAGTAAAATTGCAAAGTTTTGTGAAGATTGTCCATAATCCAGAGAATGTATGAATATTTGAATTTGACAACTTTTACAAAGAAATGTATGTTGGCAGGCAAATTAACATACATTTCTTTATAAAATTTCATGTTTTTAGAAATTCATATCTTTGATAGTTTACGCACAATCTTCATGAAACTTCACAGTTTTACTAATATCTGTATGAAAACTTTGAATATCAACTCCTTTTTCAGATTTAAAAAAATTCTCTAAATTGTGATGTCACATGAAAAACCTGAATTATATGATTTTTTCCCCAGGTTTGGCTCAACACTTGTCGTGAAGGGGGAAATCAATGGAGGAGACCTCCTAGTGGTAATAACAGCTTTACCTTAATATTAAGAAACTAGCCATATGAATTTTTTGAAATTTTTATAATAATATTTTACAATCAAGTCTAATTTTTTTCACGACTTGTTCTAGTGCTTGCATTTATTTTCTTGTATTGTTTTAATTTTTCAGGTTTTCTTCTCAGTCCTTGTTGGTGCAACACAGCTTGGTCAGGCAGGACCTAACATGGAAGCCGTAGCAACAGCCAGAGGAGCAGCATATGAACTGTATGCCGTCGTTGAGAGAGAACCACCCATTGACGTCAGCTCAGAGGAGGGAGAAAAGCCAGATAATGTTGATGGTGAAATTGAATTTAAAGATGTTAATTTTGTTTACCCATCACGAGCTGATGTGAAGGTAAATAACAGAAATACTGTCTGTACTCACTTATGTTAAGCGCTGCTACTGATTAAGCGCCACCCTTGATTAAGCACCACACATGAAAGGTCATGGTACAGATAACCACATATTAAAATGGCAGTGCTTCCCCATCTCATTTGCACAGGATTTGATACCAGCCTTCATTTATGAACACTGATTTCATAATTGCAGGATATATAAAGACTATTACTTCTATTTTATTTTATTATGTCGTACTTTACATCTTAATATTATTATGATGACGATGATGACAATGATACCCTGATGTTGATGATGATGATGGCGACAATGAAGATGAAGATGATGAAGATGATTATGATACATGATGACGATGATGAAGATGATGATGAAGATGATTATGATGATGATGACGATTAAGATGATGAATGGCAATGATGATGATATAGTGACAATGATGATAAAAATGATGACGACAAAGACAATGATAGCGATGATGAAAAGAGGAAAAAAAGGAAAGTAGATGACTACACAACCCAATATGTACATATTGTGATTCATGTGTAATCTTTGTATTGTAGGTTTTGAATGGCCTCAATCTCAGTGTGAGTAGAGGGCAGACAGTTGCTCTGGTAGGGGAAAGTGGGTGTGGCAAGAGCACGACTGTCAAGCTTATTCAACGATTCTATGACACAGAAAGTGGAACGGTATGTGATGAAATCATCAAAATATAGTTTTAGTGAGACTGTGTGAAGTTTGCTGATTTAAAATTAGTATCTGGCTAGGGAGACTCAGCAACGACTCTCCATATCATGATGCAAAAATTGTTTTGATTTACTTATTACCCAGGGGGGACTCCCTTATAAAAGGGGGTGGGGTCCTCGTCCGAAATTTTAAAAATGACCCCTAAAAGGGACCTGTATTTTGAGATGATGGGTGTGGCAGTGATGAAATTTCACCCCTAAGAGGGACCAATCAATAAGTGACACAATCCGAAAATGGGATTAAAATAAAAATCAATCTTCAAAAAGAAGCATTGTTGTTGATTTTATACCCTAAGCGGGACCACAAAACTCAGCTGGTGGGCATTCTTGTCATTATCACCCTAAGCGGGACCAAAACACTGATTTCAAACCCTAAAAGGGACGTCCCCCCCGGACTTATTAAACATTGCATGAGACCTCTAAGTCCCAGACTACATTTTCTTTGTATCAAAAATATTCTTTTCTTTATTCCATTAAGGTGCTGTTGGATAATAGAGATATTAAAACACTGAATTTGAGTTGGTTGCGGAAACACATTGGAGTGGTCAGCCAAGAACCTGTCCTGTTTGCTACAACCATAGCTGAGAACATCCGTTATGGACAAGATGGTATCGGACAGGAAGATATTGAAAGAGCTACAAAAATGGCTAATGCTCATGACTTCATACAAAATCTGCCACAGGTCAGAATCACGTCAAAATATTAGAGCTTACATGTTTGTTAAAAACATTTTAAATTAACCAAGTTATGGAATTGAGCTATGGACACATGGTAGAAGATTGTGTGGGTTGTTGCAGGCAATCAATGTTGCAAGCCATGTAACACGATGCAATTTGTTGCATGCAATGTTGCTGAAGTAGAAAAAGATCCTACTTCGGCAACATTACCAGCAATATTGTGCAAAATGTTGCACAACATGTCCGCTCCTTTAGAGGAAGGGGCCCTCCTATTGAGGGAGGAAGACTGGAGAACCCAGGAAAAAACCCTCAAAGCATAGGAGAGAGCCAACAAACTATACTCACATAAGACACTGGGCCTGACGGGACTCAAACCTGATCACATTGGTGAGAGATGAGTACTCTCATGGCTATGCCATCCATACTTCCTATACCGCTCTTGATTTCTCTCTAAACTGTGTAGCATTAGCTTTAAATACCACTAAATAGGAGCAGGAGAAAGAGGGAATAGGAACAGGGGTGCCTTAACCTTCTCATAGAACAGCTTTAAAGGTAGTCAACTAATAATTATTAATCAACTGCTTCAGTTTCTAAGTGATTGTGAGGCTCTTTAATCAGTAATCAGCTACACAATTGGCACTTTGGATATTTTTAATTTGGTTGTCATAATTTCAGCTCTTCTTTCTTTTAGGGTTATGAAACTCTTGTTGGTGAACGTGGCGCACAACTAAGTGGTGGTCAAAAACAACGTATAGCCATTGCCCGTGCTCTTGTTCGTAACCCCAAAATACTTCTTCTAGATGAAGCAACATCAGCTTTGGATACAGAGAGTGAATCTGTGGTCCAGTCTGCCTTGGATAAGGTAGGGTTTTCTTTTCTGTCTCTTCTTATTTTTTGATATCCTTCTATTGAGGTAATAGTTCCATGATCATAGATCAACTCCACCATAACATTGACCTGTTTCAAATTAGTTTACCATAGTGAAATTAAAAAAAAAAGAGCTATGTTTCATTTATGGATCAGTCTGATAATGCTCTAATACTGCTTGTATCTTATGATTGTCTTCCTAATGCAGGCTCGTGAAGGGCGCACCACAGTTGTTATAGCTCATCGTCTGTCAACTGTCAGAAATGCTGACCAAATTGCTGCTTTCCAAGATGGTGTGATTGCAGAATTGGGTACTCATAGTGAGCTGATGGAGGTTGATGGTGTTTACAAGCAGCTGGTTACTTTACAGGTCAGCTTGCTACAGCCACATATATTTATATTCAGCATTATGTGAAATTTCACAGTATTTTTTACTTTATCTGGTGTGTGCGACATCTTAATACTTTAAACTTGAATTGTAGACCTTTGAGAGTGATGAAAATGATGATGAAGCTGACATAGAAAAAAGCACTGAAGACAAAGGTAAATGACATAAAACAACCTTACCATCTAGGCTTTCACGTGGTGGATCATATTACGGTCACCAAAGTTCGGACATTGTTGTTAAGTTGCCACACGATTGTACTAACTTTTATACAAATTATCTACTTGATTTGTTTATTCTGTTCTCAAAATGTTAGTGGACCTATCTAAATACTTTATTTTTTAAAGAAGTTTTGATAAAAATTTGAGAACAGAAGAAACAAATCAAGTCAATAAATTGTATAAAAGTTAGTACGATTGTGTGGCAACTCAACAACAATGTCCGAACTTTTTGGTGACCGTAACATGATCCACCACGTGAAAGCCTAGAGGTCAAACGATGAATTCAAATTTAGTTTTGATTAAAATTTTTAAAATGTTATAATTCTTATTTAATAATTTGTTATGAAACTCAGAAACTGAAGCTGCTGTAAAGTTTGTGAGAAGCATATCAGGTGGAAGTGATCAAGAACCAAGCAATCTTGAAAGACAGGTGTCAAGACGAGCATCCAGAAGACTATCTAAACACCGGCCTGGTTCTGCTTTATCTCGTCAGGACAGCCATGTATGTATTGCATTATGTGTTTTACGAGTTGCAGAGTCATGGTTGCCCATATTACTACCCTGTGCACAACAAATTTTGTTGCATGAAGAAGCTCTTTCTTCTACTCTTTGTGGCAAAGAAAATGTGTTGCACAATAAATGGTAAATTACAAGCAAAATTTGCTTTGCAATGTGCAATTTAACAATTTTGCAACATACAATTAGACGTCCTGATGATGGCCAACATTGCTGAATGCTCAGTTTTAAACCTTAAAAATATAATGTAGATAAAGCAAGCCCTACTATACAATTTAAATTTTACATGATGTCCCACAATTTTGTTCCCTGTATTAGCCGGTAACAAAACGAGCAAGGGACTGGGTCCGAGTTTGATAAACTAATTTAATTAAGATTCCAGGAAAAAATAACCCCATCACATGAAAGAGAAACATGCAACAAACTTACTGACCAAGTTTCAGGATGTTTGCCTTTATAGAAACAATGTTATGAGCAGTTAAACAGTGCCAAGATTACAGAAAAATGTATGGTGTCCCTCCAAACGTCCAGCCACACATACATTCTCTGTATTTAATTTTTTTTTTTAATATCATAATTTCGTTTGAATTTCCCCAAACTCAATCAAATTTTCAAATCTTACTAATTTTTATGTATTTCTGTAGGTTTGTTTGTAAATTAAATCAAATTTGAGAAAGTTGGTTCCAGTCCCCTGCTCATTTTGTTACCGGCCAATTACTGCACCTTACTGCACTGTAATTATCAGTTTTTGATGATTTTGATATAAATTTTCATTTATTTTTAGGTTGGTTCAAAGAAAAAAGACAAAATAGTTGAAGAAGATGTTGAGCCTGCACCAGCATTACGAATCATGAAAATGAATACCCAAGAATGGCCTTACATGGTTGTTGGAACTATTGGGGCAATAGGAAATGGTGTTTTCCCAATGGTGTTTGCCTTGATTCTGGGTGAAATCCTCAATGTATGAAGAATTTATCTCTTTTATTTAAGCCTGGTCCTCACTATAGCTAGTGCACAAGCACAAGCACAAGCACAAGCACAAGCACAAGCACAAGCACAAGCACAAGCACAAGCACAAGCACAAGCACAAGCACAAGCACAAGCACAAGCACAAGCACAAGCACAAGCACAAGCACAAGCACAAGCACAAGCACAAGCACAAGCACAAGCACAAGCACAAGCACAAGCACAAGCACAAGCACAAGCACAAGCACAAGCACAAGCACAAGCCAATTCACAGTTGTGTTTTTTCCATATTTTCATTTACTTATGTATATGTCAAGAGTGAACCAACCTTTACAGTGCTGAGCTAGTGGCTGAACTTGTAATTTTTGATCATACATGATTCTCTTATCTTTTCAGGTATTTACCATTCAAGATGAAGAAAAACTCAAAGATAAAGCTCTTTTCTGGTCCATGATGTTCTTAGTGTTTGGAGCAGTTAGTTTCTTCACCCAGCTGTTTCAGGTTAGTAATAGAGCTAGTTCAGTTGATTGATTAGACCAACGCTCAGGGTCATAGTGGTTGTACACTGACCTCTCACCTCTAGCTATAGGGACTTGGGTTTGGTTCCTGGACTCAGCATCACATGTGGGTAGAGTTCGTTAGCCCTCTCCCTTGATTTGAGGGTTTTTCTCCTAGTTCTCCAGTTTTTCTCATTCCACAAAACCTAACACCCTAAATTTCAATTCAATCTGTGAGTTAGCCAAGCCCTAGCATTGATCAACCCACAGGTTGGTCAGACTTACATTAGGATTTGAAGGTTGCCTTTGCTTTGAAATTGTCTGCAAATGGTTAGATACTGTGGCTTGGATTACAAGATAATTTTAAAGTCCAATCTTACCTAGTAGTGCTAAACACCAGGGGTCACAAGTTGATCAGTTCTTACTTGACACTGTCACATAACCAAGACGTTCTGTCATACTCATTCATCCACGGCATTTGATTACAGAATTACATGTTTGCATATTCTGGAGAGCTGCTGACAGTCAGGCTGAGAGAGATGGCATTTAAGACTCTTCTGCGACAGGTAATAAAATAGTAACTAAAATCATTGTCTTTCAACTTTTTCCTTTACTAACTGTTTTCCTCTATGATCAATTTTATATAGTTTTTGGAATCATTGTCACTCTGATAATTAGCAGCAGGACAAAGATGCCCAAAATCTGTTGATATGCAATAATTCATACTTCACTATCAATTACGATGCAAAGCCCCTTCTGTTTAACAAATATTAGTAAACTTCAAATCCGACTACGAGTACAAGAACGAGTACAAGTATGAGTTTTGCAATTGGCCCTGTGCACATACTTAACACTGAATCTTATTCAACTTTTGATCTACGTACTCCACCATAACTATGCAATTATAGTGCCAATTTTCAAAGTGCACGATACTTTCAGTATTGATGCTAAATGAAGTGAATAGTTGAATGGAGAAATATTTCTTTATTTGAGTGTTGCGTCTTTAAGATATGAAGGTTGATATTTCCAATATGTTAATGACTGTGACATCATCGCAGACTTCATTAAATATACAAACTTTAACAGGTTCACACAAACAGTATTTAAAAAGCATCATCATTATGCTTGTGGTTTCCACAATGTTTACTGTAAATTTGGTGTCTTGTAATGGCCAGTGTTTAGTATCACGAGTAAAACAAATATACTCAAAGTCTGCGATGACGTCACAGTCATTAACATATTAGAAGTATGAACCTTCATAACTTAAAGACGCAACACTCAAATAAAGAAATATTTCTCCATTCAACTATTCACTTCATCTCATGCATGTACCAGTTGGATCAAAGTGTCCAAGGGTATGCACATGACTCTAAAACAAGCATCTAATTGAGTTTGAGAATGATCAATATATAATGGCATTACTACCCCACCCTACTCCACAGGAAATGGCATTTTTTGATGACCAAAGACACTCTACTGGTGCCTTAACTACAGCCTTAGCAACCCATGCATCTGACGTCAAAGGGGTGAGTGAAATTTTCTTTTCTTCTGTACAGCTTTACCATTCATTCTTTTTATTTTCCAACGTTGTGCATCTTTTCCTTCCATTTTTTAATCCCCCATTTAGATTTCTAATTTCACTTTAACTTTTACTATTATTTTCTTAATTCAAGATTCTCTTTCATTTCCTTTCATTCACATTATTTCATTACTCATTGTCATTTATTTCCACAGGCTACAGGTGTAAGGCTGGGCACGATAGCCATGACAGTCACCACGATTATATCATCTTTAATCTATGCCTTTATTAACGGTTGGAAGTTGACCCTGTTGGTTCTTGCCTTCATACCTTTCATTGCTATTGCTGCTGGACTGCAGATGAAAGTATTTGTAGGTGATGATAAACACAAGGACGAGATGTTGGAATCAGGAAAGGTGAATAATAAAAAGTGTGAGATATTTTGTTTTGCCCTGCTCGGGCATGCCCTGCCCTTCTCTGCTTTGCCTTGCCATGCCTTACCCTGCTCTCCTCTGCTTTGCCCTTCCCTACCCACCCCTTCTCAGATAAGATTTTTACGATGCTGTTTCCATTTTGTCAACATTTTTGTAGGTTGCTGTAGAAGCATTTGAAAACGTTCGAACCATTGCAACACTTGGAAAAGAGAAAACTTTCTGTGAAGCTTTCAACTCCACCTTGTCGAAACGATATAAGTAAGTGATTTTATTCAAACCCTTACAAATTTAAACAGTGCTTCAGCGCTTAATCGAGTCAATACAGTATCTGATGTCATTAGTTCTGTATTGTAGTGCAGGGGCGGACAGAGGGTAGGGGTGAACTGGGTGACTTTTCACCCCCCTTTTTTGCAGTCATGTATTCAGTAATTCAAATCTTCGTCAGAATATTTATTAATAGTTACAATGCGCTTAACAATGCAAGTATTTTATATAACACTCGTTGTTAATGTATTATGAGTCTAATATTCGAATATCCCTGAAAGATCTTGATTGCTTCAATATTTGGAATTTGCTTGCTCTAAAAATCAAAGTTCATCCCCCTTGTCAAATTTCTGGATCTGCCCCTGTAGTGTGCTGCCTACCATGCCACTGTCATAAGAAACCTTAATGTTCGTCAAAAAACATCTTGGTATTCCGACCAAGAGACCATGAGGGACAGATATCCTTTATGGCCTCTTGTTCTGACCTATAGTTATGCTTTACAAGGAGGAGAAAGCCTCGTCAAAAAATGAACGTGAGAATGAATGCATGCGCGAACAGAGAAACGAATGGAAGAATGAAAATATGCCATAAGCGCAAGTGTGGAATGACGTACGGGACAAAGAGTGGACAGAATGGAAGAATGAACATATGCCATAAGCGCAAGTGTGGAATGACGTACGGGACAAAGGGTGGACAGAATGGAAGAATGAACATATGCCATAAGCGCAAGTGTGGAATGACGTACGGGACAAAGAGTGGACAGAATGGAAGAATGAACATATGCCATAAGCGCAAGTGTGGAATGACGTACGGGACAAAGGGTGGACAGAATGGAAGAATGAACATATGCCATAAGCGCAAGTGTGGAATGACGTACGGGACAAAGAGTGGACAGAATGGAAGAATGAACATATGCCATAAGCGCAAGTGTGGAATGACGTACGGGACAAAGGGTGGACAGAATGGAAGAATGAACATATGCCATAAGCGCAAGTGTGGAATGACGTACGGGACAAAGAGTGGACAGAATGGAAGAATGAACATATGCCATAAGCGCAAGTGTGGAATGACGTACGGGACAAAGGGTGGACAGAATGGAAGAATGAACATATGCCATAAGCGCAAGTGTGGAATGACGTACGGGACAAAGGGTGGACAGAATGGAAGAATGAACATATGCCATAAGCGCAAGTGTGGAATGACGTACGGGACAAAGAGTGGACAAACGAAACTGGATCTCTAACCTAATCAAGTGCGAGTCAAACTCATTGTAAATTATTCACTTGTGTTTTGAACAGGAAAGCAGTCCGCAGTGCTCACCTCTATGGTCTATCATATGGTCTGATGGAAGCCATTATGTTCTTATGTAATGCTGCATCATTTAGATTTGGTGCGTTCTTGATGGTCCGGGGAGAAATGACCATGATGGAAGTCATGAAGTAAGTAGAAGGCTACAACTGGATTACATTAGTGTTACATATCGGTACATTTTGATGGTGATTTTCACCGAAAAGTCTCTACTCTCTTAGCTTCTCATTGCACCTTGCCACGCAAATTTTCGTTAGTTCATGATCATATATAATTATTTCTAAAGTAAGTCACCAGAAAAGCTGCAAAGCTGAGACCGACTAGGATTATGGGTAGATACATTTTACATGTTTCAATCACTGGATAACTATTGATGCACTTGAAATCTTTTATCAGTTACACTTTCACCTCCTGTGAGCATTTTGTATCAAAAAAATTACTTGTCTGATATGAAATGTTTCCCATGATCCTCAGCGGTCTTGGCTTTGTAGATGTTTGGTGACTAACGTTATTGGAATGAGTATATATTTTACAATAAGATTAAACACGTAACTGAAAATGTTCCTGCAACAGGCAAACTCCTACTTTATCGTAGCTCATGGATTATTTTGTACAAAAACTGATGACCCACAATTATTCCATGTCTTTTTATCCTGTTTATCGCTAGACCTTGTTTATCGCTAACTCTTCATTTTGCATCATTGCAGGGTGGTGATGTGTATTGTAATTATGGGAATGATGTTCGGTCAAGTGTCTGGATTCTCACCTGACTACGTCAAGGCTAAGGTTGCTGCTGCAAGGCTCTTCAAACTGTTTGATCGTGTCCCACCTATTGACAGCTCTTCAGATCTTGGTATAATCCCAGTAAGTACTTGTTTTCGTATACTTACCTTGTTTTCTCGTGGTACCTTCTGAGTCTGGGAAGCACGAGTAGTGTGCACTGTTAATGCGTCGCCTCTCACCACTGTGGTCATGTGTCCAATCCTTGGACGAACATCACATGTGAGTAAGATTGTTGGTTGGTTCTTTCCTGCATTTCGAGGGTTTTCCTCTGCCCCTCCTTCAAAATCGACTTCTAAATGATTCCACTTCAATATTTATGTTTTCACCTAGTTTGATCCTATAAATAAAAAAATGAAAAAAATCTCTTTATTTAAGTGTCTAGTCGTTCTAGCGCTTTCGCACTAATAGGGGACACTTTTCACTCACACACACTACCACTACATTCAGTATTTTATGCACACAACGCTCACTCACATGTTGATTTTTACGGAGGGAGGAAACCGGAGTACCCGGAGAAAACCCTCGTAGCACAGGAGAGAACAACACATCAAACAAATTCAATTCACATATGGCGACCGCAGGGCTCGAACCAGAGACCCGAGCCTTTGGAACCACAGTGGTGAAAGGCAACGCGTTAGCAGCGTACGCCACCCATGCTACTCGTGCATCCTACTCTGTTGTGCGTGTGATTGTCCGTACATGCAATTTTGTTTTAGTCTTTTCCATTCATTTTCTCGTGCTATTATCCTGTAAGACTTATTCATGTTGTTATGTTTCAAGACGGAAGTCCAGGGCACAGTTAATCTCCGCAGTGTGCGTTTCCGCTACCCAACTCGTCCAGATTTCAAAGTGTTACGAGGAATCAATCTCGAAGTCAAGACAGGTCAAACTGTTGCCCTTGTGGGATCCAGTGGGTGTGGAAAGAGTACTGTGGTTTCTTTATTGGAGAGATTCTATGACGCAGAGGATGGTGAAGTGGTGAGTAAGATTGGTAATGCCGATTTCTTAACTTATGAAACTAGAGGCTAAAGGCCCGTTCACACGTGCGATTTTTGCAGCGATTTTTGGTGCGATTTCTGCGGCGATTTTTGAAAATATAATAAATTTTAACTCGTGCTTCTAAAGAGACATTTGTCCAGGTAATCTTGGTGTCCTGAATAAAACTTTTCAAGTTAATTCTTTACCATTATTAACAATGACCAAAATCGCCGCAAAAATCGCACCAAATATTCGCCCGTGTGAACGGGCCTTAAGTTACGCAGTAAGGGGAATTTTGATGAAACTTTTTCCGGTGATTTGCGCATGAGTGATAAATGTCTGACATTTATCACTAGTTTACACGGGATTTTCAATGCACAAAATTTCCATCTCAAGTCACTTATGTGAAAGGTGCGGTAAAATACATACGAGCAACAAAATGGTGCAACTTGTCGTACAACATTGTTGCGTTGCAAGTTGGAAAGAGAATGTTGCTCGTATTACCACCCCACGCGCAACATATGTTCGTTGTCGCAGAGCTTTGTGCAGCAAAGCTACGCCAATTTTTGTTGTTGCACGGGATTGTAATATGAGCAACATTCGCTCTATATCTTGAGACGCAACAATGACGTTTTTCGTTATGTAAGTTATTAACAAGCAGCACGAATATAATAAGTTTTTTTTTTGTAATGTTTCAGGCCATAGACGGTGCTAATGTAGAGACCCTGAACATCAAATGGTTGCGTTCCAAGATGGGTATTGTGTCACAGGAACCAGTTCTGTTTGGATTCAGTATTGCTGAAAATATCGCATATGGAGACAACAGTCGTGAAGTCAGTATGGAGGAGATTGAAGCAGCAGCAACATCATCTAACATCCATAGCTTCATCAACTCACTGCCCAAGGTAGGTGAACTTTACTTCTCTTTCATTCCTTCCTTCCTTCCTTCCTTCCTTCCTTCCTTCCTTCCTTCCTTCCTTCCTTCGTTCTCTTTCATAAGGCTATATCTGTGGATGTTTACAGGACAAAACAGCTTAATAGACATGATTTTTTTCTTTATACTTGTTCTATAGCAATGGTGGTTGCTATGGAAACTGAGACTTCTACCATGGCAACAAGTTAGTTGGTTGCATAATTTTGCTTTGCTCTGTTCTTATATAGGGTTATGATACACTGGTTGGAGACAAAGGAACCTTGATCTCTGGAGGTCAAAAACAAAGAATTGCTATCGCCAGGGCTCTTATCAGAAACCCACAAATCATGCTTCTGGATGAGGCAACATCAGCTCTTGACACCGAAAGTGAAAGGGTAAAGTACAGCGTCTTATAATATTATAGTATGAGTGTGGAGAGCCATCACACATGGCGCCGTCTCAATACGAAAGTGATGGCATCTGTTGAACCAATCACAGTGCAACGCGAGAGATCGTTCCTTTGCCTATGAAAATATAGGCATAGTCACGGCACGGAGCAGAACCAAAAATTCAACTTCTATATTGGGATTAAGAAGTTGATTTTTGTGAGGAAGGAAAGCCAGAGAATCTAAAAGCAACTTTAAAGTACACGAGGGATCAAACAAACAGGTCTACCTACTCCAGGGCTTGTACATGTTCCCCTGTGAGAATTTCCTAATCTTTTCCAAAACGTTTCAAAGCCCTTTGACTCAAATTTCCAAAACCACACATAGCGCAAAAATTCATGGATCTGAAACATTCAACATACATTTGCCAATGCAAAACAATACTGCAGACAAGCTACAAAAAAATCCATAACTTTTCCATAGCCTAGTGGACCATAAATCAATTTTCCAAAACCTTCAAGGTCCTGGAAAAATCCATTATCAATTTCCAAAACTTTCCAAAACCCGTACGAACCCTGTACTCATTTATTATGTTTGGGCGAGCGGCAGCGCAATAGCAGCACTCACCACCCGTGCTTAACCCATGTTTTTTCATTGAATGTTCATTTATTGACTGTTTGTTTATCAGGTTGTCCAAGATGCTCTAGACAAAGCAAGCGAAGGAAGGACAGTCATCGTGATAGCGCACAGATTGTCCACTGTCAAAAATGCTGACAAGATTGCAGTAATTCACCACGGTCGTGTGGCTGAGGAAGGCACACACCAAGAGCTTATTGCACTCAATGGTCTCTATGCTGGTCTGGTTTCTGCACAAATGGTTAACGAAAACGCGTAAAGTGAAGAATCAAACCCTGAAACTTTTGGATAAAGGATTCCAAAGTTGTAAGAATAATGGTGTATGGTGTACTTAAAAAAAGATTTTGTTTTGTCTGAAAAGCTACCCATGGTGATGTCCTGTCCCAAACGCAGTTATCTTGTCTTAGGTTGACCAGTAGTTTAACTTTATTGGATCTTATTGGTTGAGAGGGTGTCTGAGCATTCTGGTTTTTTTTTTCGGGCAGCGGTTGTTTGACATCGGACATGCACCATCGTAGTTTTTAACAATCAACAAAATCTTCACATTTTATATTTTATTAGTATTTACCAAGTGAACTCGGGATGTTTTGAATGTTGCACATTTGTTGCTTGTGATATTATTTATGAGTTGCTCCAGTGACGTTTAAAAAAAAAACAATTCTAATGAACAATTTTCGAATGTTTTTAAAAACACTGACATTTCTATGTAACTAATAGACCATTTTCGAGATACGCGAGCGCTTTCAAAAATATCGCACGCGGAGACATGATCTCGAGGCATTTTCGGGCACGATCACGTGCGCTAATGCCTCGAAAATGCCTCGAGATTATGTCTGCGCCTGCGATATTTTTGAAAGCGCTCGCGCATCTCGAAAATAGTGTATTTGTATCAAAGCAAAGTAAAGATATCATTTCTGTCTACCAAGTATATAGACCCCTTTCACGTGTCACCAAAGCAGCTCGATTTGGAGAACAAAACAAAAGAATTTCAATCTCCTGAGAATTAGAAACCTGTTGCTTTGTCCTCCAAATCGAACTGCATTCAGACTTACCATTAACACCATAGGGTGTTACCCATTGTGTTAGAAGGTCTTAATATAGTGAGAGATGAGATTGTTTGAAACAAACGCTTCTTTATTGTGATATTTGATTGGTTTTGGTTTGTGTTTAAGCCTATTTTTTTTACACATTTCTCACCTTCACTTCTTTTATATTATTTATATAATTATATTTATATGAGAAATTGACTTAACAAATTACTCGTTCGCTCCACATAGTGTTGGTGCATTAAGACCAAATACATAGGTTCTGTATTACGCTTGTATAACACACATGTCCCTGAACAAAAAGTTAAGTTAATTACAAAAGCAAAAAAAAAAAAAAATCAGTATACATTGTATATTTCAATATGTTCACCAGATAGAGTGCATTCAGTAAAAGCGTGAAATACTAATTACTAAATTGTGCAAAATAGTGCTAGTTGCACAAAAGAAAACAAAAGAATTAGCATAGAATAGTACAAAATAGTGTCACTAATGTTTCATGCTTTTACTGAATGCACTCTATCTCACAATTTGCCGTTAAATATTTATTAAGTAAATCTTAAATATTATTTGGGGACTTCATCATTTGTCGAAGGGGGGTGCCATTCACTTCAAAAGGGCAGGAAATAACCCACTTCCGAGACATGCTTTTCTTGTCACGCACAAAGGTTTCAATGTGAGGCTTCGTGCATAATGCTCAGTCATTCGTGACAGGAGAAAGGAATAAATTTCATTTAGCACGGCATATCTCGGAAAAAGATAGATTGGGAATTGAAACTTTGCCATTTCTTACATTCTTAACTTTGCAAATGAAAATGGGGAGAGTTACTCACCACCCACCTTCCAAATCTTCCCCAATGAATAATGAATGGTCCCTCATGTCAAATTCTAGTTACCATGACAGCATCATTTTGCGTTTTCTGCCCCTATTTAATAATATTCAATACGTATAATATTCAAGTTTTTAGGACACCTTGTATTTCAAAAGAGTGTAAAAATAAAGTGTATTGTTGAATGTATGGGCGAATTTTCATTTACTGGGTTCAGGTATACAATTTTAACCCACACCATAGAAAATACAGCCAATCAGAAAGCAGGAATGCCGTTGTATACTCGTCGGTATTTCACTCTTCCTTCCCATCGTGCACTGCGCGTTGAAGCTACGCATTTGTATTTTCTATGGTGTGGGATAAAATGGTTATACAATGGTTTCTCGTGGCATACCGTGGATATCCCACTCGTCACTTGTATTTTCTTTGTATAGACCCCTTTCACGTGATGTCAAACATTTAGGGGAATTTTGCACTTAATGAACGGATAAGCGGGAAATCTATAGCCGATCCATTGGTTTTATATTCAACTCTTTAGATTACTCAGCCCTTTTTGCCCTTCATTCCCGTTTGTTTCCTAAAATTCTGTGTTCATGCTTTTTTAATAATAATGATAACTGAGAAGAGCCGAGAGGAACATTGCAGGGGACACAGGGAACCAAATTAAAGGAATCAGTTTCATGTCCTTGGTTTCTCCCTTGTGAGTTGAACACCCGGGGGGGGGGGGGGACTCCAGGTGTAAAGTATCGGGTATGCTCGTATCTCTTAGGGGTAAAAATCAGTGATTTGGTATCTTTTAGGGTCTTAAATTTGAGGTTTATCAAATCAGCACTTTCTGGTATATTTTAGGGTGTTGAAAAAGGAACTAGCACATCGCATAATAACGCAATACGTATGCCTGCGTAAACTCGGAATATTACCCAAGGAAAAACATTTCAAAAGCCTTTACTTTTTAATAGTATTATTTTTGTGGTATCTCTTAGGGGTTGAAATTTACCAAGCCACGCCCTTTTGGAAAAACTTCCGGTATCTTTTAGGGGTATTTCTGGAAATTTCCGACGAGCATACCCGATACTTTACCCCCTGAGTCCCCCCCCCCCCCCCGGGGGTTGAACAGTTCTGAGACGAGCAACAGACGATCCCTCCCTACCCCTAACGAACATTATTGGCTAGCACCCAGATCCTTTGACCTAAGGTGTCTCCTCCCATAAAAACAACATGGCGAGAGGAAGAACGAAGTAAAGTGTGTAAAACAAACAGTTAGGATCACCTCAAACACTCTGAAGAGTGTTAGTATTAGTTAGCAGCATGCAGAAGACTCCAGTACCTCCACCAAGAGCCAAGCAAAAAGTGGTAAGAGAGTTAATGAAGTGATTCAAAACTCCTTGACGTGCAGTGACATGCAGGGGATTGTATGCAGTCTGTGGGCTTCAGCTTAGCTATTCATATTTAGATTTCCGTCTTCCTCTGTTTAAACTAAAAGCAACCTTCTAGACCGGACTGAAAGGGCTTCAGAGGCTACGCATAGCACATAGTACTGGATAGTTTGGGAGTTTAAGAGCCATATTAGAGAAATTCATTTGACTCTCAATTCTTGATAATCAATTTGAATCGTCACGACATACCGATGGATATCGTAAAGATGGATATCGTAAGTGAAATGTCTAGAATAATCCTTTTGTCACCTTGATATTTGACTTAGATGTCAAAATAGGCGCTTAAGATTGGGATTTTTTCAAGTTTTGTTATGTTATTGATTCCATGCTGGACTCTTTTTCACAATAATATTCGTATGACCTCTTTCATGTTCTATAAAGTTTATTAATATTCCCTGAATTATTCCAAACAGTTTTTAATGATTTATAAACCCGAATCCATCTTTCATTTTATTGTTTATCGAAAGTCAAATACAAAAGTAAGATTCTTTGTTTTGTTTTCTACTCAGTTGGAATATTCATTACATGTATTTACACAATTAAAACCTGTGAAATATTACAACTAAAACTAAAACTCCTTTATTTTCTGTTGTTTAAATAGTATCATTTATCACTGTCTGAATTCCTACTTTTTCATCAATTTATTGTTTATCTATGAAATTTAATTACACTACTGAACCTGCTGAACCAAGGTTTTGACACACAAATTTGTATGAGGACTATGCCCACAAATTAACCTCTACTACTCCGCTGACAAACTCCAACATTTCAGTTGGCATTCCTTTCTCCATGGGTTGGTACCTTTTGATAATTTTCTTCTCTACATCTCATCAAAAGGATGCGGCCAGTAGAGAATGGAATGCAGACCAAAACGTTTATGTTTTTTGGCGGAGTCAAATTTGTGGGTGTAATTGTCATACGAATTTGTGGGTTTGGTTGTAAAATTATAAAAAATTATGTATTGTTTCTCTTAGGTGCACAGTTTTAGTGTATATAAAATCATTTATTGTGAAATCTTTTTGAGCAGGATGGTGACACTGGACGATGACACAAGCTTGTCTTCTGTTTATCATGTGCGCATCATCTTCCTCAGCATTGTTGCTCTTGCTAGACTGTGAAAAAGCACAAAATGATGTTCTAGTGGGGGTAGCAAAGCTCTGAGGGTGATAGTACATGCATATAAAACTGTCTTCACTGTCCTTGATCCTTGTAGATGCACTTGTAGATGAGGTCACTATTGTTAGTAAAGACTGCTATGTTTTAGACATTTTTAATGTTTTTGACCTTTCATTCAGGTGTATAGTGGTTGGCTGCGTAAACAAGGTGGTGGATTTAGAACCGTGAGAACGCGATGGTTTGAGATAAAAGGTGATCAACTCTATTACTACAAGGATAGAAAGGTGCACAATATTTCTTCATTAATATTAGCAATCATTTAGTTTTACGACTCATCATTTCCATGTACATGTATTAAGCTAATTAAATTAATGTTGTCGCTGAAAAAAGCCTAAAGCCATTTATCTTTTGTTCACCTTTTATCTTTTTGTTAACTGTAGGCTAGATCTAAGAAAAGAGATCTATTTATATCCAAGTCGTAGAATTTGCAAGCATACAGTGAGTTTTTTATTGTAGAAATGCCACGGCGAAAAATAATTTCATGACTTTACTCTCAAAGTATTAGGCTTTAAGCTTTTTCAGTGACAACTTTAATTGTATTAGCTATATATGACTCCTACATGCCCCAGTTACAATAAAACAACTGCTCTGTTGTTTAGGTCTGTGATGGGAAAATCAGGATACAAAACTTATTGTGGTTTTGAGCTGCCATTATGGGTTATATTGATGGCGTTGGAAGAAAATATATTCCATATTGACCTTCATCACTTTGCGACTACGGCCAATACGGAACATTTTTCTCTCTCAACTAGCCACCAATATAAACCTGTATTGCAATATCTTGCCCTCACTTCTACATGTAGGAGGGGAATAGCCCTGACTTTAATATTTTGGTTGAAGGATCACATTGAGCTTCCTATAAATGAGAATTAACAGTGGAATCCACCAAGTGTCTCTTCCTCCACTGCATTCCAATTATGATTTAGTAGTTGATTTTTGAGGAGGGAGGAAAAAACGGAGAACCCGGAAAAACCCTCGAAGCACAGGAGAGAACCAACAAAAAACTCTACTCACATACAACACTGAGTCCAACACGGCTCAAACTAAGTTCTGAGAAGCAAAGGAATAATTCCAATGCCTCCATTGTCTCCTGGAGCCTCAATTTGGTTTCTTATAGATGTGTTATTCATCCAGAATGTTGAAAGTTGTCTAATGTTGTAAGACTGCTCTATTTGTAATAAGAAATAAAAAAAGAGCACTTAATTAACAAGGCAGTGATGTATCATTTGACCTTGATTTTTTTATTATCCTCAGGAACCCAAATCACCCTTAGGCATTGTGCCATTAGCAGGCAATGAGGTTGTTAGGTTCCCCCCTGATCCTAATGATCCTGGAAAGTATAGGTTTGAGATTATATGTAAGTATTAACCTTGGGAGCCTTTTCATGGTTGAAAATCTCTGCTCAATACAGGGTGGAAGTGTTGATGTAAAAATCAAAAAGTTGAGTCGATATGTGATGATGATGATGATGATATACGATGATGATACATGATGATGATATGTGATGATGATGATACATGATGATGATGATACATGATGATGATACATGATGATGATACATGATGATGATACATGATGATGATACATGATGATGATACATGATGATGATACATGATGATGATACATGATGATGATACATGATGATGATACATGATGATACATGATGATGACACATGATGGTACATGATGATGATACATGATGATGATACATGATGATGATACATGATTGATGAAGATACATGATGATACATGATGATGATGATACATGATGATGATGATGCATCATAATAATGAGGATCTCATATTTTCTCCTTAAGCTGGCAAGGATAAAGCAGGGCGGAATGTAACTGAGGGTCATGAAACCTTTGTGTTGATTGCATCAACAATGCAAGAAATGGACACCTGGATCAGTGTCATAAATCGTATTATATACCAGGTAATATTTGCAATGCAGGGCTCGAAATAGGGGCCTGCCAATGGCAAAAATGCAGGTCAAGTTTTACTACTGTCAGGCTAAAACAATTTTGGACTGCCAAATGGAAAATAAAATGGCAGGGAAATTTTGCTCCAAAATTATTTATCCTGCCGAAAATAGGAAACTGTCTGGCCATTTATCTTTTCTATTTCAAGCCCTGCAATGCAGTCATATACATATCAGGACAATTCCTAATGTTCAAGCCTATCATGATATTTAGAAGCCTGATCTTGAAATGTGTGAGAGAGTAAAGAAATTTCAAGCAATATATTTTTCTACATGTACATGTATTTTCTCAGGTTTTTATAATTCTGTTTTAATCAAAAGCTTTAGTCATAAATATCTTGGCCATTGTGGATGACGAATTGCAATTTTTAGAGTTACTAAAAATACATATCGCAAAGCCTTGTGGGATCAAAATGTGGACAAACTTTGTAAAAAAGACTTTGGTTACAAGGAAAAGAAGATCAATTTCAACCGAAAAACAAAACCTTGTTGCAGCATATTAGCATGTGTTGTTGGCTTGGCTTGTCCACATTTCAATCCCACAATGCATCATTGTGACATCATCTGTGAAAAGTGCTATTGCTTGATGGCCTGCCTTAAAATAAAATAGTTATTATTGATATTATCCACAGCCATTTGGTGGAGGTATGTTTGGAGGTGACTTGTCAGAAACCATCAAGTATGAAGCAAGAAAAGGTGGAGGTTTTGTACCAATTATTGTAGACATCTGTATGAAGTATATTAGAGAAAATGGTAAGTTTGTAAAGTGAGAAATATAATTCCACCTTTAATTGGTATCAGAAAATAATTGTATTACTGAGCAGAATAACAACGGTTATATATTGTATCTTGTACTTTAAGAGTTTTCTTCTGAAAAATCATCTAAATTTTGATTTTGATGAATTTTTTCATTTGTAATTGTCTGCCTTTAGTTTATAGACTGACTTACTCGTTTTTATTGTTATCAGCTCTTGATGAAGAAGGTCTCTTCAGGCTTCCTGGTAACATGAAAACTATCACAGAATTGAAGGCAGCATTTAACAAAGGTACTATTTATAGGACTCAGAGTAAAAGAAATAATTTATTTATACTATAACTGTGAAATGACATTCATTGAACCATTGACAAACTGGGCAAAATCACTGCTAAGCTAATCAAATTGACTAGACAATGCACTGGTTATCACAGTACCATCACAACACAACACAGCACACTACAGGAAACCAGTACAGCTCAAAACAGCACAGCACCGTACAGCAGAGCATAGCACACCACACCAAACCACATCACAGTACAGCTCAGTATAGCACAGCTCAGTACGTCACAAAACAGCACAGCACAATACAGCAGAGCATAGCAACCACACCAAACCACAGCACAGTACAGCTCAGTATATCACAGCTCAGTACAGCACAAAACAGCACCATCACAATACAGTATAGCACAGCACAGTACAGTACAGCACAGCATAGCACCACCTCAGCACAGCACATGTACAGTACAGTACAGCACCATCACAGTACAGTATAGCACAGCACAGTACAGTACAGTATAGCACAGCATAGCACCACCTCAGCACAGCTCAGTACAGCACAGCACAGCACCATCACAGTACAGTATAGCACAGCACAGTACAGTACAGTATAGCACAGCATAGCACCACCTCAGCACAGTACAGTATAGCACAGCACAGTACAGTACAGTATAGCACAGCATAGCACCACCTCAGCACAGCACATGTACAGTACAGTACAGCACAGCATAGCACCACCTCAGCACAGCTCAGTACAGCACCATCACAGTACATTATAGCACAGCACAGTACAGTACAGCACAGCATAGCACCACCTCAGCACAGCACATGTACAGTACAGTACAGCACAGCATAGCACCACCTCAGCACAGCTCAGAACAGCACAGCACAGCACGATCACAGTACAGTATAGCACAGCACAGTACAGTACAGTACAGCACAGCATAGCACCACCTCAACACAGCACATGTACAGTACAGTACAGCAGAGCATAGCACCACCTCAGCACAGCTCAGAACAGCACAGCACAGCACCATCACAACACCATCACAACACCATCACAGCACAATACAGCACCAAATGAACCAAACAGTACAGCACAACACAGCACAGCCGCCCACCCAGTCACAACATCACCTAACGAATTAACAGCAAGTATGTTCCATTGCAGGTGAAAACCCAGATATTTCTGATCGAGATGTCCACACAGTAGCCTCACTGCTCAAGCTGTATCTAAGAGAACTGACTGAACCTGTCATCCCTTATGACTTTTTTGAAGTCTTTCTTACTGCTGCTAAATGTATGTATTCAACAAATAAAACAGCTAAATTTTTCCGTGCTCCATTCAATAATAAAGCACCCAGGAAGTGATGTAAGCACCAAAGAAGTGTGAAGAGAAGCACAAGCCATAAGTGATTGCTCCACACTTCTTGAGTACTTTTGGTGCTTTCTAAAACCTTTAATACTGAATGGAGCACAGAAAAAGCTGTTTTATCTGTTTTATTATTATAGAAAGTAAAAGTCCATTGTAGTTTTCGATTTTGTTTTCTTATAACTCTTTGCAAAGTTTGCTATGCACAAGGATGGCATCAGTAACCATGCTTCATTCACTAATAAAGCACAGCTCTCGGCAAATCAGAGAAGGCATAATATCTAAGCTATATGATAAAGTCAAATCAAAAGCAGTTACCCTGTGAAAACCACCACAGGAAGCCCATTCATGTTTTTAGTACAGCATGTTTTAAATATACTGTCATGTTTTATAATTATTTAGGTTATGAAATGCTTGAAGATGATGGTATAATATCGATCCAGAAACATCTGCAACAGCTACCCAAAGCTAACTATAACCTTCTGAAAGTGTTGTGGTAGGTAATTGAAGTCCCATTTGTTCTGAAAATAAAATCAATAAATACTAGACATCCTTTGAAATTTGTTGCCTTTAAGAATATCTGTGGTCGTGGTTTGAAACATATATAAAAATGGTTGACAGAGGTGACAATTATTTCAAGGAAAATAATGAATACTGACTTCAACTATAATATCAAAATAAATCAATGAATTATCCTTATTTTGTGAAGGTGACATTTACAGTGCAGACACTCAAACCATGAGGCTTCAAGTTTTTTTTTATACAATTTTTTCATAACTATCCAATCCACTCCATAGAAAAAGGGATCAAACATTTTTAAGGCATCTTTTGGCAGTTCATTAGTTCATGTCAGAAAGTTAAAAATAAACTGTATGTTGTGATTGGATGGCACCTAAAAAAATTTCGATTCCTTTTTTTTACGGAAAGTGCTGATTGGATAGTTGAAAATTGATAGTTGAAAATTGACAGTTGATAGACGAAAAAATGTTAAAAAAACCTCAAAGTGTTTATGGTTCGACTGTCTACACTGTAATAGCCAGTAGCTAAAAAGCCTTTGGCCCTCAATCACATATCTCAATTGTGCAAGAGTAATTAATATTAGCAACTAACTGACTGTAATGTTTCTTTAGTCGTTTCCTGTTTGAGGTACAAGAACATTCAGACAGGAACAAAATGGACACTCGTAATATTTCTATGGTTTTTGGTCCAAATATTTTGAGATCAGGGGTAAGTTATCTTTGATTATACATTGGCTACAGAGCAGCTTTGAAGGTGGGGGCTTAGTTTTAGCTTGGTCATACCCTATTTCTAACTCAACGTCACTGGTCAAAATGACCAGCAAGGCAAAGATTTGACTGGACAAGTTCCAATTCTGGCTGGACATTGTCCATTGACCAGCTGTTATTTCGAGCCCTGCATAAGTTAGTAAGAATGAAAGTGGGACCTGGAAATTTACTAGACTAACTAGTGTGAAAATTGGGTGGATACAGCCCCTTAGCCCTTCCCCTTCCCCTTCCCCTTCCCCTTCCCCTTCCCCTTCCCCTTCCCCTTCCCCTTCCCCTTCCCTTGCTGTTATGATCAGATAATGTTTTTGCTGCTTTGAGGGTGCAATATTCATTATGACTTAGGGTTTTTAGTAACAAGCTGTTCTCTGTCAGTCAGAAGATCCACAGGTTATGATGGAATGTACTGGACAAGTTACTGCACTTATTTGCATATTGATACGTCGACATGAACTCTTCTTCCCTCCCACTGATGATGAACATACATACAGACGACCTCCTGCAATGTATGTGTTACATTTTTGATGCATTATTTATTTATTCATCCATTCATTCAATAATCCATTCATTCATTAGTTCAACTCATTCTTCAATTATATATTCATTCAATTCATCCATCCATCCACCCATCCACCAATCCATCCACCTATCCATCCACCCATCCACCCATCCATCCATCCACCAATCCACTAATCCATCCATCCACCCATCCATCCATCCATCCACCAATCCACCCATACACCCATCCACCCACCCATCCATCCATCCATCCACCAATCCATCCATCCATCCAGCCATCCATTCATCCATTAATCCATCAATCCAAAGGTTGGTGAAGATTTTGTTGCTTGTTACATGTTGCATACCAAGCCCAAAATGTAGTATTGGTGATGTGAATTCAAGCAGTGAAAGGTCACACAATATGGGATTTCCCCAAACTTTGTCTGCATGTTTTTCCAGCATATTTATTTTTGTACTGACATTATTTGCATTTGAATATAATACATTTCAAGTCTGGTAAGCAACATGCAACATGCAACATGCAACATACAACATGCAACATGCAACATGCAACATGCAACAAAACCTTCACAAACCTTTTTTTGAAATAACTATATTCTTATCTTTCATGACTATCATTTCAGACCAGATAGAGAATCCAAACTCCTAATAGACTTTAATGCAGAGTCACCTGTCCTGCCGCGGGCTTCTGCTCCAGGAACTTCACCATCTGGGAACTTTAGCCTCACAGAAAAGGATTTATTTGAGGAAGCAGTAAAAAATGGTGCAGTGGAAGGTGAACAATGGTTATTTGTCAGTAGTTCT
This sequence comes from Anthopleura sola, assembly GCA_023349425.1. Classification (NCBI taxonomy): domain Eukaryota; kingdom Metazoa; phylum Cnidaria; class Anthozoa; order Actiniaria; family Actiniidae; genus Anthopleura; species Anthopleura sola. The sequence continues at coordinate 2,951,026 of JALHLI010000018.1, read as the reverse complement.
TGTTCCAGATCTATTACCTTATGCCCTGTAGAGCTATTGCATTCACCTCTTACCTCTACTGTATCACAACAAAATAGTATGAAGTAAGAGAGCACATCTCCCATACATAGGTCTATCCCCAAATTGAAAAATGTAAATTGTTTGAAAATCTATTTTTAGCTGTGCATGCAGCTATTCTTAGCTGCATGCGCAGCCTGAACTGAATCAGGAATCCCATGATAAAATATTTCAGGCCGTGCATGGAGTTAAAAATAGATTTCCAAATAATTATCATAGGGCATGGAGATGTGCTCTCTTACTTCATACTCTCTTGCTCACATTTAATTCTTGGACTTCGCATAGTGTAAACCTCAGAATATAACTTCTCCAAAAATAAGCCCCTTATCACATGATTCTATTGTTCTTCTGTTGTTCTAAGACCAAAAAGGAATGTTGGCCAAATATGAACCCAGGGCTTATGTTTGGAGGTTTGGAGCCATACCTTGACTTTAATCAAAAACATTATAAATGTTTTTTAATGAATCTGTGTGTGCTCTTCAGAATAAGAATACCACCAAATACTGAAAGACCTAGGGGGTTTGGGGGCATGCTCCCATTATTGGGGGGGCTATAGCCCCCCAGCCCCCCCCCTGCCCGGCAGTTTCTGTACTATGGGGAAACATGATTGAAGAGATAACTGCCTCTCACTAAGTCCTGACAGGCTTGGTGTTGTATATGAGTAGATCTAGAGTTGCTTGTTGGTTTTCTCCTGTGTTTCAAGGTTTTTCTCTGGGTTTTCTGATTTTTCTCCCTCAAAAATGAATTTCTAAATTCCAATTGGAATCCAGTGGAAGAATGACCACTCTGTGGAATCCATTGTTAATTATTAATATTCATTTATTCATTTCTTTCATTTCATTTATTAGTTATTTGATATTATTTGGATAATATTTATAAACATTGCTTTATGTTACAGAAGAAGTGGATCTCAAAACTCAAACTGAAGAAATGGAGTATGAAATGGACCTGCAACAGCAACAAATAAAGGAGTTACAGATGGATTTAGAAAAACAAAGAAAAGTACAAGAAATGTTGTTAATTCGCCTGTCAGATGAACAACGAGCAAGGTTAGATTAAAGATCTCTATTTATTGTATCATCTTTCATTCATCCATTATATCCCATTCATCCATCCTCCAATCCTATTCATCCTTTCATCTATCTAATTGTTTTTCCATCTATCAATTCCATCTCTGTATCCAATATATCTATTTCATCCATCCATTCCATTTCATTTCATTCCATCCTAACCTTATTTATCCCTTCGTCTATGCCCTTCCATTAATCCATTCTTTCATCTCATCCATTTTTATTCATCCATTGATCCTTACGATCAGTAACACTCAAACGTTTCAACTAATTATAACTGTATACTTGTAAATATACTATGTAATTTCAACACTAATACCTTTGAGAATTGTTACTAAATTCATTCAGTTACTGATGATGGCCAGTGGATGTGGGCTGAAAATTATATTAAATGTTTTAAGAATGATGACTCAACTTCGTTATTCTTTTCATTATGCCCATAAAACATATTTTCCATTGATCCTTCCTATCCGTTTATTCATTCATCTATCCATTGGTTGATTAATTCATCATTCATCTGCTCATCCATCCATTCATTTTTTTCATTCATTCAGTCTTTTACTCATTTTTTATTTTTTAATTCATTTTCTCAGAGTTGCAGCAGAAGACAGACTTGGTAAACTAAATGAAGCAATGGATCATTTCATTGTTCAAAATGGAGGTTTTGGGTTTGGACAAGGACAACATTAGCATCTGCAATTTATCATACTACCAAAACAGGTAGAGTGTGAATTTGACTCGTCGTGTAACACTTGTTTGACTGTACATTCGTGAAGTCTAGTGCACACATTCCTGAGCCCTGAGTGGCTAATTACCTTTGAACGTGCTATTCAAGTAGAAGTAACGGCCAAATTCCACCATGAACTTCAAAGCTAATTAGCTGCTCGGGGGCTCAGGAGTGTGTGCACTAGACTTCATGAATGTACAGTCAAACAAGTGTTACATGACGAGTCAAATTCACACTCTACCTGTTTTGGTAGTAGTATTACATTTTAAAAATACATGCAATATACATAAATCCATCCTTTTCCTTTGGGAATGAATATGCATTTTAATACAATGTAAGTATTTTCTTAGACAAAACAAAGCTTTAAGCCTAAAAAAAATATAAATGAAAACTATCCAAGTAGATGGTCATGACATTTACGTCCTACCCTTCTAAGTTGAGTTTTACGACAGAAGTTTTGTCACAAAGTTTTGTTTGTGAAATGTGCATGTTGTCAGGGGCAACATAACTAATAATCAGATTGATAATGATCATACCCATGCTTTATTGCCAGTGACGTCAGTATTATTCTTGTTTCCTATCAAATATTTTTAAGGTGGCTCCTGACAACATGCACACTTCACTAACAAAACTTCTGTTGCACCAAACTCAAATGAGAAGTCTAGTAAGTTGGTTATCTGATGTAGTACTGTGAAAGACTTATGTCTTGTATTCTATAATCTTAATGTACAATACCATGCAAATATGAACAAACATGTAAGTTCCGTACAGGAAAGTTATGAACAGCAGTATGTAGGCTGATATTTTATATCTCAAAAGCAGTTGATGGTCAGTTGACAATGTTCAAATATTACTGAAAATAATACAAACTAGAGAGCTTTAACAATTTTAAAAATCAAGACAACATTGTATACTTTAAACCTTAAAGGTTTATTTTCCAAGACGTTTCAACATCAAACATTGCTGTATATTAATTTTTTGTTGTTGTGATCGCATGTCAATTTCTTTCCTTGTTTTCGACCCCTCTGTTAATTATTTTTATCATTGAAGGATATCTCAAAATAGTGTTCAAGCAGAACAATGTCATTTGTATTTTTCATTAGTAATTTGTTTTTACTTTCTGGTCCAATGGTATCAAAAATATATTGCTCTATTTCATTATGACATCAGAGCTTATTTACGTGGTCAAGAATAATAGAAATTTAGGCTAAATCTTCTTTCATTCTGGATATTTAGTGTAATTTCTTGCCGTTCTCTCTATTCACCATGATCTTAGTACAGGAAATCATATGGTTTTGAGTGCAATTTGGAATAAATTTGAACGAGTGAGTTTTCAAAGAGCTCGAAATTGCACGAGCCAATTTGAGCTCTTTGAAAACTCGAGTTCAAATTTATTCCAAAATTGCACGAGAAAAACCATATGATTTCCAATTAATAATACACATGAAAAAAATTTGATTTCCTTTTTTCTGCACTCGATTTCCTTTTTTCTGCACTGCTCTCAGCCAAAGAATTTTTTTCATGTGTATTATTAGCATTAAAACAATAGATTGTTTTCTTTAAATGTTTTTGGGATCCTCACCACCACAGGGAACCCACAGATCTCATTGATCACACAGGCAGCCCGGCATCAAGGCTGACCAAATTTTAGCAATAGCAAGAAATACCATTAATAACAAGTGGTAAGTTTAAGCAGGTTAATAAATGTATTTTTATTCCATTGGATATTTTTATTACTTAGACAGCCATAAATGGATATGAATATTACTGTACAAATGTGTAACAAAATAGTTCAGACTATACAATACCGAAGGAAGATATCAGGCACAAGTAATAAAACTTTAAAAGGTAGCAAAAAAGTGACCAGGTTTTAAAGATTTGTACAGACTAGGTGATTTGTATCTGGAGAGTATGGTTTTGGATTACTTTCCGTACCTTGCCAGAGCTTTATTTTTAATTAGGAATCCAAAAAAATAATTTACTCAAAAAGATTTGGTTTAAGAGTTAAGTCGCCACCATTGGCCTCTTAGACATTAAAAAAAAAAAACAGCTGAGTTATAACTGCTAGAAGGAAGCTTGCGATTGGTTAAAATAAAGAGATGGTGGCGCAAAGCAAAGATCGCAATTGTTTAACATAACCAAATATTTTCCTTCTATTATTTTATCCAATCACAAGCTTTGTTCTATTTGTAGTTTATGAAATTTAGTATAAAAGACGGAACTTATTAATATTGTATATTATGTTTGATAAGCAAAGGCAAGTTTATTCGTTATCTGTATTATCCAATCATGTTATAATATTAATAATGATTGATAATATCTGTTGTAAGAAGCAAATTTGTAGTATAACGTTATGTTGTTACTATAAATATTCCATACTATTGACTGTAATTGATCATTCCATTTGCTGCTATTTAATACCATGATTACAAACAAACATGACTTTGAAATAAATTATCACGTGGTTATTACCAAAGACGTACATTTTTTATAAGATACTATACATTAAGTTTATGATGTCCTTGGATATGCATTCCCCTAGTAGTATTTGATTATATAGAATCCATTTGATACAAGCATTATATGAATGCTAGGTATATGTTGTTTCAGAAACCTTGTATTTGACATTTCTGATAATAATAATATTGCAAAAAATTGACAAAAGCTATTGTTGGAACTGTATGATAAGACCAGAACAAACACTGTTCTTATTGTAATGTAAGCACGATTCATTATTATTGATGATGACGACTGTTCATTACACTGACGGAAGATTAGAGTCATGACTTCCCCCTTGATGGTGTCCCTGTGGAGACGATCCCTGAAAACAGACAGACAATTCAAAGGTCAGTAGAGCTAAGTACATAGAAAATGCCTTAATGTTAAGGTCCAAAAGCTCATTATAGTGTTTAGACTGTTTTATAGGCAGTTATTTGCAGTTCTCTCGGCCAATCAAAATGACGGAAAAAATAATTTGAATGATAATAAATTTTGTCTGTTGCAGAAATATAATAATGGTGAGCGAGTACATACTTGATGATGGCCGCCAGAGGGTCCATTCTGGAATGGTGTCAGGTTAGTGATGTGTGGCATCATTGATACTGTTGTCTTTTTCGAATTTTTACTTCCCTTGTAACTTTTGCCTGTGGACAAGAAAGTACAACCTTTAAGTTAGGTCAGTCACACCAAACATCAAGCATGTTTTGATCATCTTTACAGGACTGTATATAACTACTGCAAGCAACTGCATTATTAAGGCACAGACACATGTGACGTTGCTTGCAACAAGGAGATTGCACTGAATGCCCATCTGCAATGTTGCTGGCAATGTTTCAGAAGTAGAAACAAGTAGTTTTAAGACATTGCTGGTGGCAAGTTTCACTGTGTAAACAGCATGATGCTGACAGCCAATGATGGAAGCTATGATTTTGATTTCGTACTTGGTAACTGCACCCTAGTTAATTTCCTGTAATACTGCAAGGAAATTTGCAATGTGGGACATCTCCCTAAAAACCCATTGGAAGCAATGTTGCAGGCGACATCACATTGTTACAAACTAAATGCCACATCTCGCATCATGATCATAGATAATTTTAGCATTATAATGGTATGTATTTGTTGTCATTACCTTCAATTCCATGTAGATCAGGCAAATGAGGAAGCTCGTTTTCACTTCTTAATCTATCTCTAAACACATCTTTGTCCTTGTCTCTTTTTTTCTTTGAACTAGATTCTAAACTTGGTCTGGTGTCTTGCCATGACCCTATTTCACTATGACGACCACTTATATCAAAATTACTAAATGTCCTTTGGTCGTAATAAGTGTTCATTTCTGAATTTGAATGTAACGACGAATGATTGGATGATCCAGTGGATTTTTTGCTACCATATCCTCCAGTTGTCTTCTTGGATCTGCCATCTGTTGTCACTCTGTACAAGACAAAATCACCATTTAGATTCACATAAAATACTATGCCATTCCCCAGGTAAATTGCCTTTACTGTTCTGCCATCTAACACAGCCAACGGCACATGATCATGCAAAACTTCTATTGCCAAAACTAAACAGAATCCTACAAAAAGCTAGTGATAGCAGAGATGGATCCAGAAGAGGGATGCAGTGGGGTGTGCACCCCCTGGATTGACTTTGTGCCCCTTGCAAGATATCCAACACAAAGCTCAATATATTTTGATTCAGCATTTTCACAGACAGGTGCCCCTTCAAGGATGTATCTAGCTACCTACCTGAAAGCAGGAGGACCAAGAGAAGGCGAGTCTAGGCTCGGACTACCAACCATGCCTAGTCCTATATTAGTTTTGGATAAAGTCAACGCTTGTGAACCGTTACTTTTATTAGAAATGACAGAAGCCACACTTGTTACTGCATGGGGATTAGAATGTGCATTGGAGTAGGATTCTGTTGGCGGCGAATGTCTCGTTGGGGAATTCCGTAATCCACTTGCACTTTGTATAGGAGATAACTGCCGTCCATGTGCATTATTAACTGCTGTAATTGTCTCTAAGGGTGTTCCCGGCGTTGAATGTGAAGGTGTACTATGCGATGTTGTCATATTTGACGTCGTTACGGCTGCAAGTGTATGGTGTATGCTTGATGATGTTGTTGTGTGTTCTTGTGTCGAATGTGATGACGAGCTTTGACTTGTTGAAGGAAGAGGTTGTTTTTTGCTGACTTTTTCTGTGTCTTTGTGCTTTTTAGAATCTTTTAATTCAGCCTTTCTTGCTTCTCTTTCTTTGGCTTCTTTTGCTTCTTGCAGCTGTCAGAAGAAAACAGTTAGATTTATCAATTGAAAGTAACTGGTTTATCAATCTAGTTCCAGTTAATATCTTATTCCACACCAACCCCAGTGGGGAGGGCACCTAGCTCCAGAAAAATTATATACATCTCCCACAGAAAGGGAATAGAATTCCAAGAGCTGGTATTAGGATGCAAGCAGGGTATATTCTGTTAACTTTACTGATTTTTGGTGAGAGCAAGGTACTGACAATACTATGGATCCATGAATTATTAAGACAGTGAGGATGTTTAAGAACACTGAATCCTGATGTCAGCCTCAACACAGAGTTTCTACTTAGTAATGAGCGAGGTAGAGCATAATACATTGTAAGGATGGATGTGATACAAGTTATGTTTCCAACACATATTCTACTGGATTACTAATGATTTTTATATGAAGAACATTTCCAACCTTTTTCATTTTCTTGTCTTTTCTTCTTGCCCTCTCTTCAGCTTCATCATGTTTTGTCCCACTGAGGAACTTCAAGAGGGGATTATCAGCTGTTTCCTTGTTTATTTTTGCCCTCAGTTCTTGAGCAAATCTTTCGGCAAAATTATCTTTCCTAAAAAAATCATGCTTAAGGAGCTGTGAAGAGGATGGCCGTTCTGCAGGATCCATCTTGAGACAAAGCTTCAGGAAGGAATGAAAGATAGAATAAGTATAAAACAACTTAAACCATTCATGGACACAAATGTCTTTGATTGTAATGATAAGAAACAACCACTATCTTATATATTAATTATTTTGTTAAGGTAGGAGGAAAAATCTTCCAGTCTTCAAACAATCAACTTAATGCCACCATCAAGGCACACCAGATAAGATGAATGAAGAGCATTACCTTCAATAAATCCATTGCTAGAGGGCTTATCCTGGGAAATCTCCGCTCCAAAGGTTCAACCTCCTTGACATCTGGTAATCTCATGCCAACAAAGAGAGGATTCTTTTGAAATATCTCCTTGTGTCTTGAAATTAAATTACCTGTGAAATAAGAACATAATGGGAAAGAAAATGAAGAAAAGCAAAGATATGGGAGGTAAACAACTTTTGTTCATACTATACTTCTGTCATGGGAAGGGTCTGTCTGTCCATCCCCCCTCCATATATAGAAAGAACTGGAATTTCCAAGGGGTGGAGAGGGTCTGAAGAGGTCACATCTATATATTCTAGAACTTTCATTAAATGGTACTTGTTGAGATAGATAATGAACCTATTTTTTGATCATATTTTTTTCAATTGACATTGTATATTTTGTATTGATCAACTCTTTATTTCTTTGTATGAGATTAAAATATAGGCTTGGGAATTAATAAATATTAATTATATCCATGCTACCCCTAAAAATTGGAAAATGGATTGAAGTGGCAACAGGGGTCAGGGGTCTAATGCCATTACCTCCCAGGGTTTCCTTCCCAGTAGTGTGGAGGCAATGAGTATTATCTTAATCATATGCAATGGCTGGTAATATCTTATATATATATTTTTTATTTTTTTATTTTCAAGATTCGCCCAGAGCAGGTGTTGTATAATAGGACACGAAGTCCCCTTTATAATACAGTACACCAACGTCCCACCCAATAAGAATATCCCAACTAACCCAACCCCTAGTTTATCGCCAATAAGAAAAATTATATAGGTACGAAAGATTACTAAATATACTATATAATATAATACACCTAGGGTGAGAGTCAAGCTAATATGATTTAAACTAGAAAGACTGTACTTTCATCTTATGATTCATGAACTCACCAAAACATCTCATTATATGGTATAACTGATCAATGTCTGAATCTCCTGGGAACAACGGTTCTCCTGTCAGAGTCTCGGCCAGTAAACAACCAATAGCCCAAATATCTACAGCCCTGGAAAAAAGCACAAAATTGTCTTGATATCAACGTCATAACAATACTTTGGTTTTGAACTCTCTATTGCTCAGAGTTCATCATACAATACAATACAATAGTCTTTATTTATCCTGCAAAATTTTATGAATCAGCTATCATCGTCTTTCTTCCCCATCCACTGTTGTTGCACTTTAAGTGCTGAGGATTCTTTCGACCAATATGAGTGCAAATCTTGTTTTATCCTACATTTCCTTTTGTAACATCATCACCATCATCATCATCTATATTTCCCATCCACTTTTGCAGCAGGTTGAGTGCCCAGGATACTTTCCAATATGAGTGAGACTTGTATTTTATCCTGCATTTCCTTTTGTAATTGTATTTTAGACAGTCCAGTGATGTCTTCCTAGTTTTTTCTGGGGTTTTGTGCGTAAGGTTTTTCATTGGTATGTACAAGACTTAATTGTTTAGCAGAATATTCATGTGTTCCAATACATGCATCAAGCATTCTGTGCTACTGTTCTAAGCGCATGCTCAGGGGATTAAAAAGTGGGATAATATCACGGTATGTGATCTTGAATATTTAATGAAAATTGTGTTTGACAAGAAAAATACAACTAAAATATGACATATTTTACAAAATATTATCTCACACTTTTTAATCCCCTGAGCATGCGCTTAGAGCAGTAGCGCAGAATGCTTGATGCGTGTATGAAGTTCTGTGCAATTTATAAGTGCTTGTATTATTGAAGTAATGAGTGTGCTTGTGAACATAGGCAGTAGTGGAGGTTCTAATCAAGGCACACAGCAGGTACATTATGAGTTTGAAAAAACTCCATTAAAATACAGATCTATATCTAAATAATGAACTATATCTCCTTAAATGCAGTAGTTTCTATATTCAATAACAAGAATTATCATTCACATTAATTTATTAAATATTACCTTCCATATTTTGTATCACCAACAAGAAGTTCAGGCGCTCTGTACCATCGAGTAGCAACATAATCTGTATAAGCTTCTCCCGGCCCTGCCGCTGTAATATGTTAAGAATAGAATTATTATCATTATCATCTTTGACTTCCAGAAGTTACTATATATTGTATAAAGTAAAACTAGATAAACATCTCCACCACATTGTAATTATTTGAAATAGCTGTCAAGGAAAGCAGAAAATTGTTCTGACAGCTGGTACACAGATAATTCATTTTGAAATTACTTTGTTTACTTGGAACAAATTTATAACCAATAGAGGGGGAGGGGAGGGGGTTCTATTTAACCTGTGAAATAGATATCACTCTAATGGATATTATTAGAAACAAATTTTTTCTTTTTTTTTTTTAATGAGTTAGAGTGATTTTACTTGGCCTATGAAAGCCTAGTGGGACTCAGGTCGCATTGGTGAGAGGAGAGCGCTCTAACTGTTCATGCCAACTGTGCTGTCTTTTGTTTTACTTTGACTGTTAGGTACTATTTAAACAACTTTGTTGCTAAATGAAATCAATCTATAGACCCCTTGCAGCACGTCAGGGTGCAACTCAGTTTGGAGGACAAAACAATAGGTTCTAATTCTCAAGAGATTGAAATTCTTTTGTATTGTCCTCAACATTGAGCTGGGTCTATATGGAATCACTCCCAAGGTTCAACATCGTTAAAATTTAGCTATGAACATATAGCATTATATAAATCAAGTAACTACAATTTCTTTAATTAACAAAATTTGAACCTACCTAATGTTCTGGCGAAGCCAAAGTCACATAATTTCACAATTCCACTTTTAGAAACTAGAATATTTTCAGGTTTAACATCCCTATGAATAATCTGTGAAAAGTATGGAGAAAAAAACATTTAGTACAATGTTAGCAGTACTTAATGCTATCTTGTTAGGTAATCTTTTAGTTTTAATGACAGATAAGCCTCTCTTTTGTCTTGGATAACCTCATTATTCATTACTAGTCAACCATAATAGGTTGTTAAGAGAGTGTTAATGAAGATAATCTAACTCAACGATAAAGGAATATATCACTTTACTTGCTTGCTTCAAAAAAATAAGCATCTGAAGTATAATGAAGACCAATTTAATCTTAGGTAAATTTTTTCCTTTGTTTTATGATTCTTCGGCGTAAATTGTACATTTATTAACTAAAGGTATAGTTGCAAAGTAGAAATACCTACTTCATTTGTCTGTAATAATGGTATACATCAAAGAACATAAACACATTGCATGAACCACGAAAACAAAGGCTTAGTATAATACCTCTATGACGTGAGTGTGACATTACTTACATTGTGATTGTGACAGAATTCCACAGCTCTTAGTACCTGCCACATAATTTTCTTTGCTGTCAGTTCATCGAGGCCATTAGGATATCTCTCTAAGTCATCTAACACTGTATGATCTACGAATTCAAAGACCAGGAACAGACGCTTCTTGCGACGAAATACTTCAATTAAATTGACTAGGTTTTCATGGCGTAATTGCTGAAAAAAATATAGAAAAAGATAAAATATAAAAAGCATAATTATAGAGTAAATAGATTGAATATTTATTGCATTCATCATTATTGTCATAATGGTACTATTTTTAGATGTAATTTGTTTAAAGTATAGTAAATATATACTGTAATGTTAAGGTAAAATATCTCTCCAAGACAGAGTACCATATGTTGTTATCCCATGTATAGTTACAGACAATATCAAGGCATCTTATTTTATCTTCATTATATCTCAGGCCCTTCTAGGCAAGTACTATATTGATACAGGCACATTCTATGTCTCCTTACTGAAGACAAATTTCGACAGGGAAATCAACTTAAATATTATGTCAAAAAAAAATATTTAAAAAAAGTTATTGTGCTTAGAGACCATTATCAAGAAAACTTTTATCTATACCTTGGTAGAGTAGCTTCAACGAATATCTGTCAAAACTTCACAAAGGAAGTTGAATTTTAATCCACTTAACTACAAGGTGGCTCAAAAATGGCCCAATATTATCAACTTCAGCTGAGTCCGTACCCCCTACCCTTCTTGATCTAAGATCCATTAAGTCTGTGAAACTGGTATCTGTGAGGGGTGAGTGACAGGTATGGATACTTTAATAAAGTATATATTATACCGCTATATTCTCTCTTTTATTTGTTGATCCAAGATTAAACAATCATGAAATAAGCACTAAAACAAACTACTATCAAAACAGGTAGAGATTCAATTACGGCGTTCAAATTTGAACCCTGGAAGTTGCTTTTTTCGATCATGTGATAGTCTAAAAAATATAGCAAACATCAACGTTTTAGTCTGTATTGGTCTCTCCATGTGGCATCCTTTGGATAAAATTTGTAGGGAAGAAAATTATTGAAATGATGCTGACCGCATGAAGAAAATGTAGACTAAAACCTTGATGTTTGTGATATTTTTTAGACCACCATGTGATGGAAAAAACCCTCCTATTGGCTTGAAATTTCAATGGTGTAATTGAAACTTTATCTATTTTGATAGTATGTTCCAAGCTCTAACAGTGTGTTACCTAAACTGTTTTATTTGACACCTTACATGCCAGGTGCACCTGTTTTTCTAGAGATGCCATGGCATTTCAAAACAGCACAGCGATACTGCATAATTATTTTAAAGCTTTATACCAAATAATACTCCTATGGATTCGGTCAAACAGCTGTTCTTAAAAGGAGAGATTCCTGATTCTTAATAAGCTCCCCTGGAACATATTTGCATCAGGCAGCAATATATTTTTCTGAATTCATTTTCTACTTCAAAATAATTTTTTCTTTGTACTTTGGCAAGTACGATTGTTAAATTATTTGGGATAAAATTATGTGATTTTCTATTGAGAATAGTTGGTTCTAGATCCTATTGATGATACTTGTAAAGATTGGTTAAGTATGAATGACTTCCTCATTAAAGTAGATCACTCTGTGATACACAACATGTTAGGTGCTTAGGCTTTATCATTTTGGGCTAAAGATAAGAATTTGAATTACTTTAAATGTGCCAAAATGAGGTGGTGCAGTCATTGTCAGTTGACCAAGAAATACACACCAAAATTTGTAATTAAAACATTTCAATGAAAACCTAAAATTATCCCTATTCTTAGTAAAGAATGTTAACACGTATTGCCATAGAAATCCTAAGCACTTTGATATAATGTTAACAAAATTAAGCTAAAGTTTTGAATTCAATTCTGTATACTTTTTGAAAACATGGAAATCTATTTTCTGTGGAATGCGCTTGATCTTCAACTAACTTACCAACTTTAGCTCTAGAGATTTTGAACTTTCTCGTTCCGTAAAATATATCATTCTATCTTGAGCATTCAGATACACAACGATCGCCCAGAACGAAAAGTTATGGAGCCCTTTTTTTGCATTGAGAAGAAAAACTTGTACACGTTTAGTTCAAAGTACTCCTCAAAAGCTCTATGTCAACAGACATCTGTAAACTTTGATATTGCAAAAATAAAACATGTCGACAATGATTTGTTTACAAAGAAAATTATGAAATCATTGTAACTAAAGGAGTAGAAACATTGGAGACGCAAATACGGGAAAATATGGAGAAACGGAATTGAAGGGAATATAAGGTTACTGAGAAAATAAATCTTGAAGGAAAGGAGAGAAACGTAGACAACATGTTGAACTTCTCGAAGACGCAGAAACATTTTGCAGCATACGTCGATCGATCTTTCAATATTTTGTCTACTTTATGGGATTTAACTTAGTGAATACTAACCTTTAACATTCTAACTTCACGAAGAGCAATCTTTTTTACCATTTTGTCGTCCTCAGATTCAATAAACTTCTTGATTGCGACGATTTGGTTCGAGTCTTTATGGCGACATTTCATCACCATCCCATACGATCCTTCCCCAACAAGTCCCAAATTTTCGTATTTTTCCATTTATATTGTTCAACTAGGATCTCTCCATGTACAAACTAGCTAGCTAATAACTTGAAAACACAGAAATACAATAGCTTGCTCATCTTTTTCTTGACGAAATCATCAAGCAATTGGAATATTTGAGTTCTAAATCAAACTTGTGTTTGAAGAGTTCTCTTTGAACACATGCTTGTCAAAATTATAGCGGGTTTTCACATCTACTTTTGAATTACAGACAGTTTACTGTGGGAGTCTTTAAACAGTGCAATACAACGTGAAGGAAAGCGTTCTTTAGATCTTAGGAAGCCTGGTGGACGCACGTATATTTTCAAAACAAATTGCTCTTCCTTAACGGCTGGAATCCAACTGTTGTAAATCAATAGTCCCTCCGATCTCTGGAAATACCAGCAAATCCAACACTGACAGTCTTCTTTATCAAACCTTGGTTTACTCTTTGTTGATTATTGGTGTAGTAAGGCAATCAAAGCGTAAAAAACAAGGGTTTTTGTCTTCAAAGTTCCACGCGTAGAAACCATAAGAAATCACTCAATCAAGACGTACTTGTTTCATCGCCTGTCTTTTTCGCTGGCTTCAATCACAAGAGCAGATCCAATAAGTAACGCAAGTGGAATAAGATTGGGTTGTTTCTGGAGATATATAGTTAAAGGCTTTCAGTACAAATCTTATAAAGTCTTCAAATCCTAAAGGCCGCCATCAAAACGCTTCACTTTTGTCTTTCACGATAACGAGCCTCTCATTAGCTTGTTGCTATGACTACTAACATGTTTACCTACTAGCACCCAGGCCTTTCTCACACCATGTAGCCATGAATAAGTTATAAAATTAGGTGATTAATAAAATTCTATTAATAATAATAAAGTAGTGTTTTGGTGATAAAAATCTTATCATGAGGTAATAAATACTTGATATTTCACGGCAAGGTTACTAGTAATCATTGAAAAACGGTGTTTTATGGGCCAAAGTGATCTTTTTACTATAAGAAACTATCATTTTACATCGTGTAAAGCTCTAAGCAATTCATTTTCGTATAAGAATTGGCATCTATAAGAATCATTTTTTCTAAAAAATCGACGCTTTTCTTAATTTTTCGAGATAACAATTTGAGCTTGGGCTACCTGTGGTGCAAGGCCGAGTTACTGGGTTCGGGTACGCGATTCATAAACGGTGCCCGATGTTTTAGTCGTCGGTAACCCGCTCTAAGCCGTATGACCCAGTAGCATTCAAACTTCTCAAACTATTAAAAATGTAGCTTTTCTGGTACGATTACATGATCGTAATAATAAACGATATCAGTGTAGACAACGAGTAAGATTTAAAGGGTGTGTTCCTTCAAGGAGCAAGGGCTAAATGTCTCTGAAACTGAAACAACGGATAAAGTATCACAGACGACATATCTGATAAATGATGGAAATCAGACTAGATTAAAATCAACTTCTTAAACGGTTTAAGGGTATGGGTCATGTATGTTGGAACAATTATTCCATAATAAGCACAAAAAGCTATTATTATCCTGTTATTTTCGACACAAGTTTGGTATAAATGTCCAAAGTTTTGGGTATGCGCATGTTCAAAAAACATGTTTTGTCGCGTCGGCAAACGTCAAAGCTAGTTTCACGAGCCACTCTTTTTTAAAATTACCTGTCGTGTCTATTACATTGTAACGCGACTCTTTCCCCATGACAAATTTAATCTTCGCAGCGCTAGCGCGCGAGAAAATCTTAGTTTTGTAACGAAGTACCATTTTTTCCTCAATATGTTGGCAAATATTCAAGCAAATCCTTGTCGCTTAATGCAAAAAATCCTTGACACTTCTTCGTTTCGTCGTCTTGGAAGGCCTCGAGTGGGTGAGAAAGCTTTGAAGTTTGCCGGCGCGACAAAATATTTTTTGTACATGCGTTATCAAACGGGTAGATGCAATCGACGGTAAGGGGAGGAGGGAGCGGGGGCGGGGGGGGGGGGGGGGGGGAGGAGACAAGAAATGTGGATGATGAGGGAGGGTGGGTGGGAAGATACCGAATTAAAAAGTTGAATTCGGAAGTAAAATCTAATAGAATCAATCTGTCATAGAAGAAATGAGTCTTTTCTTATTAATATATATCAAACTAGAGGGAGAATCTGTAGAGGGTGTGGTCAATAGTGGGCGTAGACTACCAAGCACAGGGTAAACCCAACCTCTTGGCGTTTTTCGAGGGAAGGGGGTGAGGGCGTGATGTCCATGTTTTGATTAGTATAAAATGTGTAGTTGTCTACGCTATGACTGGTTTTGATGCAAATACCACAAAAATGTAGTCTACAAGCATTGCGAAAAAGCATTCGTCTCAGACGACCAAAAACCCAACAATACAAATGAAAAAAATATAAATCGTACATTGAGATTCTTAAATATTCTAAGTTTTGCTCTGGCACTTATATTTTTCAATAAGATAATAAAATTAGTCGACCTTATGATTATTTCCTAATATGCGTGCTTTGGCAGGTTTTTAGATGAGTCACGCAACCGACTACCCTAACGCTGCTGAATAGTAATCAGTGATTGGTTGAATTGACAATAGAGTGACATCACGCCATCTTGTGAATTACTTCCTATATGACCACCATTTGGGTTGTGTCTTTATTGAGAAGCCACAGATACAACAATCACTAGGAATTTAGCCTCATAATTTAAACTTGGATCTCTCTACTTGATTCTTCTTTTGCTGAATAATTTATTGGGTTCATTTAAAGGGTAATTATTTACAGTGATCAGAGAAATGCGAAGGTAAGTCTTCTTGCTTGTCTTCCTTCTCGATCGAGTCGTACTTGAAGAGCATGTGTAATCGGTATATCATTTCATGTCTTTCCGTCGTTTTACATCCTCTAAAACTCACTCTAACAAGACTTGTGCATTCCTTGATCCTTTGAAGACAGCTATAAAACGTTTTCAAGGCATATAGTAGCCAAACTGAAGCTATTTCTGCTCGACAAGTTTAATTTTATTGCTCACTTCCTAAACTCGATTTGCAAAAATGTCGCATGCATTTAGACATAAACGTAGCTGCCTTTTATTACCGATCTACGAGACAAAAAGTCCCAAAATTCATGCTTTTATCTACTTGAAAGTTAATCCATTATGATTTCTGTAGTTCTTATTTATAACTTTCATAAAAAGTGGCTAAAAACCTGACTTTATGACTTTGTAAATCCAAAAAAAACTAACTCTGTGTCAACATAGAAAGTACAAGCTTTAAAAATATGTAGACTGAAGGCTTTACTTTCATCATTATTTACTTACTTTAAAGCCTAAGTTTAAAACTTCCAAGTTTTTCAAAAATCGGTGAATGAGTTGGAATTCAATTTAGATAGAGAAAATTATTCTATAGTTTTCAAATATTGTATATATATAATTGTTTCTTTACCACTTAAAAAATAGATAAATGTAAGCCCCTAATGGCACTTAGACACATAGTAAGCTTATGTTATTATAAAACACCCCATTCCTTTAGTCTTAGTGAAATGATTTGTTTTTATTTTCTTAAAATAGCTAACTTGTGCATCAGCTATGATTTGTGAATCTCTTTAGAAAGCATTGTTTTTATTGCTATTATAATTGAAAGCTAATTCAGTTTATGCTTGTATTGCTTTCAATAATATATCCTTATTTTGCACTGATTGTTAGAACTCCTTAAAATTATTTTATAACTCTGCAAAAGATTCTGTTTGCTATTAGTGATCTTCTCTAAAATCCAAAGTAAAATAAAGTATGTACATGTATGGATGTATACATGTATATGTTATTTGCTTGACCCAATTTTGATCTTTATTTTAGATAATCATATCATTGGTGAAAATAATACTCAACTGGCATGTATAAATATTATGAAATATTTCCCAGCTCTTATTGTCTTAAATTTTGATACTTCTTTATTCTTATTCTTATTATTATAATAGTGATAGTTCAGGTATATTAAGAGAATACTTTCTTTTTTAAATAAAATTAATATTAAGTATGAAACTGAAATGGATTTCAGAACGAATTATTCAGATTATGTTACATGCATTATAATAGCTTAAAATATGTTTAAAGAGAGAGATAGTTTTTGTTATTTTATATTTTGAGAAGATATATTGTGTATATATATTTACATTTGCAAACATCAATTGGCAAGATCGAGATACTAAAGAGAACTTAGATCTTGTTTAATAAAGGAGTGATATAAATGTTCTGAATGAGTGATCTCTGGAGGAAGCATTTAGTGACTTGTTTATCTGTACTCAAACATTTTATGCTACAAGCTTTGTTGTTTATGTTTTCAATAAATATAACCTGTTATTAATACTGTTATTTAGCAATTAATATATTGTTTTTGTTATATTTCAGTCATTATTTCTGTCTCCCTGACAAGATGGCAGACAATTGTTATGCATAATCGCATCATCTGTTGTGCAGTTGTATTCATTACCCTTTTCACAGTTCTGGTTCTTCTTTCAAGTTTGTTCTTTTACCTTGGAATGTTACTGAAAAGAACTGATTGGTATTAAACAAGAACTGAACTTTAAAAAGCAAATGTGAGTATCATTAAATTATAAGAATATTTCATGTGAAGTTTACTAAGCCTAGAATACTATGAATAAGAAGATAAGAAATGATTATGAAACTTATTCAATTTTCCAAAGATCAAGACTCGTAAGTTAAAGCTGTTTCCATAGACCAAATCTGCTAAAATATGATGCATTGCTATGTACATTTCCATGCAATTCAAACTAAATGGGAATACAATTTTTTCTCCAATGTCATATGGAAATTTTTGGAACACAAGGTTTTCAATTGGGTGGTGGTAACGTACATAGCAACATGTTAGCTGATTTTTTCTATTTTTCTATTTTTGTTCCATAAAATTTCTTTTGTAAACATTTGTTTAAAAAATAGCATTTTGATGCACATTGTATGCATGTACATGACGATACATATATGATGGTAAATGAAAAAAGAAGCGATAAACAGTAATTGTGTAATAATATTATTACTCCATCATCATCATCATCGTCTTCATTGTCATCATCATCATCATCATCATCATCATCATCATCATCATCATCATCATCTTCATCATCTTCATCATCATCATCATCATCATCATCATGTTTCATTGTCATGGCCATCACTGGGGGCAGCATTTTTTATGCTCTAAGAAGGATGGGGCTAAGTCACAAAAAATCGTACAACTGAAAATGAAAATGCACCAGCCCCCCCTCTTTGTAAATAATGACTGGTCCCTTATCATCATCACTGCTATCATGTATCATCATCAATGACACTGGGTTTTTTTTACCAGTTACACAACCAATTTCAAGATGTTGGCCCAGATATTAAAGGAGATGTATGTAGACCCAGATCTTCTGGCTGAACTACCAGAAGAACAAAAACAGATTTTATTTGTGAAGATGAGAGAGGAACAAGTGAGGAGATACAATGAATGGGAAAAGGAATTTGACAAACAAGAAAATAATGTAATCAAACCAAAAAAAGGTATGTCTGCACCCAAATGTGTACTACGCTTCTCAGTTGAGCTTAGAATGACCAAAGTTTTGTCAGGAAGTTTTGTCGTTGAAAAGTGCATGTTGTCGGGGACAATACCAAAAGTGTTGAACCATATAGTTTGGGAAAAATTCACGAGCTTTATTGCCACTGTGGTGACGTCAGTTCATGCTTGCTTCCTATTGAATACTTTTAATTTTGCCCCTGACAACATGCACTTTTCAACGACAAAACTTTGTGACAAAACTTTGTTCTTTCCAAGCTCAACTGAGAAGCATAGTAACACTTTTGAAACATGATGGTCTAAAATACTTCTAGACCAGAGTTTAGGGGCTTTCTGTTATTAGCATTCTAGGGGAGGGGGGTTATATATAATATTATTATATTAAAATTATATTGTGTATGTTTTTTCTAAGTTATACCAAGCAAGGGTTTGTGTACATGGTGTGACAATCATGGTAGTGATAATATTGTTTGTTTTGTCTTCCAGCCAATCCGATGCATGTCCATTACTTGATAGCAAAAGATGGTAATCCATGGGTGTGGGTCATGGAAGATGACATAGATTTGGAACAAATACAAAAAGGTAAGCAAAACGTTAAACCTACCTGTAAATGAATGTGAATTCTGTGTGTCAGTACTTTGTTGCCGTGGTATTGGTTGGCTTGGTTGAGCACTGGACTTTCATGTGGAAGGTTGTGGTTTGAGTCCCTCAGGGTCTTAAAATAACTGAGGAGAAAGTGCTGCCTTTGTAATTTCATCTACAAACGGTTAGACTTTCAAGTGGCTTGGATGACCACTTTAAATGGTGGTCTTGTCTCTCCACACCTCATCGCTAACCAATATTGGAGGGACGTAAAAGAACCACTGAGGACGTAAAGAAACTCTGGCAGTGACCACCCTCAGTGCCTACACCTTATACTAACCACCTCTCATGATTGTAAGGCGCCTTTGATTATAGAAATGGGGCTATATAAATCATAAATCATATATCATTAATCATCACATTGTTGCTGTTGCTGTTGCTGTTGCTGTTGCTGTTGCTGTTGCTGTTGCTGTTGCTGTTGCTGTTGCTGTTGCTACTTTTGATGTAGCTGCTGTGGTTATTGTTTCTTCAACTAGTCACAGTTTTGTCATAATACACAACTTTCACATTCAATGCAAAATCCTGTTTTTGAAGACCACCGACTCACTTGCACAGGCTTAGCTTCATTTAAAAGTTAGCTATTCAACAACATCATTATAAGTCTGTGGGATTTCAAGACATTGGTATTATTCAACTTACACATTCTTTACATTACAGTTGACTTTGCAAATCATTAGTAACAGCCAACTGTAATGTAAAGAGTGTGCAAGATGAATAATACCAATCCCACGGACTTTTAATAATGTCATTGAATGACTAACTTATAATTGAGGCTAAACCTGTGCAAATGAATTTGATGTGTGGTCTTCAAAAACAGCAGTTTGTATTGAAACTGTTGTATGCTGCATTTGCTGTTGTTGCTGTTGGTTTCTTGCTGCTTGTTGTTACGGTTGTTCTTGCTGTGCTGTTTTTGTTGCTGCGGCTGTTGTTCTTGCTGTTGCTGTTGTTGTTGTTGTTGTTGTTGTTGTCTTTATTGTAGTTACTTTTGTTATCTTCACTGCTTTTATTACTTTTGTGTTGCTAAAAGTATCCAAGGTAATCTTGTCATGATTTGGATGATATGTTCAACAGAACGCGAGATGAAAGAGGATCAACTTGCAGAGAAGAAAGCCATGGAACAAGCTCACAAAGAAGCGGAAGAGCAACTGAGAAAAGAACAAGAAAGGTTAGAAGAAGAAGAACGAAGGCTTAAAGAAGAACAAGAACGACTCGAGAGAGAGGAAGCAGAAAAACTAGCAAGAATGAAGAAATTACAGGAGGTCAGTTTTTTTATTGCTTACATTTTATTAATTCTATAATAGTCCCTTTCATAGTTCCCTGAGCCACCTTGAATGGTAGCCGTGTCTTTGCACCGAAGCAAGACAAATGGTGAGCTTGCAATGATAGAGACCTTTTTCTAAAACACTTGGACAATTATTTACAGGTCTCTCACTGCAAGCTCACCATTCGTGTCACTGCAAGCTCACAGTCGGTCAGTAAGTCAGTCAGTCAGTCAGTCAATCTTTACTGACTATCTGACTGACTGACTGACCGACCGACCGACCGACCGACCGACCGACCGACCGACCGGTTGATTGACTGATTGATTGATTGACTTTTCAAAATGTTTTCTTGTGATGCAGGAAGCAAGACAGTTGGCCTTGAAAGCTGCCGAGGATAAAAAAAGATTAGAAGAAGAAAAGAGGGAAGCTGAAAGAAAGAAACGAGAAGAGAGACGTAAATTGGAGGAGAAACGAAAACGAGAAGAAGAAGCTCGACGAAAAGCAGAAGCAGAAAAAGCTGCCAAAGCCAAAGCAGAGATGGAAGAAAGAATGAAAAAATTAGAAGAGGTACAGGGGTTGATCAAAGTCAGTGGGGCACTGCTAACTAACAGATCAAATTGGAATTTAGCATGTTAGGTTTTGTGGAGGGAGGAAAACCGGAGAACCCGGAGAAAAACCCTGGGATCAAGAGAGAATCCCAATAAACTCTACTCCCATGTGATGAAGAGTCCTGGAATCGAACCCGAGACCCGAAAGGACACTGACTGAGAGCCAATAGTCCCCTTCACAGTTCCCTGCGCCATCTTGAAAGGTAGCCATGCCTTTGCATTGAAGCGAGATGAATGGTGAGCTTGCAATGATATAGATATGTGAATAATTGTCCAAGGTGTTTAAAAAGGTCTCTGTCATTGCAAGTTCGCCGTTCGTCTCGCTTCGATGCAAAGGCACGGCTACTTTTCAAGATGGCGCAGGGAACTGTGAAAGGGGCTATTGTGAATAGTATGCTCTGATGTGGAGCGCATTGCTACGAATTATCTGTTATAGGGGTACAAAATAGGTAACAGATTACGTTTGTTATTTTCCACCGTTTCTGTAATTTAGAGAAAAAAAGAAGCCGAGAAAAAAGCAGAGCAAAAGCGACAAGAACAAATGAAAGAATTAGAAAAGAAACGACAGGAAGAAGAAATGCGAAGACTCGAAGCTCAAAGAAAAGAAGAACTCCGAAAATATGAAGAAATGAAGAAAGCAGAAGAACTTGCTCGTAAGAAAGAAGAAGAAGAAAGAAGAATCCAGCAGGAAAAAGAAGAAAAGCTCAGGCGGGAGAAGGAAGAGGAAGAACGAATTCAACGGGAAAAGGAGGAAAAGAAAAGACAAGAGGAGGTAAGTGGAATGGTTATGTCGAATGAGAATTCAACTGAGCAGCTCTTCAGTGTTTATCGTACAATTTTATCAATACCCTTAAACACCCTCTGCATGAGCTGATCAAAGTAAGGGCACAGCTAACTCACGGACCAAACCCTGAAACAACCTCTGGGCTGATCAATTAAGGGCAGGGCTAACTCACAGATGGAATCCTGAAACAAACTCTGGGCTGATCAAAGTCAGGGCATGGCTAACTCACGGACCAAACCCTGAAACAACCTCTGGGCTGATTAATTAAGGGCAGGGCTAACTCACAAATAGAACCCTGACGTCCGGGTGTTTTTTTTCCAGCCAGACTTGTTGAAGATAGATATCCATAGTACTTTGATAGCATTCATGTTTTAGAAAGAGAGAGGGCTGAAAGAATCTAGGAGAGGGTCAGCAAAGGGTTGGTTAACCATCTAAGCCGGCAAGGAAAAATAGGAGTTGAATTTTTTTTTCGAAAATCACGGAGAGACAGCATTGAGATCTCGGTTGCATTTAGGTTTTTATGTGTGTTCACAGGAAGCCAGACTGAAACAGCTAGAAGAAGAGCAGCGAAAATTAGAAAAAGAACGAAAAATACAAGAAGAAAAGAAAGAAAAAGATAGAATACGTAGAGAGGAACTTAAGAAATTACGAGAAAAGCGGATGGCGGAAAAACAAAAACGTGAAGAAGAACTCGTTCAACATGAGAAACAAAGAGCACAGGAGATCTACCTGAGTCTTAAAACCGTACGAGAACAAGTCAAGAAGAAGGAAGCAGAGGAGCAGAAGAAGGCTGACGATGCCTGGAAGGCTAGTGAATTGAAAGCTAAAGAAGCAGATAAAGAAAGAAGATATTCTGTTAGTATGGCTCGTCAAGAAGTATTAAGAGAACGAGCTCTAGCGGCCAAGAGAAGGAACACTCTGGGGAAAGCAATAACGATAGAAGCTCCTCCTACACTTCCTCCTCGTGGTTCGTCCATATCCATCAAACCTAATCGAGCACCACCACCTGTTCCTAATCATCCACCGCCACCAATACCAACCAAGTAAGAGCTACTTCGTGTAATAAAGTGAATTATTTTACTTATTGGATGAGAGTTAAGGCACTAGGCCATGTGGGATAGGCTCAGAGATAATAATATGCATGATGGATGGATAACATTAAGGCTCGCAACTTATCCATCCATTATGCATATTTTACTTAATAGCCTGTATACAGCTGTTTGAAAAAAAGTTGGTGAAGGTTTTGTCGCTTGTTGCATGTTGATGTTCCATTACCAAGCCCAAAATGCAGTATGGGTCAAAACGATGTGTTACCACTGAAACTTTATCGCTTCTTATTCTACAGATGTTGGTCTCTTAAATTGTGTCTGCGTTTTCTTTTTCATCCCTCCATTATTTTGTTATCGAATTTCTAAGGTAAATTTACATATTTCGACGTATAGTCTACCTTTTAAATCCGATAGGAAAATAATTGAGGGATGAAAAACAAAATTTCAACAATCCATTTCCATTTTGAACCTTAATTGTAACCCTAATATTAGGGGTTCTGTATGGTGTCGTAGTTGAGTATTCATCATATAGATGATACAAGTGTAAGATTTAGCACAAAAACGTCATTTCTCTTACAATTTCTTCGCTGTTTTTTAAGGGTTCCCCTGTCCAAGACCCGGTCTAAATCTCCACCACCACCTCGTCCACCTCCTCCTCGTAAAGGATCATTGAAGACAGCAGTACCTCTTGTTCCATCTGGGGAAAGACCAGAACGACCTAAGAGAAACAGGAAGCCAAGATCAAGAGCAGATGTTATTGACTGGTTCCGAGAAGAAGAGCTTCCAAAGAGAGCGTGTTATGTGGGTGATGCGGTTTTACCTTACTTCCATGGTAAGTTAGCGATGAGTTGTGTTGATGGGGTTCCTGTGGATTTGGCGGGAACTTGTTCGCGCCAAATCGCGCGCGCTCGGCCCTCCGTTTGGGTATTTTAGGTTTTCTCATTATTGTTGCTGTGCGTGTTCAAGATTTTCATGCCATAAAGAAATTATTAAGCTATATGGCTCGAAGATGCTATAAATTTGTGAAAACTTTACCGGGTTATTAGTGAAAATATTATTCATGACTGAAATTCCATCTCTTTTGCAGGTATTGTGTCTCGACAAGAAGCAGAAGAAATTCTGCTGGACATGCCGGTAGGTACGTTCTTGGTTCGTGTGAGTGAACGTGTTTGGGGATATACAATCACTTATCGTTCCGAGGAACGCTGCAAACACTACCTGATCGATACCAGCGAGAATACCTACCAGTTCTTTGGACACAATCAAATTGCACATCCCACATTGAATGATCTCATTGAGTTCCACAAGGTTCGTCCAATCTCGGGGCAAGGGCAGGAATTATTGCAGCATCCATGCGGGCAGAAAAGGGATCCTCCAGATTACGATGAACTTTTAAGGCCACCTGCAAATAAAGAGATGACTTATTTTTGATCATCGAAATTTGATGACGATACAATTTCCCTACGATTCCAACAATTTTATGAAATTATTTTGCTTCAAGCGATAAGGCACTCAGTTCCGGTATGCACTTTGCTTCCGGCGTATACCACATTCACTTCCGGTACATACCTCACTTCCGGAATGTTTATTTTTTTTTATTTCGAAGTATCCTTTTGGTAACTTAAAGGAGCCATTTTACTTTCATATTTTGGAAAATGAAACTAAAGGAAAGATGTATATGCGTAATGCGCACCGCGCCTCACTAGATGATCACTCGTCATCATGATATCCTGAGAAATATTTCTATTTTCAAGCATTTTTTATTTCCGATTGATATAAAAGATAAATATTTTCTTTTGAAGCTTAAGAGATTAATCCAAATAGTTAGCTTCGAAATGAGGCGAACGCAAAATCGAACCTTATTAAGAAAAGATGGACGATTTCTCATTTGGTCAATCAGCACAATGTTGTATATTTTTATGCGATGATTCAGTAAGAATTTGCTTAGTTTTTCTCTCCGTCTCACAGCCTGAATTCCGTTTGTTTCCCACTTTTGATTTCCATTAAGAAATGACAGCATTCACCACTTTCACATTCCCATAATACTTTGCGTTTTTGAGGGGCAACAATAGAAAAATTATTTGAAAATTCAAAACTTTTCACGCAGATGTTGAGTATATTTGCTATTATTATGCATTGAAAAATCTAGTATCAGTTTAATCAGAGTTAATTCCACACGCATGGGAGAATGAAATGTTTGGGGTTACAGACAATGTATTGACTTACCAAGAAATGTCATGACTTTTACTCGTAAACCTGTTCAAATTTCTTTCTTTCTGGTTTTTCTGAATTCTGATAGAATTTATTATAGATGCATAAGTGTTTTTAGATGTTTTTTCTTCAATTCTTATTAATCTTCATGGTAATATTAACGATTTGGTCTCGTTGTTGCCCCCCCCCCCCCCCAAAAAAAAAAACGCAAAGCATTATGGGGATGTGAAAGTGAATTGCATGTGTTTTAAGTGCACGTAACCCCTAAATCAATACTTTCTTTCAGTATTGATTCTGGATGAAGTGAACAGATGAATGGGAAAATAGTTTTTATATGATTTGAGTGTTACACGACCAATATCATGTTAATGATGGTGATGTCATTTAAGACTTCATTAACTGATGTACAACATTTAACTGATTGTAAATTATTGTAAATTTGTTTTCTCATAATGATCGGCATTCAGTTATTACAAGCTAATTACAACAAGGCCCTCAGATGACGTCACAGCATTACATGACGTCACAGCATTAGTATATTGGAAGTATAAACTTTCTTAAGCTAAAGATGCAACAGTTGCACTCAAATCACGAAGTATTTTACCATTTAACTATTCACTTCATGTAGAATCAATAATGAGAACATAATATCATGGGGTATATTCAGTTTGTCAACTTCATTGTTTCTGGACTGAACGCATTCTCTTTCTCGTCTATACATTGCGGTTTGGAGGTAACCGGTCAAAAAATGTCATAAAATTAAACTTTCTTCAATCGAATGTACACTACACCTGCTTTTATATATAAAATAGAGTTAAAATTTCTGATGTTACAGAAAATGTATTGACTCATGAAGAAGTGCTCAAGATTTACCTTATAGGCTTCTTCAAAATTCTTTCTTTTTGTTTCCGACTGTTTCTTTTACATCTTATCATAAGATGCATTTACAACATCGTCTGATCAGCTAGTCTTCAGCATAATGTGTGATATATTCGCCTGGTTACCCCCCAAACCGCAATGTATTATGGGCAATATGAAAGTAGAGAATAGCAGGAACAATGGAATCACTCCTCTCACCCAAAGCAACCATGGACCACACATCTTTAATCAGTCCATATTTATGTCAGGTTTTTACAGCCTTAGTCTTGATAAAGTTATAACAGAAAAGAAGACGTATTGATCATGAAAATATCTTTATCTATTCAACTTTAATTATGCCCAGATTTTCACTCTTTAAGCAAAATAGTACTTGTATCGATTAAACATGTTAAATCGTTCCTTCATCTGTTGAGTAACTGGAGGGATATTGTTAACGACACATCTAGTAATGTATTTTTCACAATGCTGCACTTGACGAGCCAGGAAACTACTCAGCAAAATATTTGCATGGATTGGGATGTTCTGGAGCAACGATAGCAACAAATTAATTTACTAATTTTCAATAGCCAACTTTCGATATTCTGGTTGAATGATCACGCACAGAGCATATTCAAGACGAGGCTCCGGGGAAACAATAGAGGAATCCTTATATATTCTTTTGGTTTCCCCGGAGCCTCTCCTTGAACTGCTTTGTGCGTACGTGAACACTCAACCAGAATATCGAAAGTGGGCTATTCTAAATTGAAGAACTTAAACTTAAAGTGAAACAGAACTTCAAATTGCTTCAAATTACCCTTGCAGCACGTCGGAATGCAGCTCAATTTGGAGGGCAAAACAATAGGTTCCAATTCTCAGGAGATTAAAATTATTTTGTTTTGCCCTCCAAATTGAGCTGCTCTGACGTCACGTGAGAGGGGTCTATAGAACACAACACGAAACATCACTTTTGTATAGATCGTTTTCATTCAGTTCGCGTGACAAGGCAGTCTCATTGGTGTACTGTTTTGCAAAATAATATAATTAAATTCCCGGATGATAGAAAACGTATTGTTTAGATACACCAATATGGCCGCTCTGACGTCACAATATGGCCGCTCTGAAAATGATCTATAGTCGAGTTCTATATTGGGTGAATACAGCAGACAGAAAAGGCCTTTGAAGGTACCGCTCTCAGATTAACTGAGACAATGAACTCTTCATGCTCAGTTTTCAGAGATAATTTCCAGCAAGTCAATAATAGAGTAAGTTAAGCCAGATACAGTTACTAATAACCCAAACACAATAATAACAGCATCAAGCACCAACTCGTACCAACATATTTCATCCCAGTGCAACTTGATGTAGAACAGACATGGAAAGACAAGAGCAAGCGCGGTGCAGCTCAAACTCCCAATGAAGGCCAGGATAAGAGAGAAGTGGGGCACTGTAGTTGCCATGACGATAGTAATCCCAACAAGTGTCATGCGCATTAGGTACTTGCAGAAGAAGTTGGGGCGTTTTCCATACTCATCCAGGCAACGTTTGCCCAAATAGCTTCTGGCTGAGCTCTCCATCATGTCGAACACCGCGAACATTGGTAATGAGTAGCCGGTGAATGCTAGAAAAATGACGATGGTGTTGATCGAGACGAGGAAATAAGTCGGCAAGTTGTTCGTTACCATTTCGTTAACGTTACGAGTAAACGTCAAAAATCCAAAAACACCAAGTGCAATTTTGAGGAGCGTCATAAAAATGTAACCAGAATTGAGAACTTGGATAAACTTCTTTGGAGTTTTCATGCTCCCTTCAAGGACAACCAAAAAGATCTGGGCAGAATAACTGGCGACCAACAAACCAAGGGATATTGGGAACTTCTCGGGTTGGAAGATAAGCAAGTCTTTGATGTCCCACGAGGGTATCTGATAGAAACTGTAGCCAATCACAGTACCAAATGTCCCAAACCCAAGAACAATCGTTAGCATGCTTATCTTGGATAACAGGACCACAGAATTCAAACAAATATTCGGTATCATTCCAAGGCCAAAGATTAGTATCCAACTCTTTGTGCTGACAGGAATACTTGGACAGAGAAAATGCATTGCTTCCCCGCAGGCGATGGGGTTCGATGCCGCTTGGAAGAGTAACTCAAGGAACTTGGCAACGAGAACCATGTATCGGCCATAGGTTGGCCAGAAGGCTTGCCCAACATCAGCATACGTCTCTCTCACGCGTGTGTACCCCAGTGTATGATGCTGCTCGTACAGACATCGCACTAAGATCTTCGCAGTGTAATTAGATATCACTGCAACGGCAAAAGTGCTTATAATGAACCAATATCCACCGTAGCTAGCTGCTAGTGGCATAGCTAGTACGCCAAGTCCTTGAATCGAGCTACACGTGTTCCAGAATGCATCAAGGTTCGAAATTTTATACGAATATTTTGAATCTTCTTCAACTTCCGTAGGCATCCGACTTTCCGTAGGCTTTCTATCGTCGGCTTCCGACTTTTCATTCAGACGGCAGTACTTGTAAGATGAGCCCATAATGTGCAACTCGAGTTACGCGCCTTTAAAGTATCAAAATTCGCGCCGCTTATCAAAGAGAACAACAAGAAGCCCAAAGAAAGTGTGCAGTACGTCTTGTGAACACGATTGTTTCATTGTGAATAATTGGCATGTGTTAAATTATGATCTGCACGCTGGTATGTTATCAAACAATGATGTTTGCGGTGCATACTACGTTTTGGGATACCTGTGGAATACACATCACGGTAGCCGTACATCCGTTCTGCTTAAAATGAAAAAAAATATTCTTAACTTATCTATTAAAACTTCAACCTGTAGATTAATCTATTTATGCATGCTCTTCGTTGATCTTGATATGTATTTTTGAGGAAAAAATCATTGGGCTTCCTGTGGTTACAGTTGTATTGCGTGACCGGCCATCACGTGGCAGTGACAGATTTGGTTACTTGAATTTTTGTCGTCTAGGTCGTCGACTAGGTCGTCTAGGTCTTGATTTGATCGTACATTTGTCTAGTATTTACTCTTTTAAAGTATGACTTCGAAGGCTAGTGATTTAAAAAAGCGTTCCGATGACATTATAGATTCATATTCTACTGAACTTTACGATCTCAGCCACAAAATCTGGCAAAAACCGGAAATGGGTTACGAAGAACATTATGCTCACGAAGTACTCACGGCTTTCCTCGAGTCGAAGGGATTCCAAGTGGAACGTCATTATAGTTTGAAGACTGGATTTAAGGCTGATAATGGCTCGAATAACGGCCCTACTGTAGCTATCTTGTGTGAGTACGACGCTTTACCCGAAGTTGGACATGGATGTGGACACAATTTGATCGCCGAGTCAGGAATTGCAGCGGGTCTAGGAATTAAGGAGGCTCTTGAAGGATCATCTCTAGGGAGAGTGGTTGTCATGGGAACGCCAGCTGAGGAAGGAGAAGGAGGCAAAATTGACATGATTAGAGCAGGGTGTTTCAAGGGCATAGATTTTTGTTTGATGATCCACCCTGGAACATATAATGTAGCATTTTACAAGTGTCAAACGTTGAGTCAGGTGAAAGTTACATATCATGGAAAGTCTGCACATGCCGTGGGTGCACCACACAAAGGTATCAATGCATTGGATGCTGCAGTCACTGCTTACAACAACATCAGTGTTCTTCGTCAACAGATCAAGCCAACATGGTCTGTACATGGGATTTTTACTGATGCAGGCAAGAAACCCAGTGTGATTCCAGATCGAGCAGAACTCCAGTACTTTGTCCGCACAACCACAAACAGAGATGCTGATAATTTCAAAACTAAAATCCAAGCTTGTTTTGAAGGAGCTGCATTGGCTACTGGCTGCACTGTTGACATCAAATGGCTTCCTAATTCCTTTGCTGCCATAGAAACCAACAGTGTACTGGCAAATCTTTACCAGAAGCATGCAGAATCTTTAGGAGAAACCTTTGCGAGCCGGGAAGAGCAAGAATCAATTATAGATGGATCTACTGATATGGGGAATGTAACGTTAGAGGTGCCAGGAATCCATCCTCTTTATTGTATAGAAGCAGGGATACCTTGTCATTCTCATGAGTTCCGAGTGAGTGCAGGAACCCAGGTAGCACACGAGAAAACACTGAAGGCTGCTAAGGCCATTGCAAGAACAGCCTTGGATGTGTTGTGTAACCCTCAGCTGCTGGAAGATGCCAGGAAGGAGTTTAACACCATGAAACAAAACTATGAATATAAGATTTAGGTACTCTTTATAAACGTTAACAAGGTTATTTCAATGACCGCATAGCAACCCTTGAAAGTATGTATTTGTTAATTTAAGGTGGCTGGACCATGCAGTTTCTAGAGTGCGCATAATTTGATGCCACAAGACAAGTTACGAAAGCTGTTGTCGTGGCGGAATCCTTCGAAGAATCCATTTCAAAATTGGCTCAGTTTAGTACCGTTTTAGGGAAAATCGAGATTCATCAGACCGGAGCTGAGAGCCGGGCATTCGACCACTCAGTTGAGCCTGAACAATGGGGCATTTGATCATTTGATTGGACCGCACGGTGAGGAATTTGAAAGATTTTTTTCCAAAAAGTCAAATGCCTGGTGGTTGCCCGGGGGGGGGGGGGGGGGGGGGGGGATAGGTACCTCACAGTTTGGAATCGATTCATACCCGGACATCCTGCAGATCTGAGAAAAAAATATTAGCCAATCAGAATAGAGGAAATTTACAAAACTGAGGTGTCATCCTTAGCAGCCAGAAGACTCCGGAAACGGTTAATTCTTTATTTTATTTTCTCACTAAATGATAAATATCATACTAATTTTATACAATAACATCAATATCAATAACATCAATGTCAATAACATCCTCTGAAAATCTAGATTTATCTAAAATATAGAGTTTTATAAGTCGATTTTGGCAGTCTTCATGACACCTCAGTATCGCAGTGACGTTTTTCAAATCAGCTGGATAAGATGAGTCGATAATGGGTAACGCAACTCGAGTTAACGCCTTTAAAGTATTAAAATCCGCCCAGCCAGTTTAACAGATAGAAGGTGTGTAGTACGACTTGTGAGCACGAATTTTTCATTGTGAATAACAATGTGATTAATTATGATCTGCCCGCTGGTACCTTAAATCCTTTATTAAGCCCCCCCCCCCTCTCAAATAAGCCCCCTCTCTAATAAGCCACCCCTTTTTAAAGGATGAAATTTATTAAGCGCCCCTTTCTTTTAAGCCCCCCTCCCCTCCCCTCCCCTCCCCTCCCCCTTCACAACTAAATTCACAATCAAGGAAAATCATACTTGAGACGACTTGAGACTAACAAAAGTGAATCAAGTGTTGAAAATGGCGTGTAATTCGAACAATGCATATACCATGCCCCTATAGATTATGCGAGAAAGTCCATAGTAACACTTCTATTTAATCCTGAGTTTACCGTTTTGGAATAAGGTTATCATATCATTATATTCTGATAGCGTAGAACTTAGAGCGTTTCGGCTAAAAATCGATAAGCCCCCCTCTCTATTAAACCCCCCTCTCCAATAAGCCCTCCCTTAAACGTGTCTGAAATAAATAAGCCCCCGGATTTACGGTATGTTATCGTGTGTTTGTGGAGTTACTCCGTTTGGGATACCTGTGGAAGACACATCGGAGTATAGTAGCCGTATCTGTTCTACTTAAAGCGGAAAAAATTCTTCATAACTTAACTAGGTATTAATACTTCAACCTGTAGATTAATCTATTCATGCTCTTCGTTGATCTTGATACTGAAGTATTTTTGAGGAAAAAATCACTGTACTTCCTCTGGTTACAGTTGTATTGCGTGACCGCCAATCACGTGGCAGTGACAGATTAGGTTACTGGGTTGCTCGAATGTTTGTCGTCTAGGTCTCGATTTGAACGTACATTTGTCTAGTATTTACTCTTTTAAAGTATGACTTCGAAGGCTAGTGATTTAAAAAAGCGTTCCGATGACATTATAGATTCATATTCTACTGAACTTTACGATCTCAGCCACAAAATCTGGCAAAAACCGGAATTGGGGTACGAAGAACATTATGCTCACGAAGTACTCACGGATTTCCTCGAGTCGAAGGGATTCCAAGTGGAACGTTATTATAGTTTGAAGACTGGATTTAAGGCTGATAATGGCTCGAATAACGGCCCTACTGTAGCTATCTTGTGTGAGTACGACGCTTTACCCGAAGTTGGACATGGATGTGGACACAATTTGATCGCCGAGTCAGGAATTGCAGCGGGTCTAGGAATTAAGGAGGCTCTTGAAGGATCATCTCTAGGGAGAGTGGTTGTCATGGGAACGCCAGCTGAGGAAGGAGAAGGAGGCAAAATTGACATGATTAGAGCAGGGTGTTTCAAGGACATAGATTTTTGTTTGATGCTCCACCCTGCACCATTTAATGTAGCATTTTACAAGTGTCAAACATTGAGTCAGGTGAAAGTTACATATCATGGAAAGTCTGCACATGCCGTGGGTGCACCACACAAAGGTATCAATGCATTGGATGCTGCAGTCACTGCTTACAACAACATCAGTGTTCTTCGTCAACAGATCAAGCCAACATGGTCTGTACATGGGATTTTTACTGATGCAGGCAAGAAACCCAGTGTGATTCCAGATCGAGCAGAACTCCAGTACTTTGTCCGCACCACTACAAACAGAGATGCTGATAATTTCAAAACTAAAATCCAAGCTTGTTTTGAAGGAGCTGCATTGGCTACTGGCTGCACTGTTGACATCAAATGGCTTCCTAATTCCTTTGCTGCCATAGAAACCAACAGTGTATTGGCAAATCTTTACCAGAAGCATGCAGAATCTTTAGGAGAAACCTTCACGAGCCGGGAAGAGCAAGAATCAATTATAGATGGATCTACTGACATGGGGAATGTAACATTAGAGGTGCCAGGAATCCACCCTCTTTATTGTATAGAAGCAGGGATACCTTACCATTCTCATGAGTTCCGAGTGAGTGCAGGAACCCAGGTAGCACACGAGAAAACACTAAAGGCTGCTAAGGCCATTGCAAGAACAGCCTTGGATGTGTTGTGTAACCCTCAGCTGCTGGAAGATGCCAGGAAGGAGTTTAACACCATGAAACAAAACTATGAATAAGATTCAGGTACTCTTTATAAATATAACTGAATAAGGCTTATGTAAATGGCCACGGAGCAATCCTTGAAAGTTAAAGAAAGGGGGTGTTTAAAATATGTTATAGTCCCTTTCACAGTTCCCTGTCCCATCTTAAAAGGTAGTGTTGACTTTGGATTGAAGCGAGATGAACAGTGAGCTTGCAATGATATAGACATGTGAATAATTGCCCAAGGTGTCTATCATTACCAAGGTCACCTCATATCTCTCTTCAATGCAAATACACAGCTCGTTGCCTTAAATTCAAGATGGAGTGGGAAACTGTGAAAGGGGCTATTTTGAAGACTATAACTCTGTGGGTGCATGGGTGTTTTGTTCTTATATCTATTTTTAAGGGGGACAAGAAATGAAGCGGTATAGATTAATTCATATTTTATGATTTGTTTGGTCTTTTTATTTCAATCCCATTTTCTCTTGCCTTGATCTCTACAGAGGGTCCTGAAGGAGTAAAAAATGGGAGCTGGGATTCGAATTAAAATTGGATTTTATGCACTGGGACTGGGATTTTTCAAAATCTTTAACACTAACTCTGTAACTCAGACTGAGATTTTGCATGACTGGCATTGGGATTTGGCACAATTTTGGGCTGGGACATGGGATTAGGAACTCCCTCCCCTTTCAGAACCTTCTCTACATATTTGTTCATACTTATCAAAAAAATATGAAAAATTAGATGGGAATCTTTAAGTCCTAGTTTGTTTTATAATGGTTGGTGAAATCATTTACGTTTACAAAAAGTCTAAATATGATGAAATTTATAAAATTATTTTTGGTATTTTGGAGCCCAATTTTTTTGATTTAAAAAAAAATGGTCAGAAAAGTCTTGAACCTGCGTTCTTCGTGATCTCTAGCTGATCTGAGGAATAATATTAGCCAATCAGAATTGAGAACATTTTCAAAACTGAGGTGTCATCCTTTGTAGCCCAGCAACTCGGGAAACGGTTATTTCTTTATTTTATTTTCCCACTCATTAATCAATAAGTAAATTTTTGCTGGCCTCATGACACCTCAGTCTTGCAGTGACATAATTTCTACGTTGCTATTTCAGATCAGCTGGCAACGCCCGAAATGTCTACTATAATTTCCCGTCCGCGGGGGACTGGATTTAGAAAAGACATGACATATACCCTCCCCTCCCCTCCCCTCTCATTTCTTATCTCCACATCCCAACAGACAGATTGTGGATAGATTTCCTCGTGTTGTATTTAAATTGTGTCTTCTTATTGGGCTGTGTAGCAACAAATACCAACCGGAAGTAAAATTGATGCAAATCTTGTGACGAAACCCGGAAGTAAGAAACATTATAATATGTTGTAAATTTAAATCAAGACCGGAAGTAAAAACACGTGCCCATTCGAAGAACATCGTTCTATTTAACCTGGATATTTATCTGTTGAAGCGAAAATGGCGGTGGAAGACACTGATAAGTTATTCGACGCATTGTTTTGTCTTTACTTTGATAGTGAAGTCCACCGTCACGTTTCATTTTCTTCGAAAATTCATCCTCAATAGCGGAAGAACGTAGCATAATTGGCTCAGGATACAAAGTTCTTTCCTTGTATTCAAGATCAAGATACCTTCTCAATGAACCAATTTCCTCGTGAGAGTTATCCAACATGTCATATATTCTATCCATTTCCTGCAGGACATGAAGATCCTGGCTTGTGTAATAAGATGTGTCTTGAAAACTCGGTGCTTTTAAGCCTCCAATAGATCCTTTCCTTCTATCTGTTTTTATAATTCTTTCCATTTCTAACATTCGACTGTTCAATAAATACCCTCCGGCACGTAGACGCTTGTGTTGAAGGCTTATCTCCGAAATTTCTTTTTCAAAAACCTGCCGCATTTCTTTCATCTTGGAGGTAAACTCATCCATCTCTTTCCTTGTGCTGAACTGCACACCGTGTGCCTCGAATGAACTCGTCGGGAAGTTCGGTTTGGTGTCATCTACTGTCATCAGAAGGCGTTTTTGTATGTTTGTTCCAAGCTCTGTTCCTAAGTGAATCGCATCGTTGACCGTTGAAGAACATGAAGACGTATTTCTTCGACATAATACTGTGGTGAACTCTCTGCATGCGGACTTAATTTTAAAACAAAGCGACATTTTGAGTTCTCGGTTTTTTTAAATATTTAAATTGCTTCATATTGTCCTTTAAATTGCAACCAAACTTTCAAATTCAAATCCACTTTTCTAGTTGGAGTGCGAAGGAAGTCAGTGTTTTGAAGAGAGTAGAGCTTCCACAATTATTCTATTGTAATTTTTAGGCTTCCGTTTTCAAGTCTGCTCTGTCTCGGTAGCGGCAAGGCGCGTCGCCTCAGGAAGGCTCCAAGGAAACAACAAGCGTTTTGGCGGGACCGCCTCACTTGGCGCATGCGTAAATCTACAAGGTGTTGGTAACTGTGGTTAACCTGCCAACACTTCAGGGCATTTCTGTTTATTTTGAAAGCTCTTGGACCAATAGGAAGACTTAATTGATTGAATGGTGTATCAGGTGAAATATGGTAAGACAGCAGGTACCTGTTGGTTCTAATGACTTTGGGTCGAGACCTCGATGTCGTAAGAGTACACTAAATAACTTAAATGATCTATAATTAGAAACACGAAACTCATTTGAATGTAATATCAAGTGTCTCGCAATAACAGTGCTCATTTTCATTGACGATGCTAGCTAAAAAACACGTTTATATTTAATCTTCAAAAGTGCCATCTACATATCTTATCATTGTTCCCCGCTAGCGCCTAGTATGAGGCTTAATTCATGATAATATGAGACAAGTATAAGAATGAAATTTGAGATGTTCGTCGCAGCTTTGTTTCCACCCCTGGACTATAACGTGCGCCTAACTGTGTTCTCAAACAATAATGGAAATTTTGTTTCAAATCGACGTGACAGTTATGGCACGTATTTTAACTTTACCTTCGACGCCATATGTACTAATTTATGTGCATAGCTATTTAAAGTTAAGCCAGGGACGCTAATGTTTAATTTAGTACTCTTCTGCATGTATTTAAAAAAATCCGGCTTAAGATCACGATTTGCACCTTTCGACTTTTATTGGCACCATTTTTGGTTTCTACGATTTTTTTTACCTACGAGTGCTTATCATTCAATGCGCTGTTTGGAAGAGGCTAGCTACTTTTGGTTTGCGCGAATTGCGAGCTCAAGAAAAAAAATACTTTTACCAAAACTCAAGCACTCACAATTAGTAGTTTCTTTAATACAAATATTATATATCCTTTACAAAGTAATTCGCGCGAAAAACGCTATCGTTGTGACAAAAGTTTCTATGAAGAAGTTTATGCAACTTTTTCTCGAAGATTTTTAAATCTTAAAAAGAATTTCACCCAACATGTTCGTCAATTAAAAAAAGCGATTTTCCAGAGAAGAATATTCCAGTTAGCAAAAAGAAAGTTCCAATGCTAATTACAAGTATATTGACGAGTATTTCCCACCAACGAAGGTCATCAAAATAAAGCTTGGAATGAAAAAGAGGGGGCAAAATAAACTCCATGCTTATGCCAGCTATGCTCCCAACTAAAGCTAACAAATAAGCAAACCGAGGAACTACTGCAGCCATTAAAACACTGCAAGACACAAGAACGGTCCTAAACATCAGAACATCAGGGCTACACACTTTTGCGCCGAAGTTTTCACGAAGAAAAGGCAGATGGGCAGTTTGTACGATGTCAAAAATGGTAAACATCGGAAGAGTGTATGACGTGAATGCCAGCAGAGCCGCCATGATGTTGATAATCCTCCTAAATGAGCCCTCGGGCAGGTTGTTCGTAATGACTTCAGCGGTGTTCGGTTGAAATGATATGAATGCTACAAATCCAATCACAACGTTGAGTAAAGTCATCGATGAATATGCTGAGTTCATTAACATATTGAACTTTTCCTTATGGCGCATGCTCCCTTCGATGACCGGGACAAATGGTTGAGAAAGATAACTTGCAACCAGGATTCCAAGAGCGGCTGGGAAAGTATGAATGTCAAAGTTTTCCAGAGAAGCAAGTTCCCATCTATTGTATTGTGAGACGCTGTATGTAAAAACGGCTACAAAAATGACCTTTGCAGAAACGACAGTGATTATACTTGTCCATGCCACTTGGGATAGATTTTGAAGGAAAATATTTGGTACAAAAGCGATGCCACCAAGTATTGTCCATAACCAACAAGGGACGTTAACATTGGGGAACGAGTTAGCAAGCATTGTTCCTACCATTCTTGGATATACAGCAGAGAGAAATAGCAACTGTAGTATTTCTATAACAAGAACCAAAGATCCACCGAATCGAGAGTTAAAAGCATGTCCAACTTCTACAAAGGAATTTCTAATTCTCTTTCTTTTCGACTTGCTATCCAAAGCAGAAATCCCCTTGTCATAAAGACATCTTACAATAATCTTGGCTGTGTAGTTTGAAGTTATTGCAATAATTAACATCACCATTAGAGCTAAGAACCCTCCGTTTTTGACCGCATATGGGATAGCCAGTATGGGCAATCCTTGAATTGTGTTGCAGATATTCCAAAACGTTTCGCATGTTGAAGTCAGCTTGTGTTCAGGAACTGATTCCTCTTCTATCTCTTTACCATTCTCAACATCGGCCAGAATTGACGTTTCATTGCCGCTGACTTCATTACAATCTGTACCCTGGTCTTCAAGCAATGTGTAGCCAATATTTTCGGAAGCTTTTGAATCTTTAGCCATCTTATAAGTTGTATATACGAGAAATGTAGCCACTCAGTCCAGTTTTGCACGCCTCGAATGAGAAAGACAACATAATCACGACTTAGTAGATATGTTGCTAGGTTGTGAAAAATATATGAATCTTGGATTTAATGTTGGCTATATACTTTCAATTAATTTGAAGAAACTTTTCTATTGACGTTCAAAATTCATTATACCACTGCAGTACAAAAGCAGTTGTCTGACGCTGGCTACTCGTCAACCGCGTTGTTCATTTCAAGTAGATTTTTCAAATATCATTTCAAATCAAAGCCAATCAAATTTTAACTTGGCATGTTTCTTACCTGCTAAAGGTCACTAGCCTCTAAGAGTTGCAACTGATCATGACTCCAACAACTATAGAATGGACTGACAGTAGAATGAAGTATCAATAATATTGGTAGATATATATAGAGAACTTGATATTATCTGTACGTTGCTGACACCAATAATAGTTTAGTAACTTAGAAACGCTCCTGTTCAACGAAGCATCCAAGTTGTGAAATGCTCAGCCTCATCACCAGGTGATCAAGTAGATGTGTTGGTGAGCCTGTCTGCACTTTTAGTCGATTGCAAAAAGGATCTCGGAATATGGAGATTTTACACCAGTGAGTTTTAACTGACTTGCCTTACAACACAAAAACGATCACAGGCGGCTTCAGTAAGATTAGGCTGCGTCTACTTGTTTCACCATTCGAGTGGCCAAAGATTACTGATACAGTGAACTAAATTTCACCAGACTTGTTGAAAAACAGGAAAAGCAAGTTATCATGTCTGTATTATCAGTCCTCGTAAAATTCGAAGATTTGCCCCTCAGTGCTGTTATAATCGACTTACCAACCCTACAGTGAATGTACAATATTGCCAATCGATTTGACAGCGAAAATAATTGTTCTTGATTGAAACAAGAGATTCAGGTTTAACCAGGTACAAAATTGCGTCCCTTTTCTATTTAAAACAATGCTCACAGAATTTGAATCAAAATATCGAAAGATAACAAAACAATGATCGATTGGTCAAAGAAAGAAACCTTTTCGAAGGGATAACAAAGAAATGATATTTTTTCAATAACATTTAATATATATTCAAAACCCGTGCTGTCCAGGTGTATTTGTAGAACTGAATGGTGAGAAAATAAGAATCATTTTACGGGTAATGCTAGACTTCTAGCAGGTGGGTGAGAAACAAATCTTGTCACTTACGCTCACTTACATGAAAGTTTTGTTTATGTTCTCGTCTGTCTTGATAGTAAGACGGGTTAAAGAATAAATGAAAATTACTAAATTACGTCATACACGATATCTAAGTATTCCTGGGTACGAGGACAAGAGGATCACATGTTTGGGCTTCCTGTGGTAAGAGGTCAATATGGCGGTAAAATATGGCGATATCTTCGATGATGTTTTGAAGAGGAAATTTGAACAATTTGTATAAGTCAGGTATCTTAGCAAACACCAATGGTTGGAGCACATGGAAATACACGTCTTTACATTTCATAACTAGACGAATATCGAACGAGAAATTCAACTGAACTTCAGTTATCTGTGATCAGTCGTATGAAACGGTAAGTCTTGTTTCTAGGTTATAACTTTAAGATAACAACACTAAAAGCTGCAGTAATAATATAATTATAAGCATTAAGATGATAAACAGGATAGAATATCAATATAACGTAGTTTACTTTAGGAATTTTGAAACTTGAGGGCACAACTAAAACAAAGTAGAGTTTAATTAGGATAATTTGCCTCCGAAAGATCGTGTTGCCCCTGTAGTCTAATGGATATGACGTCGGCCTCCTAAGCCGAAGGCTGCGGGTTCGAGTCCCGTCGGGGGTGGTTTTTTTTTTCCTCAAAATTTTAAATAGTTACCTTGCTTTTTGCTTCATGATTTATTTCGCTAGGCTTAATATTACAAATTTTATTTTTTTAAAGTAATTATACATTCAAAGTCAAATAAGTTTTGGCTGTATCTTTTTCTAGTAGTTGCTTGTGGTCATTTTTGAAATAATTGTTTTTAAATAATTGTTTTTCGTTTATATATCATTTGAATATCATTTAAAAGTAAATTTTTAGGGCAACTTTCCCTCTTTAGCTTTTTAAAAAGTTTTTGTTAATCATGAAATTATATAATGTTGTTTAAAACTTTTAATTATTTTGTTATTTTTATTTATTTATTATTATTATTTGTCGATTTTATCTGTAAGATGGTTGGAAAAGTTAAAAGAAAAAATTTGTAAGAATTATAAAAGAAATTGACAAAACTGTTTCAGTCGCTGCGAGCAGGATTCGAACCTGCGAGGGAAAATCCCATTGGATTTCGAGTCCAACGCCTTAACCACTCGGCCATCGCAGCAGCACGTGACTACAATGCGTCTTTTATACTATTTAAATATGTTTGTGCTTTAATTTTAATTTATTTGGCAGCAATTCGGTCATTTCGGTCTACTTAGACGCTATTCTTCCTTTCTAGGTTTCATTTGAACAAGGAGAATATTTCTAATTGGTATAATCATTATTTGTACGTTCCATATGCCACGTAAGAAAAAGAAATATATTAATGATTCAAACAACTTCTATATTTTGACATTTTATTTAGTTTTTTATCTGATGTCGATGTCATAAAAATATAACTAACGTGAAAAATAATAAATAATTTTATATATTAATCATTTCCGGTGCTAGCGTCGCAGGGAGCCTACTTTAGATAAAAGTCATCAATTAAATTAAATCCGAAAAAACGCCCCTTATTGACTTTTTTGAAATTTTATGTAGCAAAGAAAGTGATAAATAAAAGTTGAATGATACAAGGAAACAGGAGAATCACGGGCTGAAATACACCCGTGGAAGATTTTTGTTTTCGCAAACGTTTGATTTTAGCCATCGTAGAAATATTGTTTCCACGTAGAACTGATTATGGCACGGTTCTTTCAGGGCTTATTTTTTCAATAATCTCTTATTCAAAGAATCAGATAAATAGTAAGCGTCTTAGATTCTATATTCCCTCTGTTACAAGTTTATCTCGCATGGAATTGTGGGTCTTTCTTTTCTTTTTCTATATCATCAATCCCACAATCCCATGCGGCTGGAGTTCCAATCCACCTTCGAGTTTTAAGAATCTGCTGGATCGTGAGTTTGTTTCAAATTATACCAAGGCGTTATATAGATAAAATACTTTAATTTATAACATTATTAAGCAATAGTAGACTTTTACAGACTTTTTTTTAATAGTTCAAGTTTTTATTCAATTTTGTTGGCTATATGTCTTTCGTAGATTTTCCCAATAATCTTGTTCAATGTCTCTTTTTCGATTACAAGCATTTCTACATTCCTCTGATTTAAACGAGCATGAAATACAAGAGTCTGGTGTTGGACATGAAGAAAAACACGCATTGAAGTCTTCATTACACTTCTTGACGCAATCTCCACTCCATGCTGAAGTTGAATGGTATCCAATTACCATGACAACCAGGAAAATGACAGATATTAGTACGTTATTCATCTGACAAAAAGAAAATGCAACAGTTAGACTTCAGTCCCAAAATATCGATGAATGATTTTAATAACATTAGAAGTAGGTGTAGTGGCAATTTCTATATTACCAAGACTTATTGAACATTCGTGCCATTTCTTTGATTGAGCACGTGTAGGAAACCAATGGTAATTGCTTGTTGGTGCACATCAGTAAAAGGTTCACCAACACCCATGTTTTAAGCGACTAATGTACTCGCTTATTATCAATATCCAAACAAGTTTTACTAAGTAATACAAGGTAGATTCATTCAGTCTTATTGGTTCATTTAAAAGCTTTTTGCTCAACCACTTTACGAATCAACTCGTTTTTGCACATGGTTTGCTTCCAATATCAAAATTTCCGCATTTCCGTAAGAATCAAATCTCTTAACAGCAGATACAACGTTTCCCACAACCACTTAAACTTTGGGCTTGGGGTTTGAAATCATCAATGAGTGGAACAAAAAGGGATCTTCAGGATTAGCTTACAATTACTGGATTTTCACACCGTTTTCGTAACAGCTGCATTCATTATCTTAAAGCACTTTTTCTCTGCGTTGGGCTTTTTTTTTTCAGATTGTACAATTATAGAACATCACATTTGAAGCCGTTCAAAATGACACCAATTAAAAAAGCTTATTTTTATAATTTTCACTCCTACCCGTTTTCAGTGGAACCAAACTGATGTTTTTCTCTTCGCCTTCGTTTATTTTATGCTCTTGAAATTTAACTTTTAGAGTTCGATACTCAAAAAGGAGGGGGAATTATAAGTTATTCATAACAGGAAGATTGTTTCACTTTGGTTT
The DNA here is from genome assembly GCA_023349425.1 of Anthopleura sola. NCBI lineage: Eukaryota > Metazoa > Cnidaria > Anthozoa > Actiniaria > Actiniidae > Anthopleura > Anthopleura sola. The sequence continues at coordinate 2,908,469 of JALHLI010000018.1, read as the reverse complement.
TATTTTTTGCCGGAATCTTGAAATATCAAGTTTAGCAAAACATAAGTGATATGATATGACTATTGCTTTCATTATGAACTCTCAGTTTCTTTCATTTTGTTAAATGGTGTAAAAGCTTCTTTTGTACAAAAGTTTCTAAACAAAGAAAGCACTTAATTTGACATACTTGGAATGAAAGTAAGGGGCTTGACCCCTTGAATACTTACAACTGTTATACACACTCCAGTTGTCATTTTCGTTTCAGTTGTATTGTGTAACAGGGAGTTGCTTTGGCACACTTTCACTACGCTTGAAATGAACTATTCATATCGTATATTGTTCTCACTGACATGACCCACCCAGATGGGAAACTTTATAAGCAGTGAACTCAGCAGTGCGCTGAAACATTTTGACATCAAAACTAAGACAAATATCTGAAATATTATTTAAAGTAAAAACTGTCTTGTACCTTAGCGTGTTAGCGGCTGTCTGTCTTGTCTGTCTTCACAGGATTAATTTTCGTTGACTTGTGTCTGTCCGCTGTGTCCAGTCTGACCCAGTACTGCTTACCACGAGAATACTAGAGACGTCTGGGCTCTTTTGGGTGATGAATGTGAATGAGTGTCAAGCTCGGCTCCTGTTCAGTACTAAATGATGATATTTATGTACTGGCGCCCTATTTATATTGTATTTGTGTCAGCGAATCCACCGACGCCGAGTCAGCCAGTCAACCTGCTGAGTAAGATGTCATTCAGTGCTCTAAACAATACTCCTGGATTGCCGCCGTGGCTTTCCGTATACGATAAAAGGAAGCTACTTGCCTTCAGATAGCTCATGACATTTATCTGATAAGCAATTGATCTTTGATTCCTGTCCGGACCTGTTCAAGTATTGGCCATATTCATCGCGGTTCTGCCTCCAGCCATCAAATCCTCCACAACCATTTACTTTGACAACTTGAGGTCCAAAACTTAGGAGTTTAATCGATCTAATTTACCTCCAAAACGTCAAACTAAGAATGTATATTTTTAACTAAAATTATTATTTTTTCATTCTTATGGTTTACATAATGAAAAACGTCCAGAACGGAAAAGAATGGAAGAAAACACTCGCAAACAGGAAGAAAAGTCTGAGTCACACATTAATTCTGACAGTGTGTTTATCTCGGTGTCTTTTATCGGGTTCCATAACCAGATGTCTTTAATTCCCTTGATTTTGATTCATCAACCGTCCTCTTTGTCCTGAAAATTCCTGATAATTTTGGAAATGAATTGTTCTATTATGTTGTTAAATTGCAGTTGTGAGTTGACGTGTTCTTAGACAAGTTATGCGTACAATTTCGAGCGTAAGTGTGTGTGACTCACAGCTTAATCAACCTCATGAAAATTATAAAGATGAAAGCAAAAGATTTAAAGAAACAAACAAAGAAAATCGAAAAGGAAATTATCATTATTATTATGTTGAAAAGAGACAGGTTTAACTACACTTAGCTCAAGATGAATTTTAGAGACATCTCGCCCATGTAAAATGTGATAATTTTTCGTGTCAGTTGACGAACAAATTTTTTATTTTAGTTGACTAGAAATGAATAAAACAGGATGGGTGATTTAAATATAGTTCTGCAATATATTCTTGGGAAATTCCTCGTCTCTTACATCCAATATGACGCCCACTTTTTTCTCTTTACGAATTTCCTGTGATGTTTTCATTGAGGTAAGCTAATGTTTCATCTCTAACTGATATTCTCTAAGTGGTGTTCAAAGCTTTTTGGGACTGTATTCTCAGCCTTGGTATACGTAGGTAGAGTGTATCATCCATGCAGTAACTGTAGTTCGTACATTATAGAAATATTTTACTGTTGAACTGCATGTGGCCGGTTAGTATTTTACCCCTTGTGATAACAAAGAAATAAACATCATTAAAAAAAGAGAACAGTGCTTCCATTCCTCTAAAAAAAATCGCGAATCTTTTCTAGGTTTTATGGCATTCTTTCACCTAAAGAACCACGAAGATAGACGCAATACTGATAGTTTGTACTTATCAATTTTGGTCCCTCGCTACCTTGCGTATAGAAGTGAAATAATGTCTGAAACAAAATAAAGCATTTCTTTATTGCCTTTATATTTATAAGTCGTTAAAAATCCTTGCATCCTAAACTCTGTAGGGGTAGAATTGACAGCAAAAGAAAACACCATTTGATAGTATACAAAATACCAGTTGCTTCAAACCCAACTCTGTTTGATTCCATTGTAAGCATTTGTTCTTAAAATCAAACAAATTACAAGGAATCACTTTCTCGTAAGTGAGTTAATTTATTAATGGCCTTGTTAAAGTGTTGGCTGGGAGTCAGTCAATTCGGCGATAAGACCCAAAAAGTCAAATCCTCTTCATTAGCGTGTACTCAGATTATTAGGAATAGCGATTGTTACCGTAAAAGGAGCTAAAGTCCAGATAAAAAAAGAAAAAAGTTAAGTATCGTAATCTTATCTGTCGATCTGTTAGCGCCGGTTCTTTTCTACGTCTAGAGCGCGTTCTTCCTTCAAGCCATTTTAGTGCTCAGCCTTGAAAGGACAAAGATGTTTAACGTTACTTAAACCCTTCTTGTCTTCCCATGAGTTCTCTTGTGTTATCTAAAAAAAGAATGGAATATTCATTCGATAATGACAATACGCCCGAGATATCCAAATACAATATTTCCGGGCAAAGTTTTTAGAAAAAGCTGCTCTCTTTTTACATCAGCTTTTCATAAGATTCATCAGAATCTCTTCATTCTTTTTCATAATTTTAAATCTGTTGTATTTCTTTTTCTTTCTTATCATATTTCTTCCGAATTTTCAATTAAAGTAGAACTTGAAAGAAAGCGAACAAACTCTTTGCAAACAATAGGTTTCTAAATGTGTTAATTTAATTTAAATTTAATGATTTTTCCAAGTTAAAAGAACTCACGAAGTAATAATTATTTTTAGATACGAAATCCAGAGGACAGATAATTTTCATTAAGTGCTTCACTCTGCTTTAAATACGAACTTCAATTTGGTGTAATTTCCTCGAAAGGTTGACCACACAATTAGACGATACTACACGAGTCGCGAGTCGTCTTCAACAACCCACTTCCTTGAATCAAGTAAGTCGGTTTCCTTTCAAAGTTTCCTTAGTCAGATTCACCAGTAATAACACACAAACTCTCTTCCGTCAAGCGGATAACTGCTCACCGTTTGTAAAATTAAAACTTTAATTCCTTATTAAACGAACATTAATCAGAGAAATTAAATTTGACCAGATGTTCTCCGTTAGTTTGTTCGAGTATATTCAGTTGGTCTGTTGTTGAGCACAAAAAAATAGTAGCAACCGTGGCTTCGTGTTTTTTTTTTTTTTTTTTTTTTTTTGCTTATTCATTTTCTATTAAGATTTTATTTTACATTTCAAAAGTTTTTTATTCTTCCAATTTCAATAAGAAAATAGATTAATAGACTTTGGTTGTGATAAGGTTGTTATAAACGTCGTTTTCTACGTGATGTTGTTATGGCAACGCTGGTGTTAGTTCAATCAATCAGATTGCTGCAATTGCAGACCATCGTTGGTACTACACCATAATCTTATTGATGATCTTGATGCAATTTTACAAATATATTTTGACTTATCTTTTCATAATTAGCGTATCAAAAAAAAAAAAAACGCACCAAGGGTTTCAACTGTATCATGGCATGCTTCAAACCATACTTCAAACCATTTCTAAAGGGACATGGCTTGGCGTCGAATTTATGGCTTCATCGGCTTTAATTCAAAAGTTCTTTAAACTGGTAGATTCATTCATTTATTGTCTAATAGGTTGATACTTTAGCTGCCAAAGTAAATGCGATAAAGAAATGAATTTAATCGTCAAATTTCTTATTACTGAGACAGGTTGGCTGCGATGGCCGAGTGGTTAAGGCGTTGGACTTGAAATCCAATGGGATTTTCCCGCGTAGGTTCGAACCCTACTCGCAGCGTCTGTTTATTTTATTTTTTTAATCGGTATTGACAAGTCATTTTATATTTCTTTATACATGGTTTTACTTAGGTTATTTCATATTGAACGCAAGGGATATGGATAGCCAAGTAGTAGAATCCCTTAGGGCATTTTTAAAACGTTTTTCTCAGATGTATGACAGGTGAAATTTGTGTATGGAGCGCGCGCGAACTTCAAAGCCTCTCCTGTACTGCGTTTTTTGATCGAACATTTTTTCAATATAGAATAATCAAAAATTTTACTATAGACTAATCCCATTCATTTACAAAATGATGAACAATGTGTAAGGTTATGTAAGTCAAATTCAAATACATCATAATAGCTTTTGAAAGACAAGTGTTTAATGGCTTTGGATGTACGTATAAGTAAAAAAACCGCTTGAGGGTCCGCATTAGTTGACGCCGAAAAACATGATATTCTCTATCAGTTGTTTTTTGCTTTGCTGAAATGATAAAATTGATACTCGTGGCTCCACCGGTCGGCTACCTCACGTATTTCAGTCTCTTTACGGGTTATATCTACATTCTCTTTGCTGGAACAATAAAACTATGTTCTTGTTTTGAATTGCGTATCTCTGGTCTGCTTTTTGAAGAGTCGGTTATCAGATGTAAACAAAGATATAGACAGTATAGATATAGATAGTACAGGATTAGTAACTGACGACTTAATTAACAGATTATTTCATGTGAAGCTGCGATGGCCGAGTGGTTAAGGCGTTGGACTTGAAATCCAATGGGATCTTCCCGCGTAGGTTCGAACCCTACTCGCAGCGATTGACATTTATTGTTTTTTTTTTATTTGTTTCTTTAGGAATTCGCTATGATATTTGATCTTGAGGCTGATATGCTTAATTACCAATCTTTTATTGGCAGTACAAAACTTTATTTTTTTGTTTCTCAATTCATCATCGTGAGATTCATTGTCCTTGACTTGGCGCAACTCTCGAGCCCAAACCCTTTCGAATGCTCGTCGAAATGAATCTCGTTCCGAGAACCAGCGTTTCTCTTGGTCAGCACCGAGCAACGTTTTGCTGACCAAGAAAAAAGCAGGCTCGAAACGAGATTGCGTCGAAATTGCATTGAGCATGCGCAGTAAGAATGACAAGATTCCATGGGGTGAAACCAATTTTGTGCATGCGCAGACCACAATAAGTTATCCTCTTAATTACGATTTAGGAGCTGATTTGATTTTTATCTATTGCTTTATTTTTTTCCCAGTTTTTTTTATTTTGTTGCATTTTTCTAAAACGGGCTCCCTGTCTCGCACACAAATGCGCGCGCACTGAAAGTTGCATTTATCGCGAATTCTCGCGAATTTCAAATTCAATGTAATCGATGTTTTACAACCAGAAACTCGTTCGTTAAGAGTTCAGTTATTAAAAGAAACAATCACACAATATTAAGATATCATGTCTTCGCGGGACTGTAGTCTTCTTACAAAGTTTGAGAAAGAAAAACATTTTTCTATAGGAGAGTGTTGTGACAGTCCAGCACAGGCCGACTATCGTGTCGGCCATCTTGAATCAAGGGAAGACATCATCAAAGCAGTTAAAGACATTCTCGGTAGCAAAAATACTCCGAAAAAGTCGAAATGTTTAAAAAGAAGGAGCCATCTTTTCAAGAGAAGTAAAACTCTGGAGGTAAAGTTATTTAAAATATCTTGTATGGTTGATAATAGTTAAAATTAGTATTGAAAACACTACTTAGGATTGGGGATTGAATTCATGAACATTGCCTTTGAAGTTTAAGCGTTAGTGTTATATATCGGTTTTAGTATGACAAAATACTAGTAGATAACTGAGTCAAAGGTAATCAAAAATCAAAATATGAATATCAATCGCGAAGAGGACCTATCAGCTTCTTAATACGAGCTTCAAACATATATTAAGGCAATGGGCTCGCGCAAATTTAACCGATAGATTTTCCTATAATTTTGCATATAGATAGTTTTTGAGATGGACAAAACAGAACAACAACAAAAATCGGGGGTCATCGACATATATTTTGCGCTATGTTAGCTTGAACACGGCACTCCCCAGCGAGTCTAGAACAAAAACAACGCTTCTCAAAGTATTACGTCTAGTTTAATTCTGGTGGCTGCAATATGAAAAACAGAGGCTTTCAGAGGTAATTAAGTAAATAAACTTCCTTGAAAAACAGTTCAATGTCACAAAGTTCAGGAAAAATTCTAAGTTTTGACATTTCCAACTTGAAAAACAGTCGAAATTACGTGCGAATGTCAAGTCTTTTTTAGATGATGTTTCACGATTTTCTCGAAAACAAACCGATAGATTTTTTGATTTTTTTCGATATGTACTAGCTTTAGTTAAAAGACATCGAATTCAGGAAAAAAATTTACAGGTCACCGTATTCATTTACAAGATATAAGTCGTAAAGCAACGCAAAATGAAGACCGACAAACGGAAAGCACACAGGTAGCCCAATCCATGGGTTTTGTCGCGCATGCCTCGAGTCATCGAACATACACAAAATGACTGCCATGCGACTAATTGCCAAGTTATATAAATACAGTGTATTGTTTCACATTTTGGTCAATATATTATACAATTCTAAATAATAAAAAAAATGCGCAGAAAGATGCGCACGAGTGCGCGAGCCCATTGCCTTAATGCAATTTTTTCCTGCGACGTCGCAAAAACGAGGTCGCACCGTGTGACCATCTGTACGACGTTGCATGCGACGTCGCCGGTGACGTCGCAAAAGTAGAAACGAAATCTTCTTCAGTTGTGACATCCCGCGCGACGAACCTCGCCGTGTAAACACAACGTCGTACTATTGGTCACACGGTGTGATCTAGTTTTTGTGACGTCACATGCAACGTCGAATGAAGAATCACATCGTGTGTCCGTTCTTTTAAAATATGAAACCTTGGTGATTGTCTTGCAGGTTGAGAATTACCATTCGCAAGTAAACCTTTTAAGTGTTAAAGTGCATACTGTGGAACAAGACGGGGAACGGAGAAAGAGAAAACACTGTAACGGGAAACCGCTGAACACGACTTGTTACCATGGCAACTAAAAGAATCAATAACAATCAATTATATATTATCTGAACAATTTTGGTTTGTGTTTGAATTTACATTGACGCTGGAGGGACTGGGTCTTTTCTGTTCTGTTCTACTCTGCTCTACTCTCTGCTCTGCTCTGCTCTGCTCTGCTCTGCTCTGCTCTGCTCTGCTCTGCTCTGCTCTGCTCTGCTCTGCTCTGCTCTGCTCTGCTCTGCTCTGCTCTGCTCTGCTCTGCTCTGCTCTGCTCTGCTCTGCTCTGCTCTGCTCTGCTCTGCTCTGCTCTGCTCTGCTCTGCTCTGCTCTGCTCTGCTCTGCTCTGCTCTGCTCTGCTCTGCTCTGCTCTGCTCTGCTCTGCTCTGCTCTGCTCTGCTCTGCTCGGTTCGGTTCGGTTCGGTTCGGTTCGGTTCGGTTCGGTTCGGTTCTGTTCTTTTTTCCTGTTCATTTCTGTGCCCGTACCAGTGCCCGCGGCCGTTCCTGTGCTCGTTCCCGTTCCCGTTCCTATCTTCATTACTAAAATTCATCGCGATTCACCATGAAAACTTCGTTCAAAAGACTCGTCTCTCAGGGGATTGATTGTTTATAACAGTCCGCATTCTCACACGTCCTCAAACATGTATTTAAAGTCCTAATTCATGCATTTTCGATGCATTTCTCGTCAAAGCCGACGACAACGTCAATCGATTCTCTCTGCCTAGCTTAGCGTTGCCGAAGCTCTTCTTCAACATGGCTCAAAATCCAAACCCTAACGACCTACTAGCGCTTCAACAGCAATACCAACAGAAAGATCGGGCCAATCAGAACTAGAATCAAAACCAAAACCAGAACGCTGAAGATCAACACGATCTGCCTCCGGCCGGTGCCAAGGATGAAAATAATCCCACGAGGTATATATAACTTTTGTTGTTTAGTTATTTGTTCACTAGTTGTTTCAGTGGATCCCTTTCCATTTATTAGTAACCCTTTCCCTTTTTTTGTCGTTAAGATTTACGCAGTTATAATCCCCATTTCAACTCTGCGGGGTTTTCGTAATCCTTCGCTATATCCTACAGATATAGATAGTACAGGATTAGTAATTGACGACTTAATTAACAGATTAATTCATGTGAAGCTGCGATGGCCGAGTGGTTAAGGCGTTGGACTTGAAATCCAATGGGATCTTCCCGCGTAGGTTCGAACCCTACTCGCAGCGATTGACATTTATTGTTTTTTTTCTAAATTTGTTTCTTTAGGAATTCGCTATGATATTTGATCTTGAGGCTGATATGCTTAATTACCAATCTTTTATTGGCAGTACAAAACTTTATTTTTTTGTTTCTCAATTCATCATCGTGAGATTCATTGTCCTTGACTTGGCGCAACTCTCGAGCCCAAACCCTTTCGAATGCTCGTCGAAATGAATCTCGTTCCGAGAACCAGCGTTTCTCTTGGTCAGCACCGAGCAACGTTTTGCTGACCAAGAAAACAGCAGGCTCGAAACGAGTTTGCGTCGAAAAACAAAAAAAATTGCATTGAGCATGCTCCGTAAGAATGACAGGATTCCATGGTGTGAAACCAATTTTGTGCATGCGCAGACCACAATAAGTTCTCCTCTTAATTACGTGCATACCGTTCAGCAAGACGGAAAACGGAGAAAGAAAAGACACTGTAACGGGAAACCGCTGAACATGACTTGTTACTTTTCTGTTCTGTTCTGTTCTGTTCTGTTCTGGTTCGGAAATTACTTTCTTGATTAGAATTTTCTTGAAGATTACCGAGTGAATCAAAAATGACGAATGAACGGAGAAAATGTTTTGAACAGAATGTTAGTATAGGCGGCATCAGTCCATTGAATTGCTCTTCACTCAATCCGATCAATTTGGGATTTTTTCGAACTTTTACTTCGCACACAGAGTGAGAACCGAGAAAAAATCTAATTGTGTAAAGCATCCTTGCTGGAGATGATAAAGTGTTCTCTATATGATACCTGGATTGAGGACGAAAGCCTTTTTGTCTAGGGTCTCCAACAGCTATCGAAGTGACTGGAAAAATGATGGCTAAAGAAGATAGACTTGCTGGAACCCTCTTACACAGGGGCGTAGCGAGGACTCAGGATCGGGGGCACCTAGAAAAAAAAATTACCAAAAATGTGGGGCACGTGCCCGCGATAATGGACATTAGAAAAAACCTACTAATGGTCTATCACCAATCGAGCCCTGTGATTGGCTGAGCTACTAGGGGTCTATTAGTGATAGACCTCTAGTAGCGAAAAGCGCCGGTTTTGAAAACCAAAAAAATATATATTTAAAGCAAAATCCAAAACTTTTTGCATCCTTTTATTGGACCGATTAGTAGGTTTTTACTAAAACAATTAGACCTCTCGCCCTCACGGCCTACGAGTCAATAGCCCATTCGGCCTTCGGCCTCATAGGCTATTGACTCGTAGACCATTCGGACTCGAGGACTAATTGTTAATAAGCCATCAAACTAAAAAAGGTGGGCGCGATCGCCCCCCCCCCCCCCCCCCCTCGCTACGCCACTGCTCTTAAGACAACTGTTCCATCTGGGAAAATGCGAAAGGCATTGCTTTTAGGAGGTATAAATTAGCATTTTTGAAATTATGTTGTTTTTCGAGAAAATGCAAGCTGTTCCATTAATTTAGTCGGTCTATTCTAATCTAGTCTGACTGACCCGTGGTCATGCAGATACTCGAGCAACGAGATACCTTTCGAGATACATTACATAACCTATTATACCAAAATTTGCCGAGAACTAACCACTCGTATCAGCCAGTCCTTCAAACAACTTATTCTTTTTTCAGAAAAGAATATCATATACCCTTTCCTACACCCTTTCACTATATTTTATATATTTATTTATTTATTTATTCATTCATTCATTCATTCATTCATTCATTCATTCATTCATTCATTCATTCATTCATTCATTCATTCATTCATTCATTCATTCATTCATTCATTCATTCATTCATTCATTCATTCATTCATTCATTCATTCATTCATTCATTCATTCATTCATTCATTCATTCATTCATTCATTCATTCATTCATTCATTCATTCATTCATTCATTCATTCATTCATTCATTCATTCATTCATTCATTCATTCATTCATTCATTCATTCATTCATTCATTCATTCATTCATTCATTCATTCATTCATTCATTCATTCATTTATTTATTTATTTATTTATTTATTTATTTATTTATTTAAGAAGAAAATTAATAATCTATCGACAACAAACTGTTGCCGGAATAACAGAATAACACTCGCTCGAGATACAAGTTTTTAAATTCGTATAGAATAAAATTCAATACCATTTAGTATCAACAGCTGTTACTATTTGGTTTCCCCCAACAACAAAATACTTTGACTAACTTATTCTACAGAGCAAGGAAAATCTTTACAAAGCTTTTGTCAGTGTTATTTAAGAACGGACAGTCGCACAAAAAAAATGCGATAAAAACTCAAACAATTTTTTTTTTCGCTGTTAATATTTGTGCTGTATGGAAAAAAAAATATCGCTACTAATAAAATTGATTATCAAAGTTACAAGCTAAATTCCCTTGAAAAACTTAATACATAGCTCGCTTGTAATTAAGTTTCGCTTCTCGGCCATTATACGGGGTTTTTTTCCATATATTTTTTTCCGTGTGTTGCAACGCATGGTGAATGGGAGGGTTGTGGTCAAGAATATATCAACGTCAGTGAGAATGTTTCTTGGGAATTTTGAAAAGATTTATTGATTTGTGAGGGTTTGTTCTTACTTTTCATTTAAAACTTCAAATCAATAATTCCTAAAACAACCGAAACCTTGCGCCGTAATCCCAGTTCTCAAAACCGGAAGAGAGACTTGTCATTGTTTAATTTTACTTTGGAAGTCCCATACTGTGAAGACCATCAATGGCGCTTAGTTATACGCCTCAGTTTTGACGCAGTAGGATGTGCGAAAGAGCTTTGTTAATGTGGATATTGGTTTGATTCTGTTCGTGCGTCCAGCGCGGCAGGAGTCGAACTGTAAATCCAATAGGCGAACGAATTTGTCGAGATCATAGGCCGTACCAGACGAACAGATACGGATCGACTCGTGTCCTTCCTCAGTTAACATTCAAGAGATGGCATATGATGGTCAGTTTGCTTCAGGAAGGATATTTCACGGTCATCCCACATATCGTATGTGGTGTCCGAATTTTCCCTTGGCAAATCGTCCCAATTTGCCAATGGAAGCCGTCAATGATAGTGTCAGACTCCGGTCCCTGAACCAGCACTCTACAAGGTGAGTTCAGTTTAACTTATTTATTTATTGACATAGAAGTTTGCTTAATCATGCTTGACGTGTATCAGTTACCGTTACCGGATCTTTCTAACAGCAAGTTTAAATATTTAAAAAATTTTCAGTTACGATTCGAGAAAACATCCATGGATCTCAAGAAATGCTTAGATGTTATGTATAGTTTAAGTTTACTAAGGCTGAATCGAAGCTTGACGATCTTCGCTTGTTTTTCATTGCTATTGTCCAAGTGACTGTTAATTTTAAAGAAATTTAAAGCACCGAGAGACCTTCAACTTTGAAAACCTTCCAAAAAAATTCTAAATTTTAAGGAGTTTTGAAAAATACTTTCTCACGTATTTTTTTATTTTTACTACGGCTGAATCGAAGCTTGACGATCTTCGCTTGTTTTTCATTGCTATTGTCCAAGTGACTGTTAATTTTAAAGAAATTTAAAACACCGAGAGACCTTCAACTTTGAAAACCTTCCAAAAAAATTCTAAATTTTAAGGAGTTTTGAAAAATACTTCCTCTTTTACGTATTTTTAAAAAACTTTATCCCCTTGTTTTTGAATGAAGAATGAATACTGTCGTGTTGTCAGCAAACAAAGCCGCTGGCTTCTGGCAGGTGTTTCCTTCCATTCAGGTTTGTTAACGTGTACGTGAGACCGGGAACGAGGGGAGACAGGAATGGATAAACTCCACCCTTTCTTCTTCCTGACTGAATCGCTCTTCAAATATTTTATCGAACCCTGAAAAAAACCAATGTCTGGGTTGATCAAAGTCAGGGCACGGCCACTGAACCAACCGATCGAGTTTTAATTTCGTGTGTTTGGATTTACAGAGGAAGAAAAACCGAAAAAAAAAACACGTTTTAAGCTAATTTTTCTTGCTTTACTTCGGAGATTTTCAGTTGTTCCCTTTTTATGTTTTCCTTCTGCTTTTTCTATCTTTGCTTGGTTTTTTTTTTTTTTTTTTTTTTTTGCTAAGGAGATTTTGGGACTTTGGGTTCCCCGTAGCTGGAGTTTGTTCCGTCGCGAAATGCAATGCAGAAATGTGAAATCCAATGTAAAATGCAAGGAAACGATGAAACGGCGCGGGTCATGTTTGCCGTTTGTTCCAGGAAGAAAGAAAAAAAGACAGAAAAAAAGGGGAATTTTTTTTTTCAAAATCAGCCTTAAGTAGCATTTGAGAAGAGATGTTGTAATTTCTTAATTCCTTTGATTTTTCAGCACTAGTAACATAAATCTACTTCTTTTTTATTAATCTGAGGCTTCATTCAATTTGAGAGGGGTTCTTGTCACTGTTCGTTAACGTCTAATGCATCACTTTGCTTGTTCTTCAAGAATCTTCTACGAAAGACCATATGGTCTCTTGATGGCCAGTGTTTTCATGATCATGAAGTAATTAAGGTCAATTTTGGCTGAAAACATGACTCAACTCTACACACACACACCCAACTGATCCGAAATAGTGACGTTTATACGTAGAAAAGATTTCATTGCAAAACTAAGGTGTCATATTTTTTTCCGCCGCTTTCTAGCACGAACAAAAAATCACAATTACAATCAGTAAAAATATAAAAATCGTTCATTATTTTGTCACTGAAATCAAGTGCGCTTATTAGGTGATCTGACTAGGCGTGCAAAGAATGATTGTCGTAATCAGAAAAAGAATCAATCCCATCATCCATCGCACACTCAATTCGCTTGATTTTCATGGCGGCCATCTTGAAAAGAAACTGAATATGAGCAACAACTTTCTCGCCTATAAAGCTTTTCTTGTTGAAAACGAGAGCATCCTGGAGATTGCTAACGACCCAAGAGGAGCAGAAGACGGTCGAGTTTATAGTTAAATCCTATTATGAAGAGTCGAGAAAGCTTTTCGGCAACTTTAGTCTCGAGAGCAGGTGTTTAAGGGTTCCGGCACTCTAATATAAAACGATGATCAGTAAACTGACCGACGAAGGTAAACTCCTAGCCTCATCTGGACAACATATTCTTTAAAGTAGAAACATTTTAACGGCTTAAAATCCTCGGCTAAATGAACCCTTTTCCTTGCACTTTCCTTGTCCGCCATTCCCGGCTACTGCTTATCAAAGATTGGACAGGCGGAAGCATCGAATTGATTCTATTTTTTTTTTTTTTTTTTTGAAAACACGATTCGCAATCTGATTGGCTAATCGTTTTTTCTCAGATTACCTGAATGTTTTTTTATTTCGTGGCCTGGAAATCCATAAAGAAGAAATGTGAGAACCCAGACTACCAAGGGTGACACCTCAGTTTTACAATTTTGGTCGATTCTGATTGACTAACATTTTTTCTCAGATCAACTTAACCCACATGGCTGTCATAGCGTTTAGGGCATACCTCTTGACTATTCAGCATGTATACGTCAGGGTGTTCATCTCTGAAGAGGGCGTGCCGATGGAAATCCGGCGGGGCAGTCATTAATTGATGTCATTTGTTTTTATTGACAGCTCTATGTCAAGACACTACCACTTCAGTGGTCTGAGCACCAGTCATAGTGTCCCCATAACAGCCCGACATGACAGACGACCGCTGATACCAAGTTTTGATCACCCGCTGAGAAAACGATTGCGAGAAATTGAGGGTTATGATTTGGAGAACCTTCTGGGCTATGGACCTTACTGGGTGAATAAAGATTATCTGAGAACTCTGTGCTGGGCTCCAAAACCATCGCAGTCAAGTGGGCAGGCGATGAGCAAGCGTCATAGTACGTCTGAGGTACCCCACTCAATTACAAGGAGACATTTAGAAAGTCAGTTTAATGGTGGTAAAGCTCTCATGTTGCCCAAAGTCACAAGAGTGGTCCATTCGTACAATCCAGGTAATACAGTAGGAGCTAGTTCACTTTCCGTGTGCCCACTTGGTCGAAGCAATAGAACATCAAACTATCCTGCTCTATGTGGTATCTCGCCATCTGATCCTCGACAAACCATGTCTTCCCCACAACATTTAGACAAGATTCATTCCAAAAAAACGCGTAACGAGGACGAGGTATTGTCCAAATATTGTCAATGGTTTGATAATTTGAGCTCAGCGATACTTGAAAGCAATATAGGTGATTCTAAGTCGGCAGATGTAGATGGAAGCCATAAGGTGAAGGCCAAGAACGAAGGCAATCATCAGAGGGGTTTACCAAACGAGAATCTTCAGACTGACTACACGAAACTTGACCTGGAAAAGAGCACAAGCATGAAGTACCAGGACTGCAACGGAAATCAAGCCTTTTTTCGAAATGAAAGAGCAGAAAGGGAGTCGGTGAGAGCAGAGTGTGGAATAAGCCTGATAAATAGCAACAAAGACGAGAAAGATTGCGATAAAAATACTGATAAAAAAGAACATGGTCAAAACATGAAGAATGGCGACCCTTCTGGAACCATCCAGAACATTCCTCGTGGAAAGGAAACCGTTCTTAAACCAAAGGAAAGGAATCTTCCTAGTTGCCCTGAACACGGAATCGGGTGGGAAGGGCACAGTGAACGTTTGGGTGGAAACAAAGATGAATTGTTCGTCGATAAGCTGGTGTGTATCGTACAAAACTACGTCAAGTCTAGAAGACCGCAGAGCAGCGACGATGAGCAGGGTCAGAAAGACAGCCTCAAACAAGAAGAAGAGATATCAACTGTAAAAGAAAACATCTTCAACAAGCAAAAGGAAAAAAGGAGGAGAAGGAGAATTGAAGTTCTGAGGAAATTAGTAGCACAACAAGAAAGTAAGCTTGCTAGACTGAAAAGACAAATGCAGACTAATGAAGTTTTGGACTTTGAAGAGCAATTTTATGGAGCCCAGGAAGAAAGTTCTATCGTCAAAAAGAAAATACGCCATCAAGATTTACCTGGTGCGGTAAGTCAAAGCGATGAGGACAGCGTAAGTAAAAGTAAAAAGACACGATTGCCCGTTGAAAAATCTACTTCGGAAACCAAAGTTATCTTGAAAAGAAGATGGTTGAGTGACTGGTCATGTAGTACAGCTGGTAACTGCGTGAGTAAGGCAAGCAGTATCTAAACTGGCCAATCAGGAAACGAGAAACTAACTAGATCTAAAATAAATAATTTTCACTTATATATTGATTTTTTAGAATTTTCCCATCAATTTTATAAGGTAATAATAACGGCATCAATAGTGTGTTTACCCTTAAAAAGAGGGTTTTGCTAGCATGTTATTCCAAAGTTCATTGTCCGACAATAATGAAATAGTCAGTTTGTTCTTGCCTGATTTTATTTCATTGTTGCATTTGGTGAGTAATCTTTTTAATCAGTGATAAGTCATGTGACATTGATTTTATCGGGAAAACAATATTAAAATACTAAATTACTATGCCGTTTGGAGTACAATGTCTTGTGTGCTTTTGGGTATTGTCCGTTGTATTTGTTTAGTTATTACATCAGTATATGTTATTTACAGTCGGCTAAAGTCGGTTTGGAAAGGGAAAAAACGGTGCCCGATCGAAGTCTTGAATATACGGAGCGAGGCCGTCAAAGTCAGTTTTTCCATTTCCCGAGGGTTTTAGGACGGTAAATAACTTTTCTACTTGTTTTGCAATTTGTTTTGTTGTTTAGCTAACCTTTATCTACCGCACCGCGAAAAGATACTGAGAAAATAAAAAAATAAAATGTGTGGTGGTTTTGGGTACATTGTCTTTGCAGCTTTTGGGTATATTTTCTGGGGTAGTTTTTAGTATATTGTCTGGGGTCATGTACATATCATCATGTATCATCATGTATCATCATCATGTATCATCATCATGTATCATCATCATGTATCATCATCATGTATCATCATCATGTATCATCATCATCATGTATCATCATCATCATGTATCATCATCATCATGTATCATCATCATGTATCATCATCATCATGTATCATCATCATGTATCATCATCATGCATCATCATCATGCATCATCATCATATATCATCATCATGTATCATCATCATGTATCATCATCATGTATCATCATGCATCATCATCATGTATCATCATCATGTATCATCATCATGTAACATCATGTATCATCATCATCATGTATCATCATCATGTATCATCATCATGTATCATCATCATGTATCATCATCATGTATCATCATCATGTATCATCATCATCATGTATCATCATCATGCATCATCATCATGCATCATCATCATGTATCATCATCATGTATCATCATCATGTATCATCATCATGTATCATCATCATGCATCATCATCATGCATCATCATCATGCATCATCATCATGTATCATCATCATGTATCATCATCATCATGTAACATCATCATGTATCATCATCATGTATCATCATCATGTATCATCATCATGTATCATCATCATCATGTATCATCATCATGCATCATCATCATGCATCATCATCATGTATCATCATCATGTATCATCATCATGTATCATCATCATGTATCATCATCATGTATCATCATCATCATGTATCATCATCATCATGTATCATCATCATCATGTATCATCATCATCATGTATCATCATCATGTATCATCATCATCATGTATCATCATCATGTATCATCATCATGCATCATCATCATGCATCATCATCATATATCATCATCATGTATCATCATCATGTATCATCATCATGTATCATCATGCATCATCATCATGTATCATCATCATGTATCATCATCATGTAACATCATGTATCATCATCATCATGTATCATCATCATGTATCATCATCATGTATCATCATCATGTATCATCATCATGTATCATCATCATGTTTCATCATCATCATGTATCATCATCATGCATCATCATCATGCATCATCATCATGTATCATCATCATGTATCATCATCATGTATCATCATCATGTATCATCATCATGCATCATCATCATGCATCATCATCATGCATCATCATCATGTATCATCATCATGTATCATCATCATCATGTAACATCATCATGTATCATCATCATGTATCATCATCATGTATCATCATCATGTATCATCATCATCATGTATCATCATCATGCATCATCATCATGCATCATCATCATGTATCATCATCATGTATCATCATCATGTATCATCATCATGTATCATCATCATGTATCATCATCATCATGTATCATCATCATGCATCATCATCATGCATCATCATCATGTATCATCATCATGTATCATCATCATGTATCAACATCATGTATCATCATCATGTATCATCATCATGTATCATCATCATGTATCATCATCATGTATCATCATCATGTATCATCATCATGTATCATCATCATGTATCATCATCATGTATCATCATCATGTATCATCATCATGTATCATCATCATCATGTATGATGTATACTATTACCAATAATGTAGACAATAAGACAAGTATCTAACTTTGAGTCATTTCAGTTCTGGTTCTGACAGTCATTCTTATCAAATGTGTACATGGTAAGTCCCAATATGATGGTTAGTTACAAGGATTCCTTTTTCATGATATTGGCACGAGCAGTTGTGTTTTTATTTATTGATCATCTCAATTACAAATTCAATGTTGTGTGCTTGACCTAAATCATGACTGAAGGGGGCCGTGACCGTGGCGTGACTGTGAAAGTGACTGTGACATGATTGTGACAGTGACGTGACTGTGAAGGGGATCGTGACGTGATTGGACTGTTTAAGTGACCGTGACGTGACTGGACAGTGACGTGACTAGAGTTTAAGTAGCGTGACTGTGAAAGTGACCGTGGCTGTGACGGATTGTGTACGTGACTGTGACGGGAATGTGAAAATGGCTGTCAAAGTGATCGTAACGTGACTGTGACAGTGACTATGTAAGTGACAGTTACCGTGACTGGACAGTAACCGTGACACATCGATCGGTTGAAGGGGTTTTAATATACAGCCTCCTCTACAAGCACCAAGAAAATGTCTATTTATATTCATAAAGTTTTTTTTTTGAAAATAAATTTAAATGGAATTGAAATGTCTGAAGTTGTTCTAATGCGCTATTTTCATCACTCTCCATACATCGATTCCCAGGAAAAGCATTTAACCGAGGTTACAAGGTTCAAATTTGAACAATCCTTTGAAACTACCTCGTAGCCAAGATTGAATGCTTTGTCTGTGACCAGTGAACCGATGTATGGAAAATGTTAAATGGTTAAATGATGCGCCCAACTTTGCTCTCACGTACCCTGCCCAAGGCACTGCCTGCTTATCAGGTAACCACTGCTGCATGATGAGGCAGTTTGTTCCAAAGTTGAGCAAAAAACTGCGTCGAGTTGGCATTACAGTGCATCACGGGACTATTTTAGGGGACATTTGCAAGATGGTGTCTATTTCTTCCCCTAAACTGTCCCACAATGCACTGCAACAAATATACATTTTAAAAATTTTAGTGACTGGTTGGAATTAACAAAAAAATGTCTACACAATTGTGAACAAAAAAGTTGATTTCAATGATGAAATACGCGCATATTTCAAGCGACGCAAAACAAGATATCAACAGGTTATGGACACTCAGTTTTAGACTTCCTAAAAGTCATCCCTTTTTTACTGGCGGGATAGAGAACTTTTCATCTCTGCTTCGCGCCAAATTTTCTGACGGGTTTTTCGGTCTGTGTAAATTATGTCAAACAGACAGTCAAGAGTGACTGCTTTTTTGGCGCGAAACGGAAATCCAATCCCACATGGGGAAGTCGAGGTGGAAATATGTGATGAACTTTCAATCTCATTCTTTATTAATCTTTCATTGGGTTGTCTATAAGCAAACCATCAAGGCGAGCTTCTTCAACTCTTCATTTTGAGTAAGTTGAGTTTGTAACGAGGAAAACAAACCTTATTACAAAGTCAAGGTTTATTTAAATCTAGATATGGAACTGCAACTTGGAGGTATTAATAAACCAGATATTAGTATAATGAAGTATATGATATGAATAAAAAAGAAAGCGTGTACTATAGAGAACAAACACTAAGAGTGTAAAATACATTGTAGTATTCAGTACAGAATAGCACACATCCTAGAATAGAAAACAATAGAATTAGCATAAATTAGCAATATTTAGTACTATTTAGGTGGCACGCTTTTAGTGTTTGTAGTAAAAAAAGTGTGCAGATTTGCACGCTGGATTTCAAAGCTGTATATCCGCCAAGTTATCTCACAGTACAGAGAGAGGTACGATTCAATTCTTTGGCAAAATGAAGGCAATTTTGTACGAGGTTCATGCAGAAAATATCAACATAAAAGAATATTGATTCTGTGTACGTGTGAGCCACGCAGAGAAAGGTTATCCACGTACTGCAGTTCTAAGAATCCGCGCAACCTTCTTTGGAGTAGGAGAAGGAGTTGGAGGATTATTACGCAAATGTGAACCTTATATTCAGGTGAACAATGATTGACAACCCTCTCCTGTTATTTGCCATGCAGCCTTGTTCTCTTTTTACCAGCGCAATAAAAGGGTAATCTAATTCTCAAATGCGGCGCTGATCTGCAAGAAAGCGTAAAACAAAAATATCAGGCATCCCACGACATCCCACATCAAAAAGCCAAAAAATAAAACATCCCACAAGGATGGTTGGGTTTGTAGGATAGAGGTAGATGAATAAGCTCCCATGTAGGGATGATGATAGGACGTGGAGGATAGCTTTATTGGTTTGAAACTTTTTCATAGATGCAACTTTGAGATCTTCCTTGCTGGATAGCCAGATTTTGCAAGGATCTGATGAGGATCTGATGAGGATCTGTACAGAGAGTACGATAAAAGACAAAATACATATACTCCCTTGAATAGAATTGATGAATA
This sequence comes from Anthopleura sola, assembly GCA_023349425.1. Classification (NCBI taxonomy): domain Eukaryota; kingdom Metazoa; phylum Cnidaria; class Anthozoa; order Actiniaria; family Actiniidae; genus Anthopleura; species Anthopleura sola. The sequence goes on along the minus strand of JALHLI010000018.1, from coordinate 2,888,375 downwards.
AATGGTACTTTTGTACAAAAATTGTACATCCCACATTGATAATTGTGTGCTAAATATAGATAAGAGAGGGATCTTTGAGGAGGTTGAAGATGGTGCTCGAGATTATGAAACTTGATGAGACTATTAAGGATCGGATCGAGAGTACCCCCTTTGAAAGAATGAAAAAAAAAAAAGGTTTTTTTTTAAATGATAGAATAAAGAATATAAAATATCAAAAAGGATGTTAGGGTTATAGCTATGTGGATTTGCCACTCTTCTAAGGATCCAATGTGCTTGATGCAAGGCTTCTCTACAGGGGTATTTCATGATTATCTCTCTGTACAGAGAGTACGATAAAGGGCAAAATACAAATATGCTTTTGAAGAGAAATGATGAAAAAGGGTTGTTTGTACAAAAGTTGTACATCCCATATTGATAAGTGTGTGTAAAATATAGAGAAGAGAGGAATCAGCGAGGGGAGGTCGAGGTGGGAGGATGGATCCTAGGGTTTGTGTTAGGGTTAGGGTTAACCCTAACCCTAACCCTAACCCTATAACCCTAACCCTAACATTCTTTTTGATTTTTTTTTATTCTTCATTTTTTATTCTATCATTTAAAAAAAAACAATTTTTTTTTATTCTTTCAAAGGGGGTACTTTTGATCCGACCCTTAAGAGTCTAATTAAGAATCTTGGATATATACTAAGTGTTCATTTTATAGAATGTCTCTGTTTAGAAGTCGAATTTCGTTTCATAATTTCACCCTCCGTCGTCCCCCTCCTCCTCCCCTTGCAGATGTCTTTCTTATCTAAAGTTAGTACACAATTATCAATGTGGGATGTACAATTTTTGTACAAAAGTACCATTTATTCATCATTCCTCTTCAATAGAGTATCTGTAATTTGGCCGTTTATCGTACTCTCTGTACAGAGAGATCATCATGGAAGACCCATGTAGACGCCGTCCATCAAACATCTCCATCACCAGATCCTTGGAAAATCTGGTTATCCAGCAACGAAGGATTTCAAAATTGTATCCTTGGAAATGCGACATGGACAATTTCATATAGGTAACCACCACGCCCCCATCCTTCCTCCCTGTATCGAACCAATTCAACTACCTCGATACTACAAGCCCAGATACCCATGTGGGATGTTTCTCAAACTCATTTATATTTCATGAGAACAAAACAAAGGAAATCACTACCGTGAAGGATGAATATAAGATCAAAATGAAGATAAAATTTGGTCAGCTTCAGCTTGGATTTTCTCTCAGAAATATCAATGAATTGAGAAGCCATATGATACACATGGAAGAGTGTTTCATCCTCTATCCAGACACCACGAAGGATTTTTATCATTGTTTTAATATCAGATGCAAAACTCATTTTCTTCTTTGATCAACTTCTTGGCTCGATCATCGCTCTCATGAGCATAGTTACCTTATATGGTTATAAATTTGTGCAAGTTGAATACAATAAACGTATTGTAATGTACTGTATTGTTCTATATTGTACAAATGTATTGTATTGAAACGGAGTCTCCGTGTGAACACAGGTAGCCCATGCAGGGTACTTGAGGCTAAAATACATATACTGCATGCATATGGGCTGAGAACTCGGAAATTGGCTATAGACTAGTCCAGCATAACTAAGAACAGGATTATCAATGTAGGATGCAATGCGTTTGAAATTGGGGACGGAAAATAATTCCCTTGGAACAAAATAGATAGGATCAGAATTATGCGAGTTGGATGCTTTTGATGGGTTGGTTTATAAATGAATGCTTTTTTTTCTGCCTTAACCTTCTCAGGAGATTAAAACTCTATTTGTTTTGAGTTGCTATTACGTCACGTTATTTTTCACATTTGCTAAGTTTCCTTCACTTTTTCAGGGAAGAGTTTGCGCATGGACGCATGGAAATCAGGGTATGTTCACAAACATAGTATAGTTCTTGGGAATGAAACAACTCAGTGTAAGTACGCACATGGAATAGTACTGTATACACCGACACTGCTATGATGTGATATTTCAACGATTGAAATTGATTGAACACTATTTCTGGCAACAAGGTGATGTCTCAAGACCCAATAACACTTGTGGGATGTCCATGACCTAAACTGCGCCACCTCATTCACTTGAGAATAAGATTCTTTGTTTATGTCGTACCTATATTCGTGCGTCTTCTCATGTGCACCCCCCCCTCCCCCCGAACAACTTTGTCCTCCTATTTTGAAGATACCCAGTACAAAATAATGTTTTATTTCTTCGATTCTGTGGGTTGCACCACCCTGGGATGACTTTGTGTCCTTCACCCCTCCCTTAACAAAATCCAGGGTCCACCCTTGAGGCCAGCCTCAAATGGCTATATTTACCAAGAGGTATCTATAAACAGTCCTCTGTTCCACTGCAATACCAATTCTTCCCAGCTTTTTCCTCAAGCTCGGAATGCATAATAAAATCCATAAAATATTCGAGGTATTTATTATGGAACTTTTTATGTCACAATTACCTCATTTTTTTAGGTTAATAGGTAAAGAATTCGGAAAGGCTTCTAAATCATGGTGCTTCTGTTTTAAGTATGGGATCTTTAGTCACGTGTCATGCCCATATGTCTATGACGTGTTCAGGTGTTATTTGGCCTTATCTGATGGCGAAACCTGGATGAAACGCCATAGAAACTAATCCCTCAAAGATAGAGTGCAAACATGCAACATATTCTTCAACCTTTGATACGCCTTGTAGGGGACTTAATGTTCTATTGTGTAATCACCTGCCTTTGGTAAATTTATTAAATTAATAATAAAAATTCGAAAAATATTATACGACGAAGCTGAGACTCGATCCATTGCTATATTGCCTACCCATCCCAAAACCTAACCATAATGATTCGTTTCGCTCGCTTCACCATGAAGGATTTTAATGTTTAAACAGCGTTTTTAATCGTTTTGAAATGTCACATTCATAAACAATAACACCCTATTAGTTGACAAAGACAAAACATATAAATAAAAATAACAATTGGAACCAAAAGAGAAACGAAAACCAAAGCAAATCTTTTCCTCGTTTTCCTCTCCCGTCGCCCACCTCGAATGATCGTTGAATTTCGAAGTCCATCAAGTTAATGTTGGCGCTTAATATAATCATGCATTTCTCTTTCAGTATTCAAATGTGCAGAATTTAATTTGTATTCTTCTTCTCCTTCTCCTTCCTATTTGAGGTAAATTAATGGTTCTTAACACAAAATAATTCACAATGTAGGAGTGAGGTTAATGCTTTTATTTGCTTTTCAAGAGTCAAGTACCTACAGCATAAAACTATTCCATTACATTACATTATCTTAGTCATGTCATCGTTGGTTTTAATTACATCACTTGTCATTCGCTATTCATTCAGTTTGGTTATCAATAGAATATTAACAGCCAGACTGATTGAATACTGAATAATGAAGTGCAGGGACTGGTAACGAGTGCAGATCTCACGGCTGGGGCCTGGGTACCTCCTCGATGAACAGACGGCTGGTAGACCGCCACCCCGTCATTGCGTCACCTGTGGCGCCATGGACACAGTTCCCGACATTGAAGCCCACACGGACATGTCCCTTGTGGACCTTGTCACAGTGACCCTCAATATGGCGGACACGATGGAGGTCTTTATTTCCTACGCCTTTCCACATATACACGATGCCGTCTATTGCTTGACGAGCCTTGCATTCAGCACCGTTGAACGTGAAGAACCAGCGCTTACAGCAGCTGTTACAGTTATAGATCCGTAAGGCACCATTCCTGGACCAGTAAACATGGATAATGGAATCAGTGTAATTCTTGTAGAAAAGACAGTCCTGTAAAAAAAAAAAAAAAAATCACGAATATTTCATAGTTTCCTTACTGAATTTTCCATTTCAACCTGGATGACGGCACTCTTGACATCGCATGCTCGACGAAATGCCAGAGACTCTTGGAAACCCAGGAGGGGGAGATTTAGAATTTCAGGAGCTACGATTGGTAAGAATATTACGGTAACTGATTGAAAAAGCGTGCGAGCCTTAATTGCCTTAAGAGTGGAGGATAAAGCAGTGTAGCTGTGAAGTAGCAAAACCCCATTTTGGTGTAAAATCAAAAAACCCGTTGATTTAGGGAACGCGAATTGGCAATAATGCGCAACACTAACGACGTAGCCAGATTTCTGCGCGGGGTTTCCCCAGAGACTCAACTGCGACACTAACAGAATACAAAACAAAGAAAAATTTGGCTTCAAAATTCTTTATTTTGGCTACATCAATATGACTTAATTAATAAATGATAGGCATCCTTGTTCCATGGTAACTAAGTGCATGTTGGTTGTCATGGCAACTGAAATATTCAAATCGTTCACATAGTAACCATAGTAACCATAGTACAGACCCGGCCCTTGCAGCACGTCGCAATGCAACTTAATTTGGAGGACACAACAACAGGTTCCAATTTTCAGGAGATTGAAAATCTTTTGTTTTGTTCTTCAAATTGAGCTTCTCTGACGTCACAATTCTGGGTACGAATAACAGTTGTTGTTGTTGTTGCTATCATTGTTGTTGTTATCGTTGTTGCTGTTATTGTTGTTCTTATTGTTGTGACGTGATATGGGTGTATAAAATTTCAGAACCCCACTTGTTTTGTTTGTTCTATAAGGGTGTCAAACAAGAATCCCTGTCTCTTGAGGGTTGAAATATTTTTCATGTAATTAATTTTATGACCCCCCGGGGTTTTGTGTAATTTTTAGCGATACCTCGTTTAATGTGTAGATATTATCCACAAAAATCTTCTAGTCATGCATCTTTTGTTATCGTGTAATTTAAATATTAATAAGCCATTCAGCATGCAAATGCATACATAATAATTTAACACGAGCACGGCACGTCTCTATCGCGTATTTGCCTCATGGGCTATTGACTCGTACTTGCCGCCTACCATGACCGTGACCGTGCCGCGTCCGTTTATGAATTCACTCCTACAAAATCTAATCTACAATAATATTTGATGAAAAAGTTTGTAGTATTTTAGAAGCGAAATTGCGCTACCAGCCTGGTTTTTCACCTCGGATGTTCAGTAAACCCAAAGGAAATGGTTTTCATGTTGTTGTACGGCTTGCATGCCCGTTGGCATGTTGTCTCCCCTGGGACTTGTTAGTAGTTATATACTCCTTTGATTTGCATCAATATTCACTTAACGCCTTCCAGCTCACGAACTGTTTATTACCGGTCCTGCTTTGCCACTTTGATATCGTATTTTCACTAATTTGCATTGTAAATATAATTACACAACGTTATATCCATTGTAATCATCTATTAATTTATTTATTGTACTTAATGATAATAAACAATTGCTGGACGGCTCTCCTCCTAATTGTGTGTTTATAGTATTAAATATGAAATGTTTTTTATTCGGCTGAGCGTAGCGAAAGAGAATAGAAAGGTTGTATCAATCCTCAAATTTTAACGTCATGAGTGTCACCCATTTTCACCATGTCCATTTCCTCCCCCTTTCCTCAATTGACATCTAGAGTATTGATGTAAGCCGTGCGCATAGTATTTTCACTTCGAAAAAAACGTATCGTAATATTGGTTCTCTCCCCTCTCCCCCTGGTTGGTGATTTTTATCTTCTCTACCCACAAGATGAGGTGGACGAAGAATGGCTCTCGACCCCTCCCTCACTAGGTCACTGTTGGTTTCGTATGTGTAGTCCTGTGTTGAATCAATAATGTTTTATACTTCAGTTATCCAAACCCTGAAACAACCTCTGGGCTGATCTAAGTCAGGGCATGGCTAACTCACAGATCAAGCCCTGAAACAACTTCAGGACTGATCTAAGTCAGGGCACGGTTAACCGACAGATCAAATCAGAATTTAGAATGTTAGGTTTTGCAACAACACTACACTACTCGCATGCGATGCTGAATTGAACATCGACCCCAGGGATGAGAAACGAGTGCACTACCGCTACTCAACCCTTGATTACTTACGTTTATATACAGCCTCAAACTTGGCTTCAAATCCAGGGTACATTCCAATCGCATCTGAACGAAACTTTACAATCATGTTTGTACTTGTTGATTGATACGAAACTTGAGCGATGTTTTTACCACAAATCTTTGCAATTTCTTTCCCATCTATGAAGCTTCCCACTACTTCAAGCAATAAGAGATAATCCTTACTACACGAGGGATCTGGTTGAAGATCGAAGAATAATACGGTAAAGTTGACTATATTTTGAGGCGGAACTTTGATATGCCAGTCACATTTAACGTGATTGGGGTAAGACAATGGAAATCCCCAACTCGCTAACATGCCTTGCTTTTCGTTGAACTGGTACTCAGGAGATGAGCAGGCGTAGGATTTCGGTTTTGCCTTCCTTGCAATATATGTAGCAACGAAACCTTGTGAAGGAATTTTGCCAACAAATTCGATGATTACTTGATGAATAAACCTTTCTTTCATAAGGAACTTGACACAGTTTTGTTATCACGGGGCTCAACTTGGTTGGACCATCGTAGATTCGGATATATTCTTTGTCGCAATCAGAACCAAGATTTGTGTCGATGCGTAGCTCGATGACTTGACTGGAAGTGCCTGTGATGTTCCACATACAAGTCATGTTACCAGGGTGATTCTCGGGGTAATTCAGGCTGTGGAATGTCGCAAAGAGAGTTGCGCACGGGAGAAAACAACAAAACCAGTGTTGCGCATGGAAGAAAAAAAGAAAAGAGTGTTGCGCACGGGAGAAAACAACAAAACGAAAGTTGCGCACGGGAGAAAACAACGAAACGAGGGTTGCGCATGGAAGAAAAAAAGAAAAGAGTGTTGCGCACGGGAGAAAACAACAAAACGAAAGTTGCGCACGGGAGAAAACAACGAAACGAGGGTTGCGCACGGGAGAAAACAACGAAACGAGGGTTGCGCTTGTTAGCAGACAATAAAATGAGTGTCATCAAATTCTAGAGAATATTTCTTTTTTACATACCTAAAGCAATGGCTGCATATTTGGCAATAACCCCAACTGACATCCGTACGTTGTATGTTGGTTTTGTATACATAACTTGCATTTTTCTGCCACTAGAAACCAATGTCCTTGATGTATAGTTTTTACACAAATAATGTGAATCAAATCTTTTTTTTTTCATAGAATGACATGTATTTGATATCTAATTCTGTACAGAAAGACCTATAAGTATTCAAATTGATTGTATCTAGATCTAGTTTGATGACATGGCCAACTGGGGCTTTCAAAGGTCAGAAACACATTATTGCCTGCAATGGGACGTCTGAAGGGAAGCCTGGAGTAGATATACTGCCGAATGACGCATTGAAACCAACACTTAAATTACCCGTACTGACCGAGCATCCTGGGAAAAAGATATTGAATATTTTAGTCTTCAAAAAGAATGATTGAGATTGTGAATGCTGACAAAAAAATGCCTCTGTAAGCTAGACCACTCTGAAGTATATCTTGTACTAACTAATAGGATTCTTTTTTTCATTTGCGTTCAAACAAAGAAATGATACTCAAGGGAGCAAATATGAAAAGAAGGGAACAAATTCCATTGAGAAGAAGTGTTGTCCTTGTTTTTACGAGGGTAGCACTTAATAGCCAGTGGCTAACAAACCTGAGACCCTTGTTCCATGATCGAATTGGAATTTAGAAGTTGACTTTTGCAGAGGGAGGAAAACCGGAGAACCCAGAAAAAACCCTCAAAGCACAGGAGAGAACCAACTAGAAACTCTACTCACATAGGACAACAAGCCTGCTGGGACTCTAACCCGGGTCGCATTGCTTCCCACATTGTAAGCAGTTAGTGTGCCTGTAGAAAAAAGACATTTAAGATGTAAAGCATATCTCTTTATCTGGTCCAACAGCTGTATAATACATCTCATAACGTTTGAAACCACGGCTCAAGGGTGTAGGCCCACTTTTGAACTTAATCAACAGTGCTTGAGTCATTGATAATATTATGTAAGGGTCCAGTTGGAATTCAAAATTGTTCAGCAGGTTTTCTTTTGACACTTCTCCATCATAAATTTGTATATTTCTATTCTTAAGATATAGCTTCATTAATCGCAGACGTACAAATTTCCCAGGAGGTGCTTGGATCTTCCAGACACATGAGAAATTTGGAGGGTACAGTATGGGGAAGTGGTTCTTTTTGAACTCGGCAACAGTTGATGAAGCATTCAGTTTAACCACTCGATTGCAATCTATAAATGAAATTATTGAAGGTTAGCGTTTTTCATAAAATTGATGCTTGCCTGTCACTGGTCAATGTGCTTTTATAATGCTAACACATGATAGTCTATTCTCTGGAAATTAAGGAACATTATACTTGAGTAAGCAGTCACTAGTTGTGAGGTATTTAATGACCAAGGCTAATGATGCCTAATATCATTATTTAAAAAAATCATTTGATAATTTATGGAATTATACCATATGGAAACCTTAGAAAATATCCCCCCAAATTTAAGCTCTAAGAATAATCCTTTGTAAAATCCTTTCCACCTTACAGCCATTCTCAGACACACGCGCACTGTTGCAATTTTTTCTGTCGTGACAAAGTAGGGTTTGGTGAACGTCAATCAAAGTTTCCACGACATCCCATACGCACATGCCTTTGTAGCTTTGTGTTTTCCAACAGTGCTATGGCAACGATTTTGATTGACGTCCACCAAAAACTAACTTGTCGTGACATAAAAATTCGCAAGAATGGCTGTAATTCAATAAGCCCTGCCAAATTTCTTAATACTTATCTAGTTTATTATTTGAGTTTCATTCTTATTCATATGCTTATGGGAATAATGTGTGTTGTTTTTGGGTATATTATCTGGGGTGCTTTTGGGTATATTGTCTGGGGTGCTTATGGCCATAATGTGTGGTGCTTTTGGGTATATTATCTAGGGTGCTTATGGCCATAATGTGTGGTGCTTTTGGGTATATTATCTGGGGTGGTCTTTAGTATATTGTCTGGGGTGCTTATGGAAATAATGTGTGGTGTTTTGGGTATATCATCTGGGGTGCTTTTTGGGTATATTGTCGGTGGTGCTTTTGAGTATATTGTCAGGGGTGCTTATGGGCATAATGTGTGGTGCATGGGTATATTGTGTTTGGTGCTTATGGGCATAATGTTTGGTGCTTATTGGTATATTGTGTTTGGTGCTTATGGGTGTTTTGTCTGAGGTACGTTTGCGGGTATGTTATCTGTGGTATTCTTCATGCATATAAAAATGTCTGAAGAAAAGCCTGCTTCAGAACGCCACCGATATAGGAGTCTTCAGCCGTTCTCCCTACTACTACGGTGCTCTATTTTAAAATGCAATTTAGTAAAGCAATAATATATTGAAAGACAGATGTTTGTACTCTTCTAAATGATACAATGTACCTAAAAAATTCGATTTATTAGCATTAACTTGTTAGCAAAATATTTGTCCTCTTAGGAGATTTTTTTAAAAACAACTTTAAAGATGTGATTGAAAATAGGGAAGGAACTACGATTGTAATTTTTTCTCTTGGCATGGTAATAAATCTATTACAACAATGACAAAAACATCAATTTTGCTTGGTACGTGCTTCACTTGTCTTAGAAACCGGACAACACAACATGAGGGGATTTACTATTAATGAAAACAAAAGATGCTTGAAAAATTCATTTTCAACTCCAAAAAGCCATTAATTTATCTTCCATAATATAACGTGATTACTCAATGTCAACAACGTTGTCAGCTTACGTTAAGTGAAAACTCGGTTTGCAGGTGTCTTTGCCGCCTGTATGTTATGTTACTGGACGAACTCAAAGAATGAATAAATAGGAACAGTGAGCAAATTAGGATAGTGCTGTTTAAGAAAGTCATTTAAATTGTCTGGTATAATAAGTTTTTCCCCCCTCAAAAACCAGAAACACAACGTCTCTAACACTTGGCGAAAGGAAAGTACGGTTTCCTGTGGCAGTTTTAGGTCGAACCACACTAAATGGCGGAAGCAAGTGAATCAAGGTTCGAGCATTTATCATCACAATTGCTTGATAGAAGTCAACGAACAGTCGCTATTGAAGTAACTTTAGGGATTACTAACGAACTTCTAACTTTGTTTGGGAATATTTTAGTCATCATCGCCGCTTACAGAAATCCAAACCTGCGTCGACAAACATACATATATATCATAACTATGGCGGTTAATGATATATTAATGGCGATCATCCCAATGGGGCTAGCGTGTTATGTTATGGTACGAGGCAAGTGGGATCTAGGGGATGGTCTGTGTGAGCTCCAGGGATTCATAGAATATATATGTAGTATCGGAACTATGTTTTTATTCAGTCTAATCAGTATAAACAGGTTTGTTCGTATTCTCCATCCAAACTATTATCGTCGACTTTACACCAAAAGATTTATTCTCCTTACAATAGCAATTTTGTGGGCTTTGGTGGCTGGGATTGTGGCATCGTTTGGCTTCACGGCAGGGTTTATCTTCCATCCTGGTTTTATGGTCTGTACGATGAATCATGACGAGATGAACCTGGCACATTTGGTCATGTCCGTAGCGATTTTCTCCATCATTCCATTCAATATCACTTCGTATTGTTATTTTAAGATTTGGCGGTTTATTCGTGTACATAACATCAACATGAACAACTCTTCCGTCAACAGAGACGAGATCAAGATCACGAGAACCATGTTCCTCGCTATTGCTTCCTTCACATTCTGCATGTCGCCATTTTTAGTCGTAACAATCTACGAATCAGTTGTTGGACAGTTTTCGTTGGATCGCAAAGTTTATTTTTTCTGCCTTGGCATGAGAAGCATCGTAAGCTTCATCAACCCTGTTATCTATGCTGTACTCAACAAAACTTTCAGAAATGAATTTATAAAGATTTTTCATTTAAGACTGACGAGATTCAATGCACGAGTGCAGGTTTTGCCGTTGACTCAGTCCAAGCAGACCTAAAATCTGGGTGCAGTTTACCACAAGCGATTTGTTTACAGAATGGAAAGAGGCGAAGAAATATAGGTTTTGCTTGAGGTTCTTAGCCGATTGTTAAGGCTAATCAAGGAGCTTTCATAGTTGATAGTTTTGTGAACAGACACTTTTGAGTGTGTTACTTAGATAGATATTTATTGCACAAGGAGAATGTCATTGGCATGAACTTACATACTTCAATTCATGAATACAATTCTTCACAATAGCCGATGTACATGAGCGCGAAATTATAGCACAAAGCATGATGGTAAAGTGAGTTCTTATGCTTTTTTGGCTCCTCTAAAAATTCATCTGACAATTTTTCCTTCAACATTTTCTATGGAAATAAAAGGATTTCAGCAGACGAAAATAACAGAGTAATTTTTTTCTGATAGTCCTTTGATTTCCCTGTTACATTTTTAAAGAATTCACTTTCCCAGAGTGCTTTGTGAGCTTTGAGGCACACTGCCTATCCTACATTGTGCATTTAGATCAACCCTTCGCCGCATGCATTGTGGATATAGATCAACCCTTCACCGCAGTTGATTGTTAATAATAATAATAATAATAATAATAATAATAATAATAATAATAATAATAATAATAATAATAATAATAAAAGTTTTGTAACTTGTAGTACAATAAAAATGACAAACACAAGTTTACATTAAAATAAAATAAAATAAGCGATATATATAGAAATAAAATTGAAATATAATACACACCTAGTTGTGAAATAATTACATTTTACAAAACATAATTACGAAAATAATTAATTCCTTTTTGTTATTTTTAATTTTTATACGACAACGTTCTTGCATTTATAGGTGTATACAATCCTAAAAAAAGACAATTAATATATAATATTAAAATATATTTTTAATATATAGTGCAATGTTGTATAGATCGGCTCTTCACCGCAGTGCATTGTGGGCATAGGTGGCGCTTTGCACACGAAACATTGGAAAAACGACTTCCGGGTCCAAAACGAAAAGCAGTTTTCTAAAGATTTTTCTTACTTTTTCTTCAAGACAGGATTTGTTGTCCAAAGTCCTAATTATTTCAGGTGGAGGTTAAATCATTGGGAATATTTTTCGCTTTATTTTAGCGTTTTTATGAGCAGTTCGACCCGGAAATACTAAGTCACAACTTAGCATCTCTATTGTTTCCGAAAGTGAGATGTAGATTTTAAATTTGTGAAAAGGAAACAATTGATGGCAAAGAAAGATAACAAATGGCAAAATTTAAAAAAATGCAGCTTCAATTTGTGTCGATTTAGGGTAAAGGATTTGATAGTCTTGTTTCCGGTTCAGTAAGTGTTCCAAGATCAAACATAGCTGTAAGCCTTTAGTCGTTCTCGATTTGGAATACAGCAGAGGATGTTGAACTTAGAGTGGTTGATGAAGTTTACTAAATTATACCAAAAAGGTCGTATTTTATTATATTTGTTGACAAGGATAAAATTGAAAAACACTCTTGATACACAGGTAGGCGTACCAGAACCTTCTGGGAACCGAGCGTCGAAACACCTTGTACACTGTCGCAAGTAGTTAAAAACAATCAATAAATGAAAAACTCTTGTAGGAAAAAGAAATCAAAGGGAGAAAAAGAACAATTTATTCTTCTTCAATAAAAAATTAGCAGGCAGCAATGAAAGAAAAAAATCAGGTTATTAGTACCTGTGGACAGGAGTCAAAAGAATTTGAATCTTATAAATTAGGCATGTGGAGTTTTTGATTGGTTTGTGGAGTGGATTATTGGATACACCGAATTATAATCCTTTAAGGTCGGACTGAGTCGAAAACAAAGCAAATCATAATTAGAAAATCAAAAGAAAGAGTTTTCACTCGTAACCTAGACATGTTTCAGCTGTTGCAGATATGATGAATTTGATGTGAGGCGCGCTGCAACTGTACACTCGTAAAGTACAAAAGCTCTTGCTTGCCGCATGATGATGACAGATTTCTGACAACATGAAATACAAGTGAATCTAGTGGGCCTTGAAGTGAATCTAGAAAAGCAATCAGTCCAACAACCATAGCTTTGGCTATAGACGAAAAACATCCTAGATTTCGAATGTGGTGGAAACTATCTTAACTTAAAATGGCAAATGGCGACAATATGTGTTTTTTCGTCCAAGGACACATTTTTATAGAAGGCAAGACCGCTTACATTACAGATGTTCTTACAGCAGTATTGAATGCTCTTTTTGCGATCACTGCTGTTTTCGTGAATGGATTTGTTTTCTACGTTATCCGTCGCTCGGAGCATTTAAAGAGGTCCCCATCCAATATCCTTCTATGTGGCTTGGCATTCTCGGATATGGTGATAGGTCTCATCTGCCAGACTTCATTTGTACTGTATAAAGTATGCGAGTTGTTCATGTTGAAAGATTTATTTTGCTACTTCAGACTCATCGTGAGCTGTTTTGGGTGGATTTGTGCTGGGGTTTCACTCTTAACAATCAGTTCAATTATTGTTGACCGCTTTCTTGCCCTTCGTCTTCATCTTCGCTACAACACCTTTGTGACATCCAAGAGGGTCTATCGTCTTGTTATTATAATTTGGATTTTTTGCATTTTCATGGTATCTTTGAGGTTTTTCTTCCACTCTGATACTCATTGGACTTTAATTCCTTTAGTCTTGCTCATCATTGCTCTCGTTTTAACCCTAATATCTTACGCCAACATCTTTCGTATCGTCAAACAACACCACACACAAATCATTGACCTACAAAACTCTATGAACAGGCGAAACTTTCCCTCAAATGATAAGACAGAAACATTTAAAAATAACATCTATTTGATCCGGTACAAGAGAACAGCAGCGACCATGGTCTACGTTTTAGCAGTATTCCTGATCTGTTATCTTCCGTTTTTGTGTACAATGTTTGCGGAAGCTTCCCTGGGCTATGTGACCCAAGTTAAGATAGCATATGACTATGCATCAACTATAGTCTTCATCAGTTCATCTATCAATCCTGTTTTATACTGTTGTAGAATAAGGGAAATTCGTAATGCTATTACTAATACTATTTGGGTTCTTACAAAATGGGATTTAAGACGTGGGTCGAGCGTTGGTGTGCGAATCCCCAAAAGGGTACATCGTATTATCGAGGTAAAGCCGTGCAGCTCGCAACAAGACATCGATTCATTCAACGCCAAATAAAACTTTTTAATTCAATCCTCCTAATTCAGAAAACAGAAAAAGAATCACAGTATGGACAGAAAACGAAAGGAAAAAATGGAAATTTTGTTGACAGCTGTTTGATTACAAGAGAAACGAGCGTATATACATGTACCTAGAATGGCTCAAACTGTGAAAAACATATTTTATTGGAGACGATCTGAAGAACAGGTATGGCCTCCGAGTCATACACAGGACTACAAGTTGTGTTTGGTTAACGAACCATCTAGTATTCCATTGGAAGGTACATCATCTGTTGTTGACATCCGTCGGGGATGAAACGGTAGATATTTACAAACGATATCTATATATAGTTCACTATAAAGACTTAAACAAGGTTCGAAACCGACCTTGAGATGTCACGGACATTGAGATGTCACGGATTGATAAATAAATATGAAAAGCCATGGAAAACGCTTGTAGTGTCGTCAGTCTTGAAGTCAACAGGACAATAACCAGTTTCATTTTGAAAAAAAAAAAAGTTTTAGATTAAAATTTTGAATGTCCACATCGCGAATGAAGTATTTCAATCTTCAACTTGATTTCAAACTCATTCTTTTCATTAAATTATACTGGAAAGAGAAGTCTGTCGGCGTCAGCTGTTACAAGGCTACGAACGTTTGAGAGGGGCTTTGATTGATCAAACAAATTTTCGAATTATTCACTTACACCCCTCCCACCTCCCTGCTTACACCAAGAGATAACGATACACCGTAAACCTCAGAGAATAGGCCTCCCCGAGAGTATATCTTATATCAAAAATAAGCCCCTAAATTTGAAACATAAAAACCCTTCATAAAACAAGCCCTCCCCAATATAAACTATGTACCAAACTGAAGATATATAGTGTTTTCGAGTTTTACCATTTCCCGACTATCTTATATATAAAGTTTTCGTTCGCTATGATATTATGTCTCAATGTTAGGCTCAAATAGAGCAGTTCTTGGCCGTCGAGTTCCCAACGCTAAATAGGATATTTTGAGACGCAAAGTGCAATCCCAAAATTGTCCTAGTGTAATTTTTCAACGCAAATTTTCCTCCAAAAACAAGCTCCCCCGAAAATAAGCCCTCTGCGAAAATATGTCCATCGGAAAGCTACATTGAACAAATAAAAGCCCTGGGTTAATTATTTTTGGAGGCTTATTGAAGTGAAAATTAACAAAGGAAAAATATAATAACGATGTATGAAGACACATGTACGCAGAAATGAGTCAATGTGCCAAAAAATATTAGTTTCTGATATATTAAATTTTTTCAAAGTTTGTCGGTTTTTAATAAATTGATGTCAAATTCATGACGGCTCAGATTCTTCATTATTAGTTGGTGACGTAATATTGCCTTATTTGGTCAAAATGGTGACGGATTATTTAGTTCTTAGTGTTTTTGTACTTCATCTCAAGCCTGGGATAGACAAATAATACACGATTTGTAATATAGTAATATAGTATTGGTACTGTCTTTATTAGAATCCGGTGTAATAAAATGTGGAATTCGTATATCACGTGGTCGTGGCAAACCTTCAATTCTACTGATACCTAGAAAGAACCCCTAAGCTGGTCTACGTCAGGGCACGGCTAATTCACAGATTGGATTGGAATTTAGCCATTTTGAAGGAAATTTTTAAATGAATTTAGAAGATTCTGGTGTTACAGATAAGGTCAGAAAATCAACTGACCTAACCAACATGGCGGACAAATATCACTCATGTGACCGTTGGTCCATGAGGTCAAAATAATTTAAAGCAGTACCAGGCTTGTCAAAGTGTGCTAATATTTATTTACACAATCTGTTTCAAAAGATTAATTAACTTATAGGAAAACAGGGATAAACTTCCGCCAAAGGTCTCAAAAATAGCCCAGAATGTCTGACACAGCGAAGCCAGGCTACGAGAGGTGAAGGTGACAAGTGAAAGATGTGTGTTGAAGTTTATATGCATTTTCTCTTGTCTTTGAAAAAAAAAACACGATATGAGTGTAATATGTGGCAAAAGGTATGATGATACACAGTTTATCTTCCACAAGAATTCCGATCAGAGGCTTCATCGTAGCTCAAATTTATCTACGCCGAGAGAGGGGCGAAAGAATTCACATGAAAATCCAGAGAAACTCCAGGAAACCTCAACATCCAGTCACAGTGCTTGAGTGGTACAGGGCATTACCACAGGAAGCCCATTCAAGTTCTTCTCATTATTTTGTGTTTGTAATGCATATATGTAATAATAATATAATATAGACACTCTAAAGTCAGTCTCCATGCAGTATCTACGTTCTTATTTGAATATAGATGTGATTTTCTAACTAGTTTTTGGCCTTAGTTTCATCTGTGATCCCTTGATCGTCGACTCATCATTCTTCCAATAGTACCACAGCATTCCCTGCGGATTGCGTGAACTTCGAACAAACTGTCCATTCAGATTGGAATCATGGCAGCTCTTGTACCACCAAGCCCCTATATGAGTCACGGCACAGTTCTCTGTCTTATGGATATCGTTATCTTTATCTAACGTGGTGAATGGCATGCCGTTACTGTACGACAACGAGTCCCCAGCCGTACCCGTGTACGAATCAAGATCAAGACGATACAAAGCCTTCTCATTACCTATTGTAAAAGCCCCATATTTGGCATAAGCAGTATTTCCTTCCCAGTCTTCCACGTCGACACGAAGTTCAGACGGCTTGGCACTAGTGAGTCTGTGGAGTTTGGTGTTACCCAGCCAGAATTCACCGGTCAATTTACCAAAACCTGTTTTGTATTCTTTCCATCCTCGGAAGAAGTTAACCGAGCCATCGTATCGTTTCTGGAAAACTGTCCATCCACCACCATCGGTTGTCATGTCACAGTAAACATCGAATGGTTCTTTGTTGTCAGGGTTGATCTTGTAGACTCCATTCTTACGAACACCCGATGAATATAACACTGAACAATCACGCGCTGAAAACAAACACAAAGTTGGAAAATGTAAAACAATTCCCACTCAAAATGATGAACAAGATAAACATCACACAGGGGACACGGGTGAAAAACGCATCATGTATCATCATCATGTATCATCATCATGTATCATCATCATGTATCATCATCATGTATCATCATCATGTATCACCATCATGTATCATCATCATCATGTATCATCATCATCATGTATCATCATCATGTATCATCATCATCATGTATCATCATCATGTATCATCATCATGTATCACCATCATGTATCATCATCATGTATCATCATCATGTATCATCATCATGTATCATCATCATGTATCACCATCATGTATCATCATCATGTATCATCATCATCATGTATCATCATCATGTATCATCATCATGTATCATCATCATGTATCATCATCATGTATCACCATCATGTATCATCATCGTGTATCATCATCGTGTATCACCATCATGTATCATCATCATGTATCATCATCATGTGTCATCATCATCATGTATCATCATCGTGTATCATCATCATGTATCATCATCATGTATCATCATCGTGTATCACCATCATGTATCATCATCATGTATCATCATCATGTATCATCATCATGTATAATCATCATGTATCATCATGTATCATCATGTATCATCATCATGTATCATCATCATGTATCATCATCATGTATCATCATCATGTATCAACATCATGTATCATCATCATGTATCATCATCATGTATCATCATCATGTATCATCATCATGTTTCATCATCATGTATCATCATCATGTATCATCATCATGTATCAACATCATGTATCATCATCATGTATCATCATCATGTATCATCATCATGTATCATCATCATGTATCATCATCACGTATCATCATCATGTATCAGCATCATGTATCATCATCATAATCATGTATTGCTGTGTTGTATGTTGTCATGGTTACTTTCTACCCAAACGCTTTGCCCAGTCGTCGCGCGACAAATAAGTATCCAACCTCCCACTCCCTTTCTGTCAAGGGTAATTGTTCGACCAACTTCTGAGGACGCAAAACAAAAATCTGGATCCAACTAACCTATCTTAACTTTCAATTCAAACGGAATTCTTGAAACCAGCGGTCGACTGGAAGCCACGCATGCGTACATTCCAGAATCCGAAGTCTTCAAATAAGCAATACGTAATTTGCCAGGAGTCTGGACATTGAACCTTTTGTCCAGCGGTCCAGTCCCACATCTCTCCCATGTTATAATGGGTTTTGGGTTTGCGTTTGCGCTGCAGTTCACTTCAAGCATTGAGCCTGCAAATCGTTTTATTTTTCTTGGAGGTCTAATGGTGAACCTTGGTCTTATCACCACAACCAGGTATGTTATCGCTCGGTCTCTTCCCAAAGCATTGGTTGCTGTGCACAGGAAGATACCAGAATCAGATCGTCTGACTTTCAATAGAGTCAAGGTTTGTTCTGAGGTGACAGTTCGACCATCTGGCATCCTGTCCATCACTTTAAGCCAAGATACGACTGGTTTAGGGAACCCTGTGGCACGACAGCGAGGTAGACTCACATTGTCCCCCTTGACTGCATAGATTGGTCCTTTACCAATGAAGATACGTGGCTTGCCTATAACAGGAGAAAATGATTAGTGGCGAGGTTCACTGTCTGTCCAATGATGTAATAACAAACAGTTAAGTTGACCTTCAGAACGAACTCAAGGTCAACCAATCAGAACATAGGATTGGACATCGTATTTTGATTAGCATTCCTTATGTCCCTGCTCTTGGGAGTTGATTCTTTCATGTGTAAATATTATAACAAAAGAATATTTCTCAAGGGAATGTCATGTGGTCTGAAATGGGCAATTTGCATACGAAGGTAAAGAGGTCTACTCAGCTGGAAAGGCAAAGAAGCTAGGGGTTTAACAGAAGCCATGTTTTACGACAAAACATGCAATAAGATTTTCGCAAGCTCCTTAAAGAGATGAAATTTCTTTTCATTCAAAAACTATGTTGTAATGTTCCTGCCCTACAACACAGGGGGGGGGGGGGGGGGGTTGGACACAGCGCGCGAAGCATCCCGGTAGTAAAAACTGACCAATCAGAACCCTCTATTTCGAGAGAGGGAAAAACAAAAATGGCAGAGAGAACTGAGAAGGCAAGTGCTAAAGTTAGTAGGTTTTACAGCATTTATTTGTTTTTTCTTACGATAAAATTTCGTACGATTAAAGTGTATGTTATATTAAAGGTGTCATAGAAGTTTGGCTTCAAAATCTTGCTTATGAGTATTTTTTATCGTCATTCATTGACGTGTGTTAATTTTGATCTCGAGTCATTTTGTCTAAAACTGCTTGCTTCACACTTCTGTCGTTTACTCTTGAAATATAAGAGATCTCGTATTGAAACTATAACAAAATGTAAAGGAGAAAATTACCTTTCATGTGGTATAAGCGCTCCCCAGGGCTCCCCAGTACTTTTTGAGATATAAAGACTCATATTGAAGCCTTTCTTGAGCTAGCCTTCGTATAGCAGGTAACTCAGTTCTTCCAATATTTGACGAGGAAAATTTTATAGTGTTGTACCACTTTGGTCAGATAAATGTCGAAATAATATCAGTTTATCATCATGCAAATACAAGATAGGTACAGTACCTAAATTAAGCTTGTCAAGGTGAAATTGGTGAGATAAAAGGGATAAAAGTTGACATCTCACTGTTGTCTTTTAACTTTGCATGCACTTGCTGTTCGAAGAGTGAACCTATATATTCGATGCTCCAAATGGGCGCTGTTTTATTGTTTTTCTTTTTCTTTTTCTTCATTGTAATTGAAAAAAGTTCTTCTAAAACAATATTTTATTTAAGTTGTTTGCTTTGTGGGGAAAAAAGACCAAAAAAAAGAAAAGTATATTTTTATTTTAAACAGTGAAATCCGCAGAGGTATTCTACTTCATTACGAGTTGAAAATACTATTTTGCTTTCGAAAAAGGATGGAATTCTATAACTAGTTTTAGATGTCGTAAACCAACAAATACTTTAATAATATTCTTTAGAAAAAACCTACTAATGGTCTATCACCAATCCAGCCCTGTGATTGGCTGAGCTACTAGGGGTCTATTAGTGATAGACCTCTAGTAGCGAAAAGCGCCGGTTTTGAAAACCAAAAAAATATATATTTAAAGCAAAATCCAAAATTTTTTGCATCCTTTTATTGGACCGATTAGTAGGTTTTTACTAAAACATGGCCTACGAGTCAATAGCCCATTCGGCCTTCGGCCTCATGGGCTATTGACTCGTAGACCATTCGGACTCGAGGACTAATTGTTAAATATTTGTTTCTATATTATTTAATTTTCATATTACACTTTGCTTTTTAGAGATTTCATGTTTGTTTTGTTTTTCAATTTTTACCTATGATCTGTGGTGACACTTGCAGGGCTTTCAGAGTCTGCTGCTGAAAATTTGGGTATTTTTACGAACAGGCAAGTAGTTTTCTGATAATTTTTAAACAGAGTTTTCTTGCCATAAGTAAAATAAACTTTTTTAGTACTTTATTTTTTAGTTTCTTGACTTCTATCAAACGGCGCTTGCTTGACAACTCAATTACGCCCGTATTTTTTTGAAGTTTTGAAATTTCTCATCATATTATTTTAGTCGATTCCCCTAAAAACCTCAGTATAATTTTCCAACATTCCGTTGCCAAAAGGATCAGATCAGTTATTTACTTGTAAAAAAGCTGAATTACTTCAATATATTAGGCATCCTAGCAATCATTAGAGCTGAAAGATTTTCGGATGAAAAACTCGGTAGTTTGTCAGACTCGGCTACAAATAATTCGCTTTATTTAGTTTTGAATTTTATTCAATAAATTCCAAATTTGGTGTATAATATATAAAATAGCTAATTAACTTTCCGTTTCTCCATAAACTTTTGATATTCTCGTGTCCTTTGTTTGTTTACATCAAGTTTCAAACCGTCGGGAGCTCTTCACTTCTCGACGTCCAGGAGCAAATGAATTCAAATTAACGTTTTGTCCCTCAGTGATGCTTCGCGCGCTGTGTCCAACCCCCCCTGCCTACAACATGGTTGAAGTGAAACTCCTATAGTCCCCTTGCGTGTGACGTCAAAGCAGCTCAACTTGGAGGACAAAAGAAAAGAATTTCAATCTCCTGAGAATCGGAAACCTATTGTTTTGTCCTCCAAATTGAGCTGCATTCCGACGTACTGCAAGGGGTCTATATGGGAGGATTTGAAACAATCTTAAGGAAATGAGACAACTAAAAACATGGCCGCCATAATAAACGTAAAACCAGCAATATATTAAAAAGTAGTTTAAATTATCTGTGATTCTGTCCAATTCTGTCTAAGTGTGCAATGAAAATGTTCGAATCCCATTCCAGTAATTCCTTCGAGTCTATTATAGTATAGCATACCAACAACTGAAGATACATTTCAATTCAATCTGCCCTGGCTTTGATATGGCCACATTCAGGGTTCGATGTAATTAATGTTGCTAACTAAAGAGCAAACTGAAATATTATTTAGATCTGCATTGCCGGAAAATGTTGGACAGACGGTTTACATGAAGGTGTGGTGACTCTCCCTGGTGCTACGAACAAGTCATTTATTTACTTTCCCCAAGGGGACACAACCTACAAAATACTTAGCCCTAGCAGATAGGTCATGCAAAAGGGGCCCATCTTGATACTAAACGACAATACAAATGTGTGGAGACGATTTAAAAACTCATTAGGAAAATAATGTATTGAGCAGAAGACCTGAATAACGTGGTATGATTGAAATGAGTGATTACTATACTGATAAGAAAAGGTCGTGCAACAGATGCTAGAATAATATAATCTAAATAAAACATTATAGATACCCCGCCTTAAAGCTGTTGCTTTGTTTGACATTCTCGCCTCCGTGGTTAATATTGTTAACCCAATATGGCCGATGTTGAACATACTTTTACAGACGTTACTTACTTCTCACTTTTAGTGTCACGATGGCTCTTGATAATCCTGCAGGACTTTCCACCGTGCACATATAAGAACCTTCATCATTCTGCTTCACATTTGTCAGTTTCAGTTTCCCATCTTTAATCTCACCCAGTTTATTTCCTTTTGGGAGCCCACCAACCTTGTTCCAGGCTATTGTAGCCTTTCCAGCATTGGTACTTGAACAAGTGAAGGTCGCATGGGACTTTTCATTGACTGTTAACAGAGAAGGCTCCACTCGGATCCCAGGAGCATTAATAGACCCAGTTTTTTCTTCTTTCGGTGGGTTGATTTCACTAGGGCCACGATCTTGTTTTCTGCCATCACTTTTCATGTTTGGATTGCTGTTTGTACCTGGATCTCCTTTGTCTCCTTTAGGACCTGGAGGACCCGAAGGACCTCGAATACAGACTTTGTCCTCCGTGCGGCAAAATGCTTCCACAGCATATGACACAGAGCTGACGACTTCTTCTCGAATCCAAGGCTTGACGCATTGTAGGCAGATGTTGTTGTTCTTCGATGGAGGTGGAGGATTCCCTCGAGAGTACCTTCTTGTACTTGACACATGTCCTGCAATGAAAATCAATAACTCACATCATTAGCAGACGTTCAGGTAGTTATGGAGTCAAGACGACACAATTTCTATTAGCTTATGTAAACCTCGTGGTGG
This sequence comes from Anthopleura sola, assembly GCA_023349425.1. Taxonomy (NCBI): domain Eukaryota; kingdom Metazoa; phylum Cnidaria; class Anthozoa; order Actiniaria; family Actiniidae; genus Anthopleura; species Anthopleura sola. Next base: position 2,865,636 of record JALHLI010000018.1, on the reverse strand, counting down.
AAAAACAAGCGATCTCTAGTTGTCTCTTTTTCTCATGGCTGACATTGGTGCAAAAGTTAATGACAAAAACTAACTTTCTGAGGCAAGTGAAATTCGCCGCTCGTTACAACTTGGAGTTTTACATATTGACTAGTCCTGTTTTCATCCATTAGGTTTTTTAAAGAAGTATTTCATCGCATATTAAATTAGGAAAATATATATTTGCTGGACGGAAGGATCGACAAATGTCTTGCCGCCAGATGGAAAACAGGATGACATTATAAAAGGCACCCTCGATAGAACTGCAAGTTAAAAGCATAGCTTTATATGCCGGATATAGTGGTTCAATAAAATCGTTGTTTAAAAAAAAGACAACATTTCCGCCATAAAAACCAGCATGACACTACCGACGACTAACATCGCATCGAAATCTAACGCCGTACTTGAGGTTGACCAAGTGTTAGATCAATAGATCAGTTGCTATTGCCAGTGTTGCATGGACTTTTAGAAACTTCTATAACCTGCGTGAACTATACTATTGTGCAACTCAATCAGAGTTGCTGGAATACACTGATGAGAGTCAACATTTATACACCAACCGATAGTGAAGACCCTTGTGTATCACGTATTTATTTAGTAAGTACTTTCAAGATGTGTTTGGGAATATATTTCGATATTCTACGTGTTAAAAGGGGACCATTACGTTGCAGGATGTTGTTGACTCACCATCTGTTTCTTGGAGTTTCCTCCACATCTGAATTTCTTTCTCAAGAGCGACGATCTTCTTTCCCTGTTGGCCCAGCTTGAATTCCAATCGTACGAATCCAATACAGCTAAGAACGACGCAAACACAGCACAATACAACGAACGAAGCAATCGCGTACATCAAGTGATTACTCGGCTTCTCTTGTAGACCCATGTTTAAGACTTCCCGTACAAGAATACACAATAAGGATAAATAACAGCCATACGACAATCGGTAGCCAAGGAATTTGCTTTGAAATATTCACAATTCGACCCCGGGGCTCTTTTGGCACAACCTTTAGACATGCCTGGTTGTCAAAATATTAGACAAAAACTATAGGTGGTTAGTTATGATTCAGGATAGATCACTTACCAAACGCGGGAAATCTAGCATTTGAGAAAGTCAATGTCATAGTCCTGACGAGGGACTGAATATTTGAGAATAAGATTCCAGATAAAAATTTAAAAGGAAATCAAAATAATTAATTCATATTATTTTTGAATCAAAATGTCTTGAGATGTTTAAACAAACATTCAACAGAGATAAACCATTGTGGTTTGATCGCTTTATGGTACAATACCTAGATATGGGGTACATGTCCTGCTAGGGGAGACGAGAATCGATTTCAATAACAGCGGTAGTGAAACCAGACCCTTTGAATGCGCTCATCGAACGAAATAAAATAGTGTTCCTGTGTGATGGAAGGAGGTGAAAAAGGAAGGCTGTAAAAACTGAGATGGATGAAATGGGAGGGCGTCTATGAATGGACGTTTATACGAACTAGGACAATCCAGGGCAGATGCAAAACAATACGAGAGCTACATGTACTTCGATGACAGACCTCTTCACTTTGGGCGTGATGTTTTCCCATTTTATCCCATGTGTCATTCTCTTTAGCATCAATGTTTTTTGAGTCGTATCCATACTCATGTGTCTTCTCATGCGCAACTGTTAAATAAGGAAATGATACTCTAGGGAATGACATGTGGTCTGAAATGGGAAAACATTACGCCCAAGGTATATTTTGAATGACTAACGAAAGAATAAAGTGGAAAAATGGAAGGAAGTGAATAAAAGGGAATAAACTTATGTATCGCTCAAGAGTCAACGCGTAAACCTCAGTACCCGTCCAGTATCCGGCCACACCCTAACGCCTCGCCTGCTCTTACAGAGCGATAATAAAAAACATAAAGACACTGTACTCTACCGAATAGACTAATAACTAGATCAATCCTCAAGACTTTACCGGCTGTCCTTCAATGAAGCCGCCTCAAGGTCGAACTATCTTCAATCGTGGTCAACATTTTTAGCGCCTTCTAGAACTATTATTTTTTATTCCAAACTTGTAATGGATACCATTTTTGTGTTCATTTAATAGAACGATGTGAGATGATGGTATTTTAATGCTCAAAACAGAATCGCTACAATCCTATTATCAGCTGTTAGGATATTAAGGAAAGTTTGAAGGTGACTGCATTATCGAGTATTAAAAGAGCATTAGCTAATCTTACTTACGCATTCTGTTAACAAGATTTGGGCTGCTTTCATTCACCAATTATCTCGTTAATGCCCTGGGATGGTTTAAATTAACGAGTACAGGAAAAGTGGAGTCTAGTTCCTACAGGAATAAAATAGACTAACGCTCCATACATTCTTCTTCGATGACTATATACTTAGGCTTGTGTCCAACAGTGGAAAAACAATGACTACAAACCCTTCTCCTACAATGCTTCTTTTGCCGCGTTTGACGTCAAATTCATTCGTTTGGAGTTTGTTCCTTTGATAGTTTTACGAATGTTCCATTGTTTACAATATCTTTAGTATAAATTACTTTTATTTTTTTTTCAACTGCGTTTTCCGCGAGTATCAAGCATTATTTAAACCATGAAAACTTCTTTTTTATATATAGTTAAAATTCTACAGTTTGTTTTGCAATATTCATCAGTTTGCAAAAAAAAAAAAACAAAAAAAAAAAAACACAACGTTTTGTTTGTTTTTTGAGAGAAGATACAGATAGAGTGAAGTAATGAATTCAAGATGGATGAGTAGTGGGTAGTGATGGCAGGACGTCAAGAACAGCATGATAACAATGACATCTTGACTCAGGAACACCAGGGATGCTGGATCATTCATGGCATGCTGTCCATGCTTCACAAGCACTGAATTCGCCGTAAAACAATTCACTAAATAAGGATACTTCAGACAGTTAAATAACACATGCCAATTCAGCCAACTAAAAATAGTACTGTTAGGATTGCAAGTAACGTGAGTTTTCACCAGTTTTAGTTCTAGAATACGTGAATGGACGTCTTTACCTTGGGCGTAATGTTTTCCCATTTCGTTTGAGGATAAGATTCTTTGTTTGAGTTGTATCCATATTCGTGTGTCTTCTTATGCGCAACCGTTAAACAAAGAAATAATACTCTAGGGAATGCTAAAAAGATTTATACCAATTTCCATTCACCAATTATCAATTATCATTTTCTTAAATCTTTGCACTTTTTCGTGCTCTTATTCTTTTCCCCGTTTCTATAGGAACGATCACGTGACTAAACATAACCTGCTGCACAAGAAAATCAGAACTTGAAAAAAAAAATCCATGGTGCATTGTGGTCTCATCGTGAACTTTGACCTCTTGTTGATGAAGGCACTAAACCTGTTCTACAGGTTTTTTACACACTTCCAGACCAAGATAGCGTGCTGTAAGGCTAATCTATTTACATCTAACATCTGAACAAATAGTGTCTTAAAAACAAAGCCAATAATTTTAATTCTGGTGCTGTGATAATTATTAATCAAGAATACCTTATCATAGAGTTATGGAATAAAACCAATAATTGTTCTTTCTGTGAGATTAATTTCATCCTTTCATTCATGTTATTAGCCAAAAGACATAGTGAAGTTATTCCTTAGCCATACCATATCCATAGTAGACATTTTGCTCCACATCAACTCTCATTCTCTGGAGTACCGGATGAGCTGGCCCGCTTCTTTTTCAACAAATTTGTAATAAAAAATTCTCCTGTAACAAACGAAATAATAAAAATGGTCAGTCACTGAAAGCCAAAGTACTAAACTTGGATTAAATATTTTATGTTGCTACAATAATAAATACTGGGTTTGAATTAAACAGGCTTTGACCATAGAGTCCATAGACACTCTCTTCTTATTTCATGTGTCATATATTTTCTTTATTCATTTTCATACTAAAAATCTATTTAAATCTTTTGATATTAAGTATAATAGTACTAGTAACAACATATCAAATGTATCAAATGTACATTTAACAACGAATGTATTTAAAGTGCAAATAAAGACTTATCTTATCTTATCTTATCTTATCTTATTACAGTCAAAGCTCAGCTCTCTACACAACAGTCAATACTGGGACAAAATTTGGTGGCAGTTGTAGAGAGGTGGCCATTGTGGATTGTATGAACTCATTGGTAACGGGACAAAATTTCCTGGCTGTTGGGTAAGAGGTAGCCATTAGTGGAGGTTCGACTGTAATTCTTTTAAAATTGAGAAGGTAAAATAAAATAACAATAAAACAAAATATACTCCTCCTTTCATAGGTGAACAAATTTGCTATGGATACTTGTTTAAGTCTATCATACTGTATACCTTGTGTTTAAACTTTTGCTCAATAGACCTTTCCCGAATTCACTTGAGTGACCATGAAGCGAATGATTCCAAGTCAAGGTTAAACTTGATGTGTTAAACTTGTTCATACATTTACTCAAGAGAGTATGAAGTAAGAGAGCACATCTCACTGCCCAATGGTAACTATTTAACATTCTATTTTTAGCTCTGCATGCAGTCTGAAATATTTCATCATGGGATTCCTGATTCAGTTCAGGCTGGGCAAAGAGCTAAAAATAGTTTTCAAAATAATTATCATAGGCAGGAAGATGTGCTCTCTTACTTCATACTCTATTGACTTACTGTATTTTATCAAGTCCATCCTTGACTTGGAACCATTGTTTTGTGGTCAAGCAAATTCAGGAAAGGTCTGTTGTATTTCTAGCAATCATTTACCTGCTTTATATGACGATCGGACAAGAGGTCCACTGGCTGTGTAAGCAAAACCCATTTCATTTCCTACTGTCTCCCAGTGCTTGAACCTCTCTGGTGTGATGTACTCAGTAACCTGTATAAATAGAGAATAAATTTTAGAGGATGGGGAAAAAGGGGAAAGCAGGGAGAAGAATGACACATTCCTCCAAAAAATAAACTAAATCATCATTCTTTACATTAACACCGTAACTACAGCAACAAAGTATGTCAGTGTGAAATAAAAATAGAAAGGAAAATAAGAAATAAAAAAGAAGCAAATGAAAGAGATAAAAGAAAACAAAATGAAAGAAAAACAAGATGCTCATAGAATGATAGCTCGGGCTTCTTATAATGAGGTCTCCATCAAAACATAAGGGCCTGAGCATTTTGCTTTTAAAGCAGGTTGAGACCTGAGGTGCACTATAAAAGCATGTGGCCAGAGATGTGGGAAAAGATGTCGACAGTCATCATTAAAACTAGTATGGCATGTATCACGATTTTTGGACCATAGGAAAAAATTAGAACAGTGCCAATTCAATAGGTTGAGCTGTTCCACAGGAAGCCGAAGCAATGAAACTAGAAGAAAATGAAAGGAATGGAGAATAAAAAAAGAAAGGAAAAATATATAAGCTAGTATATAATCATATGAGGAAGTAGCTGATCCCATTAAAGAGTGCTCAATACACATATGGTGTAGAGCAAAGTATAAATGTAATAACGAAGAGGCAAGATTTGCTGTTACTCCGAGTTTCGTGCTTACGCACTCGTCAGACAGTATTTAATTAAGATTAAATACTGTCTGACGAGTGCGTAAGCACGAAACTCGGAGTAACAGCAAATCTTGCCTCTTCGTTATTACATTTAAGCTAGTATATAGTTATTCCCTGACAGGTTGTACCTTAAGGTGGTTCCTGGTTGGACGCATGTATTGCCCAAGTGTCACACAGTCGACACCAGCATCATGTATATCTAATAGACAAAAATAATAATTGCACATGACAAACCTATTAAATCTATAATCTATTTCATATATAAAATTTTATATTTTATAAAATATATTATTATTTTAAAAATCTCAAACATGAGATAATCACGACAGAGCTACAATGACTCCAAATAGGTGAAAGCCCAAGATTGAATTGGAATTTCTGAGTTGATTTTTATGGAGGGAAGAAAACTGGAAAAAGTGGAGGAAAACCCTCAAAGCACAGAAGAGAACCAACAAGCAACACTACTCACATGACACCAAGCATAGCAGGACTTGAACCAGGTCTCATTGGTGAGAGGTGATACATTAGCAGCACACACCTCCTGTGCTTAGAAACCATGTATACAAGTATTTGTATTGATGACTCGTGCATTGCATCTTCAATGATGAAACATGTAATAAGATATCAGATTTTATTATGATGTAATCTCACCTTTTAAAGTCTGGTGTATTTCATCATCTGTCTCTCCCATTCCAAGCATGATTGATGTTTTAGTTACCATATCAGGATTCACTCTCTTAACATGACGTAGAACATCTAGAGACTGCTCATAGTTTGCTCTAGGATCTCTTGCCAATCTAGTAAGATAAAGACATAGTCATACCTCTGTGTCAGCAGTGCCAGCATGTCAGTATTGAAGGCAGAAACTTAAAAATGTACAGTATGCAAATACCTGGGCTCAAAATAACGGCCAGTCATATGCCGGTCAAGATGTCCAGCATATGATATTTTACTTTATTTGTTTTTCTAATATGACTGGTCAACATGTCCTTTTAAAAGGACATTTGACCAGCCATTATTTTGAGCCCAGAAATGCTATTCTTTATGCAATGTAGCTGATACTACCTACAGTTGATAACCTCTACGTTTTCTCTCTTGGATATGTAGTTAGAACTAGACTTTGCTAAATGCTCCTGATTAGCTTAAGTTTGACTTAAGTTTTTTGCTTTGCTTTTACTCTATATCATGATTGGTTCGTTCACTTTGTAAAAATGGTCTGAGCTAGTGCTTCCACAAGGTTAAGCGTGGTTCTCACTAGAGACGCAAGCAGATGCAACTCCAACCAAATGCAAACGCAAGAGAATGGAAGATTTTGTTTTTCTTGTGTTGGTCTGAGCTTGTGCTTATGCTGGCGTCGGCATGCATAGCTAGTGAGAACCAGGCATAAGAGATAAAATTCAACTTACAATTGCAATCGTTCAACAGTCTCAACGTTATGTGCATACACGTCTAACCCAGAATGTACAATTGTTTCTACACATTCATGGTTACCACGGAAATCAGGTGTCAAACATTCAACCAGGATAGCAGGACTCCTACAAGAAAATGTAGAGAATTCTGTAAAAAAAGAATCCCCTAAATAGGTGTAGATAAAAGAAGGTAACAACAACAACAACAACAACAATAATAAAAATAATAAGATTAAGATGGCAACAACAGATGCAACACACTCAAAACTGAGCAGATACTTCCAATTTTCAATTTCAAATTCTGTGCACACCACAGAAACAAGGTAAATTTATCATTGATTTATGGGATTGAGCACCTTTTCTTGATCTGTTTTACAGTCTCTGCAAAGTGCGAAGCACCTCCATCTGGAACATCTGAAAAATAATTTACCAAAATGTTATTCATGTGCCAACCAGAGATTGATTGGCTGGTAAAACAAGGCAACTTGTGAAGAGCTGTTTTGAAAATGATTGGCATATTAACCTCACAATACTAATGTTAGTAAACATGAAGTATTGCTATATAGAAGGCCGAGTATATTGGTATAGTGACAGTATAGTAAGGATACTTACCATCTCTGTCTACAGAAGTAATAACAATATAGTCTAGACCCCATCGGCTGATAGCTTCGGCAGTATTGATTGGTTCCAGAGGGTCAAGTGGTGGTGGCTTTTTGTTAGTTTTAACAGAACAGAAGCGACAACCTCTTGTACACTGGTCTCCCATCACCTGAATAATACAATTAAAAGTACATGCAATTACTTATCTGATAAGAAAACACACATGTATATCCAGAACTGTTCAATGCCCCCATGGATGATACAATTATCTATTCATTATTATATGATTATCAATGAAATACCTATATTTCTCTATTTCAAAAATTTGATAATTTCACATGTGAAGATAACATGTTATTTTCACATGTGAAAATATCATCACTATGGTTACATACTTCTCCTAGCAGAAAAAAGTTCAAAAAAGCTTTCTTTTCTTTTTCATTGATAATTATATAATAAACAAAATATTACATGGGCACTTTGAGATACAAATTTTAACTTCTCGTGTTGAAAATCTCTTACTCATGAGAGATCTTTTCAACACTCGGAGATAAAATTTGTATCTCCGCGTGCCCATGTAATATCCTCTATTTATTAAGCCATATAGTTTAGTGCTCGCCTCTCATCAAAACTGTATTTGACCAGTCAAGTACCAAATTTGGCCGGGCATTGACCGTTGACCGGCCATTATTTTGGGCCCTGTAAGACTAAAGCCTTGCAATCAAGTCTGAATTTTAAGATATCGAATGAGGCCTATTGGTACGCATTATTATACTTTCCAATAACAATATTAATTGTTTATTTTATTATCTACTGTAAGAGGTATCTACCTACCATGATTGTAGCAGTAGCTGTTCCTTCTTTACCACCACCCCAGCACTCACCAATATTGGGGCACTTGGCTTCTTCACATACCTAGAGTACAAAATGACATTGTCTTGTGTAATGGAAAAATATCAGCATAACTATTAGTGATAATAGTTATAGGAAAAAAATGGGTTGAGTTGGCATTAAAATGCATTTTAGGACTGTTTTAGTGGACAAAATAGATGTCATCTTGGGAATATGTCCCCTAAAACAGTCCCACAATGCACTGCAATGCCAACTCGACCCAGTATTTTCCTCAACCTCTGAATGGCTAATACTGATGTTCTTCTTGAGAATAATAATAATAGTACCACCAACATCATCATAACCACCAAAGCTGTCATCAAATCATTTTCAATATTGTCATGTCATTATCACTAATAATAATTATAATCAACATTGTCATCATGATGCAGTACCATCATCACATATCATCATTGTGTATCATCATCATCATGATGTATCATCATCATCATCATGTATCATAATCATTATCATTGTGTATCATCATCATCATGTATCAATCATCTTAATGTATCATCATCATCATGTATCATCATCATCATGTATCATCATCATCATGTATCATCATCATCATCATCCTAATTATCACAGTATGAAAAGACCCTTGCTTTTGCATGCAGGGCTAATGGCTGCTCGATGCCTGGAATAATGATGTGCCACTTTGTACTGATATAATCCAATTTTGGCCAGGCATTATCTGCTGACTGGCATTCAGTATGAGTCCTGATATACTTAATTATTTCAATAAAGTTAGTCACGAAAAACCTAAAAAAACTCAGACAGCTGAGGATCATGGGAAACATTTCATATCAAACAAGTAAGAAGCCTGAGGATGCTCACAGGAGGTGAAACATTGACTGGTAAAATATCACAAGTCCATCAATAGTACTGTATCAAGTGGTTGAAACAACTGTGAAATGTATCTACCCATAATCCTTGCCAGTCTCAGATTTGCAGTTTTTCTGGCGACTGACTTTATTGAAAAGAGTACATATACTATGATTAGCTATGTAGTACAGGCTTACTGTGCTTAGGTTCAGCTCTCTCAATGTTTTCTTTAGCTTTGAATAGTTTTTACCAATAGGAATTTCAGTCTTCAACCAAGAGGGAAGTCTTAACCTGAAATTATACCATAGATGTATTGTTACTATTGGTCAGTCTCATTGATGGAATTAAACATCATTTTCCTCTAATAATAACTAACAGGAAGTGTGCTAAGTTTCTTTTATTGATTTTCTTCATGCATGAAAAGTATGATAATTAAAATGCTGATTAATGGAAAAAAGAAAGTGGGAAAGTAATTCTGGTAATGGAAGTTTGTGACACTATCATGCAAATACTGTAACTAGGGAGCATTTTCCTGCTTTTTCGGCCATAATCACGGGGAAAAAAAACACGGAACATTCATAATTTGGTCGAAAGAGGCTGGTTGGTGGTATTTTTGTTTGGTTTAGGCAAATTTTAAGAATGGTCTCAAATTTTCACTTAGGCCACTTTCGCATTAAGCCCTTCAAATGAACAAACCAATGAATGAATGGATGAATGAGTGAATGAAATGATTAATGAGTGGATGGATGAATGAATGAGTGGATGGATGGATAGATGAATTAATCTTTCAATAAATGACAAACACTGCTTGCCATTAAAATTCTATGCTCACAACACAAACCTCTGTCCTTTCTTTCTCCTGTAAGGGTTCTCAGGCGGATTATCGGCGAGAAAATCTTCCAGTCCTGGTCCTTCTGCTATTTTATCTTTCACATCTTCAGGTAGAGAGCTGAATGATTGAATTCTTAGGCGATGCAGTAATGATAAATAACCGGTCTGTAGTTTAAAAAAAAAAATATATAAAAAATTCCATTACTTAGTAAAACTACATGTATTGATACATAAATTGTAAAAAGATATGAACAAAAATATCAAGCTTAAATTATGCATTGAATTTAAGCTTCTAACTCCTAGAAATGTTTTGCACGTATGGAAATATCGCTTAAAAACCAAATAATACGTCGCATTTCAAAAAAATAACCCTGGAAACTTGCAAGATAAGAGTATGGGGTAATTTTTGAATTATTTTTTGGCACCTGCATCCTTGATAGAGACGAAAAATCCCTTGATGAAGGAAGCACAAATCTTCTTGCACAAGACGCCATCTTGGCCGCCATGTTATTACGTAATTATACCAGTCTCTCGCCACACAATTAAACACAGGAACCCCGCAATGAATCATCTGAAAATCTTGGGTTATTTTTGGAGATGACGGGAATCTTTTTATTCCTTTCTCGCTGTTACCGTTAAACAAAAGAAACATCGAGAAACATATGCATAAGAAACATAAATAGAATTCTTATTTTTTGGAAAATCTCTAGACGGAGCTATTCATACCTCCCAATCACATAAATTTACTTTTAGTAACTCGAAAACCATGTTTGGGCTTCCTGTGATAAGCCATCCGGGGATTTTGCGGTTATTTCTGGAGATGTTGTCACGGGGATTCCCCGTTACCCCTTACTCGCACAAAACCCCTGCTTCAAAATACCTCAATCACTTTCGCTTTCTATTGTAAGCCCGATCTTTCCTTTGTCAACAGAGTTAACAGCCCACGAGTTATTTCCTTTAGCTTTCTTTACAAATCTACCATTTAGATCAAGATTTGAGACACTGAACAGCTTATACTACATTGGATTGAACAAAGACTTGCGTCCACCATTTTGTAATAGTTCCTTGCTTGTTTCTGGTTGAAGCAAAGATTGGTACTGTAGTAGAGATGTAAAGAGGAAGTCAGCTTCTTTTGCTTCAAGATCGATCTTTAAATATGTCTTTGACTATGGATTCTGTCTCTACAAGTTCCAAGAGCAGTCTGTCTGACGACTTTGTGATGGTCCCTAACAGTCAACCTTCTTCTCCACCTTCATCTTCTGTTACTTCTTCTGTAGAAGTCTTGAAGGAAAGTCTGGTTCAAAAGGAGAATAGCGAGCAAGTTTCAAGCGATTTTCTTTCAAGGGCTGCCTCAGAAAAGGCAAAAGATAGCGAGATATTCGAAAAATTCGTCTTTCTTGCAAAAGAAAATGAAGAATTGAGGGAAACTCTAAAACACAACAACAACACTCTTCAGGTGAGCTGAGTATAACTTGTGGAGGACGTTTGTTTTCTCTCCCTTTATTTGTAAAAAAAAACCAATTATTATCCCTAAACCCTAAGGTCATATATGCAACGACAATGTACAAGAATACTAGAGTTCTACATTATATTTTTCATCAGTACTTGAACTATGTGTTTATCAAACCAAGCGGAAGTCAGAGAGAAAATTGTAAACCGCAACCTGAACCCCTAAAAGCTACTTCACCATTTTGTGTTTCTTTTTCATTGCTGTTTTTGTTACCTAAATTTTGGGACACAAGTTTACTTATATTTTGGTTGTAGAATTTTGTTTGTTAAAAACTGATGTAAATAAGTACTATAAACATGTGGATTCAACCTTCAAAAGATCTTCAAATTTTATAGATACCATGGAACAACATTAACCTCTGGTTTTGATCTGAGTCAAGGCATGGCTAACTAATGCATAGAAACAACCTCTGGGCTGATTAAAGCCAGGGCACAGCTAACTCACAGATTGAATTGGAATTTATTGTGTTAGAGGAAAGCCAAAGAGAAACTAGGAAAAAGCCTCAAATCATTTCAAGACAGAGTTCTAATGAACTCTAAGTCACATGAAAAGATGCTTGGAATCAAACCTAAATGTGCCTGCTCTACCACGTACTACACAACCCTTGATTACCAAGCTTAAGGTTACACCTCTATTCCACTCTTAAAAAATAGGTGAAAAAACTGAAATAGTAACTCAGCACTTAAAGAAGTCTTTTTGCTTAAAGAAGACTTATAGCGTGGATTGTTAATTTTCATTTCAATAAATATGATAATTTGTTCTCAGTTCACCCAAGAAGTAGTCTTACATTCACTATTTGTGGGATAATCCTTGGCAAAGCAAGAAGGGGTTCACAAACACCCAACCAGCTGAGTTGACCTTCAGAACAAACTCAAGGTCAACCAATCAGAATTGAGGGTTTGACATCGTATTTTGATTAGCATTTCCCATTATTCTGCCAAGAGAATATGAGTTCTTTCTTCTTTAAATTAATCGTAAACGTATAGTCAAACTCATGATGGAATTATATTTCAATCAACAAGAAAAGTCTACATCGTATACTCATAAAATGCTTGAAAAATGCTAACCAAAAATAGTGACACATAATTCCTTTCGGGGAAGGAGATCAACTCAGCTGGAATGAATAACTAAACTGTACCTGATAATGATATTTATTTTTTAGAAACACATCAATGATATTGCCGAGATGCAAGAACAATACAAACAACACAATGAAACTGTCAAGAACGAGCACCAGAAGGCAAAGGAAGTAGTGACAAAACTGAGAAATGAGAACAAATCCTTAAAGCAACAACTGAAATCACTACAACATGACAATGGTGAACTCTCAAGGAAAGAAAAGGAACTGGGAATAGAAAGGGAGAATGCTTTTCTGAAACAGCAGATAAGTACTCTGCAGGAGCAGATAGCACACATTGATCACGAGATCAAGGACAACCAGGTAGATTCACTTATCAATCGTCTAGTATTTATATCTTGGTTATAGTTATTTTAGTATGAACTATCAAATATTTCTATTTCCCCGCAACAGGGGGTTAAAATTTCCCCAAGGAAGCTCTGTGAAGGGTATATTGTGTAGTTCCAAAATATATCTTCCTTATTGTGGAATTGAAATCGTAAAAAGTTAGGGTTAAAAAAACATGTGAGGTGAGGGGTTATGGTTTGGGCATGGCATTCCACATAAGTCTTCCTTTACATTCTTTTTAAGTGAGAATTTTTTTAAAAGTTTTTTAAACATAATTTTGCTTTAATATTAATATCAATAAACTCATACATTTTATCTGCAGTTTACAGAAGCAGCCGTAGAGAATTGGCAGCAACTTCTTGGTTCTATTGCTTCTTATGAGTATCAGACTGGAACATTGTCTTGTGGTTTGGAAAAACAACATGAATTCAGCAGTGAAGTAAGTAGTGAGGGTACAAGTAGCCTGGAAGATCGCTATGCTAAGCTGGAGACCGAGAAAGAGATCTTGAATGTTGACTTGGATAAGTTGAAAGTTGAGAAGAACCATAAGGAAGAGCAATTGCTAGAGATGTTGGAAGAAAACAAGAAACTGCAAACAAGGTTTGAACATGTCCAAGAAGAGAAAGAGGAGTTAAGGAAGATGTTAAATGAAAGTATGGAGAAGGATGCAGAAAGCAATAAGGAGCAACAGGAAAAGGATGAAATGGTACACACTCTGAATGTCAAGATTGAGAGCTTGACTGAGGAGCTACAAAAGGAAATGCAGAAAAATAAGGAGTTAGAAGAAGAAAGAAAGAGATCAGCTGCAGAATATGAAACACAACTGACGAGTAAGGAGGAAGAATTCAAGCAAAAGTTTAGAGATATGGAAAATGAATATTTAAAGGTAAATAACACATTTGTCTATATCTTTGCAGGGGTGGCGGAAGCAACTAAAAACATGGGGGGGGGGGGGGAGGGGCAAAAAATCACCAAAATCACAGAAGCAATATATGAAATAAATGAATTAATAAAATAGAATAAAAAACAGTAAATCACAATTGGGGAAATAGTAGTGCAATAAGCTAATGTTTTGTACACTGTACTCATGTCACTCTAGATAAGCTATATTCTCTTTGCTATCAAGTGCACTAAAACAACTACCAGGATGGGTGGGTGGGGACAGGACCCTCCCCTGGCTACACCCCTCTGTGTCATAATATTAACAGTACTTTTTTTAGCTGCCATTGCTACCCACTACTGGCTTCCATGTATCTCTGCTCCATTCTTCATATAAAATTATTAATGAAAATAGTCCATGATTTATATTCAAAATCATTATTTTGTTTATGATAGAAAGTTGCCGATGATGATGGTAGTGTCTGCAAAGAGAAATTTGATATGGTAAAAGATCAATATATCAAATACCAAGGACAAGTGGATAAATTGGAAGATGAGAGAAAGGAGTTGCAAGATAAATTGAAACCTTTGGAAGAGCAGAAAAACAAACTGCAAGAAGAGCTGGAGAATGTGAAAAAGGTGTGCTAGAAACATTTATGATTGTGATTTATATAGCATCCTTATTCCATATGATTAGATATTATGATCAAAGGTGCTTTATAAAAAAATGATACTTATTCATTTGTCTCATGATTGAGGGTCATTTGAGGACCACAACGTTTTGAATGCAAGCAACCAGTCTTCATCAGGCGATGGTGTAGACTGGATGGTGTGCGGTTCTCTACAAATAACCCTCAATCTTGAGACAAATGAATAAGTATAATTCCTTTATTACATTTCCATGAATAATAATAATATTTTTCATTCTATAAAGGTGCTTTATGTATACAATGAGTTATGAATTTACCCTTCTCCAAACAGGTCTTGCTGCTCAACATACATCAACATACTGAAAGCTGCACTCTGCAATTTTATGTAAATAGCACCTATGCCAAGAGTTTATATATTAACATTCATTAAAATTATTTAATATTCAGGATAAAGAAATGGCAGAAAACACATTGCTTGAATCCAGAAAGCAAATGGAAGATGAATTAGAATCTCGTTCTGAAACATACGGAGCAAAGCTTGTCCAGTTGCACTCAGAGCTAGAAGAAGGAAGAAACAGAGAAGAACATAACCTGAAGCAACTAGAAAATCTGCAATCAGAGGTTGAGGAAGGAAAAAGAAGAGAAATAATGCTTCAAGAAAGGCTGGGAAGCTTTCAAGCTGCACTCCAAGAAAAAGGTTGCACACAAGAAAGCCTTCAAGATCAAGTCTGTCATTTGATAGAGGAAAATGAGTCATTCAAGGTCAAGAATGATAAACTGACAGAATTAAATTCAAGAAGGTATTAATTAATAATAATTATTAATTACTTTCTGCATGCGGAGTACCCTATAAAGTAGTGGGGCTAAGATTGGAAAATATAGGAGACTAGAATGAGAAAACGTTGTGGGGTTACAATTGGAAAATATAAGAGAATAGTATGGAAAAAGGGAAAAAATATAGCCCTACCAGCCCCTCCCACTCCACGGCCCCTGACTACCTCTACACAACCTTGATTCCCTTAAAGGTGATGTGACAGCAGTACAGAAAAGTGTACTTTGTTCTAGTTTCAGAAAGATTTCCCTCTACTTACAAAATTACTCTAATTTACACTTGTAGAGATAAACTGTATGATGAGAGGTTGAAGAACATGGAAAAGGAATACAACAATAAAGAAAAAGAGCTGATAAGTATTATTGACATGTTGAGGAACCAGGTGGGATCAGCAAAGGAGGAAAACAAAACATACTTGGAACAATACCAGGTGTCCAGGTGTGTAGCAAATGATTGCTCTTTTCTATAGTGGATTGATGATAGGGTGTCAGTAGGTTGTTGGTTGGGTGTCAGTGGGTTGTTGGTAGGGTGTCAGTAGATTGATGGTAGGGTGTCAGTAGATTGATGGTAGGGTGTCAGTAGGTTGTTGGCAGGGTGTCAGTGGGTTGTTGGTAGGGTGTCAGTAGATTGATGGTAGGGTGTCAGTAGATTGATGGCAGGGTGTCATTAGGGTGTTGGTAGGGTGTCAGTAGGGTGTTGGTAGGGTGTTGGTAGGGTGTCAGTAGGTTGTTGGTAGGGTGTCAGTAGATTGATGGTAGGTTCAGTAGATTGATGGTAGGGTGTCAGTAGGGTGTTGGTAGGGTATCAGTGGGTTGTTGGTAGGGTGTCAGTAGGGTGTTGGTAGGTTGTCAGTAGGGTGTTGGTAGGGTGTCAGTAGATTGATGGTAGGGTGTCAGTAGATTGATGGTAGGGTATCAGGGGGTTGTTGGTAGGGTGTCAGTAGGGTGTCAGTAGGGTGTTGGTAGGGTGTCAGTAGGGTGTTGGTAGGTTGTCAATAGGGTGTTGGTAGGGTATCAGGGGGTTGTTGGTAGGGTGTCAGTAGGGTGTTGGTAGGGTATCAGGGGGTTGTTGGTAGGGTGTCAGTAGGGTGTTGGTATGTTGTCAGTAGGGTGTTGGTAGGGTGTCAGTAGGGTGTTGGTAGGGTATCAGTGGGTTGTTGGTAGGGTGTCAGTAGGGTGTTGGTAGGTTGTCAGTAGGGTGTTGGTAGGGTGTCAGTATGGTGTTGGTAGGGTGTCAGTAGGTTGTTGGTAGTTTTTCAGTAGAGTGTTGTCTATATACAATACAATATATATTTATAAAGGGAGACTAATGAACCAATTAGAGTTCTCTAAAACACGGCCCTCATAGATCATTGATAGCTGTTGTTAGGTCATCAGTAGAGTTTTGGGTGGTATTGTTGTCTGTTATGATGGAAAAGACATAAGGAAGGACGCAAGAGTGACCTCCCTAATAGCAATAGCAAGACTTTCCACTTAAAGCATTGCATAAGTAACAATATTGTTATTGTAATCATCTGTACTCTTGTCCTGTTATTAGGATGGAACAGGAAAGACTGACAACCCAATATGAGGCAGTGTTGAAAGAGTATGATGAGTTACTCACTTCATATAATGGAACTCTTGAAGAAAACAGGGTAAGAATACTTTAAGACATATCTTCTATATATATCTTCTATATAGACCCCTTGTACACGACTACAAAGTAGCTCAATTTGTAGGACAAAACAAAAGAATTTCAATCTTCTCCAAATTGACCTGCCTCCTGACGTGTTGCCAATAAAGAGGAGTTCTGCTGGTTGTAGTTCAATTCATTGCTTTAGATTGGACAACTCCTTGGGAAAACTGAAATGGCACACTGGCCTATTACTACTATTTGCTATGAGCTGTTTCTGGGTTTGACTTTGTTTTTTCCAGATAACTGGATTGCCTTCAGTGCTCCTAACACACATCTTCCAACCACAGGAAATCCCAGGGGAAGTCTTCTAGGAATTTTCCATTGGGGTGGGGTATTTTTTCAAGCTGATTCTTCACAATTTCTAAATATATAGTGCTGCGTTTCACATCCTTTTTTCCTTCTTCTTTCAAAGAATAAGCGTCATGATGCTTCAGCAGAGATCGATGATTTCAAGAGGCAGATAGATTTCTTGGCTGCAGAACGATCATGCTTTGAAGAAGCTGTGCACAAGAAAGATTATCAAATAAGAAATATGATGGAAGAACTTAAGGATTTGCAAACCTATAAGGAGAATTGTCCTATTCTGAAACAACAGGTTAGTCATCACAAGTCCTGTACATCACTTCTTATCTCACAGATCTCAGTACATGGTTGTATGAAGGTGACTACATCTTACCCTCGAGTCCCTTACTCCAATAGTAAAACTAGTCTGTTTGTGTGTGTGTGTGTGTGTGTAGGGGGGGGGGGGGGGGGGGGGGGAGGGGGAGGGGAGCAGAGCAGTGCTTGAACAAAAGGAATTAGGCCGGTACCTTCCTTTTAGTTACCCATAAATAAAAAAATTAGAAACAGTTTCTATAAGACCAGAGTTTGGGAAAGAAAAAAGGCTATTTGTTTCTGATTTGCTACACGAACCACGATTCCCTAACTTTTGTTAATTGTACTAGTCGTTTTTCGTTGTTTATTTGTTCGTTGTCGGTATTGTTATATTGGTGTATAACTAATCAACTTATCATTCTTTCTTAGTTGGAGGTTTACCGCAATGACTTCATAGCAGAACGCGAATCTCGTGAAGCACAACACGCAGATCTTCTCCATCAGCAAGAAGAGTGCGAAAGACTAAGAGGGGAAAACGAGGACCTCCAACGCGAGATTGACAACTTAGCAAATGACCAAATGGCTGAAATGCAGCGCCGTCACGGCAGTCACGTGCCTCATCATTCTGTAATGGGATTGGTCAACCAACCGGGTTTCAGAAACGGCTTTTATAGACGTGGCGGTGAACCTGATCCAAGGGAAGGTTTTGAGGCAGGCAGAGGTAGAAATGCACCTCGTAACTTTGATGAACAGTCAGAAGACCCATACCAGTGTCATGGATGTCGACACAATTTTGTTCGCTTCAGTGAACTACAGGCTCATGTGGTGGAATGTCCAGCGGCTCTCCATGGCAACGGCCCTCCTCAGCCAGGAGGGGGAAACTCTCAGCCATATTGCCCGAAGTGTGGTAATGAGTTCCCTGATCTTGATACGCTTCAGATCCACGTGTTGGAGTGTTTGGACACGGACTAAACAATTAGTCAATTGATCACTGCTTATCAGTATTCTATCAGTAGAATAGCCGTCGCCAGGAAGGCCATACTTTAATTTTTTTATGGCCACTGATCTCTTTATGGCATCCTTTATAGATATTTTATGCTCCATCATCTTTTAGCTACTCAGTGACATCCTACTGAGCCCGGCTGTTACGTCATCGACTATTGATGGTTCGTTTTTTCATCAAGAGCGATATTCTTACTTGGTGTATCATCATCATGTATCATCATCATGTATCATCATCATGTATCATCATGTATCATCATCATGTATCATCATCATGTATCATCATCATGTATCATCATCATGTATCATCATCATGTATCATCATCATGTATCATCATCATGTGTCATCATGTATCATCATGTGTCATCATCTGTGTCATCATCATCATCACCATGTCCAATGTAACAATCGTAATCTTCAGTGGTTCACCATAGTGCACCTAATCTTTATCTTGTTCTGCCTTGCTCAAAATCCTAATCCCTAAGCATAACAGCAGAGTAAGATGCCAGGGATAGTAGTCAAGTACGCTTCGTATTGCAGAGAAATCGCTATTTAGTGCCCATCTACCGATGTGGCAAGATATAATTATAATATTGACGGTTATACCTCAGTCAATTAAGCATAGATTAGGACTTACAGTGTTCAAATCTTGCTACGTTTTTTTAAAGCACTTATGTTGCATATTGCTTAAGTGCTATACCTTGGGTTCTCCCGCTGTCAAAGTGTTCAGCATGCATGGTAAAAAAATCAAATCAAATTTTATCACGATTTATCAGTTAAAAGAAATACAAATAAAGGGGAAATCTAATACTAAAGTTGTTGGTTTTCATATTGCTGGCTGTCAACAAAAACCTAACGAAAAAATAACATAAAAATGATGGTTAGGAACGGGAAAAGCAGCTCTTTAGGGAATTGATTGAATTGCAGAGTCCTGGGGGGAGGGGAAGGGAGGGTGAGCAGCGACAGCATATTTATTGGTTATAAACTTTTGGGTAGGTCCCACACCCCGCTCTTGCTCCAATGCAATATTTTTTGTTTCACATGTTTTTTTTTTTGTTTCACATGAAAGAATTGATGACAAATCACCCATCCAACAACACAAAGCAACAGATAAATAGACTTACTAACTTCCGGATTTTTGTCGATGATCTCACCATTGAGTCATGTCGTGTTCTTGTCTTCCACGTGGTACGGGCCGTTTTCTTTGTAGGACAAGCGAGCCCACTATTCCTTGCGTTACAAGTCAGCATTATTACAGATGACCAACTGATGACCCGTTCAATATATGAAGGATCTCTTTGTTTTCTAACCAATCACAGTTGAGTTACAGATTTAGTCATCCAAGACGGAAGTACCTTCATTGTTTTCAGGATTAAAGACGATTCATTGGATTAGAGATACATATAGACCCTCTTCAGCAGTTTTAAAAGCGAAACACCAAAAGAACACCTTTCTCACCCACAAATGCCATCTTATAATATTCCTTATCGTATCTATATATCAGATATGCATCAGAGGTTAGATATGCAGATAAATGACATAAAGATTCAACGTTATCTCAGTCATTTCACACACCCTTACGATGACGTCACGTCTCCATAATCAAAATCCACTGGAGGTATGTAGGAGTATTCCTTAGCTGTGTGTACCTCACTTTGAACGACTCCACGAGAC
Organism: Anthopleura sola; assembly: GCA_023349425.1. Taxonomy (NCBI): domain Eukaryota; kingdom Metazoa; phylum Cnidaria; class Anthozoa; order Actiniaria; family Actiniidae; genus Anthopleura; species Anthopleura sola. Next base: position 2,845,246 of record JALHLI010000018.1, on the reverse strand, counting down.
ACGGGTGTCTATACTAGTGGTTTGGCCACTGTGAAATTCCTTCTACAGTCTGTACTGACCCAGAAGATATTTTAAAGAGACTTTTTTCATATACTCCAAGACTTATTGACTAAGATACACAAATATGTCGGACAGCGGAGGAGTTGACATTCTGACCAAGACGCCTAAACGTGTAAGTGGTTAAGTTGCGTGTTGTATTTTTAGCTCTTTATTTTGCTTTCTCTTTCACTTGAAAACCACAAGAGTCTTGTGCATTTTTCTTTCATTTCTATACTCGTGCTGGCTCAGGTAGCATTTACATGTAAGCCTCTTAAAAAACGAGCAAGAAATACGAAGTATTGAACGCCTCATAAATATATTAAGATTATGAATACTTCAACGAGTGATAGTAAGCAACAGAACACACAGGATCAGTCAAAGGTAAAGACGGTTAATTCTGTTTTAACTGAGTGTATAGGACTTCTAGAAGGGCTTCATCTTCATCAAGATGATGTGTTATCATTCTCGCTTGATTGGCAACAAGAAAACTGGATTAGTTAGATTTTATTTTGAGTTGAATACATAACAAGTCAAGAGCTTTTCTTTAGCACATCCAACAGCTGCTTTACAGAACAAAGCAAGTTTATATGTGTAGTCTAGCCAACTCACTTTATTTATACTTTAAATCTTAATAGAGAATCCTCAAAGTAGCAAAGTTAGAGCCCTCTAACATGAAGGACTTGCCGATATCCAAAATTAGTACAAGATTGTTCATTCTCACCAACCGTCAACGAGTCTTATTATCACACCTAGTAAAAGACTCAGCATCGTTTATGCATTGTACTTAGCGTGACCAGTTCTAAAAATAACGCAAAAGCACCGCTAAGATACATTGTATCCGACTTGCCCTGTTACTGGCAGGTAGCTAGACTTTTTAGAAACTTAAGGATGGGTTTTTCTTGAAGGATTTTAGCGAATAACGAATAGCACCACGCGTAAACTAAAGTCACAGACTAAGGTCATGGAAGATTAATTCTCACCCGTAGAGAAAAGTGCTAATTTGATTGAGTTTTCCTACTCGTGAATGCCGAAAAACATTACAATCTATACAAATAATCTATGTACATTCAAGTGGTTTATGAGAAGATTCGGTAATTAGATATACGTACTTTTTTTGCAAATGACATTTTGAAGTTACGATTTACGAAAATGAAAGAAGAACTACTGAAATGGAAAATATATTTTGAATTCTTAGAATAAAATTATTCGTTTGAAATTCGCTAAGAATATTCAATAATTTGTTTGCATTTTACTAGAGAAATGGCTACTTTAATTACCTAAGAGCAAAGCTGTTTATTCTAAGAGATTTAAATTATAATTCTTCGCGACCAACTCGATGACTGCCATGCCCCACCCATGACAGTTTATACGGAGTGGGGTAGGGTAGGTAGGAAGTTTGTACTATTACCCATAATGCCATAGGAAGCAAGGGCGCCTAAACTCTTCAAGGTCGCACTTGTGCGGCGGAGCCAAGGTTTTTACAATAACAATATTTTAGCCTTTTTTTCTGCCCTGATTTCTTCCGTAAGCACCAAATAACCTCCCTTAGACTTATACCAGAGGATAGAAGTTTGCAGAATGTCAGGAATAACGGATCAAGAGGTCGATCCAATTTTATATCGTCCAAAAAAGGTAAATAATTTTGTCTCGTCCGAGAAAAATCTTGAGCTTACGTTTACTACGGAGACGCTTATCTACCTGTTCTGTGAAAAACTTTCAAAGTCTTCAAGCTTGGTTTGTTTTACCACAGCTGATTACTTTATCAATTCTTCTAGTTAAGGTTGAGGCTAACAAATTATATTTCGATCGAAAAAGGTAAATTTCGATTGGTCTTGTGAGACAACCTACTGGGCTTCCACCTGAGTACTTAGCTTATCCTTCTAGCTTCGTTTGGTTTACTTCGATGTCCTGACAGGTTTTGTCTGTTCTTATTTAAGGCATCTAAGAATCGCCCTATAAATGCTGGATTCTTATTTTTCAAGGGCTTCAAAACAGAGGTTGTTTTCGTTGTGCAATACGAATATTTAGAATATAATTCAATGTAGAAATTATTTGCGCTTGTATCGTAAATTTGAGCTGATGATCCAAAGCTATAAAACACACATCGATCTTATTTACTCTATCTTAGATTTTTTCCTCCTTTTAATGGTATTTTTCTAAGTGTTTTTAGAAGAAGTGTATCGTTCTTCGAGTCCGTAATTACTAATCACCTTGGCCTATATTCCAGAATTAGGTTTTTAATTTTCGGAATAAATTATTTATTAGAGAGCGTTGTCATCGTTATGTGATAATGAAGATCAAGAAGAAAATTCCATTTATGACTTCATAAGACTACAAACGCTTATTCTTATATTTATCTTAGCAATAACAGGTATATTTGACAGTTTCTTTTACAGATAACTTACTATAGTCCTTTGGTATATTATTTTTCATTCTATTTTCCAATGTTTCCCATTTAATTTCTAAGATATCTTGTCTGGGATTGGCAGAGTACTTAATAGCTTTTTGGCAGGTTATTCTACTGACTACAATGTTCTTAGGCTATACAGCATTAAAATGTCAATATTTGATCATTCCTTTTTCATTTTAGTAAGAATATTTAAGGTCATTTTTACAATGGGTTTTTAGTTTGACTTATTGTTTCCTTCTATCCTAATAGCTATGTTTTCAAATCAATTAGACCAAAATTCACAGACAACACTTATAGGAATAATCTTCATGGAATCTTTGTAGCCAAATAATAATGTAAGTCCTAAGTGACGTGAATTGTCTGTCAATATTCATGAATAGGGGGATATTCAGAGAAGAATGGCTTGCTTTATTCCTATAATACTAAGAGTGTTAACTCTTTTGAACTGATTTGTGTTGAGAACAAAGAAGGTGTGTCTATAGCTTTGTGGACATTATAATTCTTTTTTTTTTTTTTATGATTCGTGATGCAAAATGACATCTGGCTTGTTATTGATGTATTGGACAAAAATACCCATATTAGGAATAAAATATTTTGGCTTATTCATTTCAAAATATGTTGGAAACCAATTTTTATTCACAAACACCAATATGATTTGTTGCTAGAATTTGTTGCTAGAATGTGCTATGCTGACGATTTCCTTATACATCCATTATATTTTTTTGTAAAACGTTTTATGGCAATATCACAGCATGGTTCTTGATTTATATCATATTAAAGCCTTAAAGCTTAAGTTACATTATTATATTCATGTCTGATACAGCGCTAGGTTTTTAGTAAATATGATAATCGTTATATTACATGTTAGTTTTCATGTCTGTTTACAATCTATTATTTTAATAAAACCTTCAAGGGAAGTACAGTAGCTATAGAAAATTTTATATAGATCAGCAGGTTACTAGCTCACCAAGCACTTTTTAATTTTTAGAATTGAAAAAAAAAATCATATATTTTCACATAAATTATGCCCAAAACATCAGTATAGGTCTGGGCTTTTTTACATGCTGTTCAAGTTTCCTTCTTAAATTCACTCTTTCTAGAAATGTTTGTTTGTAAGTATATTTCCAAAAAAATCATTATATTATCCATTTTCATAACACAAACCTGTAATTAACTGAAGTTTTTGCTTTAGTCCATCAAAAACCACAAACTTGTTCTGTTCAAATTTGATTGACAGATAGCAGAAATCCAGACATAATTAGTTACATCTATTTGTCTGGGTCCCTGCAGGCAAAATGGTTACAAAATTCCCATAGTAAACTAGCCTAAATCTTCATTTGATCTCATTAATATCTGTAAATCTAAGCTATCAAAACTCCCACACACGTATATAGTTCTTTCTTGTGCTGCAGGCCTAATGCAAGCTGTCTGCTTTCACAATATATTTTTTTCAATTCCAGTTTATCTAATGTGGAATAACTGAGAATCTACTTCTTTATTTCCAGTATATTCTTGCCCATGAGAGAGATGCAGGTGCTCCATGCCTGAAGTGTGGACCTGAAGTATGTGAAGGAGGACTTGATCTGCATTTCTGGAGGTAAGCAGAATACAAGTTACTATCCAAGTGCTTGGTCCAAACAAAATTCAGCTACTTTTAAAATTTTAGATTTCCTCTATAGTTGCACAGTATGATATTCACAAATCAAATAAGACCATCATATGGCCACACTATTAATTTCTCACAGAACAATAGAACTTTTCAGCTTCCAATTCGATCATGGAACAAGGGCCACAGGTTTGTTTGCCACTGGCTACTTAGTGCTACCCTCATTGAAACAAGGAGTATTTTTGGCCATTATGATTTCCAATTTCAGATCACGTGCCATTCTCTTGAGAATGATTCTTTGTTTGAGTTGTATCCATATTTATGTGTCTTGAACCCTAAAAGCACAAGAGACAAACAACTAGAAACTCTACTCACATACAACCCCAAGCCTGGCACGACTTGAACCTGGGTTGCATTCATGAGAGGCAAGCACTCTCACCACTACGTCACCCATAATATAGATTTTGAAATTCCTAAAGACTACAAATCATATTTACAGAAAGATCTGCAAGACGTGTAAATGCAAACCACAAGACCATGACATCAAGAGTTCAGAAGAAGAAGCACACAAGATAGTGGTGGGAAGTCTGTTCAACAGAGATTCAACTATCAGTCATATCAGGGATTACTTTGACAAACTAGACAGAGCCAATAAAGAAATCAAGACAGAATATGTCAAGAAGTTCTCCTGGGTTCCACCTGGTCTTAACCAGGCTACTGTAAGTACAGTACTGCATTAGCTAGTTTTTTTTTTTTTAATAATTGTTTTATTATTATTTACACTTAAGGAGGAACACACTAGGTGTGTTTCTCTAGATGTTCAATTAACAATTCCCAGAGTTATTTACACTTAAGGAGGAACACACTAGGTGTGTTTCTCTAGATGTTCAATTAACAATTCCCAGAATTATTTACACTTAAGGAGGAACACACTAGGTGTACGTGTTAGTAACATCTTATTGGAGTAGATTTCAAATGCTGGGTAAACAGCACTAGAACATTGTAGTGTTGAAACATGAACAAAACATGGTACAGACACTTGGGGAGCAAGAGGGAGGAGGGGAAGCCTGTAAAAATGCTTTAGAAATAACTGTTCCATAGTACAGGGAGAGGGGGAGGGGAGAGCAGGTAAAAATCCTTTAGAGAAAACTGTTTCATGATACCAGAGTATTGTATCAGGCCAGTTTTGATATCACTCATTGATAGAGCAGATATTGTATGTGTGAAAAGTTACAGCAGACAGCATGGTTATGGTGTGGCATGAACACAGCACGGAATTTCAAATGTTTTCAAATACAGCACAGCAGTGACTAAAATAGATTTTCCTTGAAATTTCCAAACTACATAGCAAATAGCAGAAACAGTCTACCAAGAATCTCCAAAACAACTCTGGCATTCTTTTCCTATTATTTTTCTTCTTCAAAGTTCTAGATTTTTTTTATAAAAAAAAATGGAAGTATTAGTTTGTTATAGATATTAGTTCTGATCTGAATTCAACTTTTTTTTTGCAAAACAGTTGGTCAAGTACATGGACTCGCTTCCTCCTGAAAGACGACCAATGGTTGGTACTGATGGTGCCAAGTACCGTCGTCAACAGATGGTTTACCAGCTGCCAATCCATGACCATGACGAAAACTACTGTGACAATCTGACAGATTTAGAGAGAGAAAAGATGAGAGAGTTTTGTAAGATGCGCAATGACAAGGCTCTGGGTGTTGGTGACATCAGAGAGAAAACTGTTGGAACACCAAAATGGGTAAGTTTTGAATTCCTACTATCATTATACATATTTCAAAAAGTCTTTGCTAATGATGAGATAAAAAATGAATACTTTGGACTTAAAGGTAACTCATTGTACCAACTCAGACAGTACATTTAGTAAACAATACAACCCCCAAATCAGTGTTGGTAGGGTATTGTTAGGGTGACAGCATGGATGATTATGGTGATGGTGTGGTGTCGGCTGATACCCTACTGACAACAATGGGGTTGTGTTGTTTACTATAACTGTAGAGAATCATTACAGCTGTTGCAATCACTATTCTAGTGGCTGAATTAAACATTTTGTTCCAAGGATATGTCCTGACTTAGATCAGCCAAACAGTTGTTTCAGGGTTTGATCTGTGAGTTAGTTATGTCCTGACTTAGATCAGCCAAACGGTCGTTTCAGGGTTTGATCTGCGAGTTAGTTATGCCCTGACTTAGATCAGCCAAACAGTTTTTTCAGGGTTTGATCTGTGAGTTAGTTATGTCCTGACTTAGATCAACCAAACAGTTTTTCAGGGTTTGATCTGTGAGTTAGTTATGTCCTGACTTAGATCAACCAAACAGTTTTTTCAGGGTTTGATCTGTGAGTTAGTTATGTCCTGACTTAGATCAGCCCAGAAGTTGTTTCAGGGTATTGATAATAAAAAGGAGCTGATGAGACATAGCAATGCTAGTTAACTAAGAGGAATTAAAACCATGAACTATTAGGGTGCTTATTAAGCCCTGCATCTCACCAAATCTATGGTGTCTTTGTTCTCACATTTCAGAATTCCATTTTGATCATAAACGACTACCCATATTCAATTCTATGTTGTTTCAACTTTACAGGAATGTCATCGTTGTGGTAAAGGCATGGCAAATGGTGAGATTGCAGTGTTTGCTTCACGTGCAGGGGAAGACAAGTGCTGGCATCCTGGCTGCTTTGTCTGCTGTGTGTGCAATAACCTTTTGGTAGACTTGATCTACTTCTTCAAGGAAGGCAATATCTACTGTGGCAGGCATTATGCTGAGCAGTTCAAGCCGAGATGTGCTGCTTGTGATGAGGTGAGTCACTAAATGATGCAGCTTGATCCTTCTGAAATCTGTTTTGATGGTGAACAGGACAGTGGGGGATCCAGGGTGGTTGGTGGTTCCAGGGAGCTCCATGGAACCCCTATTGTGAGATCTTGTGAAGCCTATGGCAGTTCTTTACACTCAATAGAATGAAATTGGAACCCCCCTTTTTGAAGCTGCTCTTTTTCTGCATGGTGGCTATCTTGGAACCCCCCCCCCCCCCCCCCTTCAAAATTTCAAAATCCTTGATCTGCCACTGCATGGCATTGTTGATCTTGGGAGAAAAGTCAGCTGAATATAACTTGTCTGGCCAAACAACTACTTGGCCGATCCTCTTGACTGGCCAGATTGTCTGGTTACCGGTAGATGTTGATCAGCCTAATGTGGCTTGTCATCACATCTTACCATGATTGCAGAGCAGCTGTTCTCTTTGTACAGTTATTTTTCAGCTCAGGTATTTTAACTTCCTCTAAACCAATCTCATCAAAGTCTGTATTAATACTGATGTTCTGAAACTGTTTTTTGAAATTGTAGTTGATCTTCTCTGACCAATACACACAAGCTGAGGACCGCAACTGGCATCAACGCCATTTCTGCTGCCTGGAGTGTGACAAGGATTTGGGTGGCATGTTGTACGTTGCCAAGAATGGCCAGCCGCACTGCTTGGAATGCTATGACAAATACTACGCCAAATCATGCAACACTTGCAGAAGAAAAATTGCAGCTGATGGGCAGAGAATTGAGCATGATGGTGTATTCTGGCATGCACAGAAGGAATGCTTCAACTGCGCTAACTGCAAGCGCGACTTACTGGGTCAACAGTTCCTGAAGGCTAGAGATAATGTGTTCTGTTCAGTAGAATGTGCTAAAACACATGTGAATGGCTCTTAGTTGATACAAGTTGAACCTTTCTCTAATTTGCTTCAGTGATAGGTACAGTAATCATAAAACAAGGGAAATATCAGAGGACAAACTTGAGATCATAGTTCAGAGTCCATATACAGGCAAGCTAGAGAAAGGTGTATTATCTTGCATTGTATGATGCAAGTTTAGGAACTAGGAACTTATTCAATTGATTGACGAAACGTTTTCTCATTTTATCCAATCAAGCGTTAGTTTTTTTTAGACTGATTACCAAGTTATACTGGCAGGTTGTACTTTGTTTTAAGCATACATAATATTTTAATGATACTTTTGTTCGGGAGAAATTTTTTTAAGAATAGTTATCATTATTATAGACCCCTTGCAAAGCAGCTCAATTTGGAGGACAAAACAAATTTGCCTTTTCAATCTCCTGACAACATGGAACCTATTGTTTTGTCCTCCAAATAGTTCACTTCCAAAATATACTTTGCTTGTCATATTGCTCAAAGTTTTCAATGTGAGGCTCTGTGCTAAATGCTCTGTGATTTGTGACAGGAGAAAAGAATAAATATAATTTTGCCAAAGCCTCGTACTGAAACCTTTGTGCATGACAGGTGAAGCATATCTTGGAGATGGGAACTGTATTCCAACGTGCTTCAAGGATCTAGTATGATTCAGTCAACAGTTTCCTTTGTCACTATTACCTCTTTAAAAAATAATTTATAGTTTTAGAGATTTGCAAAAATTTGGCTTGTGAAATCTTGTGTTTTCTTTGCATTATGAATCAGCCATGATTACCAAATTAATGGTGAAACGATTTTATCTTCCTAACTTCTTTGAAATACTCTGATCATTAACATGTGAATAGCTTGTTACTTTTTTTATAACACGACAGAATCAGAAAACCTGGACAAATAATAAAACAGTAATTTATGTCATAATTTAAATTGTGTTAACAGTAACAATAAATAGGTAAATATCTATTAGATGGATTTTGTTTTCATATGGGTGTGTGCTGCCTGCTTTACTCCCTCCCCCTCCCTACCCTGTTGGGATAGACAAACCATTCAACACGGCAAAATCCTTAGTCTCCTTTGCAGCCGTTTTTAGTGTCGGTCTCGATTTCGAATCCCTCCCCACTAAGTGGGGAGGGATTTGAGACCGACACTAAAAACGGCTGCAAAGGAGACTACAAAATCCTTTGGTCGCACTCCGATGTTTAAGGGGCTGGGATACTCGTACTACCTTTTAGGGGTTAATTTTCGTTGTCTGGTACGATGTGTTCAAATTAAAAACTAATCAAAATGCTGTAAAATTAGTGTCATTTGGGGATTTAGGAGTGAAAATTGCGATTGTTATGACTACGAGAAAGAGAATTTTGGTATTTTAAAGTAGGGGTCATTTTCATAATTTTCGACGAACATCCCCGCCCTTCTATATATGGAAGTTAGTCTTCCAACCCAACCCCCCCCCCCCCCCCCCCACCTCGGAAATTTCCCTCCTTGTGGAGAAAAGGAAACGGAGAAATCTACTGGGAACAAAATAAATCTGGATGTGTAAAATTGCGCGCAGAAATGTTGGTTGGCAGGGTTTGCTTGGTTGGATTATGAGGTGATGTATAATTTATATAGCACTCTATACGTATACTAAAAGGCGAGTTTACAATCATGAAAGGTGAGGCACCGAGAATGTTCGCAACAAGGATTTCTTTATGTCCTCAGTGGTTCTTTTGCGTCCGTCTAGCCTGAGTATCAGGCCTTCGAAGTGGGGAGCCTGGGGAGAGGGGAAAGGGCCTTGATACTCAGGCTAGCGTTTGTCTTATATTGGCATGATGAAGTGTGGAAAGACGGGAACCCATTAAATATGGTCATCTGAGCCACTTGAAAGCCTAACCATGTTGTAGTTGTAACTGCAAAGGCAGCACTTATATCTAGCCAAAAAGGTGTGTCTGGACGGCCTGTTTACAATGTTCTGACAATCGCGCGCGGTACTTGCCAAAGGGATAACAACAAAATTCGAAAAAGACGACCATTACAAGATTGAAAAAGCTTTGGCGTAACTGCAGTCATCTCTTCGTCGCCCACACTAATTCCATACTTTCTAAGTTTGTAATGATAAAAGTCAACATGTGTGCCATGTTGGACTTTCTCAAAGTTCCTGTGGACGCCATCCCTTCTCACTCTCTCCAGATTCTCAACTGACTTTCATTTCGCAATCTGCACTCGCCATCAATGAGCAAGAGCGACTTGGCGTCAGTCAAGTCTCCTTATTTTCTCTAGGAAAAGAAATCTCTTTCTTATTATCAACATTTTTTGTTCCTTGCTTTGACCTTGCCATTTCCGGTCAAAACCAAACCACCTTTTTGGTCCTTCTTGACCGTCACCGCACTCACCCGACAAAGGTTTCGGTAGTTTTGAAAGAAGCACAAAAGGTCACCTGCAAAAAACATACCGACATATTTAAAACATATTTAAAAAAATTAAAAAATTGAGATTAAAAACATGCTCATAATTATTATAGCTCCAAGCTCGTTGATGGCAAACATGAATCGCGAATGTAAACTCGCTTTGCATTGTGGGGTAGGGTCCAAAGTTCAACCGGTATAAGCTATAGCAAATGTGTGTCAGTGGAGTATCAGTTACTCGATTTCATCCTTAAAAACTGCTTTGGCCAGAGAAAGCGTTCTGAATTTCAGTTGATGGAATAACAATGAGGTTGGGAACTTGGTTTCAGTTCAAACGATCAGATCGCAACGTGAAAAGGAACTTGAAAAGCAGGGAAATAGAAGAGATGGTTGTTAGAGTATTTGACGACTTAGAGTGAAATGTACCAACAATGGAATAAACTTCATTTTTATGCTCCGTGCACCCTAGGTACGGGTCTGACATGGAATGATGCCCATGTAAGTAGAGAAGATTGCATGAGGGGAGTGACCATCGAATGCAAACAATTTACGCCATGAAGTGACGCATGGTAAAGCTGACTATTCCTCAGATTCCTGAGGTGGATGAGCCGCGTTGCGAGTGAAAGCTCTGGGTGAATGTTGAAGAATAGTGCTTCATGAACATGTTGACTTTGGTATTCACCATTTTTCATACATCGGTTCATTTGTCACAGGCAAAGATTCAATTGAGGCTTCAAAGTAGTTTCAAAGGATTATTCAAATTTGAACCTTGCGGGTGCCTCGACAGAATGCTTTGGGTTTGACCAGTGAACCGATGTATGGAATGTGGTGAATGTTAATGTGCGCGGCCCAAAACGAGTCAGTGCGAAGTGTAGTCTTGACTTAAAAAAGAACGCTGTAGCCCGATCACTTGTGACTTTGCTGCTGTGCTGCTCAATAAAACAGGTGCCAAATATCCTTCAGCCAACAATGGTATCAGCTTGATTTTTATGCCTCCTCTCAGGCATGTTGTAAAATAAGGACCCACTGAATTGGGACTCAATTTTAAAATGTTCCAGAGGTTCAAACCGTAGTCCAGATGGCTCTGAATGAAGGGCACTAGATACATAACTGAAAGCAAATTAGAAATAGTTAGCATTAGGAAATATTTCGAGCCATTTTTTACTATTTTAAAATTAAAATTAAAATAAAAAATAAAGGGCAATGATATTACTTGTTTCTTCACTTGGAACAACTGACTGGTTCAAATTCTTTTCTCTTAATAAAACTTTTAGCACGTCAAAAAAGATCACCTCAGAGCAAACAATTCTTCCATATCTTCTAAGATAGCAATCTCTTTTTTGAATAGTTTGAAGTATGGTAATTGACTTTTTCACTCACCCTATTTATCATCACCTATCAACTGAATACCACTGGGTGACTCAGTGACTTCAGCTATTTATTGGATAAACTTTAGCTGCTAATGAGGTTACTGGATCAGCAGGGGCTTTCTTGGAGATTCAGGTAGTCAGAACTGAGCCCTTGCTGCAAGTTAAAAGGGTTTTCTTAGGCATTAAACTTACCCCTCCCCTCAAATTTGTCTTTTAAAGAAACGAATAGCAGTGACACTGAAATGGCTTCCAAACAAAGGCATTGCGATTGGTGAACGTTGTATCGACTGATTTTTGATTCGTTGATACTGGAATCCATTTGATATCCACGGAGCTGCACGATTCTTGGTTTCACATGATGTCATAGCTGCCATGTTGGAAGAATTTGACAAAAGATTTTTCAATGAATTCTTTTGTTATATCTTCCATCATGGCGGCCTGGCTTTTGTTATTTTTTAACTTCCTTGAGAATCATTGCAAACTGAGAATATGCATTTCTTATCTGCGAGTTAATAAAATAACAGCAAAACGAATGATATTCAGAAAGGAATGCGCATGCGTTCAAGATGAATCTAGACGTATAAAGAGAAAGCATGGACGCCAGTATTCAAACCAATATTTAAGTAGTTAATCTAATTTATGTGGGTCAAATTAGTGTAAATTAGTTGAGGGCTGGATTAAGGGCAGACGCAGGCAGGATACAACACTGATTTAATAATAAAGAGTCAGGGTTTTTGTCTTTCCCACAGTACTTCACATCCCAGGAGGTCTACCGGTCAGAGTTCGGCGTGAACAGAAGTGTTTATAATCTGTTTTATTTACTTGCTTTTAGCATAGACTAGCAAGGGGTCAATATTAATCGTGACTTGTTGGATCGGGAATCCATTGTCTTGACCTCTTTCTTTCTTCGCTTCTTGCTTTACTTATCCCTCCTTCCTAGTGTTCTTTCTCGTGTCTTATTCATTGGATAATGTTTTCTTCATTACAACGGAAAGGCTGGATTAAGGTTCCTTTTGTCAAGGACTGTACAAGTGACACTAATTGTTCTTGGAGTGCATCTTAGAACATTAGGCAACGTTGAGAGCTTCCCTCGAAGACCTCGAAGTATATGTTGTTCCATCAGCTTGCAAAAAGGTTTTCACGACAAAAAGAACTCAAGAGAAAACGTGGATTTGTCAGGCTAAAAATCAACAAATAGTGCATTACTGACCATTAGGCCACTAAAACTTCACCACCTCACTCACTTTAATTACAATATGATGGCTACTACGCTTCAATGGACTTTTCATTTCCTTAATTTGACGCATAAAAGAGACGTACAAGGAACAAATTAACATCCCTAAACCACAAATAACCAAATTGCTTTTAATTGGGCATGATTTAGTGGCAATAAAACGTCTCCTGGCTGGTGTCAAAGCTACAACTACTGCGGAAACATTACTGACAGGTTGCTTTCAAAGCCTTCTTTAGTCTTTCCTTGACTTTGGCAACTTTTATTTACCAGAACTAAAATCATCGTCAAACATTCAGTGACATTACCAATCCTCACACAATGAATTCATTTTGCTGTTAAGACATGGAATCTTAATTAAGCAAACGACGAACAAAAGAAGGCATATGTCATTTCCTCTAAGTAGAGAAGGACAAGTAGGATCGTTTCATGTTTGGTGAATAATCTATTGGTTATAATCCAGGTTTTGTTGTTTCTTGACGTTGATGAATTGACAGCTCAAGTCCTGATCTCCGCCCAGCAATACTTAAACTAACAACTTTGTGAAATAAAAAAACACAGGGACAATAGTGTTATGTGATCGAGCTCTTATAAATACAAGTGATTTATCACAATCTTATGGAACAAGCATCGTTGGGAAAGCTCTGTAGTGTACAGGTGAGTGACAAGGTTTTATTGTTAATGTATAGTCTTATTCATATAAAGAACTTCCTGTTATCTTGCTGGGACTTGATGGCTGACATGGTTTTACCCTAAGCTGGGATTAATAAACTCATCACAAGTCAGTCAAGACATCAAGGCTTTATGCAAATAAGGATTTACGTTTCATATGACCAAAGTGGCTTACTTTATTGGGTTCAGTAGATTCAGTCTTTTCTTGGGTGCTTATAGAATATTACAATCGTCACGAGTGGTTCAGGCTTTTTTTGGCGTGGGATGCAACATCGGAGTACATCAAGAAACCTGCGTCAAGCTAAGAAGATTGGAGACCTGATAGATCAACTGAGTGAAGTCACACTAATATCAAACACGATAACGAGAACATGCTTCCACTGAAACTGTTACAGCACTACGGCCTGTGGGTATGTATGCAGTCTTGAGTAGCTATATGCCTTCTTTTTAGCAAATGCGTTATGGATTAGCAAAAAGTATTATCAGAGGCACATAGCAATTAGTTTATGTTGGAGACATTTGAATCATTGGTGAGAGGATGTTTGCAAATCCAATGAAATCTGTAGATCTATCTGACATAACTGAATGATCTTTCCCTCTGGCAACGTACGACATTAAAGTCAATCTCTGCACTAGAACCAGTAGCATCCAAAGAAAATTCTACTCGTTGCGTGATTCTGTGATTGACGAGTCTTTTTGGGGCTCAAAATGGGAAAGTTGTTGATTATGAATTGAGGCTAGCCCTTTTTGAAACGGATATGAAAAAAAAACTGAATAAAACTGATGATAAGACGACCCCTGCCCGAGGCAAATATGCCTTGTTTTCTAGTCAAATTGTTTTACTTTCCTTACTGCATTAACTGATTGGTTTCGCAAACCTTCGCGTGTCTTGTAAGTGCTGCAACTGTTTGTGGTTGAGTTTGTTCATCTTGGCCCATAAAGCATTAACCCCCTAAGATGATTACTATACAATGAACCGTTCAAAACTCATTTTCTGTGGAAGACGTTTTGTACCCTGATCTGTCTGATCTCTAAAGATGGCAAAATCTCGCAAGTCTTCGATGTGCAAAGTAAGTGTTGAAAAGAGCCGTGGTTTATGATCAAGATTGGCCCCGTAAAGATTTTTTTATAACGATAATTACATAGGCAAAGATTCCTAATTATGTTGACAACATTTTCAGAGGAAATGGAGCAATCTTAATTCCGTTAACGAAGAAAAAATAAATAACAAATTACGACTAGTGAAACTTCTTAACAGTTTTTTTTTGGTTTCTTAAAATGGCAATCAATGAAGAGGCTGAGTTCGTTCTTAACACACCCATTGAATAGATACAGGTATTTAGACAACACTGCAGGAGTTAGTCAAAACAATTATTCCTTGGCGCCTCTCAAAAAAGCCTGTGGGAAAACTAATTAACGCGAGCTGCACATCATGGCAAACGTACGAATTTTTGATTTTTTTTTTTTTTTTTGCAAAACAGAGTTCTAAGACGTTGAAGGTTTTGTGAATGTTTTCGAAAGTGCACTGTACTCTAAACTAAACCTTACACTAAACTGACATGTAAAGATGATTTGACAAGAAGATGACTGTCACCTGTCTGTTCGTTCTAACACCTGGTTCACCTCTCTCGTTTTCTACTCCTTGTAGACACCAGACGAAAGGCTCGAATGACATTTTATTTCGATTTACGTCGTTTTGTTGAAACTTTTTTTGTTCCACGAGGAGATTTCATATAATTTTTGCAATATCCAAGTCAGTGTTAATTAAATGTTTCATCACGTTTGATGGTAGTCAGATTGACACTTTTGTCATTGTTTCTTTTGTTCTTTTACTGGCGCCGGATCCTCTTCCTCTTAGCAGACCTATTGATGTAATAGTCGAGTTTCCTGTTCATAATACAGACCACTGAGTTTTTGGACGATTCAGCATTGCTGTAATTATATTCCAGGAAAAATACACATAGTGAAACATCCTGAAGTGAATGTTATGATTTTTGGGTGAATTTGCAGAAGGTGATAGGGGGGAACTTTAGGAAAGCTGTGTTCCAAGATGTCAAGAAAAGTCCTGATAGTTCGGCTTTGTTTTCATCAACTCTGGGATGACTTAGAATTTACCGATAACATGGGCGCCGGGTTAACTCCATTAAATCGGATTCCTGATCTTGATTACAGGGTAAGTAAGTGGCTTTACCTTCAGACATAGCAATATACACCGGCCTGTGATCCCACTAGCCAATGGGCAATTCGTAGATAATTAGTTAAGCCATGTTGGGATCTTTTCTTATCTGGTGGTGTAAATAGAAACTGTGTTGCAAAATGCTGTAATTAAGGTCTTTGTAAACAAGTTTTTCAATTATACTAATCATATGGACATGATAGTCACTGACAATGGTCTTTCTTCCATGCCTGAGGGCTGGTTCCATAATTATTATTTCTTTTCTAATGCAGATGTCCAGCAGCAACCTTGCGGAAAATCCTTTCCGCATAAAAAAAATTACGTTTCTCTAGAGTATTCCGATATTGGGTGCTGTTAGATTTTGGCGCATTTTTCGAGTAAGGGTTCACATCTCCTTGATCACATTATTGATCCTTTGCAGAAATCAATCGGTATCTAGTCTTCAGTCTTGGATCGATCGTTTTGTGATACTGTATTAAATTGCTACTAAAAGGAGCAACAAAGTAAATATGTAGAATAACCCAAACAGTAACGATAGCTATCAAAACACGCTGTTCTTTCGACTGTTTGACCTCCACACGTGTTTGACTCGATTAGTTATGATCCGAGGTAATGCACTAGAACATCTTATTTATGACATGTTTGGTCAATACTCGTGGACAGTTACCAATAACCGAGAACAAATCACAAAACAGAACCTTAGTTTTGTGTGTGATTGATTCGATTCAAAGTTTATTGGGAACGGAAAAGAAATGACAAAATTGTTGTCATTTTATTATTATCGAATCATCTCCTTCCATTGAATCAAAATACCCACATATTTCCTTCCTTTCATTGTTGTCGAAGTCTTTCATCAAACGGCGTCAATCTCGCAGCTTGTAGGATTCTTCAGATATTTAATCTATAGTCTTTGCCGCCGAGAACCTCGCTGACTACGCCAAGGATTTGTTAACGATTTGCGCGCAGTAATTCCACCAAAATATCCCAATCCGCATAGCCGCGAGGCATTACTAGCCTATTATCTCTTTAACAACATCTTAAGACTTTTGGATGATGAGACTATCCGAATCCTAGCAATTATTCGCCTCAACGCCATCCGGAACCTCGTGCGCCAACAAATTTGCTCTACTTGAGAACAATCCAGGGGTTTCGGTACTGAGCTCAGTATTTCAGTCTAAGATGACAAGGAGATCTTAAAAAGGTCAGTGGCATCATTATACAGTAATACTGCGAGGGGCGTAGGCAACAAATGATGCGATCAGTGGTGACTGACTCTACCGACCAATCGCCCCGTGTTCATATATCAGGATTATGGATGGATGGGTGAACAAAACGACGGGATATATTTTCATAACAGGATATTATACCAGCATTAGGGCATTAAAGTATTAAGAATTAAGATTAATGGCCGTCGACACTTTAACATTTAATATAGGTCGGCAATTCGATTTTTCGGGTCGCTTTGAAAAACTGCAGTGTTTCATCCTTTACAAGAAATTACCTGGATTAGAAATATTTTCTTAAGCAGACCACAAAACTGTATTAGAAATTCTCGAATTTCTCGGGGGTAAAAGCTCAGAATAGAATAAACTAATTGTTTTGTCTTTGTTGATTCGAGTAGGATGTACATTAAACAAATTTATTCATCGCGGCTAAGTAATTAAAGGTTCTATACCTCACGTTTCATTTTTTTTGTGAAAAGATCCGGCCCGGCCATTAACGAAATCGCTTTTTAGACAGAATGTCTAAGGAATGATCAAGAAACCGGGCATTAATCACCTTTTTTTTCTTTTTACGAAACCTTTTTTGATCACTACTCTATAACGGACAGGTGTAACGAATCTCTTGGTCTCACTCAGTGGTGAATCAGAATCAACTGAAAAACGCTGCCAAAATAAAGACTTGGTGTTTCTCGTGCGAGATTCAATCCAAGGTACTTGGAGGAAAATACCTTTATCACGTTTTGCATGAAATAGGTTTAATTTACTAATCTGTAACTGAGCGCTTTAGTACTTCAAGAGGGAAATCAAGCTTTATTTTACTTTCATGGACGCTTCCTTGGTTTTAATAACAGGATTATCTCAATAAAGCGTCTTGGCTCGAAATTATGAGGGTTGTTCTTAATTACAACCGAGAAAGCTGCGAATGATTTCAGAATGAAAATGAGTTGGGATAAGACGTTTGAACGAGAGAAATACCATGTCAAGCTCTGTGGATTGGTAATAGAACGGGTTGTTAAGATATCCAAGGTATTTATTACTTTGTTCTAAGAACCTGCTGTCATTGGTTAAAGGAATAATATGTCAACATCTACTCTAGGAAGTAATATAATAACAACAAAGTATATTCCTTAGCTGGATTCTTATTCAAACACAGATGAGGACTTCTCTAGATATATTAAGAGTGCTTTTCTTTTCAATACAAAAATCGTTTCTCAATTAAATGACTGAGTCAACGCTTGGTCTATTCTGAAAGTAGAAGAACGGTATTTTTTCGCACCTTATAAACATCTGCTTGTGCATTCATTGTTCCTTGTGGGAGAATTCTTTGTTCGAATAATTTTTTTCCCTTCATCATCGATACCGATTGTAACCTCGAGGTCTTAATTGGTCGTTGTTGTGATTGTTTTCGTAACGAAAGGAGTGTTTCGTTTAATTTATGTAAATAAGTCACCTTTCTGAAAGGAATGAAAATCACAAAAGCTCCCAGTCGCGTAACGTGGTTCATACTGATAAGGTCTTTGAATCCTAAAGACTCCAGATTTATTTGATTTCCTCTCTCGACTCAACAACTTCATTCAAATTTCCTTAGTTTATAGCAAGGCTCCATTATTTTCTCAAGCTGAATCTAGTTTTTGAAATCAGATAAACTTCATGATCGGCACTGTGTAGTACTTTGGGTAAACTGAAGAGAATGAAGGGAAAACTAGACTTTGATCTTACTGGGAAAAACCATGGCAAAGGTAAGTTATTCTTAAGGGTCGGTAGACGATAGGGTTTCTAAGAGAGAAGAAAGGTGTGTTCTTTTGTAGGGAACTATATCAGTTAAGTAAGTTATCCTAAATCTACGAATTTGGCTTAGAAATTTGAATGGGATCCTCTAAACAAAACTATGATACGGACAAACCTAAAATTATTCAATGAGAAGAATAAGAGCTCTGACATATTTCTCGTCAATTTAACATAGAATAAAGTTACCGCGGTGATGGAAGTATTGGAAGGTGAAATATTTGACTTCTGAGACCGGAATTTCGAAGGAAATTGAATAAAATTGGATTGAAAGAAACTGTTGGACCTATATACTCAAGCTGATGTGGAATTGAATAACAAGGTTTGGTTTAACGATGATCCAAAGCTCTCTTACTAAAAAGAATAGCAAGGTAAGAGAATTCGTTCTAAAACTGTTTCTTGATAAGCATAAACAGTAATTTAGTACTTTGATGAGACCACTGAGAGGAAAGCTGTAAGTAAACACGAAAAATGTAAACAATATATCTCCAAGATTGAAAAACGCGATTCAAGGATGCGAAAAAAAAAAATTCCTCAGTTTTTTATTCTTTTTCAAAATAAACTTTCCGTAAAAATAAATATGGCTTAAAAATAAAGGAATGGATGTTTTTTTATTTTATTGTGAAACAGTTAGCAAAACTGGTAATAAATTATCACATTGAATTGAAGGCCACATTTTGATAACTCTGGCGGTTAGTGTGAGGAAGTACGTACAATATGCATTAATTTGGCGGGAAAATCTGGAGAAAGCGTTGACAGAACTATAAAATCAAATTATCTCACTATTGACCAAAAACCCTCAGGTTGAGCGTGAGAACTACAGAACATTCTGGAATGAATACGAAATAACCCTTCAGGTAAAAGGACGAAAGCAAACTAAGGGATAACAGTTTGGAATATTTCAATATTTGTTAATAATAGATAGATTCTATTGAAAAGAGCTTAACGTCCGCTGGTTCTTTCAAATAGTTCTGTTCAATTCTTTTTATCATTTTTTATTAAAGTATTTATGAACTATGTTCTTGATACATCGGTTCCTTTATTTCTGTCACGTGACTAGGCAGGTCGAGACGTTTCCTTCGACACTCAAGGGCGCCTGGCCCATATTTTTTCCGATTCCTTGATTTTACATTCCTTCTAAATATTCGACATATTTCATTATTTTTCAACTTCTCTTACTTCTTATTCTTTCTCAAATTTCACTCGATTTTCTTCTATTTCCTTTTATAAAGGAGAGGCTACTGAATAGAAAAATATTTCAATTTTGGCCCGCAGAGGCAACATTTAATGGTACTTAACAAAAGCCACGAGATCCATATTCATCAATGATTCCCGAGCAATATTTCATAATATATAAATATACCAATATGCTATGTTACGTTTGTGATCCTAAGACAAAGCAAGACTCTCATTACCGTTCGTTAATTCGTTAAGTCACTTAGCCTTGTGACGGCTTACTAATATCTCTAATAAGTATTTAGTGTTCAATTGGTTCCTAAGCAGATATTGGTTTCTGGGCGATTTGGTTTACGCATGCGCAGAGGAGTATACCTTGCATGAGGAAAGGTTTACAGTATTGCGGAAACAACATGTCGTAATATACCGGTCTTTTGTAAATTATCGGAAGAACAAGAGAAAAAACACCGACAAAATCATTTCCCTTTGAGTTACTGTGGTGTACGACAGGCCAAGGATCGTCATAATATGTTGGAGATGTTTCGTAATTTGAAGTAATTGTCGCACGGAAGCTCCTGTGGGGAACTCATTCGAGAAACGTTAGAGGAATGTAGTGCAAAGCAATGACGAATGACATTTAATTGGTTTCTCCCACGAAAATTACTCGCCTGATGGCACCTGTAACTCTGTAGCTAACTGACCCTAGAGACGACCTTCTTCCTCCCGCGTCACTACTCGGTCAAGTAGAACTCTTAAAAATATATTAATTTTGATTTAATCGCTTATTTTCTCCCGATAAACATTTTTTCTTTGAGGTAGTTATTTCTGGGTAGACAAGTCATTAATTTTATCGTCCTGATCTGGTTATTTCTATGGAAGCCATTCAAATGTCTAATGGTTTCTATATCACGTGATCAATGCAAACCAGTTCCACCTGGACGTCCTGGGGAGAAGAATGAGCCGCTTAGACATGAAGACTGTACTTTCCATGTGGTAATCTAAGCTCTCACGATTCAAGTAAAAAAGATATTAAAATAAGATTTTAAGCCTACCTAAAGTGCCAAACAAGACAAATAAACGCGGAAATCTCCTCCAATTCATTAAGAACCGAATGAGTAAATTTATTCAAAGTTGGCCCACTAATACAAGTCTAGAGCCCTGGTGATTTATGAAATTATTTTTTCTATCAAATAAAGAATATAATACTCATAAAACTCGACTTAATGAAAACTCTGCAGGTCAATGTTTTTTTCTCACATTTTTATTAAATTCTTTATTACTGAAATCCTCACAAAATGGTACTCGACTTTCCGGACCAGCTGACACGTCGTCGCCACGACAACGATGTACGTAACTGGGGAAGCATGTACTTATCACAAAAAGTGTGTCTACAATGAGTCTTTAATAATCTGCTAAACTAAAATGGTTTCTATAATATTGAACTGTTGCCAGATAAATTGAACAAGGAAGGAAAGGGAAGAAGAGGTGGTTTGAAGGCCCGGCATGACGTCACCATGAGGGTGCTATATTCCTGTTACTTGGTATTAATAATCTTAATGGTCAAATGAATTGCGTGGGTTTTATGGTCACTAGAAGTGTGGGAGGTTCTTTCTCGCCATAGCATTTCCATTGACTGATTTTGTAATTATCACACCACGCTAGAGTCTGAGTTGTGCATCAAAGCTCGCAAAGCACTCTAGAAAAGTGAGTTCTTTAAAAATGTAACAGGGAAATCAAAGGGACTATCAGAAAAAAATACTCTGTTATTTTCGTCTGCTGAAATCCTTTTATTTCCAAAGAAAATGTCGAAAGAAAAATTATCAGATGAATTTTTAGAGGAGCCAAAAAAGCGTAAGAACTCACTTTCCCATCATGCTTTGTGCTAGAATTTCGAGCTCATGCACATTGGCTATTATGATAAGAACTCGGTATGAATACTTATGATGATCAAACTTGCATGCCCTAGCATGTAAACGTCGTGCTATTCATGGCGTTTAATTTTAGGCTAAAATCAGGAGTTCTTTCATTTCAAGGATTTTTATCAGTAGTTTATGAAAACTGCGACTTATTAAAGTCAACATTATATTTTTAAGAACCACAATTAAAAAAAAAATGCTGCAAAATTCTGAGAAAGTTGAGAAGTGACACGGTAGGGGTTGGTCGTGCCGGCTAAGCCTCTTCATGCGTGCCATGGGGCATACTTTCACTTTTAAGCCTTAGTTTTAAGTTGCGGGAAAAAAACCGATGATTTTCTTAATTAAGTATAAGAATTTAAGGAAGGAATAAATCATAATTCCATTTCATAAGAAGGTTTTTAAGTTCCTGGGTGGTGTATAGTAGTATAGCAAGTATAACACAAGTATCATTTGCTGAGGACCGGATTCATCTAGTTGCGTATATGTTTATCAATGTCATATAAACAATACTAATAAAACAACATCCCTACGGGTTATTTTCAGCCCATTGAAGACCACTTAAGAAGGTTGTTATTATATTGAGTAATTACCTGAGCGATTTGTAGTACATTGTGCAGCCAGAGGCAACATGACTAGAGATGTTATCAGCAACAAACTAAAAGCATTACTGAGGAACAATGTATCACGGAATAAGGGACGTCAATAGCAGGCAAGGTTGTTTTTATTGAATCACTTGAGTGAACCTTGATCATATCACGACCAAGACACCCAAGGCTACAAGTATACCTCTGAAAAACGTCTCTACAAAACGCAGTCAAATTCGTATTCAAATGGACATATCTTCTCTGAAGCCTGCACAACGATTGGCGTATCTATTTTGGGTAAATAGTTATTATATCTATTAGGATAATATTAGTTATAAATTGCTATGAGAACAGTCACGAGATCCCGAAATGTGTCGTGCGGGAAAATCAAGTCGATGCGGCATTAGTGTGCGTTTGCACTAGCATCTGGCACGGTAGACGAATGGAGTCACTCTCTGCCTAAAGGATGACACTAATCAATGGCAGCAGGTCGATTTTAGACGCTCTAATGTACATACTTGGAAATTCATCAGAAACAATTAGGAAGGGTCGAGAAATACAAAGCTATTCGTTATTTGACGTTATTTAGTTCGCTGAATTGCATAAAATATGTGCGCGCAACATTCTAAAGTAAGCTTAGAAGGCCAGATTTGATCCTAAAACGTATGCGCTTTTTTTTAGAAAATTACTTATGATTTAGGGGTGTGGAACAACGGTTTTAAATGTTCAACAGGCTACTTAGCACATCCGATGATAATACACCTCGTTATATAGTTTTTACCTGCAGCTTTTTTTTCGTAACCGAAGAAAAGGATTCGAACTTGATCTTTCGATTTATCATATTTCAACAATCGCTTGAAATTTCAGTGCTAATCAAGTCGATAGCCACACCCGATAATAGAGGGACAAGAACTGAGAACCAACATGAAAAGGGGAGGAAAGTTAATCACTTTTAGCCCTAAACTACACTGAACAAATATTACATAAGCTCAAGAAACTTCACTCAAAATTCACAGACTGACAAAGCACCAGACTGTTGCTTTCGTGTTTTGATGGTTTTATTTGTTTTGTAACCTCAGGGCTTAATTATTCTGACTATCGTCTGATCTTAATCTTCTTCTCATTTATAAACTTATATAGGTGGATTTATTTGTTTGATCGCCTCAATTTGATGAATTTTTGTCAAAGGCATTAAAGTTCGTTGTCAAGGGTGAAAGCCATAGCAACCAAAAACTCGAGGTGTTTCGGACACATAGACACCTTGGCTTCTTAAGATGGTGACAAATGCTGATTTTTGTTACTTTTTTTCGAGTAGGAATCAGTTGCTCGCTTTGATTTCTGAGATTTTAACCAAACAAAAGCAACAAAGAATAAATAAAAAAAAATTACAGCTTGAAGCTATCGATTGTTTAGTACGGCCACTGTTTGCTTTTGTCTAAAGGCACAAGAATGTCAATCTGTTGCTCGCTTGACTGCCTTCAAAGACTTCGTCTAAAACTCCATCTATAAATCTCCCCACAAGAATTTCCTTCTCAAAGTGCTTCGCTCTGGCGGATTGGGCGGCTTTCTCTTCAAAATGTCCGACGGATGTTAGAAGAAACGTGCCGAGGGATTTGACCACTAGTCATATTGTGCTGACAGTCAAGAATGCGAGAGGGCTGTTTTGATTGGCCTACGCATTAATTAACGTCAAGAGACGTCAATCACTTGGTAGAATAGTTTGTATTGATTTTACAGTTGATCAACCATAATTGCACGTTTGCAAATGGTTAGTTCTTGTCGAGGGGTTTTACAAACTGTTGATTCTCCATGTCACGGCCCAAGTGTTCTTTCAACTGCCACAACTCATAAAGGAAAACTTTCTTGTTTGGTTGGTTTGTGAGTTGGTATTTCGACAATGAGGAGAGGTGAAATCCCTCGGGTAAGATGACTGACGAAGCCGTCCCAATCGTGATTGTCGAGTGCTGGCTGGTTGGTCTTATCGATCATCAAAGGCTCTGGTGGTTGATTCTTGTTCATTTCATTTTCAGGACATGGTCGCTCATGATGACGACGACACAACGAAAGCGTGCAACAACTGTGGCGATACTTGTCCTGGATTCAGTGCTCATTACTGGAGGTAAGTCAACGTGAGCGTGGTGAAGCTCAACAGGTTTCAAGTGACATACCTCATAATAAAGCATTGTGAATGCCTCTCGAAACGTGTGGAGACCTTCAATATCTTTGTAACATGTCTTAGTATATACAAGAACCATTATTTAGCACCCATTAATAGCTATATCAGGTTCGCGATCGCTCATAACGAAACCTGTGGTCTACAACAGAGTATAAGAATTCCAAGCTTCTCCATTGATGCTGGAGTTTCGCCATTCGGTAACTTTCTAATCCATCACTCTACCTACCTAGATAAGACAGATAGGCATCTGTGATGACCCATTAAGCTTTTACCTCGAAACAATTTATATAGGGGCATTTTTCTTTATTACACTGTTTCGAATCTTAGCGCTTTATTACTTAGAACTCTTAAAAAGTTTCCCGTAGTTTGAACAAATCTTCAGTTACGCTAAGTCCGTTGTCATATCTTTCTTTATTGGTTTTGTGTGTTTACTTTCGGAATCGTTGATCGAAAATTCGAGTTTGGGATCCTCTTGAAAGTTGTCAAGATTCTTCACATTTCGTCCCAAGGATCTGGAAAAAATTGACTGTTTTTTTTAAATCTTTGATTTTAATTATCGATAGGTATGATTTCTGTAGTTGTTTGTTTAGTATAAGTCGACGAAGTGAACTGCGTCTCTCGGCTGACATATTTGAGTGCTTATCTTCGAAGAAGAGACTACAGATCGAAAGGTTTGGTTTGATAAAGCTTAGACTTATCGGATACTTTTACACATATAATTAGAACGTATTTTCATTACGTACGCCTTTACAAGGGCTGCCTCTGGAGCCATTAAGTCTATAGCGTCTGACGTTTATAAGGTTGAACACGGTGGCTAATGGATGTGCTTGAATCTATCTGACCACAACACACGGCCATTCTAATATCCTGGAATGTGTTCATAATTGTGCTGTGATGCTTAAAGTGAGGGTTCATGGTGATGGAAATGCCTTCTGCTAGCATAGAGAGAGGCTTAGAGATATGATTGTAGTTGTAGTATGTGTACTGTAGTTATTTAATATCCACAAATAACCTCTTTGACACGGTCCTTTTAAGTGAATATTCCCTCTAATGATTGGTAATCTGAACTTAACGATTTTGTCGCGCTCTCGGCTCTTCTCATCCGGAAGCTATGGACGCTTTATCTTCCTGTTCTAAAGGCGTCGATTGAGTGTCTTGTGATTAAAGAAAAAGGATTCGAGCCAGATTTCGATCCGTATAAACCACGTTGATCATTTGAACGAATTTTAGCAGCGTGTGGTTCGATCAACATGTGTCCAAAGGCAACCATTCTGCGGTTTCCCTCTGTGGTGAAGAAGCCATGAGTTGAACCACTCATATGGATCTTGAGGTTTCATTCTTTTCACAGTAGCTACAGTCGGCTCATTAGCACTGACCAATCACTCACTCCATTTTATTGTTAATTCACGCAATAACTTTAGTCATCTTAAAGAAAAAATCACAGATTTTTTGAAGCCGATCAGATGTTCTTGCATCGATTTTCGACAAATCGTTTTTACACAGAGATATACGATAATTTGTTTTCTGAGCAAAGACAAGGTTTCCTGTACTAGGTTTCCTGTTTTTGTTGACCGACTTCTTATTCCGTTACCCCAGACACTGTAGACGACTATGACGTAAACCTGGTTTATTTCGATGGTGGTTTTAATCAAAGAGACCCTATTCGGGTATCGGTTTCCAAAATCCTTTGAAGATCCGACCAAATATCTGAATATATATTTATAACGACCGCATATATCACAGAAACGCGTGGAATCATTTCCAACGCGGCACGTTTGCCTGTGCGCGAATACAGACGGAAGTTGAATTGTTGAACGTATGGTGTTATATTTTATACATGCTGTTCAGTCTTTATCGCAGAATTTCGAGAATGTTGACCACCACTGTTTGTTTTCACTGAATGTCACGTTAGTCGTTTTATTTTCTTGCGCAAATCTTATGTTTGCAGAACACAGAAAAAGCTGTTTTTGCGCTTAATCCCACTCCAGTGACCTCTGAGGGAACAACGGAAATACCAGGCAGTGGACTAAAAATGGTTCTAGTAAAACAACTTTTGCGCCATTTATAGTGCTCTAACATCTTGTTGTTGTAATTTTGATTTATTCGTGGAAAAAAGCGTAAAGATTAACTATTATTGATATTTGATTGTTTTTAAGTGCTCAACATTTAGTTGTTATCTTATCGCATCTGTTCGTTACGCTCCATTTACATACTCGTGCAACATCATTTATCAAAACTTACAAACACACCGAAATCGCCTCTGCCTTTTGATATAACTACCGTATGTGTGGTCTCTAGAAAGTGAAAAGATGAATGAAAATGTGGAAGAATGAGAACTGGAGTGGTTAAGAAATGGGAGAAATGTGGGAAACAATTTTGATTCCTTAAATTACTGAGCGCCATTTGTTTGACAGTATAAGAGGCAAACAACTTTTTGCCTAAAGATATTAGTTAATGGTTAGAGAACCTAGTATTGGACCTTGTGAGAGCTAGAACATGAGAAAAGAGATGTTGACTTCAACAACAATTACAAGATCCATCACAAAAGTTCTTAAGGTTAAGAGTAAAATGTATGATATTTAGCTGGACCTCTTAGGCATGAGATATGAGGATTATTAAGGTTATTTATGGGATCTGTTTCCCCAAGTATAAGATTAGGGAAATTATGAAACTTAGAAAGAAAAAGTGATTAACTTCAAGTTGTCTATTGTATTTTAAGATAAGACTTAATTTGTTCGACTTTCTTGCTTTTGGAAATAAGATGAAATTTCTGCTGACATTCCATTTCTAGAGGGCCTGGAGCATTGAGAAAGCTTTCAATTGATTTCAAGGCCTACAAGCAATTTGCTTCTAATTCAAGTATATTCTTTTTTCACAGCATGACATTTGTGTGTGCTGTGTGCATGATTCTCTCCTCCCAGACAATTAGGCACCACATTCAATTCCACAAGACCTTTTCATTGTTCCATAACCTTTCTAGAAATAAAATCTGGTTTTTCACCTCCCCACTCCACATAACATTGAAGTCATAGCTTGATCGTAAATGATTCATATCTCTATGGAAAATGATTATGACACTAACTTTGTTTATATTGGAGTATTAGGCCCTTATTGTGCTGTGGTCAAACAGAGCTTATAAACTCAACAGGGGAACCTTATTGTTAGCTTTTATTGATTGTTTTATAGAATTTGAATATAAAGATTAAATTTTATAGCCTTCAATATTTTTTTCGCTCATTTAAATTTATTCTTAATCAGAATATCTTTTCTTATTTTATTAGAATGTTTTTGTGGTTTATATTTTCTTGCCTTTATTGAGATAATAGTGAAAAGTTATTTATTTCCTGACAAGACATTTATAAATTACATCAAACATATGGTTTATCAATAAAGTTAAATTTAGATTTCTTTAGTACTTTTAAGATTTTAGAATTATTTTAAGTCAGAATATTTCAAATTTTTGATTAAAATCATTAACTATATACCAAGTACCATGGGTCTCAAAAGGAATATCATGCCAAAAAGATAAATCCAAACATTTGGATGCTGCTATTTTATCACCTAATAGAACAGTAGGATATTTTTTAATTATTCTTCTCTTATAACTTCCTAAATCATATTCTCGCTCAACTACAGCTGTACTTTGATTCTTAAAAATATCATCTTTGAATACCAGAAAACTTACCTTCTTGATATTTTCCACATCAATTAGTTTAAATCTTAAATCATCTGAAAATGAAAAAAAAATTCTAAGGCAAAAATGTATGGATAACAATTTCAATATATTAGGGCCTCCTGCTAGTAGAACAATTGTATAATTTGTAAAACATCTGTCCCTGTTAACCTCTGTTTCTTTTGAGTAAATAATTATTTTCTATTTCAATTCCATATATGTCTTCATAAACAAATGAATGCCAGTTATACCAAGTACATGTGCTGGTGAAGAGTAGATTCTATATAGACCTGGCAATCTTCTGATATCAATCAGAGAGCTGATGTTGTTCTAGATAAGAATACTAATCTGTCAAGCACTCTCTAATATTATGGTGGCTTCCTAAGGCAAGCCTGGGCATGTCTTGATAATCATCTATACATATCTAGCTTTGCTATCACACCCTCATATCTATAGAATTATGCAAGGGGCTCTCACTTCAAATCCTTACAGGTACTGTAGTCATAGATATCTCTTATGGTAACAGTTTTCCTAACTTATTGAATCACAGATTCTGTATGTGTTGTATGAAATAGTCTAGTATTTAACCTTGCTATGTATGACTAAATTTATTTTCAGTAAGCCAGCTGCTTGCTTTTCGAAAGAATATTTCAAGGAATGATTTTTACTCAAAAAATACTCCATCAAGATATATTTATAATGTTAATTGATTAATAATATTGTTTTAATTGTAGGAAAATTTGCCGTAATTGCAAATGCCCTCGTGAGGACCATAACATCATAGGTGAGGATGCTAGAGCTGGTCGAAGTATATACATGGCAGATGTTCACCGTGCTTCAAGCTTGGCAAGCGATGATGATAGTGGATGTGCTTTGGATGAATATTCATGGGTACCTCCAGGACTTACCCCTGAACAGGTAAAACCTCTTCTAGTTATACAGTCTATATACAGCTTTTTACTTCAATATTTTCAAAGTTATCCTTTTACATAATGTAATCATAATTTTTCATTATTTTTTGGTTCTTAGGGCGCTATAGTTGAATTATTATTACGATTTTAACATATGTACCTATTTGGCAAGTTGTCGGTTAGCTTTTAGTTGAATCTTAAATAAAGAAATTCTAAATGCTATGAATCAAATAAGTTAAAATTTTAAAGGCAAAAACTGTTTCTGCCTCAACAATGTAATTAAAAATGGTTTTTGATTTCTTGATTTCTGGCAAATTATACAGTAAAATAGAACTACTACTACTTTGTGAGTGATCTAGAGGAATATAAAACTAATACGGATCAGAGGGAATAGACTGAGATGCAAGGTTGGCTAAGAACAATAAGTGGGATGTCAAGTAGCTGAATAGTTACATTGATTGATATCAAACATGACCAATGCATAATGACGTAGGTCCTCTCTAAATTCTGCATCAAATTCAAAATGGTTGAAATTCCAAATAATTATCAATATTCTTATCATGGAAAGAATATCAGTTTGTCTGAGATGTCTTGTGTCTGGCCAGCAGGGAAACCTGAATCATTTTTCTCATGAACATATCACTTTTCAAGTTCTAGATATATATTTTAGTGTTTCTGGTTAATATAAATAGTTGTATGTTAATTATTCTTCACTCTTTTCCATAAAAGGAATGGTAATGTTTAACAAAATCCCATATCACCTTGTTTTCAAAAAACTAAATTTTAATTTTTGAATCACGAGAAGTTGTTTCTGGACTAAATATTTACCATGTAATAACAAAATTCCTTTATTTCCTTGATTTTAAAAGGATTAGGTAATATCTGTCGAAGTTTGAGGTACATTTTTTGTACAATATGAGGTGTTTTTTGTTTTCTGAATAATTGAAATTGATTAACCTTATTGTTTTATTTGAAATATAAGAACACTCAAAACATTCTCATAGTGTTACAGTAACCTCGACCTAAGTAAAGATTACATGGAAAATATATCACCATAGCTGAAATTCTTGACTTGTAGATTTTAACAACAGTCTTACATGTATGTGAAGATACTGGATTATCACTTATAGTATTAAGATAATTGAGGCACAATAATCTGTGAGAGCTAATATAATATCTTATTCTAGGTACACCTATACATGAATTCTCTGACAGAGGAAAAGATTCCATACGTCGATAGTGTAGGGGAGAGATATCGCAACAGACAGATCATTCTTCAGCTTCCACCACACGACAATGAGTCAAGGTTCTGTAGTGAGCTCAGTGAAGAAGAAAAGAGAGAGTTGCGCTTTTTTGTGGCACTAAGAAAACGTGATTCCCTTGGACGAGGTGTTGTGAAACAAATTCCTGAGATGTCAGAAGGATATCCTTGCAAGGAGGTGGGTTTTTTTTTGATTTATCAAACTCTTCCACTCTTTTGTATTTAGGAATTGAATTTCTCTCATTATAGAACAACTCTTTTGAATTTGCTTCTGTATGGTTATGAGACAATGATTCAATGTTGAGGTCTGAATTGATATGATACCATAAAGTGCATGATAACATCAAGGGCAATTAACATGTCAAATTTACATTGACCTGCAACTATGGTTTCATGGCTTGTGAAGTTGGTTTTGCTAATAGGCATTACAGAGACACTTATTATTGTAGTTTGAAGTGGCAACCGATGCTTAGCTTATTATGCTTTTCGAGTAAAGCAAGATATCCTCAGTTTACTAGTGATCTTGCACACTTGTTTGACTTTTCTCATACTGGTGTAACTTTGACTTGGATATCTAAATGGAGCACTATTGGAGAAAGTGGTAAAGGGTGCACTGTCAATCCCTGGAAGATAGTACTTCATGGTGAAGGCACAGGGACTGCGGAGCATAGTTTGAGTGGGGGGCTTATCTGGTAGGGTGTGGGGGGAATGACCCCTACTTTTTTTTAATTTTCAATAATTGTGATTATATCTAATCTTGTTTTAATAATTTCTAACAGTGTGGGGATCATATTGGAGCAGGATCGATGCCAGTGTTTGCGGCAAGAGCAGGACAGCACACCTGCTGGCATGCTGCATGTTTTGTTTGTACTGTGTGTAAGGAACTGCTGGTTGATCTCATCTACTTTTACAAGGATTCCAAGGTGTATTGTGGAAGACATCATGCAGAATCACTCAAACCTCGATGTGCTGCTTGCGATGAGGTAGGTTTGTCTTTGTATGCTATATCTTGCTTCTTCTTTTTCCTCTTCCTTTTAGCTCCTCGTGGAGCATAAGGTGAGTCATCTCATTTCTGAAGCAAGCATTTTTTTCCTCCTTTTCCAACTGGGCTTGGCCCCAGCTATGGCAGAGTATATCGTGCACTAAATTGAAATATTTCACAACCTCACAATCTCCAGACAAGACATAAACAAATTCTAGAGCATGGCCTTTTTCAATTACAATCAAATTTGTATTTGACAATGTTTACACTAAATATCAGGCATTAGAGCTTGGCCATAGACACAACTTTTTTTTATGTGATTATATGGTTTTTCAGTTAGTTAAGTACTAGCTGCTCCCCTAGTGACAATTTGGTTCTTGAAATATGAAATATGGTGGCAACTGCTTCAAGACTGGATTGGATTTAAAATACTTGAGAAAACTAACAAATATATATTTTCCTACAGATAATCTTTGCTGAGCAGTGTACAGAAGCAGAAGACAGATGTTGGCATGTTAAGCACTTTTGTTGCTTTGAATGTGACAGTCCTCTTGGTGGAATGCGTTATGTGATGAGGGATGACCGTCCATTCTGTTGTAATTGTTTTGAAAGCCTTTATGCTGAGTTCTGTGACTCTTGTGGTGAGCCGATTGAGCCTGATGTAAGTCAAATGGCTCACAATGGACAGCATTGGCATGCTAACCCACAATGCTTTAGCTGTTACACCTGCGGCAAGTCTCTCCTTGGGGCTCCATTTTTACCTAAGAATGGAGAAATATACTGTTCACCAGAATGTGGTCATGGAATACATCCAGTTGGTTTCACAGATTTTTCGGATAATGTACCAAGATCACAACAAAAACAACAAAAACAATGCTCTATTCCAGAATCTTATACATCAGATCTTGAAACTCTTGAATCAGAGCATGATGATGAACATGGATCTAATGCTGAAGCAGCTTTGAGAAGATATAAGAAGCACTTTGAAGAAAGTAATGCTGCTTCGAATTTCATACATCATAAAAACAGTCCTTTTACTTCGCCAAAGCAAAAGAGTATTATATCATCAAACCAAAAGGATTCTTTGTCAGGAACCATGTTTGGTGTCATAGAGACTCCTTATGGAAAGGATATGTTTGATAGTGTAAGTGTACAAGGCGGAGACTGTGAACAACAGTTTTATATCAAGCATGATGAAGGGAGGAGTTCTGGAGTTGCATCATCAGAGAACGGATCACATGTGAATGAAAATGATATGGTAAAGCCGTATAAAGTAATAGCGTACAATTATCCTGAATCAGACAATCATGAATTTGTTAAAGCTACACCTGTTGAGGATGTCGACAGCCATGACAGCAATTATGGAACAATCGAAAGTCGCGATAGTAATTATGGAACTGAATCTTCTTCAGCAATCGATGAACTTCAAAGGCAATCCAGTGGAAGTTCATCAAATTTGAAGATCAATGATGAGAAGAAAGTTAAATCTAGAAGAGAACCAAATTTAAGTAAGGAAAGGCAAAAGCTTAAGCATTATTTTGTCATGTCAGATGAAGAAGGTGGAGATTATGGGTATTTGAGTAGAAGTTTTTCACTCAAGGATGAGTTACTACAAAGACCTATCTCAAGGTCTCTTGAATGCTTGCCAATAAGGACCATCCCTGAACAATCTTTTATGAGGAATCATAGACTAACTGCATCTGGCACTCGCATTAATGCAGGCAGAGTAACTTATTCACGGAGTTCATCACATTCTAGGTCTTTTGGTCAGTCACGAGCTAGGTCATCAAGTCAGAATTCTAGAGACTCCCGACCTAAGGAGACTGTTAAGAAGCCATTAGAAATACCCTGGGAGGATCCATTTGCAAATCCAGTCGAAAAGAGCAAACAAGTTCGGCCAATCAGAAGACCAAGAATTGCTTATGTGGAATGTCGCGATGACAAGGCTAAACTAGCAACTAATAAGAACACTGGCTCATCAAAAAAGCAAAGTAAAAACAAGAATTGTAGGGTACAATAACTTTTATAGATCAATGTTAATTGTCTTACAACATTCAAACAGTAAATTTAATTACAGTTATAGTTCTTACTATAGAGACAAAAAGATTTTAGAACACAATGAGTCAATCATAACAGCAAATATACATAATAATGGGGCAAAGCGGCCCAATTGCCGATTACTGGTAGTGAACTATAGTGAAGCAACAATTTATGTCTGCATTTGTCAAAGGTTTTTTATCAGCAAATTAATATAAAATTTCAAAAAATGGTATTTATGAATACTGGATGGACTACATATTATATGTGCTCCCAGATGGTTGTATGTTTTTCATATTCAAAAGCTGCTGTAATATTGCTGTATATCGATATGATTATTGCCGCTACAAGTTCCTAAATAAACATGTTTTATTACTGAATGAGTAGACCAATAATTGTTATATGACTTAAATATAAGGAATATGAAATATTTCTAGGAGGGGGACTTGAGAATCTTAGGAGTGCATGTATATGTAAGAGTTAAATACTGGGAATGGAGGCAATTAGTCCAGACACTGGGCTTTCCTTTCTGCTCCTCTTTTTTATTTGGGCTTCCTGTGTCGCAGAGGGAAGGTTCCAGATACTGACCTCTTTTTCTCGCTTTCCGAGATGACGACAGCAATTTTGGTGATTGTTTAGAGGTCACATGATTTATTAGTGCTATTCACCTATTTACCTCTGAGGACAAAGGAAGCCCAAATTTGAAAGCAGAGCAGAAAGGAGGGTCCAGTGTCTGGACTAGATAGGAGGCTGATGTGAGCTCTTTCTTTTTGGAAAGCACACTTTGTGGGGAAGTGAATGGGTATTTTCTACAAATGACACATTATCAAAGCACATTGATTTTTAAAATATCATGAAACTTTCAAGTCTTGACTATGGAAGCACAGTTTGAACAACGCACACATTCCCCTTTGAGAAATCTCAATATAATTACCAGAGGATAGAGTAATTTTATTTTCTTGCTAACTCGCTTTTAGGTCTGGATAATTCTCATTTGGTATATCAGTGCTTAAAATTAATTTCATTTGTAGAAGGTACTGCGGTTCTATGTGTAGGCACAATAAGCTGGCCGGGTTAAATTTAAACACAGTCGAATGGTGTAGCTAAATTTGCACGACGCACATTTCAAATTATTCAAATTGTTTAAGCTTAGTTCATCTAAAATTCATTTAGAAATTCTCTTTTGTACAACATATAGATACGAGTTAAGGTAAATAAGCTCTTAATAAATATGAAACAAAGAAAGCAAGACTTCTATGGAATGATAAAACAAAGAAAGCTTACACTGACTAAACATGTCTAAACAATCCAAAAATATAAACTTGCTGAGTCTATAATAGTAAATTTTTTGAATTTGCAAAGCCCTTCAGCTTTACTTACCTTTTGACCAGCCATTATCGATCCTTGAAGTCGTTTATTCCCCAATATAATAGACAAACAAAATCCTCTTCAAAATATTTTCTCGTTTGAATGAAACAAAACCCTTTGCATGTCAGGCCGCGTCAGGAGAGCGCGAAAATAAATACTGACTGCTGATTGGCTGATTCTGACAGACTTTCACTGACTCATTCCGTCCATTCAGGGCGGGTTTGGGCAAGTTACTGTAGAGGTGTTGGAAAACAAGGGGATTTGCGGAACACACCCATACCTTTCCGGTTTACTTTTATCATATTTTCGTGGTTAGGAATTAACTCTCATAGAGTTCAGAAGTCCTTCTTTTTTGATAAATCCAGACTTTTATCCATCCAGCTAATTTCAATGGCCACTACCATAACGAATTCAACACAAAGGATGAACGGAGTGATCAAGGATCGCGGAGCACTCTAAAAGATGGGAGAGGCTTAGACTGGAAAAAATATAACAAACATTTTTTTAAAAAAATAGGGGATATTAGAAAAAAAGGGAAAGTTTGGAGAAGCCGGACCTATATCAACCCCTCCCCCCCCCCCCCCCCCCCAAGCCCCTCCCGATGCGGTACTTCACTAGGAACAAAGCAGCTTTGATAGCCTTGTAGTCATTCTGCTCCCTTCTGAAGAGAAAAGGAAGTGAAAACAACTTTAGCAATCGATTTCTGATTCATTTTATTTTTATGTTTTTTTTTTATCCAGTCAGATGTACTAATGCACTCATACTAGTTAGTCAAAACGAAATAGCGAACGAACTTTTGAAACAATAGGTTGTCATCAACTCCCCTATGATCAAGACCAAGCACACCATGTTGCCAATATACATGCAGCCTATTTGGCATTTCCCCAGTAATTTAACCGCATATACAAGAGGCCTGGAAGGTGTCTGGTTTAGTCATGTCACAGGTGCAGCCACGTGTTGCCGCCACACCCACTTTCTTGTTCAGCGGTTTCTTGCCTTAATATGCCGATTACGAACGTTCATTGGGATTATTTCTTTTCTTTTCTTTTTTCTTATAGATGCTATAAGTTTTCATTTGAAACCTTTAGGGTTCCTAAGTTGTGGTTCTTTAAGTAATTCACCGAAGATCGAGAGTAGATCACTTTTAAATTTTATAATTCTATTGTTTTTTCATACCGCATATCAAGGATAATTAATTTTACTGATATTAACAGGAAAGTATACTTCCCGTAATTTAACAAATACATTACTACTAAGAGAGCCAACCAGACAATTTCAACTGATTTATTTACGGTACTACTTATAGTCTTCATTTCTGTCCAATAGAAGACAAGACTCAGTGGCATTCCGGCCGCGGGCCCTATAAAGTTGCACTGAAGTCTCAGTCATTGCACACCAGAGCTAGTGGCTCTATTTATCTATTTATTTATTTATTTATTTTTTACTAATATCTATAAAACTATCTAATAATGATCAAACGATATGTGTGCTCTTTGGAAGGCAGGAATCTATTCCTCCTAAATTTGGGGTTCAATTTGAAAATTCCTCAGTTGAGTTCTACTGAATTTTAGTTTATGATTATTGTTTTTATTTTCATTATTTGAAGTGCAATTAGATAGCCGCTTCATACAGCTGTATTTCAACGAGTCCAGAAACACTTGGAGAGTTTTGGGAATTGTGAAGCTAGGCGGATTAGGAGTGAAACATCTCAAAGATGTAATTTTTAACCTTAATAATTTACCAATGGAAATAACTTGAAACGAAGATCCAACGAAGTATATTTTATGTCGCCATTCATTAGATTTTGTTTTTGCTTGTTTGCATTAGTCTTTCTTGGCACCGAAGCCAGAGTACTAAACGGCTAGGCTGTTTTTCTCTCAGGAGTTATTCGTCACAGTTGAGGCAAACCTTTTCCCCATCTCGAATACGGAACTTTTCGCCTGCCAAGGGCTTGTCACATTTGGAGCAATTGAAGCAATCACGATGGAAGTATTTTTCTGAATAGGCCACAAACTTGGTGTTTCCTTCGATGAGTTTTTCGCAAGCTGCGCATCTTTTGGCGTAGCGTTCTCGGTAGCATTCTTGGCACACATTATTTCCTTCTTGTTTAGTGAATGGTTTCCCTGCTAGAGGATTATTGCAGTGGAAACAAGTAAAGCACTCACTATGATAAACGCTTCCTGAATGCTGCACTGAAGATGTTCTGATCACTTCTTTGCATTTAACACACACCTAAGCATAAATACATATAAAAGGTAAGCATTTCGTGATCAAACGAACAACATATTGCCCACCCCACCCCCATAACACCCTGGCAATCTAATAGTACCCACTAAATTCAGTATCCACATACCTTTGCAAATTTGGAATCAAAACAGTTGTTGCACAGTCTCTTGTCATCCCTACGAATAAACTGCTTGCTTCCAATTGGTTCTTTGCATTCATCACAAATAAAGCATCTATCATGGAAGGTTTTATTTTGATAGCCAACTTTTTTCTCTCCAGGAGCAAAATCACCGCCACAGTGTGCACAAACCTTCGATGGGTTTATTCCACGACAGGCATGACAAATAAGCTTCTCGTCTTTGAAAGTAAACCCTTCGTTGAGCTACGAAAGGGAAAAAATCATTTACTAAAATGTTGCATCTTATCCATCCCCTTAAATAAGCAGTTGTTTGACAACCACAAAGAAGAGGAGAACTTGTACAGTAAAAGGGATCTGGCGGCGGGTGTTAAGTAACGTCCCTGAGAAGGCACTTTGGTTAAATCAAGCTTAAAAGAACGCTGCGCATGCATATATACTTACTAGTTGTTTGTCACATTGAGAACACTTAAAGCAGTCTTCATGCCAGTGCTTGTTACGAACGTCCACATCTTTGGACCCGGGGCCAATGGGTTCCTTGCAGAATTCACATGTGTTAGCAAAGTTCAAATCGTAACACTTGAAGCACGATGGCCTTCCCTCAACCGTCACGAACTTTTGATTCGAAAGCGATTCATCACAGAAAGAACAGCATAAGTGACCTGGATGCCAGTTTTTCTCAATTGCTTGAGAGTATTCTCCTACGTAAATCAACTGTTGATGAAAGAGTGGGGGAAAAGATTTAAAATAGAATTCGGGAAAACTGTCACCACCTTTGACTTTGTTCCTTTGGGCGTAATGTTTTCCCCGGGCAGTGGTGGATTTAGTTGCTAGGGGTGCAGGGGGTACGCACCCTCCCCCTCGGTGCGTCGACTTTGTGCGCCTAATTTGAAGATAACCAAATACGAAATGTTTTCTTTCTTTGATTGTGAGGGTTGAACCCCGTACGTTGAACTAATTTTAAAATATCCAAGTCTCATCATTTTTTTACAATGCTGCACACCCTCCTTTTCAAAAAAAAAAATAATGCCATTCCCCTGGGTATTATTCTTATTTATATCAGTAACGCTTGAGAAAAAACATTACGGAAGCTACTCACACATGTCACATACTAGTGAATCTCCAAGAGGTCAGAAAAGAGTTATTAGCTAAAGTAAGAGAGCTTATTATAATTATCACTGTTACCTCTTCACATCCTGCGCAGCGTGGCTTCTGCTTTTCACCCCAATGCCGAGGGCAATAGAGGGCACCATCCTTAAAACAGTAGACTAGGTCAACCAATAATTCACCATTTTCTTCACAGACGAAACAAGGCACATGCCAACAGAACTCAGGCCCAGCTCGTTCGGCAAAAATGGCCATCTCTCCGGCACTGATGATATCTTTACATTTACTGCACGTGGCATCCGCAGTTATAGAAGGGTATACACTTCCTGAAAATGGAATAATTTAAAATAATAATTTAGAATATTCAGATCTTTCGAAACATATTTTCTATCGGTTAGAATATCAGAATTATAAACTCTGATTCCGAAAAATATATAAATAAATATATTCAAGCATTCCATAGCAACCACCGGTAGTTAAGGTTATTATAAAGTTCGAATTTTAATTTTCCTAAAATAGAACAGAGAAAAAAATTTAAGCAATGAGAATATCAGTATTGCTAAGCAACTAAAAACGCAGTTCAAAATTGAAGACATCATTTTTCATCTTCTTCTATCGTATATTGTTCATTTAATGTTGGACTCGAAACAAAAAAAAAAAAACGCTATTTGTAAACAGATGACTCTGGTATTGTTGTGACTATTTTTAACCGAGTACTTTTCTCCGTAAACAGAAAGCTTTTTTGAGCGCCCAGCAAATGAATTAAAATTTAAAATTAATAATAAATTCTTGGCTTTTCCAGGTGTGTTTTTGTTCCTTACTTGCAGCCATACTTGCAGCCATTCACACAGTCACTACACGAGGCATTTCCCGCCAAATAACCTGGAAAGTTACCATGTAAAATTAATCCCCGCGCGCTATTTCCCGCCAAAATACTACAGACTGATGCGCGCGCGCGAGGCATTTCCCGCTAAAATTTCACGAAAGTCAATACACTTGGACAGCGGACTTCCGGACTCTCAGAAAAATGAAAATAAAATATTTTGAAATCCGAAAAATTGAGCCACAAAATACTTGAAAAGAAAAAGCTTTATAATAGTCTACTCACCTATTCCTAAAGCATTTTGGAGCCTTTTCTCGCTGAAGTCTTCCATGGCCATCTTTTGATCCAGTGTTAGCTTTTTACAGTGCTTGGAAGAGAAGTCTTGAAGTGGCAATTGGAAGGCAAGTTGCTTGCTTCGGTATTTCGCTCCAACGGAATTCAACTTTGGAACTTTTTCTTCAGGTAAGAGACTCATATACTGATGAATCTGTTGTTATGAAAGAGTTAGTGATGTTAGCTCAATGTTAAGTAGTAGGATAAGAAAAATAAACAGCCAAAAGTGAAGAGCTGGTATTGTGTTTAAGCAGTGCTTTTAGTAGTCATTAGAGCGAGGCGTGATACACTACACGCCTCGGCCGGAATGGCTGTCACTGTAAAAACGATGAATTAAAATTAAATTTTCAAATTAATATTGCGAAACTCATTGGATTCTCCTAAAGCTCTTTAATACAAAAAAAAGAATAATAACTTTTCCGTGTGCCAAAAATTGCAATTACAAATTAATTAAGCAGTCATAACTTCTTGACCCCTTTTAATGCTTTCAGCTTCAGAAATTACTTTTCCTACTTTTATTAAAATAAGTAAAGTAATGTCAATTTGGATCAAACTGATCTCGGGTCAGGATAAACAGTCGCTTGAATTAAAAAAAAAAATTCTTTCAAACAAAGAAAACAATTTTTTACAATCTTAGAACTTTATTTTCAAGATCTAATTTCATGATAGACCTCTTGAATTTATGAGATTGCTGTATTCCTTGATTGCCATATCATTTATTCAGGGTTAGCCTTTAGCCTCATTTCAGTATCAAAATATTCATATCATTATCATTGTTAGAGCAAAGAATGTTCAACCTCAAAATACCAGTACATACACTTTGAAATTCCACAGCAGACCTTGAGTTGCTGACTATAAAAAGTCTGGGACTAAGTCTTTGTTTTAAGTATAGAGAGCTTCTTTTTTGTGCAGAAGTGAAATTGTGTTGCAGGAGTTGTAATTGTGTTACAGGAGTGGTAATATGAGCAACATTCTCTCTGCAACTTGCAAAGCAACAATTATGTTGCATGCCAAGTTGCACAAATTTGTTCCCCGTATTACTGTACTGCACCTTTAGCAACAGAGAATTTGAAATTTGAGTAACATTACCTGTTCACTGTCTAAACCTCTAGGCACCCATTCAAATCCTTCTAAAGCAGCCTGTTCTAAGTCGGAACCAGACAATATGGGTGGGTTTTCCTCTTCAACACACATACGGTCATTTGGTTGGTTCTGTTCATTATTATTTAAAGACTTAACATGAACTTCTTGGGAGCACTTGCATGAGTTACAAAATTTCCTAATAACAAAATAATATTGTTAATACTAAGGACAGAGTTGCATTCAGAGTGTGTATATCATATAATTTATGACTAGTATTATAGAAGCAAAAAAAAAAAAAGGTTGTATCTAAAATATCTTATTTCGTTATGAAGACCAATAGTCCCTTTCACAGTTCCCTGCACCATCTTGAAAGGAAGTCATACCTTTGCATCGAAGCGAGATGAATGGTGAGCTTGCATTGATAGAGACATATGAATAATTGTCCAATTGTCCAAGAGGTCTCTATCATTGCAAGGTCATCATTCATCTCACTCTGATGCAAAGGCCTCACTACCTTCCAAGATGGCGTAGGGAACTGTGAAAGGGATAATCATATAAAAAAAATTAATTAAGCAAATTTCAAACTAGTATTATGCTTAGCATATATGAAACAAAATAACCCAATTTAAATTGTGTTGTGTTTTTTAGAATCACTGACATACAATCAGTGATCAACTCATACAATAGAGGTTTTGCACCATCAAGTGACGGCAGCCATGTTTAAGATGACAGGAACAATAAAATCAAAAATTACATGAGAAAGAATTCCATTCCGAGGAGTATAAGGATTTCATTAAAAGCCAGCAAATGGTGAACTGCGGCAACAAATCCCCATATCCATATCATTGCTGCCTATTTTTGACATTCCACTTTCCAATCGTATGGCCACTTTATTTATACAGCTTACAGTATTAAGTAACCAATCACCTACTTGAAATTTTAATGAAATCCCTAGGAGTTAAGAGATTTTATTGTTCTACTGTCCAACACCATTGCCGGCACATGATCATGCAAAACTTATAGAGACTTTAAAGTAAAATCATACACTTCAATAGTCTTAACTTGATCTGACTTTATCCAATATGTTTTTTTATTATTTTCAAAATGAATATGAAAAGGAATTCTTTTGTGTCAAAATCCTTGTTCCTCATACAAATAAAAAAAATTAAAAATTGTATGCAGCAATTTTACAGTGCAAATCGAAAAAAAACATGGGCACCCAGAGACATTTCAGAAATCATATATCGTTTCTTGAACAATCTGAAACAACTTCTGTCTGGAAGAAGTTTGACTTATTTGTATAAATCATATAAACTTCTTGTAGTTATAGAAAATTGTTTCAAATTGCTCAACCAACAAATTATAAACAATTTCTGAATTACTTCTGGATGCCCACAGTTTTTCAATTCACACAGTGTAACAGTACTCTCAATTTCTGAAATTTTAGTGCTAAAGCATAAATTGTTTGTCCTAACATGGAAATGGCTTCTATTAAAATATCCACACATCATTGGATATTGATTACAAATGAACTTATTAACTTATCAACTCATAACCTTTTCATCTGAACAATTTAAAGA
Source organism: Anthopleura sola (assembly GCA_023349425.1). NCBI lineage: Eukaryota > Metazoa > Cnidaria > Anthozoa > Actiniaria > Actiniidae > Anthopleura > Anthopleura sola. The sequence goes on along the minus strand of JALHLI010000018.1, from coordinate 2,803,274 downwards.
TAATCAAACAAAAATTTGTGATAAATGAACAGTATCACTAGTGCTTTAAGATTTTAACTTCCCAAACTCTCAGACTGGCATTTAATAAATTATTGAAATATATTATATATATTTTTAAGTTCAAATTAGAGTAATTTTGGTATGTAAAACCAATCAATTAAATAAATACCTAAGTTGAAAAAGTATTTCTTTTTTGAAGAAATATTAAATATTTCTCACATGTTCATAGAGAATAAGCATATAATGATTCTAATTGAAATAATAATTATTAGCTACCTATGGGTAGTATCATATTTAAAAAGTATTTCTCAAATATTCAAAGTTATTACACTGACCTCCAAGAGTGTGTTGAGAAGCCTTCACAGCGGCTATCGCATAGCAAACAGATATTTCCTTCTAAATCATCTGCTGTAAGGGGCTCCTTGAATCAAACAATAACAGAAGTTAAAAGTCAAAAATCAACTTCTAAATTCCAATTGGAATGCAGTTGAGTAAGAGCCACTCTGTGGATTCCACTGTTAATTCGCATTTATTTATTTTTATTTTATTTAAATGAATAACCACAAGCATGTCTAATTCTTTTAATACAAATATATATATGTATATTTCATATACAATTATTTCAAAAAAGGTTGTTGGTTGGAGATCTGAAATCTGAAATCCGAGACTGATATGAATTGTGTGTTATGAGTTGTGAATCTGAATATGATGGAAAGTGATTATTGTTTCCTCTTTTTAATTAGTAGTTCACAACAGTTTATATCAATCTAAATATGCCACCCTTTGAGCAATGAACTGTGCTAGCTCTCGCTCACAGATTTTGTATTTCAGATCTTTGACTGACAATATTTTTTTGAAATTGGCGTACATACAGACCATTTGCTTTTGGTCAAATTGGTTTGGGAACATTTGTTCAAGACTAATGAAGAACGTTTTGAAGTTACTTTGATATAATATTTACATCAAAACTGCTTAACACACTTTAGTGATTAAAATATTTAAGAAAGCATGACACTAATAAGTCGAGTAACTACATTTAGTTTTAACATAAGTAATGAAAAAGTTAAACTAAAGCTAGAAATATTGCACAAATTTCAAGGACATTATTAATAAACTTAAATTATGAACAATTTGCTTTTTTGTCTTACATGTACATCAAAAGCAGTTAATACATAATACATATCTACATTTCGAAAAGAATGATAATTAACATTGGAGTGAAAGAAAATCCGACAATTTATATCGACTTCCTTCCATTGCTTGCCAGGAAGAGCGATCTTGAGGTGAAGATATTATGTCTGGAAGATTTGAAACCACATAGTGGCTTCTATTAAGAAAATTGAAGAAGCTTGAAAAAAAATCAATGGTGTCTGTTTCAGTCGGGAATTTTGAATAAAATATTCCATTTTTACCATGTTTACTACTTTCTGCTTGATACAGTTTTTGTTTCAAAATTGCTTTTATTCTTTTTTTTTTCTATGTTAAAAATTCTTGTACTAAATTAGTGACATAGTGACTTTAGAATTTGAATTGTTGTGGTTTTGTTATATTGGCCTTTTGAATGATAAAAATGTTGTTGAGTGATTGTAAGAGATATTCTGTGAACTGTGTTTCCTTGAGCAGATAATAGATAGAAGAGTACTATTATTTACTCCCTATAGCAATGATACTTTGGTTATATTGTGCCTTATGCCCTTTGTAGAAATGTTTTGATATGTGCACTTTAGATCTTTCATTTACATATTAGACATAACAGTTTATTAATAATATAAAATTTTACAATCTTACTAGACAAAAATAAATCAAAAGAAATAGTGTTTTTGCAGTTATGGTTAAAAGAAAATGGATAATTGGATAGAAAATGGTATTACCAAGCAATTTTGTATTCAATAATATGGCTAACTCAAATATAAAATTTCTACTAGCCAAAACAAAAATATCACTAATATCTGACCAGTTGACTGCCGCCAAGTTTAAGCCCTAAGAACTGCGAGATTAGGACCATTAAGGTATTAACGATATTGGTAAAAATAAGGAAATTTATTAATTTTACTTTTACTTTGTCAGTAGATATTTCTTTGAACTCAAAATAGTTGTTTGTTAAACACTCAAAAATGTAAGCAAAAATAGAATATAACATTCTTAATAGCTGTTATAATATGTACTACAATGTACTTTGCCTAAGGTCTCATGGATCATAGATACCATATATAAATAATTATTTGTCTTTCCTTCTCTCGAAAATATATTTCATTATTATTAATGTAAGTCAAAATATATTTATGGAAAGTAAAATCTAGCTATATAAATGTAAACGTTGTCTGAATCCAGACTTGCTGTCTAGATATGACAAATACAATTTCCCATTACCTGTTTATAATTTTTTTTTAGAATAAAACACAATGACGCATCAATATCCCACATGGAGAAGACAAGCCTGCCATTTCTACCTGTGGATAAGACTGTGTGCAAGTCTTAAAAAACATTGTGCACATTTCTATTATTTTCCTATTTTTGCTTTTTCTATTCTATACTAACCTACACAGGCGTTTAAAAAGAAATATTAAAAAACCCAATAATTTGCAACCTGTAAATTCTTATTTTTCTTCTGATGAAGTTTTGTTATGTATATATATTTTTAATCTACAGCTTAAAGCCTTATTTGATGGCTCCAAGGCATTTTTTTTATCTACAGCAAACATTCTATATTCAAAATAATTGATATTTGTGTTTTTCTTTTTAGTTTCAAGATTGTGAGAGATAAAACATTTAAAATAAATGTGGACAACATTTTCTGTAGGTTTCTTGGTTGCTAAGCAACCAGGAAATCCCACAGTTTGTTGCCCCCTAATATTGCCAGATAATACATTAAAAGGGAGTATTCCCTGTATGTATATCTAGAGTTTTTTCAATTCTAATAGCAGATGCTATTTGTACTTTTATTGTTTAGAAGTCTCATCTCCTGTTTTGTTTGATTTATTATTTAAAATGATTCACTTAAAAAATATCTTTAAGTCAAAAAGATTAAATGTCATCAGTCAAGACCACAACAATTTTAACAGTAAATATTTAACCGATTGATAATATTTTGAAAACCACTAAATAAGAAAAAAAGTTATCAATTCTACTATTGTATGAATTTTTTCAAAGTCTGCGGAGAGAGCTTTTTATTCATTAAGTCATGAATTGGAAATTTTGCCATGCTACCTTCAGACTGCACCTGTATTGAAATTTTTCATTCCTTTTTGTGGAGTGATGAATGGACTGTTCCCACTACAGTTATCTACCAATAGCATTCAAGCACTTTAGTAAAAATACTCCTATGAATGAAGCCACTCTTAGTTGCCTTTTAAGAGCACTAGTAAATCAAGACTTGAGTTTTTATTTCTGACATAATTTGTTTGTCCACTAGTGTAATTTCATGGTAAAATGGATCATTTAGTAAACATTTTTTCAAGCTGTCCTTAGGGTTGGGTTTGGATTGATCATTCTAGACGACTCCTCTAGAATTAATAAAGGAACTAGTCACACCTTGTAAAGAATTCGAGAACTAAATCCAAGAAGATTTAGTCGATACTTTGAAAATGTATTGACTGATGAAAGGATTACATGAATATTCTCTTTATTTTATTCATTTGGTCTTCTGACAGCAATTCATAATCTTGATCTCAACCTTCGTGTTTTCAAATTGTTAATAAATAATAACTGGAAGACTTAGTATATGTATGCAAAAATCAGTCTTGTTGAAGGGTGTGAGCCCTATAGTCTAGGATATAGTTCATTTTGTGATAATCTCTTAGGAGATATCAAAGGAAGAAGCAATTCAGAGAGAGGAAACCAAACATATATCTGCACCTTACAAATTACTCTCCTTAATTTACCTCGTAGTTTGTCGTTGGCACGCGCTGAAATCTATCATATGTTAGGTATTTTGATTCGTTCATGACTATCACGCATTTATAGCAGAATACACCAAGTCAATATACACCAGGGAATTCTTGTACTCTCTCGTATGCAAAACAAACATTAAGGTGTAAATTTTAGTTACAATTGGTGATCGTGTTTCTAAGCTGGCTCTGTTGGAAAATATTCTACAAGACAACTGAAGAACTATCAATAGACGTAAGATATATATATAATTACACAAAATCAAAAAGCCATAATGAATATATAAAGATTCGATCTATAAGTTGTACGAGTAGTTGACACACTATGACAGCTTTGTAGGTTTCAACCCAGGAATCTAGGTCTTTCCTACTGTTTGTTTAAAATAAAAAAATCCAATCTTCATTTCTAAACATAAAGGATTTTCTTCAAAAGCAAATACTCGAAGAAGATACTATAACAAGTTGATAACATTAGAGTTTTTAAAGCGCGATCATCAGACCGACTCTAGAGGTTATTATGACCCGAGGATACAAGGAGTTCGAGGTGCGCCTTGCGAGTCGATTGCTATGAAATAAAGGCCTTTATCGCGCGTAGTATGTCTACAAAAGTCTTGTCGATTGTTTACTCGAGTCTTTCAAAAATATCAAAGTTCTGAGGCCAACAATTCCCAAACGTGCTCTCATATTATGACGGAAACACCCAACTAGATAACAAGCTTACAGTGTATTCACTGTGCATTCCTGTGAAAGCGAGCGTTTATCTCTAACAACATGCCCATCTGGGTATCCATAGGAAGCAAAACTGGGGCGAATACATGAAAATTTTATAATATTTTCGTACCTTGCTTTTGTCCGAGCCCTTGAAGTGGATAAAGCTCAAGGTCTGGAAATCCATCTCCGACATGTTGATGTTCGCAGAAGAATAAAGTCAGTCGGCCGTGTTGCCTTGTTGTATATGCGCATCTTGGGACTTGACCCAACGTTGGTGACACGTCTTAAATCGAACCAATCACAGGACAGTAAATAATCAGTTGTTTTGTTAATTTGTCAAGCACACCCCTCTGTCTGGAGTCCGAGTTCAAGCCCAAACTGCTATCTTTTTTTACATTATGAAATGGAAAGTAGGTCGCGAGCAACTCATATCCTTGAGCTAAACAAGCCCCAATCAAGAAGAGAGATTGGGAATACATCGACAGGAGTAATATATTTCCATGATAGTTATTGATTAGTCTGTGGGCGAACCGACTTACAGCTAGTCCCCAAGCGAGTCCTGAAAAAGTTGGGTTTTTTTGGAGGGAATATATTGACACAGAAATTTAACCATCTGTTTTATTCACCTTCGTCCATCGATCAATTAGTATTCCAGACAAGAGCTATTCAAATATTCTATACTATACTCAAAAACTGTTTTGTCCACTAACAAGAAACCATTTTCAGGAATCTAAATATTCGTATAATTTCTTCGAGCCAGGAGATTTTTTTTAGGTCAGTTGGTCGTGAAACTATATGAAACTTAATCCTTCTCCAACCTTTACTCCTTTCACCATCCAGCTTGTATTCATTGTTTCATAATCTTTGGAATTATAGACGTGCTAAATTATAATAGTATGGGTGTTCCTCTGTCTTGTTATCTGTTTTTTTGTCGACTTAGATTTATACACCCCGGGGTTGTCAGTTTTTGTCTATTTGTCGTGCTAGTACAAGGTTTGCTAGTACTCCTGAATAAACATCAGTGCACACATCTATAGGCAAAACCTTTTGAACTAGAATCTCGTGGTCAACTCTTGTCTAGGGCACGCATCGAGATCTGAATATATAATGAGTAGTGAGGACATGACTAGCGAAAAACGACAGCAAGTATTTGTTGCCAGATAAAATCAAAATCACGAATTGCTGGCTTTTTATAGCCATGTTGGTTATTTTTTGCGCATAGGCCTAGTTTTAAAGCTGTAAGACAAAGAAAAGAAAGCTGAATCTATATTTGACTATATGTAGGTATTATCTTTCATTTTGGTATTATGCATCATGCTGAAAACACTAGATCATTGGAATAGGAAAGATTATCATCTTGGCCAAGACAATTCCAGGTTGGTCACTCCAATCTTGTCAATGTCTTATCAGGGTTTTGTAAATGTCTAAGATATCTTGATCTTTCAAGACAGTATTGTCTGTGGAAAGCTTTTAGGATTGTGATCATAATGCTGTGGATAATTAGTCAAAGTACTACACGAGATCTTGGAACAAAATATTGATTGGATATTGATTCCTATTTATTAAAAGTTGAAATTAATGATTATTTTTGAGGGCTGGATTTCCTTGTCAGAGTCGGTGTGCAGGTTATTATCCAAGCCAAAGCTAAGTAACTTCACTAATCCCAGTCACTATTAACCTGTATATTTAAAAAAAGGTTAGTCTTCTACTGGGTCACCTAAGAATATTCTAGAACAGGAATCACTAATAGGTATGACTGTTATGACTATTAAGAACTGCAACAGAGGAAATTCATATTTTCTTAACTTAGCCTCTTTTCTTTAAGTGGCGCAGAACCGGCATAATGTGTAAACACTGTTCCTATTCTCTGAAGAGATGTATTGGTAACCAACTGTGCTCCAGTCATAATATATAGACCCCATATGGAATACCTATATTATAAGTCATCACATACGCACATAGCACAGAAAATCAATACATCGATCAGAGAATAGCGAGACAATCGTGTTTATACCAAGCTTGTTTAGAAAAGCTGAACACATGCGGTGCTCGGATGATAGCAAGAATAGAGGTCGGTCAGTATTCAAGTCATTCAATGATAGCGAGTGGTTATAATAGTCAGTAGGAGCGTTGGGTGTGGTCATTGCAGCGATTTACGCATTTGACCGTCGTTGATCCAAATATAGATATCCACAGCGACAGACAGAGATGACTTGGCATTACGTCAATCCGGCAATATTTTCTAAAATACTACCTTTATATGTGTGTTGATTCATCTTATCATGTTCCTCAAGCAACAATCGACTGAAATAAACGTGAATCGTTCTAAAGAAATTTCGTGCAGTCGGCAACAAAAAAGCCGCAAAAGAAAAGATTGAAGCCGATCATTATGCGGATTAATGACTCACAATACCTTACTCTTGAATTACATGCAGGGGGAAAATATCTAAGACCTTACATGGAATTAGTTATTTAAGGCATGACAAACAGCTACTATAGGTATGCAGATATTGTTCTCTTGCGGCATCTTCAACCCCTTCTTCCTGTATCGATAAATGATCCATAAGGCAGGCAGTCTCGTATTCTTGTTTAAAACCACGCAGACAACAAAGGTTTCTGTGGTCTTCGAATCGGTCCAATCCCTTTTTTTCATCCAAGACCACGATTTAAAACTGTGGTCACCTCGGATAAGACTCGAACCCGCGCGTATACAATTATTTAATTCCTCTATGAGGGAGTTTATTGAATCGATTGACGCTGCAGGGATTCTCAAGTACAAATTAAACTTACTATCTTTTGTCGCTAGTCTGTTTGAGGATAAATTAAAAAAAACTCCAGCTGATACTCATTTCCATATCTAAAATTAAACCCGAAAACAAAACGGATAAACTTTTCTCTTTATTGGGAAATAAATAGATGGAAGAATGAAAAATATTCCGAAAGAGATGTGGCTAGATCGTCTTCCTAAGGCGGGAATACATACTTAGTATTATTTTGATTTTTATATCATAAGTTTGACATATTAATGTGGTTTGGCTTAGAATGGGCTGGAGGACTAAAGGTCCAAGTCATGCCATGCATGTCCTCAGTCAATATACCTTCAGGACTCACTTCATAGTCGGTAGACAAGACTCGACAGTCATGTCTAAAGAGCTCAGATCACCTGCTATCACGATGATAATGTAATAAGAGAATCGGGAATGAAGTTTATTTTGATATCTGAAGTGAAGGTAATATCGGAAACATCAAAGAAAAAGGATGGAAAAATTATTTATAATTGTACCGGAATTTGAGTTGTCGTGGTGACCCTGTCGTTCAATTCACTATTTCTTGTTTTCATTTTTTCCTCTCAGTTATATACCTACTAAATTAATTTCATTTTTAAAAGACGAAGTTAAATAAACATAAGCACAAACCGTTCCAAGGGCATCACGTTGTATATCCTATAGACCCCTTGCACGTGACGTCAGAGCAGCTCAATTTGGAGGGCAAAACAAAATGATTTTATTAATCGCCTAAGAATTGAAACCTATTGTTTTGACCTCAAAATTGAACTGCATTTCGACGTGCTGCATGTTCCCATTTCAAAAATATATAAATCTCAGTTTCCATTATTAGAGCGCTTCGGGAGGGGACTCTCACTTTAACTTTTATCTGCCTTTCTTTTTATTATTTTGTTTTTCTTTTCAAGAGTTCAATCAATTCAAAAAACATTACGTTATTCTTGGTTCTATTCTTGAAATACTATTGATATATATATATGTATAAATAAATATAATAATAATAATAATAACAATAACAATAACAACAAATAAAGAAATCACGAATGTTTGACTAATGTTAAGTTATGAACCGAGTTATGAACCGAGTACACAATGCCAGTGATCAAGGGGTCCGATCAGAAGATTAGCCTTCAGTGAAAAGCAGTACTGTGATCGAGATTTCAGTAGTAGTACAAGCACTTCCGGTATTCCAATTCTTGCTGCTAAAATGGGCGTTTTTACTGAGGAACCTTAGCCGGCCCAGTTCTAACGTCGAACTTCACATGAGCCATACCTAATGACATCAGAGAAGATCGCCTTATTAACCATGGTTTTCAATGTGAAGATTGACGTTCGAGCTATGGCTTACTGTCATTCCTGAAGTGAATTATCATATACTAAATAACAGTTAGCCTCAACCATGATAAAAACCCTACTGTGACAGATGAATACCAATACTGCCAAAACACTTGACCGTGGTACATTTTACTTTCTCTTTTCATTATGTTTTGCCATTAATTTCATTGTTAAGATTTGACAGTCGTTAATATTTTATATTTGCTATTCTTGTCGTACTTTCCGAAAAACTTCAAAGAAGGCCGACTTATTCAATGCAGGAGATAATATCTATATACCTACTATTTACTGTGAACAGGATAAAGATCAACACTATATAGACTTTTATCCCCTTATCAAGAGACAATTGACTAGGATAACTGTACTTCGTATGCGTGCATGTGGCTCGGGGCTTCGTGACTGGACGATCTTTGTGATACTTTGATTGGCTCCTGGCTTGGTTTCAGAAGCGCTGACGATGTATTTGCGACCTGTGACAATTTTTTTTTTCGCTGCTAAATATATTTCCTCGTTTGCGCCTCAAAATTACTTCATCAGAGCTTTTGAAACCAGGGCAACGCCGCCGGATACCAAGGGGAAGCTATTTCAATGCCACAATATGGAGAATTTCCCCTCTGTTACGTAATCTGCTTTATCATTCAATCGGATCAAGTAAAAAGATTTGTTAAGCGGCTTGATTAATAATTTAATATAGACCTAATCACCGCCTGTAGAAAAATCTTTACGATCCTTCAACATTTCTAACGACCTCAATAATCTGTATATATAATCTGGCTTTTATTTAATAACCAGGGAAATTGTTAGGTATTGATAATCGATTAGCCAGGGGGCGTAGTAACCGCCATTCTATTATAAACGTCCACTAGTCTCCTACGCAGCCGCTGTTAGGGTCACCTCTACGTTCTATCCAACGCCAGGGATACAGTCATCATTTTTTTCGGAGGGAAAAATTGTTCACAAAAACTCTGGGACTCGAGACTCGCAGCAACGATACGTATTTACAGAAATGCGCGAAAATTAAAGTATTGTATTTTTGTCTCGCGTTTTCGACGCCATTCGTGGGTTTTCTACTTATATAAATCCGGCCCACTTAATAAAAATAGTATAAATTATTAACCATTTTAGCATCTTATTTTATTCGTCTCTTCTTCTTGACAGATTGTGAGCAGACAGATGATGAAGACTGCAGAGTTAAAGACATACTAGACCTTGCTTACTATAGCTACACTTTGCAATTTTCTCAGCAACTTTTCAGTTTCTCGCAATGCTTGAAATGTAGCGTTGCTGAAGTAAGGTGTTACACTGCAACGCAACCTCGGCAACTGAACGTGCACAACGACTTGAAAAATATACCTTAAGATTGCGAGAAAAGTTGCTGAGAAAATTGCAATCCGTTACGAAGAGTAGAACTGTGTAAGAGCTACATGTAGCTCCTAGTGGACAAACCAATAGACAAAGATCAATCTTATTAGCAATTACAGTTTTATTGATTAAAATTATAATTAATACTAGAATATTTCATTGGTATGTACAAATTGATTCATTGTGGTATTTCCTGTACATCATAAAAGACTTAGGATTGTGGTATGAGCTACATAAAAATAGAGATTCAATATCTTTCCCTTGTGGACCTAGAATCGTATCTGTTTCCTTGGTTGGCCGTAAATCTGGCTGCAGTCAAGTGCCAAGTTTCCCCTCCCCACCCCCCCCAGAAACCCTCATGTATAAGTTGAACTTCCGCCATAGATTCTGAGAAGCCAAGGATATTTTTTAAGAGTTTAATGTACTTTAGCCAAAGATCATAATCCAAGCTCACGAACCATTTCTTCTCTCATCTCAAACTTTCTAACCTGAAAAATATTGGAATCATGACAAATAAGAAAATAAGCTGTACCTGAACTATCCCATAATGCAATGCTACAAAAACACTACACATTAGCGCTAAAAATACCGAGCTTTCCATTGCTGTTGTGCATTCATCCAAATCACATCCATTCCTATATATTAGATGTCCCCAGATTACTAGCCTGCTTTGTGAACTAGATTTTCTTACGCCCAAAACTTTCTCCAAAAATATATTTTTTTTGGCGAAATTTTTGAATGTAAAAAATTGTGTTTGCAAAGCAGGCTACCAGATTGCCAACTTTCCTTGATTCCCATCTAGTACGTCGCCAAGGTTTTGCGCCTCCTGGTGCCTTTCTACACATGAGGTATCAATACTCAGATCACTGGTAGTCTGTAAGGCACCATACTAACTCAAGTTTTTTCTTCGACATATTTACTTTCTCTTGTACTAATGGTTCAATTACGATACCATTGAGAGAAAAAATTAAGCCGGTGTCGTGCGATATTTATCATAAGTTTTTAATTGTTACCCGTTGAAAAAAGAATCCTGAAGGGGGGGATCAATGAGTCAGTAAGGCAAGAAGAAAATCGCGGGGGAGGGGGGGGGGGGGGGGGACGGAGTACTCCCCATATTCTCCGACTCGTATAGCAGTGTGTGTAAACAAAGACTGATCCCAGAGAAGACGTACATCCAAAAAAAGCTGGGCTATCTTACCTTTCCAGTTACGGTCATGGGAAAGTCATCAACGAATTTTATAAACTTGGGAATTTTAAAGTGTGCAATCTAAAAACATACAAAAAACAAATTATTTTACATTCGTGCAGTATGTTTCGACTAAAATTGGATTTTACATCTTGCTGCTAGAACATGCTGCTAGAAGCCAGAGTTAGAAGCCCAGTAAAATACTGGAAAAAAGTTACATTTTTTTATAATTTGAAAATACGCGCGCGATGATTGGCTAGATAAAATATTTGTGATATAACGCGCGCGCTGATTGTCTGGCTACCGTGTTTATATCAATTGTGATCTAAACACTCTGGGAGTTGTAGAGCACGACACGCGTGAAAAACGTCTGCGCATGCTCTAAGTCCGTATGCAAATTAGTCGAAAGCGTCTTCGTGCTATTGTAAAAATATTCAAATTTGACTTTCACACTTGCCTGAAGAATAGTCTTTACAAAATGCCGAAACTTAAGATCAGTTCATGAAACTTAAGGCTAATTCTTTCATATTGTCTTTATTAACACATTATCTAGGTCTCACAAAAGTATACTCGGAGAAAACAAGCATTTATTTTCTCACTAAAACTCTATAATTTCTTGGAAAGCGTGCTGAATGGCACGCATGCGCAAACGTTTTTCTCTAGTGTCGTAGAGCACTCGAAAAGCAAAAGAAACACTCTGCCACGCCTTGTGTTCCTTATCTTGCTTGTCTCGTGCTCTACAGCTCCCAGAGTGCTTGCATCACAGTACAGAAACATGCGCGCGCGTTGTATGTTCCTAAAATAAGAATCTTCCCATTAGAAAGACAGAAATATATTTCTTTTATATTTTAATAGGGCACGGCAACCCACAAAAAGTCACTAATAGGCAATACACCTGAGCACGAGATAGCAGGATAGACATGGTTATTACTAAACTGCAAGTGACAGACTTACAGATAGATTGCTAGACTTGGGGGCTGGTTGTTAGCAAGGCTATCAGTTTTTTCATTTTAACCGTGATTAAATATTGAAGATTACTAACCTGTCCTTTACAGAAATTCTTGATTTCATCTTCTGCTGCCGTCTCGCCCGCATGTAATCTGGACAAGAAAAAATTCAAAGATTTTCGATTCATATCGGAAAATTACAACTCAAGATAAAAAACCAGTACTAAAAGTAGTCTTCACTTATTGGTAATCGCTTACTAGATTGTTCGTACTATCCAAAATTTTTTCTATCGCCTTAAAGACTGTTTAGAACTTTTTACGTCGCTCACGAAAAACGAAAATGGAACAAATACGTGCTAGACAAATGAGCCAATCAAAGCATAGTTTCTAACGAGGTAGTAAGCATGCAACATGGACTCATCTTGGCTTTAGTGAAGGAAGCACGAGTGACGTAGCGGTGAGCGCGCTCGCCTCTGACCAATGCGACCCAGGTTTGAACCCCGCCGGGCACAGTGTCGTATTCACATAGAGTTGCTAGTTGGTTCTTTCCTGTGCCTCGAGGGTTATTCTCCGGGTTCTCCGGTTTTCCTCCCTCCGCAAAAATTAACTTATTTATTTATGTTATTATCATTTATTAACCGCGGTTAAAACTTCTGTGTTCTATCGTTCTTACTTTATCCACGCACAGACTTCTTCACCTAACCGCTGATCTGGAACTCCAATAATCTGAAAACATAACGAACGCATTAAATCTTCTCTGAATAAAGGAAAGAACTTCTGCAGTTCCAAAACTAAAACAATTCCAAAACTGTTACCCTCCTTCCCTCCCTTCCCCCACCCCCATATACAACCTTTGTCAGTATCAACGGGGTTCCTCTGAGGACAAGGTCTTGAAGTACCCTGCATGGGCGGGGAACGTCAAGAGATTGTTATTTATACCCCTTCAGCCAATTTACAGATCAGGTATTAACAAATAACTACATCATCAAGCGCCGGCCGACGGTTTTACATCTATTTCCATTCATAACGGAGCGGCAAAAAGCTCAAAAAGAAGCGCCCCTAACAACCCGCGCTGTTTTCATCAACTTGTTCAGTTCTTAAGATTCAGAAGACGCGCTGTCTGCTAATTTGAAGTTCAAAGATACCGTTAATGATAAAAGTGTAATAAAAAGTCCTTCCTCAAGTTTTTTTTTTATATTTTGCTCTGAATACATGAATACTCAAAACGACCACCTAATTTTTTGTTTTCCTTCAAATACGAAAACACCATTTGAATATTTGATGTCAACACAGCTGTAAGTGATTCTTGATGTAGCAAATAACTATTTGAAGGCGTTTTCGATATTTTTTTCCTGTTGTCTTATTTTCATAGCCTTCTACAATTTCCATGTTACTGAGTCATCGTCTGGTCTTGTTCATCTGTCTGCCAGTTAGCCATCAAAATGCCATTATTTCACTACATATATCTCAAGATATCTACCCAAGATAATGTTACAAAAGATCAAAATGATATGCCTCGAGTAGTCAGGTATTTCGGGTTATACCAAAGTGCAACGGTGCCTTAAGACCTTGAATCTTGATTAAATTAAATAGAATCTTAATTAAAAACGCCCTGTTTTGCTGATACACCGATCAAAAGTCTGTTTATTTTTCTTGTTTTCGGTATAGTTTAGAAGGACTTCCATTAACTTGAGTTTAAATGGCTCTTCAAGATAATTTTATAAAATATCGTGTTTTTTTTAAGGATTATACTGCTCAGAAGCGAGAATTCAACATAGTTCAAAGGATTATTCAAATTTGAACCTTACAGCCTCGACTGAATGCTTTGTTTGAACAGTGAACCGATGTATAGAAAGTAGTGAATAGAGGGATTTTAGGAAGCACGGGTGATGTGGTCTGGGTTCGCCCCGGGTTCGGCGTTGCTTTTTGGTTCTCTCCTGTGTTTCAAGGGTTCTCAGTTTCCTGCAGGTTCTCTCGTTTTCCTCCCTCCGCAAAAATCACCTAATAAATTCCAGTATTAAATATTGAGCTTAGAGGCGCGATTACACGAAGCAATTTTCTCTGCAACTCGTGTCGCAACGGCATTGCGACAGAAGTTGCATGGAGCATTGCGGCGTGTAACCTACAGTGCAATTTGAAAAATGTTGCGAGACAAGTTGCAGCAATCGTTGCGAAAAGTAGAATTCGTTTCTACTTTTGGCCACGATTGCATATCCGTTGAACCGTGTAAACCCTCTTGCATGTGTCGCAACGCCGTTGGGAGACAAGTTGCAGAGGAAATTGCTTCGTATCGCGTTTGGGAGACTGAGCAACCACACCCTGCAATCGACGTTAAATAAATTTACATTATTTTGTTGCTGTGTTTTGTCTTGTAATTTGGCGCCAAATACCTTTACCTTGCGGGCGCACGCGTCTTTCTTTAAGATACTTACTTGTACATCTTGTATCTTTGGGTGTTTGTACAGGAACTGTTCTATTTCTGTTGGATATATGTTTTCACCACCTCGAATGATCACATCCTGTAATAGAATAAACACTCTTGTGATATTGTGTCTTGGACTAATACCTTGCTCAAGACCTTTTTAGCTTGGGCGTAATGTTTTCCCACTTCAGACCACGTGTCATTCTCTTGAGAATAAGACTTTTTGTTTGGGGTGTATCCATATTCATGTGTCTTCTTATGCGCAACCGTTAAACAAAGAAATGATACTCTAGGGAATGACACGTGGTCTGAAATGGGAAAACACTACGCCTAAGCTAAAGAGGTCTATTTAACCCACCCCCCCCCCCCCCCCATTCAGAAAGACTATGTGAATTTCAGTACATTTAGGATTTGGCTTTTCGAAAGTCCTGAAAATAGAGGGGTGAAAAACAAACCCCCCTCCACTGGGTGTGGTAGGGGTAAGGAAGTTTTTAGGATAATAAGTTCAAAGAATGGAATCTCACCTTAATTCTACCTATAATTTTGATATATCCATTTTCATCCATCGTTGCCAAATCTCTAAAAAGATAACATATAAAACAAAATATTGTTGTTCAGGAAATATAGACTTTTACATTATTAGTCAATTAGCAGGCATATAACAAAATTCTGTACACATGGAACAAATTTTGTATGACACAGGGGGACCAGTACCTTAAAAAAACCTTAATTTTTATTGATGCCCTTAACCTCTGGGCTGATCAAAGTTTTAGGGAACATAATTCCAAGATGGTGTTCATTTCGTCCCCTAAAAATGTCCACAATGCATTGCGATGCCAACTTAACCCATTTTTTTTCTTAACCTCAGAATGGACTCAGAATAGCTAATAACTTACCCTGAATGGAACCATCCATTAGCATCAATAGCTGCATTAGTTTTCTCCTCGTCTTCCCAATATCCCATCATTACTGAATAACCACGGAAGCAAATTTCACCAGGTTCACCAATAGGAACAACTCGCCCATGGGTGCCATCAATAACTTTGGCCTGTGAGAAAATAGACCATGTTAATATCAGTGTCTGTATTCATGGGACCATCTTAAAAGTAGGTTAACCTAATAGTCCCCTTCACAGTTCCCTGCACCATCTCGAAAGGTAGCTGTGCCCTTGCATTGAAGCGAAACGACCGGTGAGCTTGCAATGATAGAGACATGTGAATAATTGTCCAAGGTGTTAAAAAAAAGGTCTCTATCATTGCAAGCTCACTGTTCGTCTCACTCTGATGCAAAGGCCCTACTACCTTCCAAGATGGCGCAGGGAAATGCGAAGGGCACTATTCAGGAGAAAGCTTGTGTGTTGTAAGACAGTGTAATTATCAGTGCAGAACAAGGCTTGACTGTATGAACATAGCATATTTTACTGACAATTTCAGTGCCAGGAAATACTCAACTTTGAAAAATGTATATTTGCAAAAGTCAGCAAATGTAACCAAAATTGCCCTAGTTGCAATATGAAGCTTTCAAAAAAAATGTAGTTCAATTGCCAAAAATAATCCATGTTACCTCTGAGTTTGCATGCACTTGTCCAACTGTGGAAACTCGTAACTCTACTGGATCATCACGCATTGATTGAGTGGTGACTGGACTTGTTTCTGTCAGGCCGTAACAAATCTAAATAATAACAAACAAATAACAGCAGAAAATGTTATGCAATGGTGCCTCAACTCCTAGAAAATCTTCTTTAACTAGTACTTACTGTTACTTCAGGCATATGCAACAAGTCAATAACATTTTTCATCACTTCTATAGGACAAGTTGAGCCAGCCATGATTCCTTTTTGTAAAGAAAGCACAAACTACATCAAACAAGGGCAATAGTCGCATTTACAGTTTCCTGCAAGTTTACATCAAGCTCTTGACAATAATTTTTTTTTCTGTCATTAGAAAAAATTAAAACTGAAAGTGCATGGATTAAAGTAAAGCAAAGTATTCGTTTGAGGAACTGATTTTTTGAGCGGCTAACCTACCTGTGTTCAAACTTGAAACATCACAAGATGCAAAGTTAGGGTGATTGAGCATATCGATGAACATAGTTGGTGTGCCATACAGAGATGTACATCTACACAGGTAGAAAAAATCAGATCAATATTGTTAGTCTATGTGATAACAATACGATACTATACGATAGAGTACAAACAATACATCCATGAAACGTTAGTTATACTAAATAGTACAATTTTGTGGAAATTCTGTTGTTTTCTATTGTTTAATTAGCACTATTTTGTACTATTTAGTAATTTTGTATTTCATGGATCTATGATATGATACTATACTGTTATAATTTTATTCGTACCTTCAAGGGAGTTAAGATAAAATATCTATAGCCCCCTTGCATGTGACATCAGAGCAGCTCAATTTGGAGGACAAAACAAAAGAATTTTAATCTTCTGAGAATTGAAACCTATTGTTTTGCCCTCCAAATTGAGCTGTATTCCAACATGCTGCATGGTGTCTTACACTAATAATTGTGAGAAGAAATGTTCATAATAAAAAGGTACAGGCCACAAGAATAGATAAACTTACTAATTGAGCAGAATGCCCTGGCTAAATCTGGTTAAGTATTATTAAAGAAAGCTACCCAACACAATAATATATAGTTGGTTTAGAAGCAGTTGTGTTGAAGTGTCTGGTTCCTTACTTTTCTTGTTGTATAGCATTAAGAGCTGCTCCTGCATCAAATGCACGTGATGGATAAACTACTGTTGTGCCATGTGTAATGGAGGTAAGACTAGAAGTACATTAAATACAAATGAATTAGTAAATAAATGGATGGATGGATGGATGGATGGATGGATGGATGAATGAAGGAGCGGATGAATGAATGAATGAACGAACAGATGGATGGACGGACAAACGAACGAATGAATGAGCAAACACTTCTTTGATGCTTAAGCAACTTCCTGCTTGCATCCAGAACTGGATATAAGCATGCTAAGGATTGACCATCCCCTTATTGGGAGGAATGAGATTGGGTGGCAGGATGGATGGGATGTGATAGATGGACAGGTGGACAGAGTGACATAGGGATGGATTAATAAATGAATGGAAGGATGGATGAAAGAATAAATAAAGTAACATACCTGCCAAGAACCATTCCAAAACAATGGTAAAGAGGAACTGGCATACAAATTCTGGCATAT
Source organism: Anthopleura sola (assembly GCA_023349425.1). Lineage (NCBI taxonomy): Eukaryota > Metazoa > Cnidaria > Anthozoa > Actiniaria > Actiniidae > Anthopleura > Anthopleura sola. The sequence continues at coordinate 2,785,442 of JALHLI010000018.1, read as the reverse complement.
TTCTGTCCCATGAAGAAAATCATAATCTTATATTTTCATATAAAATATATAGAAAAATTGCATGGAGTTTAAAACGATGGAGTTTAGCAAGATATTTAACAGCTTAGCACCATCAGCTGAAACCAGTAAAGTGGCAGCTGTGTATTGCGTGATTGAATGGTTTTACTAATAAACTTTGTACAAATACCTTACTTTAAAAAAAAAAGAAAAGAAAAAAATTGCATGTACATGTCATTCCCCTGAGTAAGCAGGGACTGCAGACACTTTTCCCTTTTGCATACCGTTCTCTTATATTTTCCAACTTTACCCACCCACTTTTTAAGGTGCACCGCATTCCTTGATAAGCAGTTATAAATATCCTAGTCGGCAATACTTACTTCATAGTTCATAACATTAGATACACATACTGCATTGTTAATGATTCCATGATGAGTAAGTGTAGCTCCCTTTGGGAACCCTGTGGTGCCCTGAAACAAAGATGGCATTTCATCAAGCATGCACAGTAACAATGACAGGGCTCTGGGGTCAAGGGTGTAATTTATAAAAAAAGAGAATATTACATTCAATTTAAGAAAACCATGAAAATGCACATAAAGCTGATGTTACACAAAACGATTTGCAGCAATGATTTTTCATGGAACGCTATTACATGAAAGTTTCATACAATGTAAAATGCCAGATTGAACAATTTTTTAGCATTATTTCGACTTCAGGCAACACATTATGAGATTGTGATCTGAAGTCAAAACATTGCAACTCAAAATCACAAATTTTTGGCCATGTTGCAGCAAAAATCAGCATTGTTAATCATCTTGTTTTACATCACCTTAAAGTTTATTTGGAACGTTTATCGTGTGGAATTTAAGTTTCAAACTTCTCATAATTAGTTTTATTTTTGAGAAATAAGAGATGGAATAAAAAAAATGATAGCAATAAAAATAATAGTAACAGTCTAAATAAACATTCTAGACATATTTCAGGTGATTATGGTTTTCTTAGTGTGACTGTAATATCTTCAATATTTAAACAGCCTCTTTACACATTTACACACTAACTAAAAGAAGCCATACCAATTATACTTACAGATGTGAATTGTATATTAATAGGATCATCACAGTCCAGCTCATCTTGGATATCTTGTAGCTGCTGCCTTTCTGATGCACCACCTAATGCCTCAAGATCCTTAAATCGGAATGCACCACTGGAAAAAAAACAATTTGGTACCATGAATAGGTGATAGACATTAGGCCATAGGAAATAGGTCATTCCAAGATCCAAGAATAGCTGGAATAACGTGTGTTTCTGCTTCGTATTCTCGTCAAGAACACGTTTGACCAGTCAAGTACCAAATTTGGCCGGATATTAACTGTTGACTGGCTGTTATTTTAAGACCCTGCATGGCATAACTTTGAGCAAAAGAAAACAAATGAACAGCCTATTAATGTCTCACCTAAAGTGTTTATTACTTTTGGAAGCAACAATGACAGTTTTCAAGTCTGGAAGCCTAGTAAGAGAACAAGAAATGTAAGTAAACATGTACTGTCTGCAAGAGGATCCTACACATTAATAAAACATCATCTATTCTAATTCATTCTGCTCATTCATTCTGCTCATTAGAGGTAATAACAATGGCTGTTCAATAGTCAGTTGGATGACTGGCCATATCAGGCTGATCAATACCTGACCTGATCAATACGTGACCTGCAGTCAATGTGACCAGATGAAGAGGACCAGCTGGCTGAGGCAATTGGTCTGATAAGTGCCAGTTTTGGCCAGACATTGTCCACTGACCAACCATTATGCTTAGCCTTGACTTTTTATTCAGCTCTGTAAATAGCTAGACGTACAAACATACACACACTTCCCACAGTAACTCAATGCACACACAGGTCACACAACATGGCGTTTTTCATGCGAACACATGTAATTACCTTGTGCTGTACAGTTCTCCAGGCGATGCAGTTGGCAACTCATGAGCAATCTGTGTTATCATATGATAGTAATCCTGAGTCTTATGAACATCTGACATCACTAGTGCTTTACATCCAACCTACAAAACATACATGTAATGCAATTAAACACATCAATATATACATCTGAGCACATGCTAACCACAGCTATCCCAGTAATTATAATCCTAGTACCTTTTTTAAAGCATATTCAGCCTCTGATACTTGGTATGCGGGATTGATATTTACCTGAAACATTGAATCAAATATACGTCATGTAGCTGAATGAAATATTATAGAGCATTAATATCATAACACTTAAATGGCTTCCTATTATTCTCGTGATTCATTCAAAGTTTACAGCAAAGACACAGTATGGGGTTCCTTGCCATGACACTTAAATGGCTTCCCATTGTTCTCATTATTTATCCAGTGCACAGCATATTCATAGTATGAGGTACCTGTGCGATAACACTTAAATGGCTTCATTCACTGTACAGCATATACACACAGTATAAGGTTCCAGTGCCATAACACTTAAATTGCTTCCCATTCTCATCATTCATTCAGTGTACAGCATATACACAGTGTGGGGTTCCTGTGCAATAACACTTAAATGGCTTCCCATTCTCATGATTCATTCAGTATACAGCATATACACACAGTATGGGGTAGCTGTGCCATAACACTTAAATGGCTTCCCATTCTCATGATTCATTCAGTGTAAAGCATATACACAGTATGGGGTTCCTGTGCCATAACACTTAAATGGCTTCCCATTCTCATGATTCATTCAGTGTAAAGCATACATATACACAGTATGGGACTGCTGTGCTATAACGCTCGAATGGCTTCCCAATTTGTTCATAGTTTATATCAATAACATTTGTAACAGTCTTAATTAGTATAAAGTAACCTACCATTATAAGACCAGCTTTGCCAGTAGCAAACTGTGTTATGACCCATTCTCTTGTATTAGGACCCCACATCCCTACACGATCACCTTTCTGTAAACCCAGAGCAAGGAAACTTGCTGCCAACTGATCAACCTGGGGAAAAACATTGTCAAACATTTATATAGAAACAGCACTTGCCATTATTCCTTTATCCACCCTTCCTATGAAACCCCTGATCCCAACTGGGTATATCCTGGGGAAATCAAATTTTGCTGTACACTCATCCACATCAAGACTTTTGTCTTGCTTATATTGTAACCTGCGTCAACAAATAATCTGCTTCAACAAATAAACTGGTAAGTGAGGTATTCCCTTCTCTTTATTGCTTGGCCTTGGCTGCCGAGGAATGAGTTGAGGATATTTTTTCCTTTGGTACACAGAAATTTACCTTTGTCTCTCTTTCTTAGCCTGAGGCACTTATTAGCTCGTACTGGAGTTCCTTGCCCATGCCTTAGAAGAGGTAGGGGCAGGGGGGTTCCAGATGTCTCAAATGACTCACTTGATGATATTATGTTTATAGCTACCCCTCCCCTTCCTTCCTCTAAACTCATTCTAAACCAGAAGTTTACCTCTTCTTTAAATTCTGCAAAAGTTGCTCTATCACCATCCTCACAAAAGACATAAGCCTCTCTGTCAGGGAACTTTTCTGCTGTCTTGTCAATCCTCTGGCCTATAGTATCTCCTATTAGTGGTTTACTGGGGACTCCATGTGTGTAACTCTGGGTTAACTTCTCATAGAATATAGCACTATAAACATATAACAATATACCAGAAGTTAACCAATTTTATCTTTTTTTTTAAGTGCCCCCCCCCCCCCCCCCCCCCCACGATGAAAGCAATAAAAATTTAAGTATTTATTTATCACTTATTTCAAGACCCCCCATTTCCATAAGAGGCACCATGGAGGCAGTGGGAAGGCTTTAATTGCCCCCTGGCCCCTTCTCCCTCCACTTTTTTTTTGGTGCCAAAACTGATTTTCTGTTATGGGTTGCCTAAAGCTTTGACATGACTTTAATGCACCTCAAAACCATGGAACTGGAAATCGCACTTCCGAGAGCCTCAATTTCGAAATTTTCAGGTGGGTGGGGCATTCCCCAGTTTAACCCTCCACTAAAAATCTATGGTCTGTGGTCCCTGTATCATGGATCACTATTTTCACAAGGGTGGCTGATAAATGGTTAATGGAAGTTAAATTGCATAAGCCTATAGATGTCAAGGATATTTGTTTATGATAAACATCAAAATGCAGGAAAATATTAGGCTTTTCTATTTTTTTTATTTTGCAAAGTTAAGCTGGCATCCCCGGGGGGGTTGGGGGGGGGGGGAGGTACTTCGGGTCGTTTGATACGGGGATGCTCCGCCCGGACTCTCGACCCCTTACCCCTTGATATACCAAATTTCAGCAAAAGGTTACCCCTTTCACATACTTTTGAAAAAAAACTACCCCTTTTTATACCAAAATTCACAAATTCCCACCCCTTTCCTATACCTATGGCCTGAAAAACGTACCCCTTTCGGGCGGAGCATCCCCGCCGGGTGGCATCCCACGAGCACCATTCAAATAACAAGAGAAATCAAAGTTAAACATATTCTTCGCATAAATAATTCAAAGCTTAAGACTTACCTTGTGGTTAACAAACGGTTTTTGGTAGTACTGCAACATTTTTGGTTAACCAAACCACTGATTCGAGTTCGAAAGCAAAGCCTCGAAAAGTGAAAAGCTCTGCTAAGAGCCGCCATTTTGATCCTGGCCGTGAGTTCTAAAAGTACTGGTAACGAATTCCTCCGTTATGACTTCCGGACAATGTTTTGACCGGAACCGGAAGCAAAATAATGTTTCACCAAATACGTATCGAAACTAAAATAAAGTATTGACAAATATCCGAAATGTCAGTTTTTGGTTTCGATATTCTTTCTGAGGGTTGCGAGAGAATCTTTAAGGCAAAATTTGGTTAAAACTCGGCATTTTTTTGACGCCAAAAATTATGAAAACTTTTAAGAGACCAAGTTTATAATAGAAACAAAGCCTGGTAGAGCTGAGAATGAAGATCAATCGATTTCTTTGCTGTTTTAATGTCAAAGAAGGAAGTATTGCGTGTGGGATCGGAACCGTGGTAAGCCAAGAGAATCTTCCTTACAAGTCTTACAAGTATTTTGAAAATGTTCTCAATATAATTCAATTTTACTGATCAGTATTTTTGGGTGTAGGTGATAGGAATTCTGAGGTTGTACTTTCTGTGGTTCAACGTAGCTTATCTACATCGGCTGACCAAGACACAGTTGGAGGACTTACCTCTTCCAATGGAAAGTAAGATTTGAAAGTATTCATGATTATTGTTGTATATTCATTTCATTTCATACTCGTACATTTCATACTTCATACACATAAATTTGGAAATCCAAACCCAAATCTTTGTTTGATACAATAATAGCCAATAAAGCTCAAGGGGTGGGGGGGGGGGGGGGGGCAGTGATGGGGGCTCAAGCATCCTCTCAGGCTAAGACTAGAATCCATTAGGGTAGGGGGAAGTGGAAGAGATGAGTGTGGAAAAGGGTATAACATAGTTGTCAAGTACTGAGTTGCACAGTTTGCCTAGATGGAGCAATCATTTTGGGACCAATATGTTAAAATATCTTCTGAAAGTAAATTGAATTAAGGCCTTTACCTATTTCTTATAGCTCTTTCAGTCATCCACAAAGTACAAATATCAATAACAGCTGTCACTCTAATTGTTGCTGTTTTACTTCTGATTGGAATATGGAAGGTAAGGAAAGTTTCCAAAGAATCGTATTCATTGTTTTACTCTTAGCAGCAAATGACTCAAGGTCCAAAATGTCAGTTAATTGTTTTTTTCTTCGTAACAGCACAAGAAAGGGCTCTTGATTCCATGGATTACCTGGATATGGATTGAAGAACTTCTTGACATTGGTACTGTTATCTTTTATATTGCCAAGGAAGTCAAGGTAAAAAGTTTGAATAGATAGCTATATCATTAGGAGATATTAATTGATGTCATCTGTTTCATCGTCAACAGATAAATGCTTCAGTTTACATCGGGGACAGTCTCTTTCTGCTGCTCAATGTGAGTAAAAATCAAAATTAACTGGAACATCTTTCATAATGATCGTCATCTTTAGCTTGCATGGGTAATGTTTTCCCATTAATTTCAGAACAGGTATCATTCCCTAGAGTATCATTTCTTTGTTTAATGGTTGTACATGAGAAAACACATGAATATGGATACAACTTAAACAAAGAATCTTATTCTTGGGAGAATGACATGTGGATTGAAATGGGACAACATTATGTTCTTTCAATTTCAAACAAATATGTTGTATGCTGTAATACTAAAAGGAACTAAAGTCGTGCATTCTTTGGACAAGTGGTCATTTAACTTATTTCCAAGAGAATTAAAAATGACCCCAAAATTACTACCAAAACCACTCAACTGTAAGCACTGCCAAAAAAAATGATTGATCCCGTTTTGAATTTCAGTTAACTTACACGACCATTTGGAGAGCTACACATTCAAATAGGTCTCCATGAACAGAACTGAGCAGGAGATTAATGTCACATGACCATTTGGAGCATTCCAAATGGTCACGTTAATTGAAATTCAAAACGCGATTTATCATTATTTTGGCGTGTTACCGTTGAGTGATTTTGGTAGTATATGAAAAACCCTTGTATATTAGATTATAATAGTAGGTGATGCTTTATTATAACTGTAACAATTCTTTTTTCTTTAGATTTACTGTATTCTCTGTGTTTATTCCTATTTTAAACAACTAAAAAGAGAAGAAAAGAATGAGCAGGTGGGAACAAGTGACTTCTTATGATGAACAAAGATGACTAAGTTTGAATGAGAATTTCTATCTTACAATAATTGTATATTGATGAGGGTTTTATAATCAACAGCGGCCCTTTTACAACCTGGCAGCTGTATCAGAAGAAAGCGATGAAGAACTCCTTCTTGATCAATAAAACTAAAGACAGCCAAGTCAGTCCTCTTGTTACACCATCTTTAGTACAATATACAGGCTGCTGATACTAGTTTATCTGTAATTATAACAATCTTTTACTAGATCTTAGTTTGCAAGTGTTATTATAAACCATTGCCAGAATGTGGCACCCTTATTTACTGGTTTGGAAACTTTCTTAGAAGGAGAAAAACTGAACTCAAATTGAATTTTTTACTTGATAGACTAGTCTCCTTCACAGCCGTCATTAGTTTTGGTCCCAGCTCCTCCCAGGCCCTCTCCACTAACTAGTGGAGAAACTAATGACGGCTGCGAGGGAGACTATTGATAGACATGTGGCTAGTGAACTCATAGTTTTCACTAGACTTGTAGTTCTACAGAAAGGAAAAATATATATTTGGACAGAAAAAATTATTATAAGGAATTTGAAATACAGCCAATATGAATATTACATTAGTGAACCTAACTAGAATATTACGTTACTGAACCTCACTAGCCAAAATGACTAGCTGACTGACTACTGCCAAGTTCAAACAAAGAGAAATATCTTGGAATCCTTATTGCCATGTTTGAAATCCCTATCCCTAATTCTACTGGATTTTAGTTGTGCATTTTTCATAATCTGAACCTAGGAATTAATTTAGAATTTGTAAATAAAGACCTTATTTGTCTTTGTGTAATGTTTTCAGTTTCAGACCATGTGTCATTCCCCAAAAATTTCATTTCTTTGTTATTGGTTATGCATCCGAAGACACAAATATGAATATAACTCAAACAGAGAATCTTATTTTAAAGGGAATGTCATGTCTGAAATAAATAAACATTGCAAGAAGATGAACTGGGTCTATTGTTGTAGATTGTACAACTTATGTATAATGGAAAATGTAATATGGTATTGTGATGAATAAAAAAACTACGAAGTTGATTAAATATTTGATTGTCATTCCAAAATTATTTTGAATGGATATTATGATAGTACTTCAAATTGGGTTGAAAACATATCTGTAACCATTAATGCATCATTGTTTCACAATTCCAATAGTGTAATAAAATTATCCCTTATTTTCTATGTAGTGCCAAGAAAAACCACGCAACCCCCCCCCCCCCCCCCCCCACACACACACACAAAAATGGACTAACCAAGGCACTTGGAAAATCTAGGGGGGGTAGGGTATGGATATTTCCTGGAGCTAAATATTGTTATTTTTGTATAGAATTCTACAGCATTTCATTCTTTCTTCTTGACTGGCTGATCTTCAGTGATGGCTACTCTGACGTACATGAAGATGATAGCATGTATAATAATGACTGTTATGACCGCTGCTCCTATTGCACCATTATCATATCCTAGAACACCTATATGTACAGGAACAAAATAAACAAACATTTTAACTCAAGGAATACACCATAATATGTAACACAGGAGTCGCAAGGATGCCACTTGAAGTAAGTTTATTACTGCCTTCTCACACTTGGTTCAGTACATTAAATTATAGCAGTTTTGAATATTATGCCAACTCAGCAGCTTTATGCTACATGCTGAAATTTGGTTTGTATTAGACTTTTGTTAAGTACTTCATCTCTGTATGTTCTCACATGTTGACTAAAGCACAGGTAGCCCAACCGGATCACACACTGGCAGAGCTTTGCTCTGGACTTATTTTCTGCCAATTTAAGCAACCCAGAAATGGATCGCTAAATTATGCTCATGCTATTCATCAATGTACAGAAATTTAGCGCATGTTACAGAAATACATGCTATTTTTGGCGCAAAATGAAAATCCTGCAAGATGAACAGGTCAAACTTTTGTGACTCTGAAGGTCACTTTTATTTCAGTTCCTTCATGCCCATGTCTCTGTCAGAATGTAAGATCACGGAGGTCGGCTTGGAGGAAGTCTAAGTTTTTATCTGATCAATCAAAAGCATATTCAGTTGGTATCTTTCACAGGACTCAAAATAGCAGGCTGTCAATGGCCAGCAAAAGATTACTAATGACAGTTAAAGAGAAGTGCCAAATGGAAAATTAAATGCTTTATAACTTGATATTGCAACAAGGGGAAGATTATTGTTGTTTCTTTTCATCAGGAACAAAACCATGTTAATAATTAATGTTATGATTACAAGCTTTTAACACTCTAGAACTTGATTCTCCTAGATTCTCTAAAAACTAGCAAGAAATTCTTATTTTAGTCCCCAGATGAGAGATTATACTCTGAGACACTCATGGTCTCTTATCTGGGGACCTTAAAATAAGAATTTTTCACTAGTTTAGAGAGAATCAAGTTTTAGAGTCTATTCATAAGCTTACATTTCTATTGTTAATTAACAAGTAACTTACACTATCCATATATATAGCTTACCTTCAAATATCAGTCTCTTTGAGAAGAAAAACCCACTTATTGGAAGAAGAACCATCCCAAGTGTAAACTTCAGTAGAGTAAAAAGAACCACACGTTCACGAGGACTGTTGAAAGACAGTCATTTTGACAAGTGAAACATTAGAGTTTCTCTCATAAAATAATCTCTGATAATCTCATTAACTCTCAAAAAAATTACACCAGAACTTACCCAATTGGATCTCCAGGCTGTACTTGACCCTGCATATTAAATAATATTCAGTTTTTTCTCGATAAATGACCAAAAATTCAGCAGGATTTTTGACAACTTTTTTATTCTTTTGACGCCATTTTGTTTTTGAATGAAAATCCGCTGACCCATCGTACTCTCCCCAGTCCTACTCGGTTTCCATTTAAAATGGCTGCCGTGTTTTTGTCGTGCTTCAGGTTTAGTCGTTGTTTGCTTATTTATAACAGCTCTATTATAAGAAGAAAAGCTATAATATTATTGCGGTTAACGAGCGCAAGAGCTGTAGCATGGAAGCCGCTCGGTAGTTTGAGTAAAAGAAATGCCCAATGGTGGTTATTTGTTGGTGTTGGTGGGTGCTGTTTGAGTGCTGGAGTCGCTCTCTGCTACTCTACAAGTAAGTTAATCAGTGACGGATCCAGAAGGATTTCAAGGGGGTGACTGGTACCTATCAAGACATTACATAGTGTATTTTTTGCTCTTATCTTATCCTTTATTCTTAATATATTTAACTACAAGGGGGGTGACTAGTCACCCAAATCACCCCCCTGGATCCGCCCTTGTTAATGTTGGCAATTCACTAATTCTTCATCCTTTTTGATATTTTTCGTTGTGTCTTGTTGATAGCATGTTAAAAATACGTTGACCACTTTACAGAAATCTGTACTATTTTAATACATATTGTGAACAATGCTCATATGGTGTTATATTGATTGCATCAGAAAAACCATGTTTTGGACGTGTTTACACCTGGGTAATTCTCTTGCATAAAGTAAGACGACACTCATCATCACCTTACAGCGACTTGAAAATGTACTGTAAATTGCAAGAAAATATGCTGCAGCAGAAATTGCTTTTTTTTAATTTATTTTATATTATTATATATTTTTTATTTATTTTCTGGTCATTGTGATTGGTATAATAACCATAACCCCATCCTTGTTTTGTTTTTCACGAGGGTAGCCTACTTAATAGCCAGTGGCTAACAAACCTGAGACTCTTGTTCCATGATCAAATTGAAATTTATAAGTTTATTTTTGTGAAGGGAGGATCAAACTGGAGAACCTGGAGAAAAACCCTTGAAGCACAGAAGAGACCCAACTAGAAACTCTACTCACAAATGACGCCAAGCCAAGTGGGACTAGAACCCAGGTTGCATTGATGAGAGTCAAGTGCTCTTACCACTATTCCACCTGTGCTTCCTATAACAGTGCAGACCTGGAGTTGCATGCCTATGGGAAAGGGTGGTGATGGTGGTAGCATCACTAAGATGTCTGTCCTCTCTGTTTCAGCAACTTGGGCAAATGTTTATTATGGCCTTAATACTTACAAACTTGTATCATTTGATTCCTATCAACAGGTGTAATACAGAAAATCTGCAAATCTGCCAAGGATAATAATGTCCTGGAATTAGAAAGGTCCAGTTAGTAACAAATACATATTGTTTTATTTCTCTCAAAAACTAAATGGTATACCTACAAATAAACAAGAGATTCACATTGTGCTTGTTTTTCCAGGTTGATAAAGCAAGGATATGATGTCAGTCAAAAACATTCACTTGGTTGGGCACCTGTACATGTGGCAGCAATGAATGGAAGTGATGGGTATGAACTGAACCTGATACACATTTGATTTGGTGTTGTGCCATGTAGTTTTTGTCATCAATAATTTCTGCTATTTGGATTATCATTTAGTACCTATTAATAGTATATCTAGACTAAAGACAGTGTATATACTGTAAACTTACTAGAATACTCAATTGCTTCAATCAGGGCTCTTCAACTACTTCTTGAAGCTGGAGCTGATCCCAATACCTTAGAAGAGTTTAGTAGTGCATTCAAAGTGGCACAGAAAAAACAGTGGAGAACATATGAAGGTATTTTCCATTCCATCATCATCCTCTTCCTCATAATTATCATACTTCTACTCTTGGTCATTCTCCTTCTCCTCCTTTTCATCATCCTCATTCATTTTTACTACATACTCTAAGGGGATGTGAAACCCCTGGCAATATATTCTCCTCCTTGTTATCATCATAATATTTAAGTGTTCACACACTGCACTTTATTTGTTCTACAGTTATGCTGGAGAGGGAAAACAGTTTCAGTGACAGGTTAAACAAAGGAGCTAACTTCTCTGGCTTCACTCCTCTACATTATGCAGCCCTGGCTGATAGTTATGAATGTGTTCAACTCCTTCTTAATGCAGGTAAGATATATGACATGTATAACAGCAAACATAGTACTTATGATAGCAGCCTGGATCAGAGCTGTGACTGGATGATAAGGAACAACAGGAGCTTGTATGATTTTACAAGTAAAGTTCATGTTAAGAATAATTCAAAAATAGATTTTCTATGGCTCTTTATTTATTTATTTATTTTCTTGTATATTTTTGTAGGTGGTGATCCAACTTTAAAGGATGACACGGGTCATGATGCTGTAAGCTACACAAGAGAACAATCTATTATAAATATTATTAATGAATATACAACAAAGGTAATAAAACCATTGATCAGGCCAATATTCTTTCATTTCGATATCTTTAGAAGAGTTCAGAAGCAAACATCTTACAGTGTGAGTACTATAACCAGGGCCACTTAGACAGCGAGAACCCAAGAACCAATCAAATTTTAGAATGAAAATAATGCGACCAGAAACCTGGATAGCATGAGTTGTTCACATGTTTGTCTTTTTCTCATGATGGGTATCAGAATAATTTTGTTGCATCAGATGAACTCAATGTTGAAATGCTATTGTTTTTTGATGGTGTCTGATTGGCTCGACTTACCAAAGTTGGATTGCATTGTTTTCATTCTACATTTTGATTGTTTTTTGCTGTCTAAGCAGCCCCAGTAATAGTAAGTTACCAATCTACCAACTCTGATTTTGAGGCATTAATTTAATTTTATCAATCCGGCAGTTTGTAGAAGAAAGAAAGAGAAAAGAAGCTGAAGAGAGAAGGCGTTATCCTCTTGAAAAAAGAATTAAAGAACACATTGTAGGACAGGAAGGACCAATACTCATTGTCGCTGGAGGTACGTACATTACACTGATATACATGCTAGATATGATAATCGATAATAAAGATGGCACATTAAAATTTTTTGTGTTAAATTGACAGCCATTCGCAGAAAGGAAAATGGATGGCATGATGAAGAACATCCCCTAGCACTTTTGTTTTTAGGTTCCTCAGGGATTGGTATGTATCATTTCATTGTTATAATAATTGTAAATGTGCACAGGTAGCTTAATTGCCATTTCACCAAAATACTATACAGACCAAGGGCGGATCTAGGAATTTGTTAAAGGGGGGGTCCCCCGACCCTCCCCCTGGATCCGCCCTTGCAGACAAATACTATGGAGGGAGTAACAATGTATATGACGTAGCTCTTATATGTACTCAAAGTCAATTCCATCACCATTGATTTATTTCCATCTTTAACAATTCTATTGCATATCTATTCAGGAAAAACAGAGCTTGCTAAGCAAATAGCCAACTATATCCACAAAGGCAACAAAAAAGTATGTTGGAGAGGCCATTTATTATTTGCACTAAATTATATAAATACAAACTTTATCCTTTCCACTTAATATTATTACTTCCTGATACCACTATAGTTACTATCAGAATCCTCTTTTGTTTTTCATATTCAAACGTTTTACCTCTTTTGGAGTCACAAGATAACAGTGTTTAGTCAACCAAAGGAACTGTGTAAAGGATTCTATTAGTATTGGTATCAAGGGAAAAAAGAAATTTCTGACAGCATTCTGTGATCTCAATATTGTACATAATACCGCTGATTTGAAAAAATTTCTTTTATATACTAATGTGCATACATTCGTTCTTGTTGCAGGGATTTATTCGTCTTGATATGTCAGAATACCAAGAAAAACATGAAGTAGCTAAAATGATTGGTGCTCCCCCTGGTTACATAGGACACGATCAGGGGGGACAACTGACGAAACGGCTCAGAGAATGCCCTGAAGCTGTGGTTCTATTTGATGAGGTATAAACATGATTTGAAGATATTTGTGTTACCAGGTCACTGATTGGCATATTTGATCACCATTAATAACTTGCATTACTATTTGTGTGTAGGTTGATAAGGCCCATCCAGATGTTCTTACTGTCATGTTGCAGTTATTTGATGAGGTAGGAAGAATTTCTGTGAATATCAGTCAATTGCACCCCACCCTACCTCACCCCACACCACTCCACTCCACCCCATCTAGCCTCGCCCCAACCTTACCCATACTGAGTCATAAGGACATGACAAAAAACTACAATGGTATCTGTATAAAGCAAACATGCACCTTCAAGACCTTGCCCAGCCAGTGTCTGCTTAATAGAGGTATCCACTGTATAAGCCAGTCCACAGTTTAAGAATCGTTTTCAGTGCGCATACGATTTTATCCCGAATTTTTCACCTTCTTTTGTTTAAACCTTTTGTTTTTAATTAAACAAAAGAAGGTGAGAAATTCGGGATAAAATCGCATGTGCACTGATAGCGATTATTAAACTGTGAACTGGCTTATGGAGGTTTATTTTACTGTAAATATGTGGCAAGAACATGGTGCTACCTGTGTTGCTGTCATCTAATAAAGGTTGTCTGCTTAAATAAAGGGACAGGTTTCATTACATGTGTAAACGTTTTTATAGGGGAGGTTAACAGATGGCAAGGGCAAGACAATAGAATGTAAGGATGCCATTTTTGTTATGACGTCAAACCTCGCTAGTAATGAAATCGCCAACCATGCACTGGAGTTACGACAGGAAGCCCGTGAGGCTGCTTTAATGAGAAAAGATGGTTAGTATCATTTAATTATACTTAGAATAGTAAACCTAGGGGAGAATGGCGATCGGTGATTGGTGACAGCATGAGCGAAAGAAACTGTGGGACGATAAGAATTTCTTCATATTCATACCTAAATAATACCTGCACCATTCAGCGAATCCCTTACATTTGCAAGTAGTATTGCTCGTTCATCTTGTGAATTTTCAATTGAAAAGTTCTCATTTTACTTGGTTATTTTACCTCACCAATCACCGATTGCCAATCGCCAATCGCAGTTATACCTTTTTGGGATAGCTGTATAAAATTCTAATTAGAATACCAAAATAATATACGATGATGATTGATTTTTATTTTAGAGAATGAAATAACAGAACAAATAACGATATCCCGAAAATTTAAAGAAAAAGTTGTTCAACCAATCTTAAAGGTAAACGAAAAAAGAGTTCCTTACAGCTGGATTATTTTATTGCACTAATACCCAATCTGGGGACCAAAAACGGCAAAATAATTCTCTTCTCTTGTGGATTTTTGTTAGCTTCAGGTGGGGCTTTATAGGACCTTTAGTGCAAAGGTTCTATATACATGCGTTTTTGTCCATGAAATATGTAACGCATATACCTTTTCTGAGACAAAGAACATGGTGCATGATGGTCTAGCTTTGGCCTAGATATTTTTTGTTCATCATGCCTTATATGATGTTATGCTATGTACGGACACAGGTAGCCCAATCTATGCTTTTGAATATATATAGAGAGAATGTATGGCAGATCAAAAAATTTCTTTAAAATAAAACAAATTTCATATTTTATTGTTTCTTTACCGGTATATCAATGTTTTATTGCATGTTTTGTGGTTTCCTGACGGTTTGGTTGCATTTTAAGGCGATTTTAGGAAATTTTATCTCCTCTCTAAAGACGAAGTCAAGGTAGGAATCCTCAGACTCGGGTACTTTGGTTCAACAGGCCGTAAATCGCCAGAAATCTGTTCCACGGCAAATTTTTCACTGGCTACCCTTCGCCCAATAAATATCCAACACATCCAATCCGAAAATTGCCATATCGCTTCACTTCTTCCAGTCGAAATTCGCAAATATATACGCTCAACTCAGACAAATTCCACCGCGGACGGATCAGTCTCGCCACGGATTCAACGGTTGGTGACAAATCATTGGCTGTGTGGGGGAGGGTACATGACAAACGTTGACCTTTGCCTAGACTAAAAACTGCTCGAAATAAAAGATTCCTTATCCATATAACCATAAATAAGTCAAGATTTCTAGATAATGTTAACGAAATAGAGCTCTAAACGTTCTGGTTTTCCTCTGCATGAATTTTACATTCCGTCCAACTAAACATTGGTCTTGTTTCTCGCTGTCATCGAGCGGTTTTTAGTCTAGGCAAAGGTCAACGTTTGTCATGTACCCTCCCCCACACAGCCAATGATTTGTCACCAACCGTTGTATCCGTGGCGAGACTGATCCGTCCGCGGTGGAATTTGTCTGAGTTGAGCGTATATATTTGCGAATTTCGACTGGAAGAAGTGAAGCGATATGGCAATTTTCGGATTGGATGTGTTGGATATTTATTGGGCGAAGGGTAGCCAGTGAAAAATTTGCCGTGGAACAGATTTCTGGCGATTTACGGCCTGTTGAACCAAAGTACCCGAGTCTGAGGATTCCTACCTTGACTTCGTCTTTAGAGAGGAGATAAAATTTCCTAAAATCGCCTTAAAATGCAACCAAACCGTCAGGAAACCACAAAACATGCAATAAAACATTGATATACCGGTAAAGAAACAATAAAATATGAAATTTATTTTATTTTAAAGAAATTTTTTGATCTGCCATACATTCTCTCTATATATATTCAAAACCATAGATTGGGCTACCTGTGGTACGGAAAGGTCACGGTAAGGAATGACGACATCAAGCTTTTGAACCAATCACAGCGTGCGGGGAGATCACGACCTTGACATCCAATCAAAGTGCTTTATCAGTAACTTTCTGTACGATATTACAGTCATGTCAACTATGCAGTAAGACCAATAACATTAGCACTTGCCCCATATTCAATGTTGTTGGCCCAACTATAATGTTGTTATTTCATTTCTTAGCGTCATTTTCAAAGGGATGAGTTTCTTGGCAGGATTAATGAAATTGTCTATTTCTTGCCGTTTTCTCGCTCTGAGCTCCTACAGTTAGTTTCACGAGAACTGGAACATTGGTCCAAAACGGTGAGTTACTAGTAAAGGCTGGTCCATACAGCCCAGTAGTCCCCTTCACAGTTCTCTGCGCCATCTTGAAAGGTAGCCGTGCCTTTGCATCGAAGGAAGGCGTAAGGTGAGCTTGCAATGATAGAGACCTTTTTTTAACACTTTGGACAATTGTTCACATGTCTCTATCATTGCAAGGTCACCTCATGTCTCGCTTCGATGCAAAGACATGGCTACTTTTTGAAGATGATGCAGGGAACTGTGAAGGGGTTATATAGATATAGTTAGATGAAAATACGATAGAAAAAGAAGGGTGCGCACACACAAAAAAATATTATACAGTATTTTTGTTTGATTTCACTAGTAATGTTTAGCACGTTTGCCTCGCCTCAAATAGAGTGCGCGTCATATATCCGTGAAACAAAACCAGAGATGTATTGTCTAATTGCTGCAATGACGATGTTAACATGTTAGTCATGATGACATTTGCTTACATGTCGTACATTTTATCCCTACAGGCCTTGAAACGTCATGATATTCATATCACGTGGGATAGAGAAGTGATGGATGTTCTAGCTGATGGATATGATGTATATTATGGTGCTCGCTCTATTAAGCATGAGGTAAAAAACTCCATCAGACTTCTATTTGGGAAGGGTAAAGGATTTTAAGTTTGGTTGGGGCTCAGGATTAGAAACAAGTATTGCAACTGTGAGAATTCCCTTATTTTCCGTTCAATAAAGAAATGATACTCAAGGGAATGACAAGTGGTCTGAAATGGGAAATCAAACCGCCCAAGTTAAAAATGGTCTATCATTGTCACAACCACTCTCGACTCCAGAACTGTCATTCTTACTGCGCATGCTCGACGATGATGCTAGGCATTTCTGTCACAGCTTTCTGAATAGCATTAAAAATACTAGTATTCAATTAACCAGTAAAATAACGAGGTTTACCCTTCATTTGTCCAGGTTGAACGACGCGTCGTCAATCAGCTAGCAGCTGCGCATGAACGAGAACTGATCGAACATGGCAGCACCATCCATATTACAGTAGACTACAGCCAACAACATGATAACCTCACAAAACCCCTGAAGGAACAGAAAGACGTGTCTGTAACCCCGATGATAAAACTACAGCTCGTTAAAGAAGGTAGCAAGAAAGTCGATATTGATATTAAAAGTAACCTGAATCAAGAAGATTACAAATTATTATTCTAAAATGAACGTTTGGTTTTTAAAACAATACCGATGCAGGAAGGGGATTTGACTTTTAAAATACAGATAAATTATTTAAAAAAAACGAGAATTTAATGATAAAAATAAAACAATAACTGGAAGAGTTGGTTGTGTGGTATTTAGTGTTGCTCTTATGTATCTGTTGGTTGTACCGTGTTACTGGAAATGTAACATAGGTGCGCGGCGGAGCTAGGGGTGCCCTACCAACCTTAATTTACAAAGGTTGGACAAAGCGAGTAATAGGTAGTGCCTCTTGTCTAGCCCCAACTGAAACACGTCCCGTTGTACTTCAATGAGCATGGCAAGCCCTGTATGATGGAGACCTTCAAACCTCAAGACTGCCAGGGATCGCAGGCCGACCAGAAGTTTGAATCGGATTTGGAAGCGCTCTTCAAAAGTGTAAGGAAGAAAGAAAAAACAGGAAGAAAGCTTCCGATTCCGCCTCGATCTGACGCGCTTCTGACCTCAATTCCGACTCCGTTTTCTGGTTTTCACCTCATCATAAGCTGCTTCCGACTCATGCTCCGACTCTGATTCCGTCGCAAGTGAAAACCAGGCGTTACAAAATGAATATCTATTAATTAATTAATATCATTAAAATATAGATATGAAATGATAAAAATATTGACACAATGTTTAACACTTTTTATTCTCAAATTCAACCAATACACGGAAACACAACGAAATGATATGAAAAAAATAATAATATTAGATATTATTATAATATTAGTCGGCTAAATACATCCATCAGTCCTAGAATATTTATATAGTCTTGGACTACAAATTTATATTACATCGGCCTCCTGGGAAGTCTTAACTTTCTCAGGCTACTCAGTCATATTTTAGGGCCGAGAGATACTACACTGGGAACAATTTATGGAAATTTTCTTACTTTTCATTGCTATGCTATTAATTCAACTTTAAAACTTCATGTGCCATCAATTCATTTGATTTTTCATATGGATGTAAAAACCTACACAGAGGAAAGGCTATAAAACTATATTTAAAATATTGATTCGTATTATCAAGTTTTGGAGCCATATAGTCAAACCATGTAGGAACGTGTTCCTCAAATTCCTAGACAACTTCTAAGATTTCTTTTCTTATTCTTCTGATTTGTAATTTCCACTAATTATCAGTCACAGTTTTGCAGTATTTCTAAATCAATCGAATATTTTACTTCATTTAAGACCATATTATAAGTGATGCTATCTATTTAAAGAATGTTCCGTCATTAGACCACACCTTGTTCCACCATGGACTGTGCTACTTTAATAAAGCCTCCAACATTCGCACCTTTGACGTAGTCAACATAGCTGCCGTCTTTCGAGGTTCCAAACTTGACACAAGTGCTGTGGATGTTCTCCATAATGTCGTGCAGTCGCTCATCAACACCTTCGCGCGTCCAAGCACTTCGAAGACTGTTTTGGCTCATTTCTAATCCTGACACAGCCACACCACCTGCATTAGATGCCTTACCGGGCCCATACAAGATCTTGGCTTTTTGGAAGATTTCTATTGCTTTTGGCTCAGTTGGCATGTTGGCTCCCTCTGCTACACAAGTGCAGCCATTGTCAACAAGAGTTTGAGCATCTTCTTCGTCTACTTCATTCTGTGTTGCGCAGGGAAGCGCAACATCACATTTAATGAACCATGGCCTCTTCCCTTCGTAGAACTTGACGCCATACTTCAAGGCGTACTCACTGATTCTTCCACGCTGGACGTTCTTTAAATCTGTAACATAAGCTAGTTTTTCTTTGGTTATACCATCAGGGTCGTAGATAGTTCCTGATGAATCAGACAAGGTAACGACTTTACCACCCATCTGAGTGACTTTCTCTGTTGCAAACTGTGCTACGTTACCAGAACCAGACACTGTGACTGTCTTCCCCTTCAAGCTTTCACCCTTGGTTCCCAACATCTCAGCTGTGAAGTACACAAGGCCATATCCAGTAGCTTCAGGTCTCAGGAGACTTCCTCCCCATCCGTGAGACTTGCCCGTCAACACGCCTGTAAATTCGTTACGGATTCGTTTATACTGGCCAAACATGTAGCCAATTTCTCTGCCTCCAACGCCTATATCTCCCGCTGGGACGTCGGTATTTGGTCCAATATGACGTTGTAACTCCGACATGAATGACTGGCAGAAGTTCATCACTTCGTTGTCGCTCTTTCCTTTAGGATCGAAGTCAGATCCTCCCTTACCTCCTCCTAGAGGAAGCGTTGTTAGACTGTTCTTAAAAACTTGTTCAAAACCCAGGAACTTTAAGATGCCAAGATTGACTGTGGGGTGAAAACGAAGTCCTCCCTTGTATGGACCAATGGCTGAATTGAATTCAACTCGATAACCTTTGTTGACATTTATTTGCCCCTTGTCATCTCTCCATGGTACTCTAAAGATCACCACTCGCTCAGGTTCTACAATGCGCTCCAGAACGTTGTGTTTGTTGTAGTAGGGATTCTCAGACAGGTGGTCCCATATTGACGTAACCACCTCGTGGACGGCTTGATGGAATTCTAACTCCCCGGGATTCTTCTTAGCGACAAAATCCATAAATCCATCAATGCTGGTAAACTTGTATTGCTGAAACAAGATGGGAGCTTTTAGATGGTATATATAACATCTTAAAAACAAAATGTACATAAGATTGTGAAGTAATTAACTAGTAAATCTCTTCTCTCCTGAAAAAATTAAGTCTTTTATAGATAATTAATGTTGTGAGGTGTGCTGGCATGCACCTCTTCCCATATAGACCCCTCAGTGCAGCACGTCAGAATGCAGCTTGATTTGGAGGGCAAAACAATATAATCCAATTCTCAGAAAATTGAAATTCTTTTGTTTTGTCCTCCAAATTGAGCTGCTCTGATGTCATGTGCAAGGGGTCTATAAAAGAAAAGACAAGACGTGGTGGTCATGTTGGTTGACATGCATGCAGAAAAAAGTAACCAGCCTCTACAGGGGAGGGGAGGTGGAAGGGGGGGTCCCCTACATGGAGTATGTCTAATTATTTTGAAGTAATTTAAATAATCCATCAATTAGAGTACAAACAATAAAAGCATGCAAAACGTATCACTATTTAGTACTAAATAGTACTAACTAAATAATAGAAACAATAGAGTTGCATAAAATATCACCATTTAGTACTATTTATGTTGCACGATATTAGTGTTTGTACTCTATTTTGATACCCCATTTTGCAGTGTCACTAAAATTTCAAGGCACCCATTTTCTCAACAATTGCTTACTATCAATCACATGACTTTTCTGGATTTGACTGGGGCAGCCATATTGATTCTTTTATCAAATCATGTCAAAATAACTCCTCAAAGTATTCTATCTGACTATTTCTACAACATGAAACCAGAAAACAAGATACACAGACAACCTCCATCATTCTCCAAGTTGGTTAAAACAGATATACTACCGGAAGTGACATCTATTGATAGTAAGCAATACCCCTTTTAATAAATAATGAATAGTCCCTTTATAGGAATTAGCATACTGTGGCACCTCCACAGAGTGGCTCAATATATCCACTAATCCAATTTGCCCTTCCAAAGTTAAAGAAATGAGACTGACAATCTCCTCATAAAGCATAAGTGTCCTGCTGAATTTGAGACAGAATCACAAATGTTTGCCATTTTGCATAGATCTTCAAATACAGTCCCATGCCCTATGCAGCATGGGGTCACTACTAGTAATTTCCATGTGAGTTTCAGAATGAATTGGAAACTATTTAGAAGTTGATTCTTATGGTAAGAGCTAGGAAAACCAGTGGTTGGACAAGACGCAACGAGCAAGTTTACTCCCATTAGGGACCTGTCATTATAAGGGGAGAGAGGACTGCATGGTACAAATGGGGCCATGATTTTCATCCAAACTTGAAGGGAGGTCACAAACATTTGTGCAACCATTTGAGAATGTCACTGTCTTTTGTGCAAAATATTATGGGGGCCGACAATTTTTTCTGCAGCAGAAAGGGGGATAGCCTCCTACACAGACATTCTTAGGGTTGTCACGTCATCATATATGCCTCATTTTCCTCCCCACTTCGTGTCAAGAGAAACATTGCATGACTGACTCTAAGGATGTATTTGCAGGAGGCTAGGGGACGGCCTCTCTAAAAATATGCAGATCAAAAGTAAAATGCACCAGCCCTCAATCTCCCCCCTAATTAAGTAATAATTTTATATACAATATGAGTGGCTGTGTGTACAACCCCGAGCCGAAGGCGAGTGATTGTATATCTGATACAACACAGAGAAATGGCTGAGAAAATTAAAGTTTATGCAAATCAGGACGATTTTGTATCAGATATACAACCTCCTCCATGGACAATGATTTCTATTGTGTTTTCCTCATTAATTATTCATGAGTTTTTTGAGGACTACATTTTATGATATATGAATTAATGGATAATAAAACAGAGTAAAATATAATAATTATTATAATGTGATGTTATAAAATGGTAGAAAATGTATAATTTGCTGGTTGGTTCTCTCCTGCACTTTGAGGGGGTTTCTAAATTCTTGGGTTTTTCCCCCACAAAAATCAAAAGTTCCAAATAAGGTATATAACAACTTTTCCTGTTCCGATTGAGTCATACAGGAAGTGATGAAAGCACATGAAAAAAGTGTGATGAGAAGCATGAGCTGCATGCAGATGTAGGTGGTTGGAAAAAAGGACTTTGTGGAGATCCCACTAAATAAATGTGAGGAGAGTCATGGGCCATGGGAATGAGTGGATAGAGCCACTTTGTTAGAATAGCATGGCCACTAGAGAAGCGGGAGGAAAAGCATGCGCAGTAGTCATTGGCAGAATACTCCAGTTTTGCATTCGATGCAAACTGTTGTTCTTGAAGACCATGGACTCATTTGCACAGGCTTAGTCTCGTTTATACACACATCAAGAGTTCCGTGCTACTGCTCTAAGCACATGCTCAGGGGATTAAAAAGTGAGATAAAATTTGTAAAATATGCTATATTTTAGTTGTATCTTTCTTGTCAAGTACAATTTTCACTAAATATTCAAGATTGCATACCGTTAAGTGAATTCTGAATCAAATATACCGAAAAATTGCATATTATACAAAATATCATCCTACTTTTTAATCCCCTGAGAATGCCCATTGAGCAGCAGCGCGGAACTCTTGATGCATCTATAAGTCAGCTATTCAATGACATCATTAAACTTCCATGGAATTTCAAAACATTGGTATTGTTCAACTTACATATTCTTTACATTACAGTTACATTTTGCAAATCATTAGCAACAGCCAACTGTAATGTAAAGAATGTGCAAGTTGAATAATACCAATCTTACAGACTTTTAAAGGCTAAGCCTGTGCAAATGAGTCTGTGGTCTTCAAAAACAGCGGTTTGCACTGAATGTGAAACTGGAGTATTAACTACCACTAAAGAAGCTGTGTGAGGACAAGCATAAACAAAAGCTAAACTTTCCTCTTGATTTGATTAATAATTTACATAAAATGCAAGGGATGCCACTGCTGAAACAGTCCATTTAAGTATACGTAAAGGCAATTTATGCAATGTTGGGAACAAAATTTTTATATCAAAGATGTTGAAGAAAATGTTACAATCTCTGGATCAAATGTAACCCATAGACTTTATTGCCAAGGCAGTCAATGCATGGGACCACTTTGCTCTTATAGCTTAGCTAGTAGTAATAAGAACAATAAATTACCAAACTGGTACCAGTAAACCATGGCACTTTAAATTTATCAAGTTCCTTATAAAATAATTAATGTAGTCACAGGTCCAAATCAAGATTTTCAAGATACTAATATTGCATTCTGAAACCTAGATTTTCCTAATGATGTTTATTCTTTCCGATATCAACAACAATGTGCACTGAGTTTGTCCAACACGTTCCATTGAGTTTAAGTGCAAGTCTTCAAGTACTTCCTAAAATGTACAGCTGATATGTTCTCGAGATCGTGAAAATCTTCAAGTGGTAACTAGTATTTTGGACTGTTCTTGTTGAAGAATAAACCATGCTTCAATTACCTTCTATTGTAACATAATAATAGAAGAGATTTTTCTAGCAACTAGAGCGATAATCCCAGACAACACAAAGGTGTCAAAAAGGTGTTGGAATCAAACAATGAGTCACGACAACACTACTCACATATATTTGCAAAAAGAAGCTATATTAACGGCTAAGACACATAAATAGCATTTAAAGAATGTATTGTGAAGTTTTATAGCCTATTTATACACCAAAATACTCGCTAAGATTTAGCGTGCGCCGGCCCCACTTGAATAAATAAGCTTATAATTCCAAGATGGCTTCCCGTTACGAATGGTTGTGCATGTACTGACCCAGCAAACTGTCCTACGTTTTCTCTTTCCCTCGTCTACACATACTTTGTAGGATACTAATATAAATGTTAAGCTAAAGAACAAACCTTTACTTTATTTCCTAGTAACTTAATTGTGATATAATAGATCATTTATGCAGAAAGAAAAACAAAGCAGAAGAGAACGGTCCACGATGTCTTCTAGAACTAAACCATATTTGGTCCAGCCCTCCAATCTAGTCAACAACTGGTATTAGAAGAAAAAAAAGATCTATGATGAGGTAAAACTCACCTCTTTATCTTTGCTTTTGTCTGTCGCTTGAGCTAGAGTTGGAGTCGTCGTTGAAACACATCGAACGATTCCAACACGACCCAAAACAGAAACTCCTCTTCTATTCAGTACTCGCAACATCATCTTGGATTTCCTATCTCAAACTTGCTGTACAAGTATCCTTCTAATTATCCAAAGTAAGACTTATTTAACTTAGCTAGGGATCTGCTGTTACTAATACTCGATGGTTCGATCTCTGGAAGGCGGATAGAAGGTGGTGTCTCTAAAACCTTTCTTGATTGGCAGAAGGAACATATCGCTGTGTTGGACCGCTACGTCACCAGTAGCGTATCACGCTTGCGTGATAATATGCACGAACCTTGACAGGGTCTTGTTTTGACTCCTTTTTCCACCCTTTTGAATAACTTATCCTTCGCGGAGGTCACGTATGCAGTAGATGTGATATATTCTTGTGAAATCGTTAATTTTGTTAGTATTTTTCGTAGTGTAAGGCGACGAGTATTGTGTTGGCAATGTCAAGGTGAAGTATTCTCTAACCCAGCCTCCTCTCTTACATTTATCATGCAAAAAGCAGCAGTAACCCTTCCCCCTGTGAGTATTTTTATTCCAACACAAAAGATGGCTGTAAGGGACTGGTCATGACGTTAATGGAGGTTGGGTAAAATCTAGAATTGAATTAGCATCTTTTTATGTGGTTGAAAAAGTAATGTCCCACCCCCAGTTTTGATGCAAAATTGCAAGATGTTACATGTTAGAAGTTCAATTTTATAGATAGCCCATGCATGTTAAAAAGGTCTATAATGGCTAGTACAAGGATTGAGCACATAACATAGTGTGCACCATCAATGCTTACCCATGCTATGATCTTTTCACTATGGTACCAGTCATAAATAAGTAGGGGGAGGGGGCTGATGTGTTTCTGTTGTCATGAATTTGTTGCACCTGTTAAAGGATGGTCACAACATTTTGAAACACTTCTGAGATAAACACAGCAGCCCTCCTCTTATCAATAATTATACTGCTCCCCATAATCTTGGTTGTAGAATTCTTGGGTTCAGTCCTGGTTCAATTTTGATCTGCCTCCACAATGCAATTCTGATTGGATTATCGGATCAGTGCTCATACAGCACACACACAGAAATGATTTTGTTGAGTCTGAGCAATCTCGGATGACATTCAAATCAGTTTAAATAATAAAGGTTGTTCTTTTCCCAATCCCTAAAAACTCAATACTTCCAAGTTTACCTGAACATTGTGACATGAAATACAAACACCAGAACAAATCATGAATAAAAACAATTTTTTGTAA
Source organism: Anthopleura sola (assembly GCA_023349425.1). Lineage (NCBI taxonomy): Eukaryota > Metazoa > Cnidaria > Anthozoa > Actiniaria > Actiniidae > Anthopleura > Anthopleura sola. The sequence goes on along the minus strand of JALHLI010000018.1, from coordinate 2,759,804 downwards.
TACATTTGAAAATATTCATTCCCTATTTCCTCAGTCACTGTGAAGCATAATGAAAAATACTGGTGATTCAACAAGGGCAGATCCAGGGGGAGGCTAGCCACCTCCTTTGGAGTTCAAAAATAGTATGAATAAAGAACAAAGTAAAACTTAAATACTACTGGTAAGCAATGGCTTTCTAGGTATCAGCCACACCCCCCCCCCCCCCCCCCCTCTTGAAATCGTTTTGGATCTGCCTCCAATCAAAAAACACAATTAGAATCAAGATTACAGCTATTTAAAAATATTTTGGTGAAGGTTTTGTTGCATGTTGATTCCAAAGCTTAAAGTGCATGTATATTCATATGTAAATAACATAAGCAGAGAAAAAAAATATACCAGGAAAATATCCCAGAAAAAGGTGCACCTTTTCACATCACCCATGGATTCACATCACCCATTTTGGGCTTGGTATACAGCATGCAGCAAAACCTTCAACAACCTTTATTGAAATAGCTGTATACAACTTTCATCTTTTCATCTAAAAATCATATATCAATGATCTTTGCATTCAATATCCAAGATATGAAGACTTAAAAATGAAAAAAAGTACAGCTCTTGTATATAACATTTCACATTATTTTCTGCTGTTTGTTTTTCTTTTTACATAAAAATTGCATTAGTATTTCTGCTTTCGCCTATGCTTCTCTTTCCCTGAAACACTAGACATATCGTCATCATCTTCTTGCAAGTCAGTACTTAATCCAGACTCTATCAACAGCTCTACTAAAACCTGTGGTGAATCACCTGGAAAAATAGTAAAAATGTCAGTAAAATAGAGTAAAATTCATACAGCAAAACATGAATTTAAAAGTTATCAAGAAACGTTTTACATGCTGGAGCTTCACAGCAGAAAGAGAGGGAGAGAGGGAGAGAGGGAGAGAGGGAGAGAGGGAGAGAGGGAGGGAGAGAGAGAGGGAGAGAGGGAGAGAGGGAGAGAGGGAGAGAGGGAGAGAGGGAGAGAGGGAGAGAGGGAGAGAGAGAGAGAGAGAGAGGGAGAGAGAGAGAAATTTGCATAGAGGGTATTGCAAGTCATTGCATTGTTTGATCTCAGTTCTCAAAATAATAGCCAGTCAATGGTCAATGTCTGGCCAAATTTGGTACTTGACCAGTGAAACATGGTTTTGAATGAACATGTTGACTGGTCATATTTGGGGAAAAATAAAATAAAATATCATACGCTGGACATCTTGACTGGCGTATGACTACAGGTCCATTATTTTGAGCCCTGGATCTTATTTCTCAACAATCTTTTCCTATTGGAGGGCTACCTGTGGCAATAACAATTTGTTCGAGAGGGGTTGAAGGGAAAAAAGGGAGGGGAAAGAGAGATGCCTCCGAACACAGTGGATTTGCAATGTGCCCATTAGATCCCTAGGGATATTTTGTGCCCATTCTCCTCCTGCCCTCTTCTCTGTCTTTCTTTCCTGATGCCTTTCATTTAGCCCAGAGAAGAAAATAGAATGACAGATGCCAGTGGATGTGGTTAACTCTAGGGAATAGACCTCTTTATCAATCTTAAGAGGTCAATTACACAGTATACCTCTTAAATACAAACCATAACATCTACACTGTAATACTCACAAGCTGCTGAAATAGCACTAAAGTTTTTTGTTAGGAATTTGCCATACTTTTCTTGAATTGCAACACTAGAAAAGAGATAACAAGAATTTACTATTCAAATCCTATCAGTGAAGCTGCATGCAAGAAAATGCCTCGCTGCCAAATATCCAGAACTACCATCACTATTAATAGTGATGGTAGTAATTAACATGCAACTACGACTATGTTTTTGACAAACCATCGTCATGGTAATGTTCAGTGTATTATGCAACATTATGAGTCAAGACAATTAACACTTGATTAAGCAAATTGGAATAAACAGTAAAAGATTGTAACCAAAAAGAAAAATGAAACAAAATTCTGCAATCCTCCTCAGCTGATTTGAATTAATAGTATGCTAGTCCCAGTCTACCCCTGTCATCTATCATGTATATACACTTACTTATATATACACTATACATACTTACAATGAGGAATTATTGCTGCCTTTGAAAAGCCTTGATTGCAGTGTAACTGAGAGCGTAGATGCTGTAAACAAGATAAACCACATGGAACAGCGAAAGATATAAAATACACTAAATATATTGTCAAAATACTAAAGCGCACGTGCAACACCCGGGAACAACTGACCTCTTTTTACTCCATTGGTTCCTGATTTACTATGCTTTGCAGTTGCTCTCTATAAGAAAACATCAACAGTTAGACCTGGCTATGATCATTTTTGAAGAAATATTTGAAAAATAATTACCAGTAAGTTCGAAAAAGAAGAAATTCTTGAGAAATTCGCAGCACAACGAGTTGCACTTTTTCCCAACATGGCGGACAAGTTCCGTACTGCGCGTGCGCAAATTGGAAACTAAGCGCGCTATGTGACCTGGGATCGTTCTCTTTGGCAAAAGTCATCATGGCTACCCAGATCAGTAAGAAGAGAAAGGTAGAAACATTAAGATTTTACCCAGTTGTTTGAGATATTTTCACGATAATTGAAAGTAGAATTATTCTAGGATGTCTATTTATTTGAATAAAGTATATACAAACTCAGGATGGCTTTGTTACGGGGAAGATTTTAATGGATTCTATGATAGATCGAGATCGTTCTACTGTCTGTTTTCAATCAACTTTTGCATATATATTGCTTTAAAGTATATTTACAAAGCCCCTTTTATGAATATAATATTTATCTAAATCAGTATAAATTGAAATCACCAATATAGATATATTGATTTCTTGAATAACCTAAATTTTCTGCATTTTAGTTTGTAAGCGATGGACTCTTTAAAGCTGAACTCAATGAGTTTCTGACTCGTGAACTGGCTGAAGATGGCTATAGTGGTGTAGAAGTCCGTGTAACTCCCATCAGGACTGAGATCATTATCCTGGCCACACGCACACAAAATGTCCTTGGCGAGAAAGGACGAAGAATCCGTGAATTGACGTCAGTTGTGCAGAAACGTTTTGGATTCGCAGAGGGAACTGTTGAGGTAGGTATAGTATTATCTTTGTATGATGTGAAAATCTTCATTAAAACTCTTACTTTATTATAGCTTGAGTATCTGGCATACATAGACACTCAGTCAATCATCTTTCCTTATTTATTTGTCTCAACTGTTCCATTTGTATGTAATTATAATTGCCCATTATGTATTTACCATCTGATGGTGTGATGACTATTAGCTTTGTTTGCAATAGTATGTGAGAAATGATGCAAAATTGGCTGAGTTGAACGTCAGTGAACTTGCAATTACAGTGCGATGTGCCTAACCATGGCTGCCCAATTTGTTTTTAAACTCCCTCAATTATTTCAACTTGGCATGTTTTTGGTTCTTCTGTCGCAAGTATTAATAAAATATTTGCTGAGACGACTTTGACCTCACATGAAAATGTACAAAATTTTGTTGTACTTGTAAAAATACTTGGGTGGCCATGGTCAGGTGTGTCACATTATGACATATTGTTAGTAAACATGAAGTATCGCTATATAGTTCTAGATCAGTGCTTCTGCAAACTGCCTTGCAATCATTAACAAACCTTGTCATTGATAAACCCAATTTATCTGATTACATATTGCGTGTGAAAAGATCAAAACTTCATTGCTGTGGTCAAATGTGGTTTTGAATAGACATGTTGACTGGACATATTTGGAAAAAAAAATTATAAGATATCATAGCCAGACATCTTGACCAGCATATGACTGGCTGTTATTTTGAACCCTGGAACCAATGATGCCATATTTCTTCAAAATAGAAAACTTTTGAATGAGTTTATTTGAGATTTTACTAATGGAATTCCCCATTGTATTTTATTTCTAGCTGTATGCTGAGAAGGTTGCCACCAGGGGACTGTGTGCTATTGCACAGTGTGAATCCCTTAGGTACAAGCTGATTGGTGGATTGGCTGTCAGAAGGTATGTTTCAGGTTATTCTAAATGCACTGAAGTATTTTACAGATCATCATGATGACATTCAATCCTGACTGCTTATACTACAAATGACTGGCTGGCCTTACAGTACAGGACGGATCCTTAATCATCAAATATTTGACCAGTACATACCCAGGGCTCGTCACTAACTTTTTTAGGAACTAGTCCTTGGCTAGTCACTGTGGATAATCACTAGTCCCAAGGTGATACTTCCATCCTCAGGATCTCCCTGCCAGTTTCAACTTCTCTCTCATGCTCTGTTTTATGAGCTTGGAATACTCATAAAACAGAGCATTAACGGAGAGAGGTAAAGAGCGCACTGTAGGCTTCCATTGATAGCAGTTTAATTTCAACTAAGGGGACTGCTGATATTGAATATAGGTACTTAACCTTTTTTTGTCGTAACATCCTGTAGGGCTTGCTATGGTGTTCTTAGGTTTATCATGGAAAGTGGTGCTAAGGGATGTGAGGTTGTGGTGTCTGGTAAATTAAGAGGACAGCGTGCCAAGTCCATGAAGTTTGTTGATGGTCTTATGATCCATGCTGGTGAACCAACCAAACACTATGTAGATACTGCTGTCAGACATGTATACCTCAGACAAGGTAAAGTATTGCTATCACAAAAATACTGCAGTTCTCAGTTGAGTTTGGTGTGACAGAAGTTTTGTCATAAAGTTTTAATATCTGGCTCCCAAGCTTCTAGGGACAACTGCGATGATAGACTGAGAAAATGATCACTTCTGATTGGCTAAATTAGTTCCACTGGTCAAATGTTTCAGCTCTTATTTTTAAGATTGATGTCACTGAAAGCATCAGGTCCTAGCCTCTGATTCCTCATAATGTTGGAAAATTGCACTAAAGTAAATCTATTATTTTTTGCAGGTGTACTTGGTATTCAAGTTAAAATTATGTTGCCATGGGATCCAACTGGCAAAACTGGCCCCAAGAAGCCCCTTCCAGATCAAGTCAGTATTGTTGAACCCAAGGATGAGCCTCTTCCCACACAGCCAACATCTGAGCACAAGGGAGGCAAGCCTGAACAAGTTCCCATGTAGATCCTTACAGCCTATGTGGTTAGTATTGATACATAACTTTACTGGAGCCTGTTGTATGAAGCCTGAATAGTGCTATCCACCAGTTAAAGCTTTATCCAGCAGATATAAGAACATACAAATTCTATAAACTGGATAACTCTTATCTGGTGGATAACTTTATCCAGGCTTCATACAACTGGCTCTGGTTGTTTCAGAACTTGAGCCCTTTGTTGGAGTAAGAAATACTTTGTTTGTTGAATTGATTGCTAGAAACTGCCAACAATTCCATAAAATGCACACTAAATCTTAAAGAATGATAAAGATTATTTTGACTTATGATTAAAAAGTTTTAACTGCAACAATAGAGCTAAAAATAACTGCCAGTTATTGGACAATGTTCGGCCAGAATAACTTGTCCAGTAATTTTTTTTCCTTGCCAGTCATTTTGACCAGTAAGATTGAGTTTGAAACAAGGTATGACCAAGCTAAAACTAATTTGGCTGGTCATCATGACTGTTGAGTGAGGGCTGTTATTTTAAGCCCTGAAGCAATTACTCAAAAGGGCAGATTCAGAAGATAAAAATAAATGTTAGGATCACAATTTGAGAGAGGCTAATGTGTTTGCAGTTATAAAAATGTTGTTTGGTAAAGCAGCCAGTGCCTTATACTACCTTGCACAGTTCCCTGTGCCATCTTGAAAGGTAGCTATGCCTTTGCATTGAAGTGAGACGAACAGTGACCTTGCAATGATAGAGACATGTGAATAATTGTCCAAGGAGTTAAAAGAGGTCTCTATCATCACAAACTCACCTCACTCCTTCCTTCAATGCAAAGGCATGGTTACCTTTCAAGATGGCGCAGGGAACTGTGAAAGGGACTATTATTGTGTGATGTTCAGATGTTTGAATTTCTCATAACATAAAAACTTAAACCAAATTTTCATTGTAGCTGCATCTCAATTTTCATTGTGGGTATCAGATTTAATTTTCCAAGAGGTGTTTATGTGTTTTTTTCCCTTCATTTTAGGTGACAATAAACATCAGCAAAGGTGAAAAATCAACAACACCCTAATGCAATATAAATAAAACTTCCTTAATTGAACACGTTGTCTCTTGTTTTAGTTTTAACTATTTTTAGCCTTGTGAATTTATCGATTTTACTCTAATCATCAGTCTTTTTGTTGGCAAAAAGCATTAACAAACTAACAGTTGAAGTAAAACTTAAAAAAATTCCAAGAGATTGAGTGTTAAAGAAGTTCATTCTAAAGCATTTTAAACTCTTTTCATATTTCTGCATCCTACTTGACTGCAGATGTCTGGTAAATTCCCCTGTGAAACTACAAATCTAAAATATATGAATATAAAATACTGCATAAATAAAATGAATTAATCTCTAAATAATGAAAATTAATGTATCACTTATCACGTTTTTGCAATGAATAACATTTTTTTTTTTTTCATTCTATTTAATTTCAACTAAACTGTTATGTTTATCTTTTTCTCAATTTTTTTATGTAACTGGAGTAAAAGGGTCGAAAAGCTAATTTGGACTTGTGAAAAAAAAATTCCAAAAGGAAGTGACCCCGACGTGACTCGAACACGCAGCCTTCTGATCTGGAGTCAGACGCGCTACCATTGCGCCACGGAGTCACACTTGTTAATCTCAAGTCTTTTTAACCTATTTATTTTATGTCTTGACGTGCCTAACTCTCAAATTTCCTTGTTTAAAATAGAACGTCTTAATTTTACAAAATAATTGAATGTCTGCCAAGGAAAACGTATTGCTGGATTCCAACAAACAAACATCTCAATGGTTATTCTTCTTACCTAGATTTTAAAATGGGTTACCTGTGTTAAACACGCTATTTGTACATTTCCCGCTTTGAGCTTCCGGTGTCAACGATAATGAATGATGAATCCGCAGAATCATGTGAAGCAAAATGAAATGAAAAAAAATCACACACAAAAAAGCAATTTTTATCAGCACGTTTTGTGATAGCCGGATAGTGGGCGACAAATTTTTCATCGCTTTTCAGCAAGGAAGTTATCGGCCAAAATATATATCAATTATGTTTCAAAATGAATTTGCAGATAGTCCAGTAATGAACACCTCGCTCACCTAAATTGAAAGATAATTGTCAGACCGACAGCTAATTTATTCGCCCTCAGCCAGACGTAAAAAACTTTTCATTAGTGATGGCATATATGTATAATAACCATGATAGATAAACTGCTCACAATTTATTTGCATACATCCACCTGCTCTAGCTAATTCTTGGCGGTTTTCAAGGGCATTTCTAGCGTTATTCAAAATAGTAAGTAGAGACCTAAGAGTCTTTGTAAAATTTGGCTGGAATACTTTGTCATCGAAAACATTCAACCATTTCCAGCTGGATTTGAATGAAAAGAGGTTAAATTGTTTTATTGTTTTTCTCAAAACGACTTGCTTCTCAAAGCTGTAGTGCTCAACTCAAGTCGATACTTCAGTAAGTCGCATTGTAAGCTATCTTATAGTATACAACTACGCAATTGCTTATAGAAATTAAATAATTAAAAACAACGCGAAATATCAACAAGAGACTTAACCGACACAGAGTTGGAGATATTCCACGTTGGAGATTTCCAGTTTGTTCGGTCAGGAGACTCGACATCTTATTTACTTCGGCTACTTCCTTCTCAACGCAATAAAATCTAAAGAAACACTTAACTCGGGACAAGAAAAGCCAAGACATGGTTTCTAACCAACAAGCTTATCACACTTTGCCTCAAGGCAGCTTTTACTACCACGACAACAGCAACCAAGCTTCGCCAGGCGTGTATTATCAACAACAACCTTTGATGTACCAACCATACCAAACATATCCCATGACAGCTCCCCAGAATACGGTTTTTATTTACGATGATGTGTCGAGACGTGAGCGAAATGATGCCATTGGAAACGGTTTGATGGCAGCGTTGTGTGCTTCTTGTTTATGCTGCTGGATTTTACCTCCTCTGCCATTGCACTGCCATTTCTGATACGGCTCTGTATCACGACTAAATGTTACTAAATGGAAAAAGGATATTACTTTATCATATACATTATTGAGGGTTTATTCTTCTAAGATGTAGCTTACGACTCACAAAACACGGACATCTAGAAGGTCTGCGGGGGAAATCAAATAAATATACAAGAATATGAGCCTTCGGTCAAAACAAATTGGAAGAAAATAATAAGACTTGCTGGTGTTTACTCTTTCAAGATGTAGCTAAATGTGGGACAAATTGATACCAGTTTATAAGTATGAGCTTCCTACGAATCGCAAAACATGAACGTCAAAAAAGACTGAGAGCCGGGGAAATAAAATAAAATTTTAATTTATACCGGAACACGAGTCTTCGGAAGAAAAAATAAGACTTGCAGGTAATGAGGAAGAGGAAGACAGAAGAAAAACTATAGATGGTTATAGCCATTATGTTGTCATTTCAAATACAGTTCATAGCCAGCCAGCCCTGCCGTCTGTAAATAACATTTTTTTAATTTGATATTGTGAAAGCAGTATAATCATCCTCATCAGTGCCACTTTGATGTCAGGTACTTCCAGGACGTTTAATAGCGTGTTTGTTCTGAGGTCACTAATCTTATCTCAATATCTTTCCTTTCGTTTCTTTTCATTTTATTGGGAGGAGGGGGAGTAGGGCAGTTAAAAATTCTTGTCTATATTGTTTAGGGGAACTTTTTTTTACCAGAATTGCCGTCTTTTTGGAACCTTGGCTCATTTTCTCAAACAGCAATGCATTGTGGACCCAAAAAGAAATAACGACATGTACATGTACAACTGATCCCACCCGACACTTCTACCAAAACTCTTCAATAAGCAATCTGAATTGAATCAATATCTGTGGTCAGTGGGACGATAGAAAGAAAGAAAAAAACGTTGGTAATGGGCTTGCCATGAAGTCATCAGCCTGAACAAACCATGTTATTTACAAAATGAGATTTAAACTTTATCATAGTGCACAAGGAACGTGTGAAATATCAATTAAAACACTTGAATTGAAACAAAATCTAAGCCTAAAAACACTATCTGAAAATAGAATAAAAGGAAGGAAGATCGAAAAGAGCAAGGTACAAATCTAAATTAAATCTTGGGAATAGACAAACACGAGTCACTGATCCATTATTGATTCACAACAGACCTCCCACCTTACCAAATTATCCTCGGATATTCCCCACGGCTGACAATACATGATGACGTCAAACTTGATTCTGTATCGTTGCACACTTCCGTAAACATGTACAAAATGGGTTGATAAATCAGGAAATTGTAAACAATACTTCTATAATTCAATCAGCTAAAAATAAAGTTGATGAAGGACGAAGCAATTTTCTTAGATTACTTTTTTAGTTAGCTCGCGCTGAATTTTTGAAGGGTTTTAATTGGTCGTTATCGCATTGTATTTAGTCAAAACGGCTCAACCCGCCTAGAACTCATTGATGATTTCATTATTCGAATATTGAGTTCATTATTCACTCTGACTCCAAACTTCAAAAAAAAAAAAAAAAAAAAAAAAAAAAAAACTACGCGAGTTTTGATTGGATACTTCAACAATATTGCCATGACGAGGTAAAAAAACTCCCCAGGAAGGCCATCACTTATCATTTTACAGTTAAAACGGCTCAAGCTTACCCCCTAGTTTCAATTAATGATTTCATTATTCAAATATTGAGTGAGTTGATTATTCAAATATTGAGTGAGTTGATTATTCACTCTGAGTTTTCATAACAAACTCAAAGACTCCAAACTTCACATTCATTCTTCAAATTCTAAGTGATGGCCTTTCTGGGTAGTTTTCCTACCTTGGCATGGCAATTGTTTAAGAATGAAATCAAAACTCAAGTAGATAACTTATTTTCAATGACTCTGGAGTTAGAGTGAATAATGAACTCAATATTCGAATAATGAAATCATTAATGGTTCTAGGGGGTACACTTGAGCTGTTTTGACTGTAGTTGTGAAATGAATGTGAAGTTTGGATTCTGAAATTTTTAAATAAAAACTCAAAGTGAATAATCAACTCAATATTCGAATAATGGAATCATTAATGGAGCCTAGGTGGTACGCTTGAGCCGTTTTGGCTGTTATGGAGTTATGAATAATCTTTCAGCCCCAGTTACCCTAGGTGAGAGAGGTTGCGGTATGTCGTACAACATGTATCGACTTGAATGTCTGTAAGGGAAATGAAATTGTCTCGCCCAGCAAGTTCACAGTCAGGAACACAACGTTATGTTGGCCTTGTTTTGTCTAAACATTAAAAGGTCCCAGAGATAAAAATCACATGCTCAATAAGTACTAACAAATCCATCGCGTGCATGGCATACCCTGACCCCTAATTTGGGATCTTATCCACCCTTTAAGATATATAGATATGTATATGTCTGTGGAAATAAGCCATAAATTCCACGGGACATTGTCCATGAGGTAATTCTGTCACTTTCGAAATCGCTGGAAGTCACAAGATGAATATGAGGGCAAGACTCCCTGGAGTATCCGGTCAGTAAGTGATCGCCTCCCTCCTTGGACAAACTTCACCAAAACGTCATAACTAAAGTACGTCTATCGTTTCTGTACTCAGTAATGTGTACTGGTTCGTGGGTTATCAAACTATATATCACCCCTTGCTGTCATCCTCGGGCGTGGGATTTAAAAAGACGATGTCTGCGCGAGCATCATTTGGAACATTTCCCCCCGATTTTATTTAGCTTCTTGGTATTATTCTAACAGGCCTCAGTGATTGAAATTGTGGCTGTATACTAATCAAATACAGTCGTTTAATTAGGCTTTCAATCATTCGACGAACTCCTTACAGACCGGAAGTAAGCTTAGCTCCAGTAAAGTATCAATTACTGCGCGTCACTTCTAAGTTTGCCAGAGGAAGTCGGCGGGGACTAAATTGCTAGCAGAACTACAGGATTCCATCACTTCCTATCACTGCTGTTACAATCCAAGAAATATGCTTACCGACTAATTTCGTGTTCAAAGTTCCCTTTGCACACGGTTCGTCTTGAGAGAGATCAGCATTTTAAACTGATAAAGTTTTTGGGTATTCGTTGTTTTATGGTCTATGATCCTTAGGTCATAAATCCCAAACAAACTCCTCAACTCAAGGAATGTTCCAAGCATGCGCGCGCATGTTAAGAAGAACAGTAGCTTCCAAGTAGTTCGATGGTTCCCCACTCTCCCATCTGAATGTATTGAAGATGCGCCAGCCGCTATGGATATAATCGAGGGTCCAGTACGCTACAGAAGAAAAAAGAAGGTACACCAACCATTCTAAATCCTAGTTTTATTGAATTTTTTGGTCTAAAAACTTGTTCTCGCATCCACAGTGGAAGTCCAGATGGGCTGTGCTTCGGAGAGTCAACCCCGCTGCTGGTAAGTTTGAAACGTAGACAATACACCTCTTTTCGGTCTTTTGAAACCAATATTGCATTCAAGGGTTACGTTCTCCGTAGTATAGAACCAGAGAACATTTTCTAATTAATGCTACTTATCGATCTTATTCATTCAGCGCTGCTGAAATGTTTATCTTTTCTCGTGTCATGATGCGTTCTAATTTGAATTTACGTGATTTCGTCTCTTAATTTTCTAGTTTTACCGCTTTCTTGTACAAAAATAAGCTTGTTCTTCACAACCTTACATGGTTTAGATAGAAAACATTCATTGGGGAAGTTTGTTTTGTTACTTGGTTCGCTTGTCCCGCTGGTGTTGACCAAAATTTTACCCAAACAAACTGAAATTTTGACGATATTCGTTTGGTTTCATTAACGTTGCACGGTACCTTTGTCTTCATAATATAAAGTCATTTGGAAAGCAAATTATTGTTGATAGATTCATCTATTTAGCTTGTCTTACGCTGCTTACTTTAACACATTTTTAGGACTCTTTTAAAGTCGTGCTTCGGAATTTTTACGAGTCATTCGTCTGAGTGATAAGTACGGGTCATTAATCCCTAACGCAACCAAGAACTCTCTTTTTCTCTGTGCAAGATTACCGTGATCTTCAACATCTAATAACTCTGAAAGCTCTACTATTCGTTAGCTATTATAAATTCACTTGCATGCAAATAGGGGAAGTAGAATAACGAGTCGCCGTGCTGGTCGAGGCGTTGTGTGTGATTGCACTTCAGTGGCTTTTCTCGCTTGCAGGAAAGCACTTAACTGGTTTCTCTATGACCGTTCACTGTAATTTCATACTTCTCCAAGCCTCTTACGTACAAATAGATTTTGTTTCAAAATATTCCCGATTTATAAAAGTTCTAGAGGGGTTCAAAAGTATGTTAATAAACTGTTATAAATATAACGAATGACTCGAAAATAATGCTTCCTTCGAAGAAGATCATCAGGTCAGCTGAAGCCTAACTTTGCTCGAATTGATCCTTTCTTAATATTAAATGTAATGAATTATTAAGCTCAGTTTTACCATTTGTATAAATGCCTTCTAATTTGGACCACTATCTCTAGTTCGTAATATGCACCAAAGTGGTCTTAACAAATGAATTATTGAACTTAGTGTTCGATGATATTGTAGATTCCATATAACCACAATCACATACAGGTACATATCTTCCTAATGGACCACAAGTTTCTTAACATTTCAACTTGCTAATAATAACATAATAAGACCTTCATTAAGTTCATTCTTTTCCCAACATGAGTAAAAATCTTTGATACAATTTAGATGATATTTTAGCAATTATTTCGTGACAATCTTTAAGTCTGTTTTTATTTTTTATCTGTATAATAATACTTCTCATTTCCTTGGAATCTGTAATTTAGACTTATGGGGTTAAAATTTGTAGAAAATTATAAACAGGGTGTATAAATGAATATACATTTGACTTTGTTTACAAACATCACACTGTCCTCTCATCTATAATTTTAAAGAGATGATGAAATATAAATTGTTTCGATTGATGAGAGAGATCTCTTAAGATGAATCCTTGGTCTGTAGATATAGAAATCTAGTCTTGTCATGTATGGATAGCATATGGTACAAGGGATGAAAAGTGCTATTAACTTTCAGCAAGAATATTATAGCTTTCCTATTTGCATATTACAAAGGTTATTATTGAAAGTTGGCTCTAGCTATTATGAAACAGCTTGACATATATATTCTTTTGAACCTGTCATAAATAGAGTGCATTGAAAGTAAACCATCATCTATTTTATTGGTTTTATATTAAATATCATATATTATGATAACTTTGAATCATGGCATAGTAAAAAATGTCATATGCTATATATATTTTTTTGTACTCGTAATAGATTACTGATAATCCTGAAATTGTTATAGAAATATACACCAACACAATTTTTTATTAAGTGACTTGTTTATTTCAAATAACAAAACTGTTTGCTTTTCATATTTTTAAAACATCCTTTTTTGTGTATTAGGCAATATTGGTGTTATTATTAGGCTCTAAGTGATAAAATATTCTTTTGGATGTATTTTATGATGTATTTAAATCTAGCTACCTGCTGGTCAATCGTGGTTTTAACATCTGAATACCAAGGAATATTATTACTGCGATTCTCAATATTCTGTGAACTCAGTAGTAGCGAGTTTCCCATTGGAATTTGGTTTTTCACTGCTGCCAGTCAAAAATATAAAAGGTACCGACTGATTAATTTTGATTGACGGCAGCGAAAAACCAATTTAACAAAAAGCTGTTGAAATGTCTGAGTTTGCAGAATATTGAGAATCGCAGTAAACATACATATGTTTTTTTGTACTTCGATATATAATATATACAAGATGGAAAATATTGAGCCAGATAGTTATAGTTATTTTGTTGATTTTCCATGAGAATTTCTCTGTCCTTATAATTTCAGGGCTCAAAATAATAGCAAGTCATATGCCAGTCAAGTTGTCTGGCATATGATATTTTATTTTATTTTTTTCAAATATTACTGGTCGACATGTCCATTCAAAACTATATTTGACCGGTCAAGTACCAAATTTGGCCGGACATTAACTGTTGACTGGCCATTATTTTGAGCTCCACATTGATGGTAGCCATGCAGCCAATAAGCATGTATGTTATCTTAGTATTTTACAAAAACATACAGTTTTTATGATCATAAGTGCCAAATAGAAGCTTTTAACCCTTTTAACCCACAAGGGTGTAAATATTTTTTTCTTTTAAATCCAGTACACTTTGAACAAATAGGCATAGTTTTGATTACATGATTTGACCCCTTAATGGCTCAAGAGTGGTTAGCAACACTTATCGTTACACATAATGTGATTTTGGGAGGAAAAGGGTGAATTATGTGATATAGAGTGTAGAGTGACAGACAGTGAGTGAGTGAGTGGTAGAGAGCTAGAGAGAGAGAGAGAGAGATTATTATTATTATTATTATTATATATTTTTTATATTGAAGATTAGTCTTATTATTATTGTTACCGTGTAAATAGAAAACATTACATTACATTTATTCAATTAGTAGTTGTATTCGTACATTAATATAGATTAAAATTATTATTAAAAACAATAAAAAAAATATTATTATTATTATTATTATTATTATTATTATTATTATTATAGCATAGTATAGGCTTAAATTATTGTTTAAGAGCAAGCTCATGGAGGTCCTTATACAGTAATCAACCATCATAATAATATAGCCATATATTGCTATATCAGACTATGATCTAAGAGATATAAATATATATAGCTCTGTAATTACTTCCCTAACAAAAAAACATATTTCCTTTACAAAGGCGACAGGAATTAGGAATCAAATTTCTATGCTTTAAATTTTAGTTGATCTCTGGTGATATAGTAATCAAGATTGAAACCACATGTAGTTGTGGGGGCTGCAGCTATCGTACATGATGGTCGACTGTGAATATTAATTCAATTGAAAGTACACTAGTTTTATAATGTGGTGTACGATTATGACGCTGTGGTTTTGTCTCTGGGTCCAGTATGGCTAAAAGTGTAATATTATACACCATTCGCAGATCTGTATACAGCTTTTGCAGGATTCAACTGATCATGAATTGGATCAAAAAAAATATTTCTATTTTGCACCATTTTCAAAATCCAAAAAATTATAAAAAGAAACCACTAAAAATTCATTCCATCATTAGAAATTAAACAAATTTATTATACTAAAAATAGTTTTCGATATAAGTGAGTACTTACAGGAAGAAGTTAAATATATTTACTTGGGCATACAGCATAATAAGAAATAGAAGTATGAGAAGGTTTGTTATTTTAATTTAATTTATTTTTGAATCTTTTGGCCTTTGGCAACAGCAACAAATTAAATGAACTGCCAGGTGTTTGGTCCATGCATGAACCGACCAATCACAGTGCACTTTCATGCTTAGCCAAGCGGCCCTAAATCTAAATACGAAAGCACAGAAAAATATTTGAGTGCACAATGAGTGCATGCTTGCACTGAACTCAATTGTGAGTAAAAAGGATGGGTGCAAGCAATAAAAGAAAAAATGGAAAATAGAATACTTGAAAACAAAATTAAATAGGATTGAAAAGTTATAAGTTTTAAATTTCATTTTGAAGTTATTTGCTGTTTTGTTTATTGCAATTATTAAATTACATGTAATTAATTGAGCCAGCCATGATTACTTGTAATCCTTTCAATTATTAAATTTTATTAAATTTTCTACATTCCTTTGTTTGTTCATTTAACCATTCATTCTTTCATGTAATAATAATAATAATAATAATAATAATAATAATAATAATAATAATAATAATAAATACATATATTAATTTTATATGTGTATGTATGTATACATAATATCTATTAGAAAAAACCTACTAATGGTCTATCACCAATCGAGACCTGTGATTGGCTGAGCTACTAGGGGTCTATTAGTGATAGACCTCTAGTAGCAAAAAGTGGCGGTTTTGAAAACCAAAAAAATATATTTAAAGCAAAGTCCAAAACTTTTTGCATCCTTTTATTCGACCGATTAGTAGTTTTTTACTAAAACAATTAGACCTCTCGCCCTCATGGCCTATGAGTCAATAGCCCATTCGGCCTTCGGCCTCATGGGCTATTGACTCGTAGACCATTCGTACTCGAGGACTAATTGTTAAATATCTATACATAATAGCTATGTGGTCATGTGATTTTGTTATCGCGTGTTTGATATCAGACCAAATTGCACTCCACTTAGTTCAATTACCATTATATATATAATCAATCTATGTTCATATTAAATCTAAATATATTAATAAATATTTAAATTAAATAAATACGTACTTCTGTATATCCATTCATTTCTCTATTATATTCATTCATCTATTTTTTTCATTTATACAGACATTAAATAATTCTTGCTTACACTAATTATCCTTTCATATATTTTCTAGATGTAATTAATCTGGTGTTATATCAAGATCAAGTCAGTGCTAGATCACGACAAAAAGAAAAAGCCTTTATCTCCCTAGAGACGTTTGCAGGCCTACAACTACTAAACAAGCTTGACAAGCACTACAACGTAATCGTTGCCATCACTGCTAATCAAGTTGTACGATTGAGCTTTGAGACGATTGATGAAAGATCTGAATGGGTGGTTTGTATTCAAAGACACTTTGGACAAGGTAACTATTAAGATATTATAAAGTCGTTGGATTTAGAGGTCGGCTAAATAAAATATACTGTGGATTTCGGTTAAGAGTTAATGAATATATCTTTCAATTATGAACTGACGAAATTCAGAATACATCAAGATAGGAAAAGACTCACGATTTGCATTTATCTTATCTAGAACAATCGTTTGATGGAATCGTCCCCAACAAACAGAAAATCAAATCAGGCGAAGCTACTCTTCGATTCTACAAAGATTTCTTTAGTTTAACGCGGAAAGACAACTACCGATTGATAGGCAAATGGAAGTTTGTTGATTTACCTCACTATGGCGCCGTGTATGGGGCGTTTGCCTTCGGAGTAAAGGAAGGAGGAGAGACGTGTATTTATTACTTTGCCACCAAGCATGGGCGAGAACTCCATCAACTGTTTGACAACGTTTGTCGAGGAAGCGTAGCTGGCACCGAAAATAATTATGTGGAACCACCTGGTAAGTAAAATATCATACCGCGTGTTTTCGCTTTCGTGTCACTTTCGTATGAACTTTCGTAAGGTATCTGATTCTTAGTTTTTGGGCTACCTTTGGTGTCTTCCACAGGAAACCCAAACTTAGCTCACTCATGAAAGTTTTGAATTTTTTCCCACACCAAGAGATAAACATGACCCTTAAGAAGGTTTTTAACAATTATGCTACCATTGTCAATATTTTTCGGTGTCTCTTATTCTTTCATTTGCTAAATTTAATGCTGTACATATTTTGTTAAAGAACACCCCTCACCCCAGAGATCTCTCAGTCAACAAGATGCTTCTGTCAGCCAACCCAACTTCTTCAAACGTACTTGGCAGCGTATCAGTCAGCGTAGAAGAACTAAACGACGTCTAAGAATTCACAGTGCCGGTGAAGCAGAAGAAAACAGACGACGAAACCGAGGTGATAACAGACCAACTAGACGACTTCCTAACGTACCCGGAAGAGAAAATAATCGTTCTGGGAGCACTGGACCGGAAGTAAATAATCAGGATGGTAATGCAGGGTCGACGCATATGGTCACTCCTGATGGATATGAAATAATGACAGGCGGCGAAGAAGACGATGTTGTTGATGCAGCAAAGGAAAGGAGTAGAAAAGAGAGGAAGAGATCTGAAACGACAGACGAGAAAAATCCTAGGAGTAAAGTGAGTAGAGAAGAGAAATCAAGCCCTGAAGAAGATGGTGAGCATGATGGCTATGTTGTTGTAGACGCCGTAGATGTCGAAGAAATAATTAAAGAAGCCGAAAAGAGGCTAGAAGAAAAGAAAAAGATGGAGGAACAACAGCAGAAAACTGTGAAGGAAAGCGAGGGGACGTCTGGGAATGAAATTACTATGGAACCAAGTTATGAGAAGATGGAGATCAAACCAAACGAAGTACCGACCCCTGATGACAAACCTGCAGAACCTACAACGACAGAGTCAGCTGAAGACGAATCCAAAAAAGAAACTGAGAAGAAGGATAGCGTCAAGAGTTGTCGTGACAGCGATGGGTATGACAATGTTGACGTAGTTTTCACCAAAGAAAATGAAATCAAAACAAATGGAAATGATAATGTCATCAAAAAAGAAGAAAAGAAGCCAGCCAAGTCCCCTGTGAGACCTAAAAGCCTTGAATCAAAGCAAGAATTACTTGTTAATTCTACCAAAAATCGACGAGGAATCAAAAATCCGCCTCCAGAGTTGGTCCTACCTCAGGATAGTGCCGAGAGACCGTATGTCAACTCTCCACCCAAAACAGCTGATTATGTGAATGTACCCGGACGTCGTGGCACAGGTATGAGTGCCATTAGATCGAGAAGTAAAACTGCCAACAATAAACCAGGTTCTAAGAAGTACAATATTTATGATATGTACGATGGCAACGATGACTCGATTTACCATAGCGTAGAATCACTAATGCCCGGTAACCCAGCATACCAGAATCTCCGGGTCGAGTCTAACCGTAGTCACAGTTTTGACAATATTCCTGGTCATTCGTATACCAATCTTCCTGGCCATTCTGTTGATGGTCAGGCGTACCAGAACATTGGACCACCAGGAACTCAAGCTTACGTAAACGTGAACGCACCTAAGAGAAAGTTTCAAAGAAACCAGAATAGTCATCATTTGAACTATATTCAAGTTGAAGGGACGGATGGTCCCAGTGGCCAAAATGGACCCCCTTCCTTTTCGATCCCAGCTGAACAGCATAACGCAGTCGCAAAAAACTCTGGTAGCGAATACACTTGGATCGACGAGAGTCGAACAAGATTGTTAAAGGAAACTGCTCGTATGCATTCAGACCTTCGAAAAGAAAATTTACCTAAAGTTGCAAAGAAATATTAGTTGAATAATGGTCAATATAATACAGTTGACATCTAAGATAGTTTGTTTGTAAACTATAGTGCGCCATTGCACAGAATTATAAGAATTCATTCAACGTATTTTTAGCTGTTTTTTTTACGACAACTCTTTTGTAGGATCGTTTAAGGGTGCTCTTGTTAACAAGTAGTAACGATGAAAATTGGAGTTATGGTCGTTATGGAAACGAATTGTCAAGAAAATTCAACAATAGTGCCTTCTGGTTCGAAATGACGAACTGAAAATCTGGCCTGAAGTTTTGTAGCTCAGTAACATTTAATGCTATTTTCTGGGGGAAACTTTAGATGTTAGTCAATGTAATATAGTAAATGTAGGAAGTTTTGTAAGTTTCTATATTAATATTATGATTTAGGTGATGCGTACATGCATTCAAGATTTTTATATCTTTTTATACATTACATTACATAACTCAACTTAATGCTTTATAAGTGGATCTAGAATAAACTCAATAGTAATATCGTTCAAAAAGTGTCTATTGTTGGTGATATAGTCCGATTTGACACGGTGGAGAGTTAATTTTTTCTCACGGGTGGGGAGGGTAGGGGGGACTTCATTACCCTATGCCATATGGCAGTATAGACATCACCGAACTCTTCAAACAAACATCTCTATTGGCTATTATTTACCCTGAAAATACCCACTGATGTCAGAGCAAGTAATAACTGTCATTACAGTAATTTCCAAGATTATGTGAACTCAGTAGTTGTGAGCTGCCTAGTGGAATTTGGTTTTTACTGCCATCAATCAAAATGTAAAGGTACCAACTGAATATTTTTGAGTTACCGAAGCAACAACAACAAAAATTCCAGCATGCAACTTGCAACTACTGAGTTTGCATAATACTGAAAAGTGCTATAATACAGGGCTGGGTTGTACGAAGGGTGGATAGCGCTATCCAATGGATAACCCCTTATCCATTGGATGAATTTATTGGATAACAGTGTCAATTTATCCATTGGATAGTGCTATCCACCCTTCGTACAACTGGGCCCAGTAATAATTACTTGAAAGAAAATTTAAAATATATTTGTGAGTTTTCTCTGCAGCCTGGTAAAGGATGATAATAAGAGTCCCCATACTGAATACATCTAAAACATGTCTAATGTCTAATGACTTCTTTTATAATTCAACATATAATAAAACTGTTATTTTCCAAATATAACCAGTACAAATACATGGTACATGCTTTTCATTCTATAAAAAAGTTTCAACTGAAGTTCCAAACTATGAATATATCACAAGTGTCATCAAAACTACAAGATAACAGCTGTGAATGAAATACTGAATTGCAAAATCTGCTGATCAACCTGCGAAGCATGGCTAGAATTCTCTGGACAAAGAGGATACCAAGATGAAGATGAAGAGAATTTTTTCCAAAGATATTACTGTAACACTTTCTACTTTCTACTACTCCAGCATAATATTTTTAGCCTAGTAACAGGGATTGAAGGAACAGGAGAGAAAAAATAGGTAAGACTGGCCGTTATTTGTCAGTTTTTTTTCCATTTTCCCACTCTTTTTCCATCCCATATATTTTGTGAGTCTGCTGAATGGTAGTAACTATACTGGTATGATAGACCATCAAAGAAAGAAAGATATATAATGAATAAGATTTTGGGGGTTGCAATTATACAACAATTCTTCCTGCAAATGAAGAAATATTATTATTCCAAGTTATGAATATTGAAGGAGAGAATGGAAACCAAAAGAACTTGTCTCAATAGTGACCTCTTTCTCATTTGATATATACTGCCTCTTGATGACCACAAACTCATTTCTACAGGTTTAGCCTTCTTTCTACCTTATTTATACACATATCACCAAAACTCTGGAATTTAAAAGTCTTGGTACTGCCAAGTTTCATATTCTTTACATAAAGGCCGATACACACCAGACGTCAAGTTGCTGCAACACAATGCAGGGACAATACCCCCCATATGTACACATGATGTGACAATGCCACTTTCACCCACTTTGTTGCTGCAACAGGTCAAATGAATTCAAACCAGTGCAGAGACAAAATGCTGTAGTGGGGACAAGATTTTTCACAGAAATTCCACAGTGCACACAAAATGAATTGTCACAGCAAAGCGTCCCCACATTGTGTTGCAGCGACTTGATGCCTAGTATGTGCCGGCCTTAACAGTTGACTTTGCAAATAAGTTGCCGAGTTTTAAACAAGGCTATACCTGTACAAATGTAGTCAAGGATAACAGAGTATTAACCAATGAGAAAAATGTTGACTCTAGACCCCTTTCATGTGATGTCAAAGCAGCTCATTTTGGAGGACAAAACAAAAGAATTTCAATCTCCTGAGAATTAGAAACCTGTTGCTTTGTCCTCCAAATACACCAGTTTCACATTCGATGCAAACCGCTGTTTTTGAAGATCACAGACTCAATTGCTCTGGCTGGGCCTCATTTATAAGTCAGCTATTCAACAACACCATTAAAAGTCAGTGGGATTTCAAAACATTGGTATTGTTTAACTTGTGCACTCTTTACATTACAGTTGACTTTAGCAAATTATTAGCAACAGCCAACTGTAATGTAAAGAATACACAAGTTAAATAATACAAATCCCACAGACTTCTAATGATGTTGTTGAATAGCTAACTTATGAATGAGGCTAAGCCTGAGCAAATGAGTCTGTGGTCTTCAAAAACAGCGGTTTACATTGAATTCAAAACTGGTGTGTTGAAAACCTGTTGTTTTGTCCTCCAAATTGAGCTGCATTCTAACATGCTGCAAGGAGTCTATCTAGTGCTCCTTGGTAGTTGTGGCTGTAATGTCTTGAACATTTTCCCTGTAACGTGTCTGGTAAAAATGTCATCCAAAAAGTTCCTTTTCCTTTTGAATTTCCATGTTTCTTCTTAAAATATCAAGGTTTTTCATTCTTATTCTAGCAATACGTTCATCAAGTTCTTTTTCTTTTGAATCCCCGGAACTTGTGGGCTCCTCCATATCTGTTTTCTTGATGATTTTCCTCAAATCACCTGAGAAAAATTATCAAACATATTAATTATGATATATAGTCGACAAGGAATGCTTGCTTGCTGAATAACCAATGTGTACAAGCTCAGATTTCTAGCACAAAGCATGATGGGAAGGTGAGTCCTTGTGCTTTTTTGGCTCCTCTAAAAATTCATCTGACAACTTTTTTTCAACATTTTCTATGGAAATGAAAGTATTTCAACAGACAGTAATTTTTTGGGGTATTTCCTTTGACTTCCCTGTTCCATTTATGCAAGACTCAGTTTGCCAGAGTGCTTTGTGGGCTTTGATGCACATTGCCTATTATGCAAGCTTATTATGGTTAAACAACCTGCAAAGCACTATAAATAACATCCATCCCCTTCCCTACACAAAATAACCTGAGACCCTTTTCTAACCTTGAAAATTCCCCCTCCCCCTTTCCATGAAGAAAGTATGAAAGTGAGGGAACTAAACAAGGTGCACTTGTGCCCTCAGCTATTTGGCATGGGAAAAGCTGATGGCATAATCTTTCTATTCCATACCTGTACTTTTTGTTGCTATATTCTCTTCTTTATCTTCTATTTTTGTCTCTGTAGTACTTTTCTTCTCTTTGGACTTGACGACAACAACCTTTTTCTTACTTGGAAGAGATGTTTTTGTCTTCAGAAGATTTCTCGCATCAGATTCATCAATCACAGTTCTTTCCTTTTTGTTTTGAGAAACTAAAACTTTTTTAGTTTGAAGTTCTTCTTTCTTGTCCTCTTTTATTTTCTCTTTTACTGAATTATGAACAGTTCGTTTTGTTGTTGATTTTTGAGGTAACTTGTCCCTCACTGGTGATCTTTCCTTTGGGGGAGATGATCTAGCGTGAAGTGGTGATTTATCATATGATTTATCATAGTCCGTTAGTCCAAGCCGAGATTTGATACTTTCTTTGTTTCTGTCTTTACTTTCCTTTTCATGCTGTCTTGTTCCCCTCTCGCCTGTTTGGTTACTACTTGTTCTCTTAGGAGGACTAGAGTTTCTCCTTGGAGATATTCTGGTTCTTCTGATGGGGCTATTGCTTCTCTTCCTTGGACTTCTGCTTCTTGCATTCATATTCTTTCTTAATGGACTTTTGCTCCTTCTCACTGGACTTCTGATGGGACTTTTGCTTCTATTTCTTGGACTTCTGCTTCTTGCATTCATATTCCTTCTTAATGGGCTTTTGCTTCTTCTCACTAGACTTCTGATGGGACTATTGCTTCTCTTCCTTGGACTTCTGCTTCTTGCATTCATATTCTTTCTTAATGGACTTTTGCTCCTTCTCACTAGACTTCTGATGGGACTATTGCTTCTCTTCCTTGGACTCCTACTTCTTGTATTTATATTCCTTCTCAAAGGGCTTCTACTTCTTCTTCCACGATTAAAAATTGGACTCCTACTTCTTTTTGAGCGGCTTCTGCTTCTCCTGGGACTTAAACTTCTTTTAACAAATCTTCTATTTCTTCTTGAGGGAGATGGGCTTCTGTTTCTTCTCCTAAATGGACTTCTGTTCCTCAAGGGACTTCTACTTCTACTTTGTCTAATATTTCTATAACTTTTTATGGGACTTCTATCTTTTCTTTCTCTGCTTCGACTCCTTTGAATGTATCTCCCATTTCTTTCAGGAGAAGGACTACTTCTTTGCCATTTTCTATCATGTCCCTTATAGCCATGTATCCTGGATTGTGACTGTGATCTTGATCTTGAGTGTGACTTTGATCTACTAAATGTTTTGGAATGTCTTTTTTCACTACGATTATTTTCTCTTGATGGTATTCTTCGATACTCCACCTTAGACTTTAAACCTTTACTTTCAACTTCCTCCTGAAACTCATCATCAGATTCGGAGCTACCAATACTAAGCTGATCCGTATGCAAATCCTCTTCCTTTGGTTGTGACATTTGTTTATTTTTTTCACTTGATTTTTGAGTTTCTTTTTCAATTTCCTTATCCTTATTCTTTGTAGATTTTGTTGATGAATCATCATCACTCTTTTTTCTCTCTAGATCTTTGTTTGGAAATTCCTTTGAAATACTTTTGTTTGAAGCCCCAATATTGTTATGTTCAACCTTTTGATTTTTTGAAATGTTCTTTGTTGACTTTGGTGTGGAGGAGTTATGATGAGAAACATCTTCTGTTGCTAAACCATCATGTTGTTGAACATCAACATTTTCTATCTTTTCATTAGATAGACTGTCTTTATCATATATTTTTTTACCATGACTTTCTACAACTTTTTTGATGGAACTGTTCTTTTCCTGTTTTTCAATTTCTTGTTCCTTTAACTCATTTTCCTCATTGTTATCATATTCATATTCAACTTCCACCTCTTCATCATCATCATCATCATCCATTTCTTCTTGCTCCTCCTGTTCCTCAGAGGCTTCCACTGAAGCTTCTTCTTCTCCTTCTTCTTCTTCTTCTTCTCCTTCTTCTTCTTCTCTTCCTCCTTCTTCTTCTTCTTCTTCTCTTCTTCCTTCTTCTTCTTCTTCTGAAGCATTTTCATCTTCTGACATATTTTGATCGTCCTCATGAGATATTTCCTCTATTTCTGAATTAACAGCCTCCTCATTAACCATACTCTCTTCTCTTTCCGAGTTACTATTTTCTTCATCACTGTAGCTTGCAACAACCTCTTCATCATCATTTCCTTCAGCATTATCATCATTACCCTCAGCTTCATCATCTTCATCATCGTCAGTAGAGTTTTCTTCATTATCAACAGTGATCCTCAAACTTTCAATTTTTTCACCAGGTCTTTTTTCCCCAATTATTTGTTTTGTTTCATTATCTGTCTCATTTATCCATTCCCTTGAAGAACTATCATTTTCAAAATCTTTTTCTTCTGATAACTCATCACTTGATTCAGCAAACCTTGTATCTGTTACAGGTTCAGGACTGTTAAGGGAAATCTCTTCATATTCTGTGCTGGAGGATGACGTATCATCTTCTTGTTCTTCAAATGAATCATCGCTCAAATCAATTTCTCTTGGTACTCCTGAAGCAGAATCCTTGGCAAAGTTTTTCTAAAAAAAATTAAAGTACAAATATTATATGTGAGTAAAAATTTATGACAGCATACTACCCAAGAATGATGTGTCATGAATACACACCATCCAAAAGTTCGTTTTCCACCCCTGTCTCAAAAGGGTGTCTATTGCATAGACCAATATATATATAAATATTTTACAAGTATCACTTCCTGTACTGGGCTCTTCTTTGAGGTTCACTCCATATGCACTTCCACTACATTCTTTATTAACAACATACAATAAAACAACATAAAACCAGAGAACTTAGAGTAAAACCATTATGGCAAGGGAGAGGGAACAACACATCAAACTAACTCAATTAAAATATGATCTGGTCTGAGCCGGAACTCAAACTTTGTCACAGTGACAACAAATAATAGTTCCAAGTTGAGGTTGGAGTTGCCGCACATAGCAAAACTATGATTTATCAGACATGGCAACTCCAGCCTTGACTTGGAACTATTATTTGTGGTCAATGAATGGAACTGTAAAAAATTCTGTTAAATAATTTGTGCACAAAGAAAAGATGATACCTCACAAATCAGGGGATATGGATCTAGAACTTTGAATTGTGAGGTTTACACCATAAACAAACATAAGTTTTGCATTTTCAGAGCTTTTTTCTTCCATTTTCAATAAAGTTCATATTTAAGAAAAAGGGTTTATAGGCAGTCAATGAATCTCTTGTGGATTCACCCCAGATAATAGGATAATTTAGATCCATTGACTTACTTTTTTGGACATGGTTTTGAGAGCTGCTGCTCTAAGTAGTTCAAGATCCTCATCATCATGATTGTCGTCATCTGAATCAGCTCGGCTGACAATCCTTGTATCTCTGACAGGCCGATACTATACAAATGAATGTTGCCTCAACATTAGTACATATATAACGAGAGTAAGTGTATGTATCAGTAATCAAACACTATTTCTTTTCTAAAATTAAGTGACTGCTACAAAACTATACACCAAGCAAAACTTCAAAAATTATTCTTAAAATTGGCTTTCAGCATCTTTAAGGTCAGCTGAGGAGTTAGATAACACTAGATCAATTTGTACATTAAGCTTAAAGTTTTCCACAGTTTGTAAGCTTAATTGGATGACTTTTTCAACCATTTGGAAAGTAGTTTCCTCAACTCTAAAATTATGAAATAATCTCCCTGGAATGCCTTGAGTACATAGATCAAAAGTCACAGCTTTCAAAATGTTATATTTATGCTAAGAATCCCTGTTCAAGATATTGACGGCATATTTCCAAATTTGAGATTTGGATTCAAGTCAAGCTTACTAATTAGTGTCATAGATTCCTCGAACAAACGTTGAACAATTCAAAAAATCAACTGCTTTATCCATCAAATATGTAATTAAGTCGTCTAAGATTATCTTAAGAATTTCTATTCAAGTGAATAAACAAAGAATCGATCCTATAAAAAGATTATTGAGAAGACAAACTCTCTTTTTAACTTACCATGTCAGCCGCCATATTGGGTAGACACACAGCGCATCCACCAATAACATGTCCGCTGGCAATTAGCAGGCTCATATACAAAGTTTGAGTGCCGTGTGGCGGGAATGTGGCGGGAACTTCAAATACATACTTCTTGCTCTCAGAAGCTGGTTGCATGTTGTGCTGTTTTAGCCATAAATATCAGAAGTTTTCATGCTACAGTTTTTGTTTTTCTCCTACCCTTGGTTTAACAATTTTGACAATGTCAGGATATGCTTCATTGGACATTTATAGACCTCAGTCGTAAGTATGAATCAGATATGTTAAACCCAGAGATAACTAGTGACCAGCAAAACCTGGAACGGCCGGCGCCATTTTGTTTATGCCTTTCCCCATATTGTAAGATTTATTTATTAGAGTAAAGCAGGGAAACTCTACCCTCCTGGCAGAGGTCTTTTTCTGCCCTCCGTTCTGGCTTTAGGTCGGACTTTCAGCCCTACTGGGGGGAAGAAAATAACCTCAGTCTGCTCGCAGGGTAGGGAAACTCCGGCACGAGACTGCTATGCTTGTTTTTCAGCTTCTTTAAGTGTACATCACGGTGGCCGTAAAAAAAACATGGAAAAAAACAATGTTTATGACGCGATATCGAGAATGAACCAACGTGTCTGGTCAAAAAAATGAATTACCGATATCTTAGACATAATCATTACTGGTTTTGTTTACTTACTTGATCACAGTGATTTAAAGACGGTCAAGATGGAATACTATGCTAAACTGGGGACTTGCACTAAGAGGTCACGTGACCCCTTTAACTCAAGCACGAGTGTCAAAACGACCTCCAGAAAGCACCTCGATATTAAGGTAAAGCTTAGTTTCAGCTCATGATATTTTAAACAGAAATGATGTTAAATATAAAATTTGTGATCGTAAGCGACCACCTCGGGAAATCGAAAAAGTACATGGACGTAACTAGAGCTGGTCGCTAACGAGAATAGACCTCTTTACCTTTGTTGTTTGTTGTGCCCATTTCAAACCACGCAATGTCACTCTTGGGAGTTGATTCTTTCATGTGTAAATATTTTAATAAAAGAAAATTTCTCAAGGGAATGACAGGTGGTCTGAAATGGGCAATTTGCATACGAAGGCAAAGAGGTCTATTGGGCTCTGGGGTTTCAAAATCATAGTCGTAGTCCGGCAAAGTCCGGCACAAGGAGAGCTTTGTCGGACTGTCTGTTCTTCAGGAGTGCTAGGAGACTGAGTACTATCCACACAGCTAATCCCATTATCTAAATACTGCAAAAAAGTATACATAAGCAAATAATCTCAATCTCTAAAATAGATTTTTAGATTTATTCTATTTTCATATCTCTTCGTAATCCCTTGGCGGATTTCATACTTAATGCTCTAGGCTTATCAGTTTAATTTAAGCTCTTTTAGTCTTGGATTGCTTTTCTTTATCAGTGCGTCACTCAAATCGCAGCCCACCCCAAACCGACAGGGGTAGGGGTGAGGAGAAGAGTGTGTGTGTGTGGTGAGGGGGTCAATTAAGTCTCCGGTGCCAACATCATTGATAATCTAGCTTTATAGACCTTTAGAGTAAATGGTTTGATCCCAGGAGTAGTAGTGGAGTGAATAATGTGATTTTTCGGGCGAGTGTTGTCTTGAGAAAGACTGTTGTTGTTGGTGACTGACGTTTCGACAACCTGAGCGGAAGTCATCTTCAGAGTAGATCGGTGAATAGACCTTTTCGGCTCGGGCGTACCGTTTTCCCATTTCAGAACTTGTGTCATTTTCTTGAGTCGTATTGACATAGACATAGTTTATTTACTTAAAGATAAGTTTACAATGTACACATAACCAGAAAACAGCATAAGGCTAATCGAAAGGCTGGTTATGAGGTTATAAAATTACTTACAATATTTATAATAGATACAAATTAGAGAAATTGAAAGAAAAAGGTAGTATATATAATAATTGCTATTCCGAGAATTAAGATGATGAATATTAAAATTATAGCGATAGATTTTTTTTAAACAAAATTATTTTTTGGAATTCAGGTTCATGTGTCTTCTCATGCGCAATCGTTAAACAAAGAAACAATACTCTAGGGAATGACACGTGGTTTTAAATGGGAAAACATCACGCTCAAGGTAAAGAAGCTAGCAGATTCGAGATACGCAAATCTTCATCTTTTGTCTGTGTTTATCAAATATATTTTTTGTCCAAAAAACACAAATTATTGATCCCAGCTTTTGTCTTTTCATTTAGATTACAAAAACCCGATCAAAAATTCTAGAATAATAGGATAACATTTCGCGGAAGGAATTAAGTAAAAAGCGTCCAATACCTACAAAAGAACCCTTACTGGTAAAACAAGTGACGCTAATAACTCTGATAACAAATTCTTAATTTTGAGAGAGAAATGAAAACATGTCTCTGGGCCGGTATTTTGGCAAAGCTCTTAAACTATTAGCTTCTGTAACCTTCATAAAGTGGTAGAAATACTAGTACTTATACTTCAATTGCCGCGTTTGCGATAATGAGGACTTGTTTTGTCTGCACAGGAGGAAATGAATGAAAAAAATGAAAAACAATTTTATCGCTCTCATTAGATAGTGCGAGAGGCTTTATGGCCGCCGGAAAACCAAGATCTAGCCCATAAGTTCGCAGTCGTATTTCTAATAATTTGGTAGTGTGTAAGATCACATCATTTTTTTTTCCTATTCTCATCCGTCATTATGAGCGTGGGAGATAGAGAGCTTGCACGGAATGGAATTACAAATGAAGAAATTACTAATGAAATTAAGACTGAAATGGGATGAATTGAAAAATATATAGAAATGATGGGAATCTTGTGATGATGGAGAATAACAATGAAGTCAGTAGTCAAATTACGACTCAGAGTGGATATATATTAATCTATATATTCAGCTGAGTGCTAAGTGTGGATCATATCATACAGGTACTAGCTGCTTTTCAACACCTCGTAGAGTACTCGGCTTGTACAATATGCTTTATACAAGTGAGGTTTCCCATGGCAGCCATGGATAAGGGCACGAATATAGCAATATTTTTGCATGACAAGATAATTTATTTCCCAAAGGAGGAAGGAAATTTCTATTGTTTCGCCCTCGATAACAAGGTTCTCCGGCCATGAAAAATCTTTCAAGATTTAACTTGAGGAGATTACGAACAAAGTAATTCCATGGGAAGAATACATATCCATATATGGATTAGACTGTACTATATTGAGGATTGACTGATACAGCTAGCTCTTAGAACATACAATAAAAGTGTTTATTATGTTGGTTAAGTGTCACTTCCATTTAAGAAAAAAACCTCTTCTTGAGGATCTTGTATTATCTGCGTAGGAAGATGTTGGTGGAATAATCATTGGGTTGGCTGTGTGTTAGGCAGCACGACTCTTTCTAGACAGCCATCCGCCTTCAGATATATACATTATGCAAATGAAGTAATCCAAGATAAACATTCTACTAACTTTAGTTTTCTCAGCTGCTCATTCTGTGTACAAATGAAAAAAAGTTATTAGAACACAACTGCAGCAACTCAACATATCGAATAATTTGATCATCGAATGAATTGGCTTTCCTATTCTTTTTTTTAAATATTATTTCCTTTTCCCCCAGCTGTTCTGGCTATATTTTTCCCTCTTATTTTCTTCCCAAGAATTACGCTCAAAAAGAAATTTCTTCCCATAGTCGTCAAGTACATGTTCAATATTTTTTCTTGGAATGAATTTTTTGTATTTATCCTGAAAAATTATTTATTTTGTTTTCTACGAATATAAATATTCCAGTAGATTGGAGCGGCTGATGATGTGTCGGTAGCATATACAGAATATGTATTCACGTGGTATATCTAACAATAGATATTATGTAATGACAAATGTCTGCCTATCTAACGGCGCATTTATACCGTATCTTCACGGCTCCGGTTTCACACTTTTAGACCTGTTTGCCACTTGTGCATGTACAAAATATTGACTCTGTAGTCTTTGTAAGTAAAACAGATTATGAAGGTTTGGATAACTGATAGCACAGGCTTGCTCTAAAAGCCTCTAATCTTTTTATCATGGGGAGTATGTTCTTTTGAAAAGGAATTGTATTGTGTTCAGTAAAGAGTTCTCTTTGTACAACGGACATGAACTAGACCTGATCCTGATCAAATATCAAACAATGAGCATCTACATACCCCAGTCTCCAACCTAGCTAATTTTTCAGCCATCTTCTCGCAGTCATGAACCCCAGCAATCACCAACACCTGCTCGGTAATTTTGCTTCGAAAAAAGACAAATAAAATGATCAAATTATCTGGGGATTTTTTAACGTAAAACGGGTGTTCAGGTTCAAGAGAAAATAAAATCGTTTATCGATTATTAAAAGGCAAAAATCCGCTTAAAACTAAAATGAAATAAACTAAATTTTAGGTGCTTTCGTTGCTTGGTAAATGTATAGGACGTTATTTGTTCCTTCAAGCAATTTTTTCTAGGAAAAAAATTCCGACCTCCTGCTGGGAATTTTTTTTCCGAGAAAAATTTTCTTGTAGAAACACATAACAACTTCTAAAGTCAATTTTGTTGTGTAGGGCCTGTTTCCGCTCCACGAAACACAATTAACCTGCATTTCTTACCACGCATGTATTTTATTCTCTGAATACTTAATGGCAGGAAACCATCAACTAACTACCTTAGAGAAAACTAACTTCAGTCTTCAGCAAAATACAGTCTACGTTGACAAATCGCATGATATTGAATTATTTCATTTGTTGTAGTTGAAAATTGTTTTAGTTTCCTGTTGATGCCTTCAGTCATTACCGAGGGTCAACGAACAATTTCGAAGCATTTTGTTTTTTGCTAAAACTGAAATACTTCTTATTTTTCAATCTTTGAATCTCTAAGCCATTAAGGTAACGTGCAGTTGCTAAGGTAGTGTTTTAGTACCACCTGCCTAACTGATTACGATGTGAATGCAATATGGATGGATGGACAAAGTGCGCCCCGACTGACTATCTCTACTCAATAACATCAGTCCACTTCACATCTACCCAACAAGTCTATCACTAGCCTCTAGTATATAGTATTTCTAGAGGAATACACTTCAGATACTCGTGATTAAGACACAATAACTTGATGCAAGGTCTTTGAATGAGAACTTTCTTTTGTTGTCGTGCTCAACGTCCTTATTTGGCCAGAGCCGTGTGATGTCACT
This sequence comes from Anthopleura sola, assembly GCA_023349425.1. Classification (NCBI taxonomy): domain Eukaryota; kingdom Metazoa; phylum Cnidaria; class Anthozoa; order Actiniaria; family Actiniidae; genus Anthopleura; species Anthopleura sola. The sequence goes on along the minus strand of JALHLI010000018.1, from coordinate 2,728,044 downwards.
ACAGTGATGATTATTGCATTTTTTTTTTTTTTGAGTGCCATTTTTCATATTCACACAATTCGGGATTTTCTTTTCTATAATGTTTTATTGGGGTTTTATGCTGGATTGTTTTGGGGAAATTAAAAGTGATTACTTTAGGGAAACATTTCTTCGCAAAAATAATTTCTCATTAGTATTCTATCGAACACTTTTGTTAATCTAAAGAACATCCGGCTTCAGACGGCGCCGATCTCGAAAATATAAAATGCACTAGACTCTGAGGAATGAGTTGTTTGGTAGTAACATACCGCAATAATGTATGCAAGATTATGCAGTTCAGTGTATCCTAGTACTATGAGAGAGAGAGACGTATAGATTGTCAGGTACAACTTACTCGCCATGGCGACCAACACCGTGGCTTCATTTTATGTAAACTACAACAAGAATTGAATCGACGATTGGATATTCAGATTGAAAGGTTCGTTTTAACACTCGCCTCGAGTAAACGGATCTCATCTATGAGTGTAACTTATATATCGCTTGGCATTTGAACTTTTATAATTGCAATGGCGTCTACGTTTGGTGATCAGTCTTATTCTAAGCTTCCACCAATTCGTAAAGGCTCCTTAAAAGACTCGGAAGATTTCCATGAAGAAACAGAAACTGATTCTACTCACGTAATTGACTTTAATCGAGAAGGACACGGACTTGTTCGTTTGCCTCCGATCATTCGCGTCGACTCGTCTTTAAACACAACGAGACAACGAGAAAGTCAGGACGAATCGAGGGGAATTCCTACTAGCGTCGTTTACTCGGAGAATAAAGACTCCGCGTTCGTCGCTTCTCGGCGTCTTTCGAACGATTTTCCCTCAAGACAAAAACTTTATTCATCACAGACTGATATCCAGCTGCACGAAACGAGAAGAGCAGATGAGAAAAGAAAATTAGAGGAAAATACTACAAGTGATTCTTCCGATTATTTAGGAGATTCGCATCTGGTCAAAAGTGACACTCATGGCTGTACGATTCCACGTTTAGAAATAGATACGTTTGGGGAGCATAATCTGGATCATATCAAAACAACATCGTTACTTAACACTCGACAAGTCGATCGTAGTTCCCGGCGAGCAAGTCTCATAGCAGCAGAACCACAAAAACTTCATCGAGGAAGACGTCTTGCAAAGTCTTCCCCAGAGCTCTCTTCTACGAGAAAAATATACAATTCACCAATAAGAGAATCTAAAGTAGCATCAAAAGGACGTGCGGATATTGAGACGATTGCCGCTTCTTGTTCTGGATCTGATAGTAAGAATGAACGGTTACAATTTGATACATCAGTAAATATTTCATCGAAGGATCAAGAAAGTCCAAGATCACCGAGGAATGGAAATGGAAGGGGAATCACCAGAAAGACGGAATTTAAACATAAAGTTAACACGAAAGGAGAGTTCTTGCCACACAGCAGCCCTAGCACGCCAGTTGTGCATTTGATGAGCGACGACAATTTATCTCCACGCGAAGGGAGGCAGTCTCTTGGAGACATAAACAACATTATTGCTCCACAGCGTGTAAAAAAGACTTCAATTGTTTCAACGAGAAAGAAATTGCCCATTAGAGACGAAATTAAAAAGGAAAGTCTGAGAGTCGACGGTAAAACGTGCCCGAAGAATGAGAGACTGTCTAGTCGTGCGACCTCTTCATTTCGACCTCATCAGCCGAGCAGAGATGGATTTCTAAGGCCACCGGAATCGAGGATAAAAAGGGATTCATTGTACGATCTCCAACAAATTCTATCGATGCTAAACACGGAGGAAAAATCATCGAACCCTTCAAACCCGAGTAAGCGCGAAAATAGGTCTTCCTCTGTGTATGATCTGAATGAGTTCCTTAAGATGTCCTCGTTCGGCGAGCAGCCTGCGCCGGTGACTACTATCGGTCAACAAACTAACAACAGTTCAGGTAGTGCTGAATCTCTTTTAGTACCCCGTCTTGTCGAGCCCGGGAACAGAAGGGGATCTACATACGATTTACTGGAATTTTTAAATCAGTTAAATCTTGCTGCAGCCAAGACTAAAGATCCCCCCGGGCAGGGCAGTGAAATTCTCGCAAATACTGCTGTCAGCCGCAAGCAAACTGGGAATGCTCCCTTTCTCAGTCCAGGAGACAGCGAAAACGCATCTTCTTCCGCACGAAGGCCGTCTGCTTACGATTTAATGGAGTTCTTGTCTCTATCGCGCGGGAGTCAAAATGAAGAACCCGCGAACACTGACGATGCTAGCCGGACACAATCTTCGATAAAACTGCCGATAAACGCGGGCGCCGAGCAAGGTGATCCAAGGAAAAATTCCGTCTATAATTTAGAGGAGTTTTTAGGACTACCTAAGACTGTGCCGACAGGTTCAACGGTGCATGACTTAGGGACATCACCCGCGCCAAATACCCCACTTTTATCTCCTAAACTTCCATCAAAATTTAATTTCAAACGAGATTCAATATACGATTTGCAAGAGTTTTTGGGTATCCTTCAAAGTGAAGCTGACGGGAAACAAAGTAGTGGTCAAACTGAAGACAAGAAAGCCAGTAAGGCAAGCGTAAGCCCTGGACTGTTGGAAGACCAGCAAGGAACAGATCAAACAGACACTGTCTCAGGGGTCGAACTACACAAAAATCGTTCCTTTTCAATCTATGATTTACGGGAGTTTTTATCAATGTACGCGAGTCAGTCTCAACCGACGACCATCGCAAGTCAAAATCGCGGCAGGAAAGCATCAAGTATTTCGCAGAGTTCTATCATGATAAATGTCTCAGAAGATGAGTTTGGAAATGGCAGCGTTGAAGACGTTTTCCTTGCCGTGCCTGTCGAAGGCGCTTTGGCTAGAAAACGAAGCTCTGTATCTGACCTGAGCGAGTTACTAAACATTCTCAACGATCCTTCTAGGAAAAGGATTCACTCGAACTTATCGTCAGCAAAAAGTACGAGCAGTGAGCGCAGTTCAAATGCGCCACCGTCACCGGTCTCTCGACACGACTCTGGTGGCGGGAAATCTCTCTATGACCTGGGGGAATTTCTTAATGTACTCAATTCCGACGATTCACCTCTGCGACGGCGATTATCTAGTGTTTCCGACCGAGGGAATTGCACTCCTTCGGGACTTTCAAGAAACGATTCGAGCGGAGGAAGCTCGCTGTACGACCTCGAGGAATTCTTAACTATAATGAACGATAATGGGAAAGAAGAAAATGAAAACATGGAAGAAAACAACGGACAGGATATTTGTATTCCTGTGCCTCAACTTCCTTCTCGTTCAGAAAGGATTGGAAGTGAAAGAATGACTTTAGTAAAGCGTACAAGTCTCACAACACAGCGCACTGGGTTGAACAGCGTGCCAGAATCGACTGACATTGTCGGCGGGAAACCCAATGAAGGACGCAGAAAATCCCTCGGACACTGCTTATAAATAACAATATATCTTCTAAATTATCTACAGTTATTTCATAAGTATGTTCTGGCTGAAATGCTTTTTTAATTTTGGCTTTAGGTTTCCGTGTCTTGTGTTTTCAGACGGTTTGGTATCATTGTTTGATGAAACCGTGTGTCCGGTGTTCTGTATTCTATTATATAATGAGCTGTCTCATTTTTCTACCTCCCGAGAGATGCAAGGCGATGAAAATAAAAGCAAACCTAACTTATATAATGTATACACATCTCGCACAACAAAGCCCGCGCGGACCGTGAGCCAATAACTACCCCGCTTAGCTTTAGAATTACTGAAATAATACTTGACCACATAAATATCCCCCGGATCTTACTGAGATAAAAACAAGAGAATTTTCAGAACAGAATGGAAGATGAGACGATTCGCTCCTGTGATACGAAGAGGAATAAAAGTAATTCTTTACAAAGGAATACTTATAATTTGAATATCCGTGTGGTTCGCTATTTTTCTTGTCAGTTTCCATAGGTTAACAGAATAAATATTTTCAATAATTTGCTTTACAAATTTGAATCAAAAATATCCTGAAGTTGTGCATACAAATCACCGAAAACAACATTAGGAGAGCTTGTTATGACAATGTTACTAAAATTAAAAACGATCAAAATGAGCTCTAAATATATACACTCCATTGTTTTCGTTATCCTACGCTTAAGTGTTATTATTATTGCTGGACTTTGCACTATAAATGTCACCCCCAAAACAGCGCAGAATGTAACATCAACTAGGTTAATACTCGATGATGATCCTTACAGCCTTGCTATACTACTCCTGTTATTCAAATCAGATCTTCCTCGGTTAAAAACAGCCAAAAAAAGACTTTTTGTGATTAATTTTATTATTTGAAAGGTTCTTTCTGCTTCTAGTCAATACAAGTCAAGTATTAGAGACACTTTTCCATAAGTTTTTGTCGTGTTTCAATTTTTCGGCGTGGTCAACTTGAGAAAACAAAACCAATTTGACAGAATATTGAAAAAGCGAATAGATTGATATTGAATCGAGAATTATTAATAGAATGGACAAGTTAAAACAAAACGATAAATAAGCTACCGACACAATGAGCAATTAGTTTGTCAGAACTTTAATAAATGAATTCTTGAATTAATTTCGGTGGAGACAGCTTGCCCAGATTAATAACTGCCTAGAACAACAACTAAAAACACTCTTTCTCAGCCATTAGAGCAGTTAACGTCTGTAAGGAATCCCTTCATATTAAAGTTGTTTTTGGTTTGGAAGGATATTTGGACGTCGGAAACGTTTCCGCATCTTTAGAACAGTCTTTTGAAGGATGGAAATAAAGGAAGATAGGGAAAACGATTTTTTAAAAACATTATTTAGTTTTCACATCCGTAATCGTAAAATTTCAAGGCTTTTTATTTATTTTTGAGGCAGTGTCAATACAACAAGAAAGGATAGCTTTGCCGATGTGAAAAATAAAGCGATATACAGCAACATGACTTGAATGACTTGCGACTTCCTCAATCCAACCCTAGATTAGCTGATTCAAATTTGGATAAGTGATATGACTTTTAACATTTTTCAATTTAAATCGTTGTTTTAATTCATTCATTCTTCCAAATGAAATTAATACTTAAAATGATTCAAACACCAAAAATATAAAAAAAGAAGTGCATAAAAAGTTTGATGTGAAAATGGTCGACTACTATATGTATTTGCATAGCTGTTTTCCCATAGTCAATCATACAATATTTTCCTGTGCTTTCTGAATTAAGAAACGATTATTTGAAACAATCGCTGACTCACTTAATATGAATATAAAACTTTAAAACAAAGGCTTCTTTAATATATTAATATTTTTTTTAGGAAAGTTGCAAAATTGTTTTTATTGATCCTGAACTATGCTTCCTGATTATAAGAGTCAATTTATCGGAAAGATCAAACAATAATATACAAACCCATAGAGAAAATGGTAATTTCTTTCCGATTAGCGTTACCATAGCGACGTCTTATACACAATATTAACATTTGAAAAGGTTCCAAATCTGCGATCTACTCAGCACTTATGATCTGCGATCTACTCAGCACGCATGTTTAATAATCAGCTAATCGAACTCCATTCTCGTACCCAGAGCTCCACGGTTTTCTTCTGTTTTACCTGTCTTAGATATTGAAGCTTTTAATTATAACTCCCAGAATTATGTATCTTTCGGGTTTAGACTGAGCAATAATATCAGTGACATTCCCCCTCACCCTCCCCCCCTAAAAACTGTTCCAATATGCGAATATTTAGCTGTTCTCACTTTCCACAATATCACAAACCAAATTTCATTCGTGTTGCTGTTATTTTCTGTCCCTCTGGCAACCATGATCCTTAGCGTTAAAATAAAGATTGTTTTCATGTGACATCATAAGGTTATAGGGTAATTTCCGATTCGACATCAGCCCAAAGGTGTTATAAATAAAGAGTTCCCTTGGACTCCCTGGGAATGTTAATATTCATATATACTATTTTTCTTCCATAGTTACTAATTAGTTTTTATTTTCTAAAAGACCTTAACGTAACCATGGTTACAAGTGATGTATTGTCGTGTATATAATGCTAAAGTACACAAGAAACGATACTTAAGTACTTTAATAATCTATTTGAACGACATGACGGCAGGCATGTTAGATGGCAGGAACAATACAATCATTTTACATGAGAAAACATTCAATTCCCGAGAGGAAAGGGATTTTATTGTAGCTGCCATCTAACATGGCCGCCGGTACGTGATGATACTAAACCTCTATTACAACCAGAAAACCAAAAAACATTTAGTATTTCCCAAAAGACTTGATATTTGATAACGAAGACAGCTAAACATAACTTTAGTAGACAGACATGAATCTTGTCTGTTGGCTCATCAGGCGACACTTTCAGCTTTATTTTGTACTTTCAACATGTACTCTTGTGCTTCAGCCATTCCTCTTTTTCTTCTGCAAGGAACTCCATAATCCTCGTCCCAGGCCTCCACCTGATCCACGGTCTGGGGCATGGGACTGTAGAGCGTTTCGGGCAAAAACAGAGCTGCAATACCAGCAATTAAAGCCAAGACGCCAAAGATAATGAATGGCAGATTGTGTAAAAAGTCGTTCTACAAAAGTAAGTTAAAAAATGATAATATTCTCTTTCATTGTGTATTGATACATATTGATTTTAGTGGGCTCCCTGTGTCGTGGTTTTTCACTAAATCCTTCACTAGGACTTGACATTTGCCAAATTTAGGCCTGGAGAAAATTTTATACTCACAAGAAACACGATGTACGGGGCGATGATTCCTCCGACACGCGCCATCATTGATCCAACTCCAAGAGCAACATTTCTAAAAAGAATTAAGAAATTAGAAATGTTTTCAGGTTTCTATTTCGTTGGGGGTGGCTCGGTTACCATGGTTACCTGAGTAGAGTTGGGCTCAGTTCAGATGTATAAATGTTTACGCCACCAAACGTTGTGTTAAGGCAGAAAACACCAATGACAGCGAGGGCTTTGATGGCGTGGTTTCCACCTGATAAAAAACATGAAGAATTGACTTCTGCTCTAATAAAGGAGCAACTAATGACAACTCGATGTACACGTGCAATATTTGAGTACCCATAAGGACGCGCGATTTTAAATCTTTTACAGTTAACGTCCGTCATCGTGTTGCGCGCGATTTTAAAGCATCGAAGTAAGAAAATTGTTGTTTGGATTACCTGTGGTTTTGGGTACAGCTAAAACCATCAAACAGACAAGACCAGCAAATATCATTACTGTTGAGTAAGAGAGTCGACGACCACACCTGATGACATGATCAAATGATCAGTTGAACATAAGAAACTACAACCCTGCTCTGATAAATAGAATTTCTATGAATCAGATCTAAAAAATTTAATGTCATTCCTGGGATGTATGTCGTGGCCGGTTTGATTGGCATGCTAGTAAGTAGCCGACGAATTGTTGTAGGGTCAGACAGGAATGTGTTCAGCCGCTCTTTCAGGAGTCCTAACACCTCTTGCTCTCTTAAACGCGGGCAAAGTTGTAATCTTTACAGTTGACCTCATAGACTATTCCGGCAACGTTTTTGACATGTGGTCGGTCAGCAGAGAGGATGCGGTGTCCCCGTTCCTCTATTAGGCAGCGGTGACTAGGATTACATCATAAGAGCCCGTTGCTCCAGTAGGCAGCGGTGACTAGGATTACATCATAAGAGCCCGTTGCTCCAGTAGGTAGCGGTGACTAGGATTACATCATAAGAGCCCGTTGCTCCAGTAGGCAGCGGTGACTAGGATTGCATCATAAGAGCCCGTTGCTCTAGTAGGCAGCAATGACTAGGATTACATCATACGAGCCCGTTGCTCTAGTAGGCAGCAGTGACTAGAATTACATCATAAGAGCCCGTTGCTCCAGTAGGCAGCGGTGACTAGGATTACATCATAAGAGCCCGTTACTCCAGTAGGCAGCGGTGACTAGGATTACATCATAAGAGCCCGTTGCTCCAGTAGGCAGCGGTGACTAGGATTGCATCATAAGAGCCCGTTGCTCTAGTAGGCAGCAATGACTAGGATTACATCATACGAGCCCGTTGCTCTAGTAGGCAGCAGTGACTAGAATTACAACATAAGAGCCCGTTGCACTAGTAGGCAGTGATGACTAGGATTATATCATAAGAGCCCGGCTTTTTAGTAACCATTGTGACAAGTGGTACAAACGCGAAAATAAAAGTACAAATCACTTACTTTTTGAAAATGAGCCATAAAAAAATCATAGCAGGAACGCCAACAAGAAGCAAGATGAATACGTTGAGATGAAATGATCCACCGAGATTTTTGGCGTCTAAAGTGATGCCATAAAATACGACAGCATTAACAAACCTGTTGGAATAATCGTTGAAAAAAATCAAAGTTAAATTATTTTACAGAGATTCTCGACTGCAGCAGTTTATAAGAATGTTTCGGCTATTCGGTTCCAATCAGACAATCTCGTGCCCAGAGTCCTCCGGCGTCTTGGCCAGCGGGCTGCCTCCGGAAAATATTTTCTCCAGCAGAAAAGCAGAAAGATGTTGGAGAACTCCCTGTTTCCGAAGGAAAACGCTATTTGCCCCACTTTACCAAAAGATCCATATCATCTATGGAAATATTTACCAATTCAAGGATAAAATCAATGTGCGCTTTCTCATTTTAGGTGTTTTTATAAGATCCAGTATCCCAGCTTTGTTCTTCTCCGTAGCTGCACTTGCGTCTGCCATCTTGATTTCTTTAATAGTCGAGGCCAGTTGGTTGGAATCAACTTTAACCCCGCTTGCTGAAGCAAAGCTTTCTAAGACTTCCTGTGCTTCTTGGAGCCTTCCTTTGGCGATGAGCCATGGAAAAGATTCTGGAATCCATCTTGGAACAGAAGGAAGCATGTGGTCAAAATAATCTCAATCGAATCTGTTTTAATTCATTCTTTCATTTTTCTTCCGTTCTCTCTTTTTTCAATAACTACTTACTTATATCTACCATGATACCTGGGGACTCGTTGATTCTAAATACATGTGAAGCTCTCATTAATATTAAGTTAATTTGACCTTTAGATATTACGTACTTCCATAACAAAAGGAGAGGTACTCCAGGCAGAGAGACAGCCAGCATTAAATACCGCCAATCACGTATCATGTAAGCTACCAACGTCAAAACAACTCCTCCAATTGTCAGAAAAACATTTGAGATGTTGCCAATGGCAGTACGATGAAAGAGCGGTGATATTTCCACGCAGTACACCAATCGAATGTACATACAACCCGCTGTGGCCAGACCAGCACCAAAACGCATGACAGCAAAGAGGGTGAGACTGTTGGCGAAGGCTGAACCCAAACCGAACAAAATCTGTTGGATGATCAAGTGTTGATGGTAATATTATTATCATTATTTTAACAACGAATAACGCCCAAGCATGCCAAAGTAAGATATTACTATGAAAGTACTATATCATCAGGGATTGTATTTTGGATCAAATAAAATTGTTGAAGCTCAAATAGAAATTAGATAAAACGCAAGGATTCATTAAAGTGCTAATGAAGTCAACAGACCTTTCAGCTTATGGCAGTCATCGTAGTCTACAATTTATAAGGAGAACAATAGTAGCGGGATCGAGGTTTTAAAATGTGAATGACAGTTTATAATGTTCATATGGTTTCTTACCATGAGAAACAGGCTGAGAAAAGTAGCTTTCTTCCTTCCAAAGTGGTCAGAAATCTTTCCAAACCCAACAGAACCAAAAAGAAATCCAGCAACGTAAACAGACTGCGTCATGGCTCTCAAGTGAGCACGGTCACAGATAAGGTTCCACTGAAATGATTAAGATCAGGAGCTAGTTATGAAGTAAGCCAAAGAAAATTCCTTCCTTTATTTCCCTGGTTACATAATTCTATTTCAATAACAAAAATATAAGAAATTGGATTTAGCAGTGGCACCTCTACAGAGAAGCTATTCGTCCATTGAAATTCAAAATTAATTTCAGAAACTGCTTTTTGCGGAGGAAGGAAAACCGGAGAACCTGAAGAAAAAGCCTTGGAGCACATGCGAGAACCAACAAACAGCTCTACTCACATGCATATACGACATCGAGCCCGAATCGCCTTGGTGAGAGGCGATCGCTCCTACCACAACTACACCGCCCAAGCTTTCCCGTGGATCACGAGAAATATCGGGGACAAATTGAATAACACAAATTACCTCAGAGACGGCACTGGAGAACTCATCTGTCATAAACACGTAGGTACAATTAACACATCCACACTGGTTGATCCGACAAGAACTGCTAACATTCAGCTCATTCGAGACGCACTGATAGTTTGGTGGAGCACCGTAGTAAATTAGGATTAAGTGTTGGGACAGTGTGAAGATACAAACATAGCACATGAAGGCAACGAGGAAAGCAGGGTATCGACCAAACCCACCGATCAGACTCCATAGATCTTCTTGTACTGCTTGATGGGATCTTTTAGTCTCGAGTTCCTCAGCTCTGTTCATTTTGCTAACCTATTTCTGCTGCGAGTTGCTGCGGTAATGATTTTGACTGAATGCTATGATAGTATATTAGAATAATACTGACGACAGTGATGCACTTGTCCGTCTGCAATAGGCAGTTGAGTGTTTCCATTAATATCATTCCGTGAAATACACAGATTACCAAAACACTATTCAAAGGGGTGTATTTGCACTTTTCAGGGGGAGATACAAATGAAACATTTTATCTGTTGAGGAATTGTATAGGAGTTTATAACGATTATAAATATCAGGATCCTTCTTGGAGTTGTTTAGTTTGGTTTGTCTTTGATGAAGATTTCGCCTTAGGCAGGGACAATGATGCTTAAATTGTCCATTTTCAAGACTTCTAGATTTCTCTCCTGGTCTCCCTGATAACAAAAGCCTGAAAAATAGAATAATAAACAAAGCCAAAGTGAAAAGAAAAGGCATGCAAACAAGGCTAATTATGCCAGTTGTAATGAAGACGATGAGAATTTCGTCCCAATCCACCCGAACCAGGCCTCATCGTATTTTTGGCACCATAAAGGTTTATTATTCTCGTTCCCAGACCCTACTATTTAGCCAAATCGTACGCTTTGGGAAAACCCACTGAAATTTGATATATTTTTAGGGTTCCCAGAGCCTACGATCTTTTGTTAGAAAGTTGAGGAGGCTTTGGGTACGAGAATGAAAGGTTTATTTGAAATAGATTTGGTGCTTTTTCTGATTAGAGGCACTTTAAGCACCAACAAACAATTGCCTAACTACTAATACCCTAAAAAATTCATGAAATACTAAGTAAATGAAATTACTAGCTCTTGTACCTCAGTAGTCATGCATTTTGAAAACGACTGCCAACTGAGTTGATCGCGCTACCCGAAAGGAATTATGGGTCAACTATTTTTTTTCGTGCTGGGGCCTAGGAAAAGCTAATCGAAATACAATGTCGATGATAATGTTTGCTGTTTTTCTCGATTGCTTGGAGGGATTTTCTTCGAGTTATCTGGTTTTCCTCCCTCCACGTAAATCAACTTCTTGGTTATTTCAGTGGACGAAAAACTACTCTGTACAAATAAAACTGCTAAACCCCATTTATTTATTTTTTGTAATGTTTACAACATGAGCGGCCGTACGTGTTGTATCAGATCAAAGGTGGTACAAATAAAGAGTTCCCTATGGGAATGTTAATACTCATGATGCACTTTTTTTCTTCCATTGTCACTAATTTGGTTTCATTCTCCAAAAACCTTAACATAGCCATGGTTACAAGTGATGTATTGTCGTGTATATAATGCTAAAGTACACAAGAAATGATACTGAAGTACTTTAATAATATACTTGAACGACATGACGGCAGCCATGTTAGATGGCAGGAACAATACAATCGTTTTACATGAGAAAACATTCGATTCCCGAGAGTAAAGGGATTTTATTGTTCTGCCATCTAACATGGCCGCCGGTACGTGATGATGCTAAACCTCTATTACAACCAGAAAACCAAAAAACATTTAGTATTTCCCAAAAGACTCGAAATTTGATAACGAAGACAGCTAAACATAACTTTAGTAGCCAGACATGGATCTTGTCTGTTGGCTCATCAGGCGACACTTTCTTCAGTTTTATTTTGTACTCCTTCTTTCAACACGTACTCTTGTGTTTCAGCCATCCGTCTTTTCCTTCTGCAAGGAACTCCATAATCCTCGTCCCAGGCCTCCACCTGATCCACGGTCTGGGGCATGGGACTGTAGAGCGTTTCGGGCAAAAACAGAGCTGCAATACCAGATTTTAAAGCCAAGACGCCAAAGACAATGAAGGGCAGATTGTGTAAAAAGTCGTTCTACAAAAGTAAGTTAAAAAATGATTATATTCTCTTTCATTGTGTATTGATATATATTGATTTTAGTGGGCTCCCTGTGCGGGGGCTTTTCACTAAATCCTTCACTAGAACTTGACATTTGCCAAATTTAGGCCTGGAGAAAATTTAATACTTACAAGAAACACGATGTACGGGGCAATGATACTTCCAACACGCGCCATCATTGACCCAACTCCAACAGCAGCATTTCTAAAAAGAATTAAGAAATTAGAAATGTTTTGTTTCTATTTCGTTGGGAAAGGCTCGGTTACCATGGTTACCTGAGTAGAGTTGGGCTCAGTTCAGATGTATAAATGTTTACGCCACCAAACGTTGTGTTCATGCAGAAAACACCAATGACAGCGAGGGCTTTGATGGCGTGGTTTCCACCTGATAAAAAACATGAAGAATTGACTTCTGCTCTAATAAAGGAGCAACTAATGACAACTCGATGTACACGTGCAATATTTGAGTACCCATAAGGACACGCGATTTTACATCTTTTACAGTTAACGTCCGTCATCGTGGTGCGCGCGATTTTAAAGTATCGAAGAAAGAATATTCTTGTTTCGGTTACCTGTGGTTTTGGGTACAGCTAAAACCATCAAACAAAGAAGACCAGCAAATATCATTACTGTTGAGTAAGAGAGTCGACGACCACACCTGATGACATGATATCAAATGATCAGTTGAACATAAGAAACTACAACCCTGCTCTGATAAATAGAATTTCTATGAATCAGATCTAAAAATTTAATGTCATTCCTGGGATGTATGTCATGGCCGGTTTACTAGCAGTGTGACTAGTGGTACAACCGTGCAAATAAAAGTACAAATCACTTACTTTTTGAAAATGAGCCATAAAAAAATCATAGCAGGAACGCCAACAAGAAGCAAGATGAATACGTTGAGATGAAATGATCCACCGAGATTTTTGGCGTCTAAAGTGATGCCATAAAATACGACAGCATTAACAAACCTGTTGGAATAATCGTTGAAAAAAATCAAAATTAAAACATTTTAGAGAGATTCTCGACTGCAGCAGTTTATAAGAATGTTTCGGCTATTCGGTTCCAATCAAACAATCTCGTGCCCAGAGTCCTCCGGCTTTTTGGCCAGCGGGCTGCCTCCGGAAGATGGTCTCTCCAGCAGAAAAGCAGAAAGATGCTGGAGAACTCTTGGTTTCCGAAGGAAAACGCTATTTGCCCCACTCTACCAAAAGGTTCATATCATCTATGGAAATATTTACCAGTTCAAGGATAAAATCAACGTGCGCTTTCTCATTTTAGGTGTTTTGATAAGATCCAGTATCCCAGCTTTGTTCTTCTCCGTAGCTGCACTTGCGTCTGCCATCTTGATTTCTTTAATAGTCGAGGCCAGTTGGTTGGAATCAACTTTAACCCCGCTTGCTGAGGCAAAGCTTTCTAAGACTTCCTGTGCTTCTTGGAGCCTTCCTTTGGCGATGAGCCATGGAAAAGATTCTGGAATCCATCTTGGAACAGAAGGAAGCATGTTGTCAAAATAATCTCAATCGAATCTATTTTAATTCATTCTTTCATTTTTCTTTCGTTCTTTCTTTTTTCAGTAACTACTTACTTATATCTATCATGATACCTGGGGACTACATTGAGTCTAAATACATGTTAAGCTCTCATTAATATTAAGTTAATTTGACCTTTAGATATTACGTACTTCCATAACAAAAGGAGAGGTACTCCTGGCAGAGAGACAGCCATCATTAAATACCGCCAATCACGTATCATGTAAGCTACCAACGTCAAAACAACTCCTCCAATTGTCAGAAAAACATTTGAGATGTTGCCAATGGCAGTACGATGAAAGAGCGGTGATATTTCCACGCAGTACACCAATCGAATGTACATACAACCCGCTGTGGCCAGACCAGCACCAAAACGCATGACAGCAAAGAGGATGAGACTGTTGGCGAAGGCTGAACCCAAACCGAACAAAATCTGTTGGATGATCAAGTGTTGATGGTAATATTATTATCATTATTTTAACAACGAATAACGCCCAAGCATGCCAAAGTAAGATATTACTATGAAAGTACTATATATCATCAGGGATTGTATTTTGGATTAAATAAAATCGTTGAAGCTCAAATAGAAATTAATTAAAACGCAAGGATTCATTAAAGTGCTAATAAAGTCAACAGACCTTTCAGCTTATGGCAGTCATCGTAGTCTACAATTTATAAGGAGAACAATAGTAGCGGGATCGAGGTTTTAAAATGTGAATGACAGTTTATAATGTTCATATAGTTTCTTACCATCAGAAACAGGCTGAGAAAAGTAGCTTTCTTCCTTCCAAAGTGGTCAGAAATCTTTCCAAACCCAACAGAACCAAAAAGAAATCCAGCAACGTAAACAGACTGCGTCATGGCTCTCAAGTGAGCACGGTCACAGATAAGGTTCCACTGAAATGATTAAGATCAGGAGCTAGTTATGAAGTAAGCCAAAGAAAATTCCTTCCTTTATTCCCTGGTTACATAATTCTATTTCAATAACAAAAATATAAGAAATTGGATATAGCAGTGGCACCTCTACAGAGAAGCTATTCGTCCATTGAAATTCAAAATTAATTTCAGAAACTGCTTTTTGCGGAGGGAGGAAAACCGGAGAACCTGAAGAAAAAGCCTTGGAGCACATGCGAGAACCAACAAACAGCTCTACTCACATGCATATATGACATCGAGCCCGAATCGCCTTGGTGAGAGGCGATCGCTCCTACCACAACTACACCGCCCAAGCTTTCCCGTGGATCACGAGAAATATCGGGGACAAATTGAATAACACAAATTACCTCAGAGACGGCACTGGAGAACTCATCTGTCATAAACACGTAGGTACAATTAACACATCCACACTGGTTGATCCGACAAGAACTGCTAACATTCAGCTCATTCGAGACGCACTGATAGTTTGGTGGAGCACCGTAGTAAATTAGGATTAAGTGTTGGGACAGTGTGAAGATACAAACATAGCACAAGAAGGCAACGAGGAAAGCAGGGTATCGACCAAACCCACCGATCAGACTCCATAGATCTTCTTGTACTGCTTGATGGGATCTTTTAGTCTCGAGTTCCTCAGCTCTGTTCATTTTGCTAACCTATTTCTGCCGCGAGTTGCTGTAATGATTTTGACTGAATACTATGATAGTATATTAGAATAATACTGACGACAGTGATGCACTTGTCCGTTTTCAATAGGCAGTTGAGTGTTTCCATTAATATCATTCCGTAAAACACGCAGATCGTCTCATCATCTCCATGGTAATGAACATTACCAAAACACTATTCAAAGGGGTGTATCAGCACTTTTCAGGATACAACTGAGGAGTTGAGGAATTGTATAGGGGTTCTTATAACGATTATGAATATCAGGATCCTTCTTGGAGTTGTTTAGTTTGGTTTGTGTTTGATGAAGGTTTCGCCTTAGGCAGTGACAATGATGCTTAAATTGTCCATTTTCAAGACTTCTAGATTTCTCTCCTAGTCTCCCTGATAACAAAAGCCTGAAAAATAGAACAATAAACATAGGGAAAGTGAAAGAAAAGGTATGCAAACAAAGTTAATTATGCCAGTTGTAATGAAAACGATGAGAATTTTGACCCAATCCACTCGAACCAGGCTCCATCGACCTCCTATTACTACTACCTCAGTGCTAGATGAGGCGAGGTCGTTTCTTGGGTTCTTTGGTTTTCGTGTGGCAGCACTGATATGCTGAATAATCTATATATCCTGAGATCTTCATTAAAGACAAAAGATCTGTTATAGTTTTAGGACGATTCATATTCAACGAATCCCATAGACACCGCCATCTCCATGACATTGAGAATATCAAGAGAGCTCTCTTGAGAATATCTAAAAATGATATAATAGGAAACAAAGAGCAAGACGGAAAGAAAGAAAGAAAAAAGGCTACCTTCAAGTCAGCGGTTATACTATACATGGCTTGTTTCTTTATTCAGTTGTTTCGTCAACGCCATTCGTTCCCAGTGCTCCCTGGTCTTATTGGAGGACAATTTATTAAAATGCCCCTAAAAGATAGCACCAAACCTTTTTGAATAAATCCTCATGGTCTCAAAAACATGTTTTTGTAGGATTTTCCCGCTTTTGGTATATTTTTATGGGGCATTTTTAAGATGCCGTAATAAATCTCACGGCCGCGCCACTGGAAGACTTGGCCTTCGACTCAGACTTCGACAGTTCTCAAAGAATCTAAGCGACGATTAGAAAAAAATGCCAATGGGTAGCGACGCAATATTTAGGCATGTTTTCCTATTCAAAACTTCAAAACAGTAACACACTTAGCTTTTAAAAAAAGATACGTCTCAGCCTGATGACGTAAGCAAAATACTAGGTTTCTGCTGCGGTACTGAAAATTCGAGAGTAACTGCACGCTAGGTTTTTCAAAACTTCAAAGCGTCGTAAAAAAATCAGGATTACACCGACAGCATGAAAGTCCTACGAAAAAAGTAATTTTGGCACCATAAAGGTTTATTATTCTCGTTCCCAGACCATACTCATTAGCCAAATCGTACGCTCTGGGAAAACCCAATGAAATTTGATATATTTTTAGGGTTCCCAGAGCCTACGATCTTTCGTTAGAAAGTTGAGGAGGCTCTGGGTACGAGAATGAAAGATTTATTTGAAATAGTTTTTGTGCTATTTCTGATTAGAGGCACTTTAAGCACCAACAAACAATTGCCTAACTACTAATACCCTAAAAAAATCATGAAATACTAAGTAAATGAAATTACTAGCTCTTGTACCTCAGTAGTCATGCATTTTGAAAACGACTGCCAACTGAGTTGATCGCGCTCCCCGACAACTCCTCCCCGAAAGGAATTATGGGTCAACTATTTTTTTTCGTGCTGTGTCCTAGGAAATGCTAATCGAAATATAATGTCGATGATAATGCTTGTTGTTTTTCTCGATTGCTTCGAGGGATTTTCTTCAGGTTCTCTGGTTTTCCTCCCTCCACGGAAATCAACTTCTTGGTTATTTCAGTGGACGAAATACTACTCTGTACAAATAACACTGCTAAACCCCATTTATTATTTTTTTGTAATGTTTACAACATGAGCGGCCGTACGTGTTGTATCAGCTCAAAGGTGGTACAAATAAAGAGTTCCCTATGGGAATGTTAATACTCATGATGCACTTTTTTTCTTCCATTGTCACTAATTCGTTTTCATTCTCCAAAAACCTTAACATAACCATGGTTACAAGTGATGTATTGTCGTGTATATAATGCTAAAGTACACAAGAAATGATACTGAAGTACTTTAATAATATACTTGAACGACATGACGGCAGCCATGTTAGATGGCAGGAACAATACAATCGTTTTACATGAGAAAACATTCGATTCCCGAGAGTAAAGGGATTTTATTGTAGCTGCCATCTAACATGGCCGCCGGTACGTGATGATGCTAAACCTCTATTACAACCAGAAAACCAAAAAACATTTAGTATTTCCCAAAAGACTCGAAATTTGATAACGAAGACAGCTAAACATAACTTTAGTAGCCAGACATGGATCTTGTCTGTTGGCTCATCAGGCGACACTTTCTTCAGTTTTATTTTGTACTCCTTCTTTCAACACGTACTCTTGTGTTTCAGCCATCCGTCTTTTCCTTCTGCAAGGAACTCCATAATCCTCGTCCCAGGCCTCCACCTGATCCACGGTCTGGGGCATGGGACTGTAGAGCGTTTCGGGCAAAAACAGAGCTGCAATACCAGATTTTAAAGCCAAGACGCCAAAGACAATGAAGGGCAGATTGTGTAAAAAGTCGTTCTACAAAAGTAAGTTAAAAAATGATTATATTCTCTTTCATTGTGTATTGATATATATTGATTTTAGTGGGCTCCCTGTGCGGGGGCTTTTCACTAAATCCTACTAGGACTTGACATTTGCCAAATTTAGGCCTGGAGAAAATTTAATACTTACAAGAAACACGATGTACGGGGCAATGATACTTCCAACACGCGCCATCATTGACCCAACTCCAACAGCAGCATTTCTAAAAAGAATTAAGAAATTAGAAATGTTTTGTTTCTATTTCGTTGGGAAAAGGCTCGGTTACCATGGTTACCTGAGTAGAGTTGGGCTCAGTTCAGATGTATAAATGTTTACGCCACCAAACGTTGTGTTCATGCAGAAAACACCAATTACAGCGAGGGCTTTGATGGCGTGGTTTCCACCTGATAAAAAACATGAAGAATTGACTTCTGCTCTAATAAAGGAGCAACTAATGACAACTCGATGTACACGTGCAATATTTGAGTACCCATAAGGACACGCGATTTTACATCTTTTACAGTTAACGTCCGTCATCGTGTTGCGCGCGATTTTAAAGTATCGAAGAAAGAATATTCTTGTTTGGGTTACCTGTGGTTTTGGGGACAGCTAAAACCATCAAACAAAGAAGACCAGCAAATATCATTACTGTTGAGTAAGAGAGTCGACGGCCACACCTGATGACATGAAATCAAATGATCAGTTGAACATAAGAAACTACAACCCTGCTCTGATAAATAGAATTTCTATGAATCAGATCTAAAAATTTAATGTCATTCCTGGGATGTATGTCATGGCCGGTTTACTAGCAGTGTGACTAGTGGTACAACCGTGCAAATAAAAGTACAAATCACTTACTTTTTGAAAATGAGCCATAAAAAAACCATAGCAGGAACGCCAACAAGAAGCAAGATGAATACGTTGAGATGAAATGATCCGCCGAGATTTTTGGCGTCTAAAGTGATGCCATAAAATACGATAGCATTAACAAACCTGTTGGAATAATCGTTGAAAAAAATCAAAGTTAAAACATTTTAGAGAGATTGTCGACTACAGCAGTTTATAAGAATGTTTCGGCTATTCGGTTCCAATCGAACAATCTCGTGCGCAGAGACCTCCGGCTTTTTGGCCAGCGGGCTGCCTCCGGAAGATAGTCTCTCCAGCAGAAAACCAGAAAGATGTTGGAGAACTCTTGGTTTCCGAAGGAAGACGCTATTTGCCCCACTTTACCAAAAGATCCATATCATCTATGGAAATATTTACCAATTCAAGGATAAAATCAATGTGCGCTTTCTCATTTTAGGTGTTTTGATAAGATCCAGTATCCCAGCTTTGTTCTTCTCCGTAGCTGCACTTGAGTCTGCCATCTTGATTTCTTTAATAGTCGAGGCCAGTTGGTTGGAATCAACTTTAACCCCGCTTGCTGAGGCAAAGCTTTCTAAGACTTCCTGTGCTTCTTGGAGCCTTCCTTTGGCGATGAGCCATGGAAAAGATTCTGGAATCCATCTTGGAACAGAATAAAGCATGTGGTCAAAATAATCTCAATCGAATCTGTTTTAATTCATTCTTTCATTTTTCTTCCGTTCTCTCTTTTTTCAATAACTACTTACTTATATCTACCATGATACCTGGGGACTACATTGAGTCTAAATACATGTGGAGCTCTCATGAATATTAAGTTAATTTGACTTTTAGATATTACGTACTTCCATAACAAAAGGAGAGGTACTCCAGGCAGAGAGACAGCCATCATTAAATACCGCCAATCACGTATCATGTAAGCTACCAACGTCAAAACAACTCCTCCAGTGGTCAGAAAAATATTTGAGATGTTACCAATGGTAGTACGATGAGAGAGCGGCGATATTTCCAAGCAGTACACCAATCGTATGCACATACAACCCGCTGTGGCCAGACCAGCACCAAAACGCATGACAGCAAAGAGGATGAGACTGTTGGCGAAGGCTGAACCCAAACCGAACAAAATCTGTTGGATGATCAAGTGTTGATGGTAATGTTGTTATCATTATTATTTTAACAACGAATAACGCCCAACCATGCCAAAGTAAGAGATTACTATGAAAGTACTATATCATCAGGGATTGTATTTTGGATTAAATAAAATTGTTGAAGCTCAAATAGAAATTAATTAAGACGCAAGGATTCATTAAAGTGCTAATGAAGTCAACAGACCTTTCAGCTTATGGCAGTCATTCCAGTCTACAATTTATAAGGAGAACAATAGTAGCGGGATCGAGTTTTTAAAATGACAACTCATACAAATTAGGGTTTTGGTGGACGTCAATCAAAGTGTTTCCATGACATTCCTTAGGCACGTGCACCATTTGTTTTGTTTTCCAACAATGTGAATGACAGTTTATAATGTTTCTTACCATTAGAAACAGGCTGAGAAAAGTAGCTTTCTTCCTTCCAAAGTGGTCAGAAATCTTTCCAAACCCAACAGAACCAAAAAGAAATCCAGCACCGTAAACAGACTGCGTCATGGCTCTCAAGTGAGCACGGTCACAGATAAGATTCCACTGAAATGATTAAGATCAGGAGCTAGTTATGAAGTAAGCCAAAGAAAAGTCATCCCTGTATTTCCCTGGTTACATAATTCTATTTCAATAACAAAAATATAAGAAATTGGATTTAGCAGTGGCACCTCTACAGAGAAGCTATTCGTCCATTGAAATTCAAAATTAATTTCAGAAACTGCTTTTTGCGGAGGGAGGAAAACCGGAGAACCTGAAGCCTTGGAGCACATGCGAGAACCAACAAACAGCTCTACTCACATGCATATACGACACCGAGCCCGAATCGCCTTGGTGATAGGCGACCTCTCCTACCACAACTACACCGCCCAAGCTTTCCCGTGGATCACAAGAAATATCGGGGACAATTGAATAACACAAATTACCTCAGAGACGGCACTGGAGAACTCATCTGTCATAAACACGTAGGTACAATTAACACATCCACACTGGTTGATCCGACAAGAACTGCTAACATTCAGCTCATTCGAGACGCATTGATACTTTGGTGGAGCACCGTAGTAAATTAGGATAAAATGTTGGGACATTGTGACGATACAAACATAGCACATGAAGACAACGAGGAAAGCAGGGTATCGACCAAACCCACCGATCAGACTCCATAGATCTTCTTGTACTGCTTGATGGGATCTTTTAGTCTCGAGTTCCTCAGCTCTGTTCATTTTGCTAACCTATTTCTGCCGCGAGTTGCTGTAATGATTTTGACTGAATACTATAATAGTATATTAGAATAATACTGACGACAGTGATGCACTTGTCCGTCTGCAATAGGCAGTTGAGTGTTTCCATTAATATCATTCCGTGAAACACACAGATCGTCTCATCATCTCCATGGTAATGAACATTACCAAAACACTATTCAAAGGGGTGTATCAGCACTTTTCAGGATACAACTGAGGAGTTGAGGAATTGTATAGGGGTTTTTATAACGATAAATATCAGGCTCCTTCTTGGAGTTGTTTAGTTTGGTTTGTGTTTGATGAAGATTTCGCCTTAGGCAGTGACAATGATGCTTAAATTGTCCATTTTCAAGACTTCTAGATTTCTCTCCTAGTCTCCCTGATAACAAAAACCTGAAAAATAATATCCTAAGATCTTCATTAAAGACAAAAGATCAATTTTAAACGAATCCCATAGACACCGCCATCTCCTTGACATTGAGAATATCAAGAGAGCTCTCTTGAGAATATCTAAAAATAATATAATAGGAAAAAAAGAGCAAGACGGAAAGAAAGAAAGAAAGAAAGAAAGGGAGGAAGGAAGAAAGGAAGGAAGAAAGAAAAAAGGCTGGATGAAGGACGTCATTCAAGTGAGCGGTTGTACTCTGCATGCCTTGTTTCTATATTCAGTTGTTTCGTCAACACCATTCGTTCCCAGTACTCCCTGGTGTTGGATGACAGTTTATTTTAAAAACACTCACAAAACAAATGCCCAAAACTACAAATGCCCTAAAAATTAAATGGAATACTAACTAAATGAAGTTACTAGTCAGTAGGTTTTGTACCTCAGTAGTCATCCATTTTGAGAACGACTTCCAACTGAGTTAATCGCGTTCCCCGAAAGGAAGTATGGGTCAACTATTTTTGATTAGTATTTTCCGAGCAGGGACATGAGAAATGATAATTAAAATACAATGTCGATCGAATCCTCAATTCTGATTGGTTTATCTTAAATCTGCTCTCAGGAAGGTAACCTCAGCAAACGTACATAAGATGAACATCGAAATGATGATGTTGTGGTTGCAGGGGAAGAAAAGACCAAATGTTTATATCATGTCGTCGTTTTAACTACCAATCGCCTCTTATGTGAGCCGGGTTCGAATCCTATTGCTTGTTGGCTCTCTCCTCTAGTTCTAGGGTTTTTCTTCGGGTTCTCCGGTTTTCCTTCTTCCACAAAAATCAACTTCTAACATAAATTCCTGACCAATTGTTATTTAATTAGTGGACTAAAAACAACTCTGTGGCCATGCCACTGCTAAATCCCATTTATTTATTTCATATATGATTCATTAGTATATTGTTTTTCTTATTTTTATGTAGAATCAATCTCTCACTAATAAGGTGAAGGCAGCCATGTTAACTTCAATTCCCGAGAGTAAAGGGATTTTATTGTTCTGCCATCTAACATGGCCGCCGACACGTGATGATACTAAGCCTCTATTACAACCTGAAAACCAAAAACCATTTAGTATTTCCCAAAAGACTTGTTGATAACGAAGACAGCTAAACATGACTTTAGTAGCCAGACATGGATCTTGTCTGTTGACTCATCAGGCGATACTTTCAGCTTTTTCTTGTACTCCATCTTTCAACATATGCTCTTGTCCTTCAGCCATCCGTCTTTTCCTTCTGCAAGGAACTCCATAATCCTCGTCCCAGGCCTCCACCTGATCCACGGTCTGGGGCATGGGACTGTAAAGCGTTTCGGGCAAAAACAGAGCTGCAA
This sequence comes from Anthopleura sola, assembly GCA_023349425.1. Lineage (NCBI taxonomy): Eukaryota > Metazoa > Cnidaria > Anthozoa > Actiniaria > Actiniidae > Anthopleura > Anthopleura sola. The sequence continues at coordinate 2,704,904 of JALHLI010000018.1, read as the reverse complement.
TACCAGCAATTAAAGCCAAGACACCAAAGATAATGAATGGCAGATTGTGTAAAAAGTCGTTCTACAAAAGTTAAAAATGATTATCTGCTTACTCACTGTTTCCTAACTTGATTTTAACTGGGCTCCCTTTTTCCGGGCTTTTTCACTAAGTCCTTCACTAGGGATTGACATTTGCCAAATTTAGGCCTGTAGATGATTTTATACTTACAAGAAACACGATGTACGGGGCGATGATACCTCCGAAACAGGCCATCATTGACCCAACTCCAAGAGAAAGATTTCTAAAAAGAATTTAAAAAATGGAAATGTTTTCTTTTCTTTTCCGTTGGGAATGGTTCAGTTCAACGATTACCTGAGTAGAGTTGGGCTCAGTTCAGATGCATAAATGTTTACGCCACCAAACGCTGCGCTGATGCAGAAAACACCAATCACAGCGAGGGCCTTGATGGCGAGGTTTCCACCTAATACAAAAGATGAAAAATTAAGTAGCTACTAATATGACAATTCAATATGATAATTACATAAGACAATTCAATGTATATGTGCCAGAAGTGAACACCCATCAGGATGTGCAATTTTCTTTTTTACAACAATTTTGTTTTTACCATGTAAAAAAGAAAATTGTTGTTTGGGTTACCTGTGGTTTTAGGGACAGCTAAAACCATCAAACAAACAAGACCAACAAATATCATTAATGTTGAGTAAGAGAGTCGACGGCCACACCTGATGACATGAAATCAAATGATCAGTTGAACATAAGAACCTACAACCCTGCTCTGATCTTATCTTATATTAAAGACTGAGCTCGCCTTCCTGCTTTGGCAAACGGCGACTGAGAGTATGCAAAAAGGCTGCCTTTCTCTTGTGGGCAGCAGTGACTTGCGGAGAAAGAGTTTGAAGAGAACTCGAACGAAACTCTGAAATAGTAAAGTCATATGAAAACCATAGATTTGAAGCGTCCCTCTAGTAGGCAGCGGTGACTTGGATTATATCATAAGAGCCCGGGTTTTTTTAGTTCACAGTGTGACTAGTAGTACAAACGTGCTAATAAAAGTACAAATCTACTTACGTTTTGAAGAGGAGCCACAAAAAAAGAATAGCAGGAACGCCAACAACAAGCAAGATGAATACGTTGAGATGAAATGATCCACCGAGATTTTTGGCGTCTAAAGTGATGCCATAAAATACGACATCATTAACAAACCTGTTGGAATAATCGTTTAAAAAAACCAAAGTTAAAACACTTTAGAGAATTTTTGTAAACTCTCATCCTTAGCAATTCATAAGAGTGGTTTAGGTATTCGGTTCTCATCAAAAACCTCGTGCCCAGAGTCCTCTGGCCTTTTGGCGGGCTGCTGCTAGAAGACAGTCTCTCAGGGCGCTTACGACAAAGCAGAAAGACGGTTGGGTTTACAAAGGCAAAAACTATTTGGACCCAGTTGTCCTACTCAAGCAAGGGTTCATATCATCTATGGAAATATTTACCAATTCAAAATTAAAATCAACGTGCGTTTTCTCATTTTGGGTGTTTTGATAAGATCCAGTATCCCTGCTTTGTTCTTCTCCGTAGCTGCACTTGCGTCCGCCATCTTGATTTCTTTGATAGTCGAGGCCAGTTGGTTGGAATCAACTTTAACCCCGCTTGCTGAAGCAAAACTTTCTAAGACTTCCTGTGCTTCTTGGAGCCTTCCTTTGGCGATGAGCCATGGAAAAGATTCTGGAATCCATCTTGGAACAGAAGGAAGCATGTGGTCAAAATAATCTCAATCGAATCATTTTTCATTCATTCTTCCATTCATTTGTTTTTTACTTACTTATATCTAACATGATACCTGGGGACTACATTGAGTCTAAATACATGAAGCGCTCTCATTAATATTAAGTTAATTTGACTTTTAGATATTACGTACTTCCATAACAAAAAGAGAGGTACTCCAGGCAGAGCGGTAGCCAGCATTAAATACCGCCAATCACGTATCATATAAGCCACCAAAGTCAATAGCACATTTCCAATTACAAGACAAAAATTTGAGATGTTACCAATGGTAGTACGATGTGAGAGGGGCGATATTTCCAAGCAGTACACCAATCGTATGCACATACAACCCGATGTGGCGAGACCAGCACCAAAACGCATGACAGCAAAGAGGGTGACACTGTTGGCGAAGGCTGAACCCAAACCGAACAAAATCTGTTGAATGATCAAGTGTTGATGGTAATATTATTATCATTATTATTCTAACAACGAATATAACGCCCAAGCATGCCAAAGTAAGAAATTACTATGGAAGTATTTTTATCATCAGGGATTGTATTTTGGATTAAAGTAAATCGTGCTAATGAAGTCATAAGAGATCTTTCAGCTCATCGAGACCATCGCAGTCTACAATTTATAAGGAGCACAAAAGTAATAGTGGTCTCTAACTAGCTTGCCTGCATGGCGTTTCCATGGCATTCCCTAAAGGCACATGTCCTTTGTGTTCACAAGTTACAAGTATATCTATTTTTTACACAAGACAGGTAACAGAAATTAGGTGTTAGGATACCTAACACTTGATACCTGAAGCTCAAATAGAAATGAAATAAAACGAAAGGATTCATTAAAGTGCTAATGAAGTCAACAGACCTTTCAGCTTATGGCAGTCATCGCAGTCTACAATTTATAAGGAGAACAATAGTAGCGGCATCGAGTTTTTAAAATGACAACTCTTACAAATTAGGGTTTTGGTGGACGTCAATCAAAGTGTTTCCATGACATTCCTTAGGCACGTGCACCATTTGTTTTGTTTTCCAACAATATGAATGACAGTTTATAATGTTCATATGGTTTCTTACCATCAGAAACAGGCTGAGAAAAGTAGCTTTCTTCCTTCCAAAGTGGTCAGAAAATTTACCAAACCCAACAGAACCAAAGAGATATCCAGCAACGTAAACAGACTGCGTCATGGCTCTCAAGTGAGCACGGTCACAGATAAGGTTCCACTGAAATGATATTAAGATCCAAGTTTATGATTCATCGACAAAGATAGGCAGGATAGGAGCTAGTTATGAAATAAGCGAATGAAAAATAAAACAACAGTTTGATTCAAAGGCCAATTGCTGACAGAGAAAATTGTTATTTTGTATTAATAAATCTGTCTCAGAATGTAAGCTTCAGTATTTAAAAAAAACCTCCATATCTTTCGAAAGCTTCTGTCGTGAAACCCTGCCGTTCCGTCTTTCCGACCTCAAAAAAAACTTTTAACATAAGATGTGGAATAACGAATAAGTAAGCCCTTGTTTTTTCCTTTGCTGTCCTTGAAAAACTTGTATTCCTTCTTATGCGCCATTTACATAATGTATTCATTCACAACAAAATGTGCTTGATGACATTCTTTTTCTATGCTTGAAATATTTGATAATTATTTTTCTTCGAATTTAATAAGTTTTCTGATGCTTTTAAGACAGCAATTTTTCCATCTCGTAATAACCACAAGGAGAATTGGTCACACTGTTTCGTAACGTCACGTCACACCATTCACGCATTCAGCACACGATTTATACAATTATAGTCATGCTCGAAAAATTGAACTGCGATTTTAGGCAGTGCCTAAATTGATATATTCTTCAAAATTCATTATCTGGAAAACGAGCTCAGTACCCTCATTTTTTGTTTCCATTTTTGGAATCAGCGTTAAATTCTGTATAAAATAGATTCTAAGCTAGGAATTTTCTTATTACTCCGTGATGAATAACACATTAAATTACACTTACCTCAGAGACAGCACTGGAGAACTCATCTGTCATAAACACGTAGGTACAATTAACACATCCACACTGGTTGATCCGACAAGAACTGCTAACATTCAGCTCATTCGAGACGCATTGATAGTTTGGTGGAGCACCGTAGTAAATTAGGATTAAGTGTTGAAAGACTGTCACGATAATCACAAAGCACATGAAGGCAACGAGGAAAGCAGGGTATCGACCAAACCCACCGATCAGACTCCATAGATCTTCTTGTACTGCTTGATGGGATCTTTTAGTCTCGAGTTCCTCAGCTCTGTTCATTTTGCTAACCTATTTCGGCCGCGAGTTGCAGTGATGATTTTGACTGAATACTATGATAGTATATTAGAATAATACTGACGACAGTGATGCACTTGTCCGTTTTCAATAGGCAGTTGAGTGTTTCCATTATTCCATTAATATCATTCCGTGAAACACACAGATCGTCTCATCATCTCCATGGTAATGAACATTACCAAAACACTATTCAAAGGGGTGTATCAGCACTTTTCAGGATACAACTGAGGAGTTGAGGAATTGTATAGGGTTTTTTATAACGATTATGAATATCAGGCTCCTTCTTGGAGTTGTTTAGTTTGGTTTGTCTTTGATGAAGATTTCGCCTTAGGCAGTGACAATGATGCTTAAATTGTCCATTTTCAAGACTTCTAGATTTCTCTCCTAGTCTCCCTGATAACAAAAGCCTGAAAAATAGAACAATGAACATAGCCAAAGTGAAAACAAAGGGCAGACAAAGTTAATTATGCCAGTTGTAATGAAGACGATGAGAATTTCAACCCAATCCACCCGAACCAGGCCCCATCGACCTCCTATTACTACTACCTCAGTGCTAGATGAGGCGAGGTCCTTTCTCGGGTTTTTTGGTTTTCGTGCGGTACTGATATGATGATGATGAATAATCTATATATCCTGAGATCTTCATTAAAGACAAAAGATCAATTTTCAACGAATCCCATAGACACCGCCATCTCCTTGACATTGAGAATATCAAGAGAGCTCTCTTGAGTATATCTAAAAATAATATAATAGGAAACAAAGAGCAAGACGGAAAGAAAGAAAGAAAGAAAGAAAAAAGGCTGGATGAAGGACGTCATTCAAGTGAGCGGTTGTACTCTGCATGCCTTGTTTCTATATTCAGTTGTTTCGTCAACACCATTCGTTCCCAGTACTCCCTGGTGTTGGATGACAGTTTATTTTAAAAACACTCACAAAACAAATGCCCAAAACTACAAATGCTCTAAAAATTAGATGGAATACTAACTAAGTGAAGTTACTAGTCAGTAGGTTTTGTACCTCAGTAGTCATCCATTTTGAGAACGACTTCCATCTGAGTTAATCGCGTTCCCCGAAAGGAATTATGAATCCTATAACTTGTTGGTTCTCCTTTATTTCTAGGGTTTTTCTTCGGGTTCTCCGGTATTTCTTCTTCCACAAAAATCAACTTCAAACTTAAATTCCAATTGTTATTTAATTAGTGGACGAAACCAACTCTGTAGCCATGCCACTGCTAAATCCCATTTATTTATTTCACATATAATTCATTAGTATATTGTTATTCAAACATGGATCTTGTCTGTTGGCTCATCAGGCGACACTTTCTTCAGCTTTTAATAGCACTCCTTCTTTCAACATATACTCTTGTGCTTCAGCCATTCCTCTTTTCCTTCTGCAAGGAACTCCATAATCCTCGTCCCAGGCCTCCACCTGATCCACGGTCTGGGGCATGGGACTGTAGAGGGTTTCGGGCAAAAACAGAGCTGCAATACCAGCAATTAAAGCCAGGACGCCAAAGATAATGAATGGCAGATTGTGTAAAAAGTCGTTCTACAAAAGTTAAAAATGATTATCTGTTCACTCATTGTGTACATTAACTTGGTTTTAACTGGGCTCCCTGTGTCGTGGGTTTTTTACTAAATCCTTCACTAGGACTTCACCTATGCCAAAATTTAGGCCGGGAGAAGATTTTATACTTACAAGAAACACGATGTAAGGGGCGATAATACCTCCGATACAGGCCATCACTGACCCAACTCCAAGAGCAAGATTTCTAAAAAGAATTAAGAAATTAGAAAAGTTTTGTTTCTGTTTCGTTGGGAATTGCTCGGTAACCATTACCTGAGTAGAGTTGGGCTCAGTTCAGATGTATAAATGTTTACGCCACCAAAAGTTGCGTTAATGAAGAAAACAACCATCATGACGGGGGCTTTGATGGCGTGGCTTTCACCTAAGGAAAAAAAGAAAAACTGGCTTCTGTTCTTACAAAGGAGCAACTAATGACGACCATTTTCGAGATGCGCGAGCGCTTTCAAAAATGTCGCAGCTGGAGACATGACCTCGAGGCATTTTCGGGTAGCGACAATAATCAGCACCTGATCTTGCTCGAAAATGCCTCTTTTTATGTCTGCGCCTGCAATATTTTCGAAAGTGCTCGCGCATCACGAAAATGGTTCAATACGTGCAATAAGTGAGCACCCCACCTGACTATGGTAGGAAACGTCCGTCATCAGGGTGCGCGCGATTTCAAAGTAAGAAAATTGTTGTTTAGGTTACCTGTGGTTTTAGGGACGGCTAAAACCATCAAACAGACAAGACCAGCTAATATCATTAATGTTGAGTAAGAGAGTCGACGACCACACCTGATGACATGAAATCAAATGATCAGTTGAACATAAGAACCTGCAACCCTGCTCTGATCTTATCTTAGGCAGCGGTGACTTCAGTGGATTACATCATAAGAGCCCGCGTTCCTCTAGTAGGCAGCGGTGACTTGGACTACATCATAGCTACATCCTCCCTCCGTAAAAATCAACATGTGAGTTGAGTTGTATGCATAGAATACATAATGTAGCGGTAGTGTGTGTGAGTGACAGTGGGCCAAATTGGAAATCGGTATTAAGTTACTGAAGTTGAATCCCACTCTAGAAAAGTGATTTGTTTATTTATTTACTTTTTGAAGAGGAGCCACAAGAATAGAATAGCAGGAACGCCAACGACAAGCAAGACGAATACGCTGAGATGAAATGATCCACCGAGATTTTTGGCGTTCAAAGCGATGCCATAAAATACGATACAATTGACGAACCTGTTGAGAGAAAAAATTTAAATCAATTTTTTTTCCGGAGAGACCGGTTGCAAACTCTCAAGCAATATTGGTTTACCTATTCGGTTCCCATCAAATCGTGCCCAGAGTCCTCAGACGTTTTGGTCAGCTGGCTGGCGCCGGAAAAAGACTCTCCAGGCGCTGACGAAAAAGAAGAAAGACGCCGGAGGACACTGGGTACGGATTGATTGCCAAAAGCAAAAGCTACTAGGACCCAGTTGCCCCACTCTATCAAGGGTCCATGTCATCTATGGAAATATTTACCAATTCAAGGATAAGATTAACGTGCGCTTTCTCATTTTAGGTGTTTTGATAAGATCCAGTATCCCAGCTTTATTCTTCTCCGTAGCTGCATTTGCGTCCGCCATCTTGATTTCTTTGATAGTCGAGGCCAGTTGGTTGGAATCAACTTTAACCCCGCTTGCTGAGGCAAAGCTTTCTAACACTTCCTGTGCTTCTGCGAACCTTCCTTTGGCGATGAGCCATGGAAAAGATTCTGGAATCCATCTTGGAACAGAAAGAAAACATGTGGTGAAAATAATCTTTCTCTCTGACTACTTACTCATATATATCATAATGCTAGGGACTACATTGAGTCTAAATACATGTGGAGCTCTCATAAATATTAAGTTAATTTGACTTTTAGATATTACGTACTTCCATAACAAAAGGAGAGGTACTCCTGGCAGAGAGATAGCCAGCATTAAATACCGCCAATCACGTATCATGTAAGCTACCAACGGCAGTATGACATTTCCAAACACCAAACAAAGATTTGAGATGTTACCAATGGCAGTACGATGAGAGAGCGGTGATATTTCCAAGCAGTACACCATTCGTATGAGGATACAACCCGCTGTGGCCAGACCAGCACCAAAACGCATGACAGCAAAGAGGGTGAGACTGTTGGCGAAGGCTGAACCCAAACCGAACAAAATCTGTTGGATGATCAAGTGTTGATGGTAATATTATTATCATTGTTATATAGCTAATCATTTTGACTATATAACGAGCATTCTCATTGGTTGATAGGTGCTCACGTGATACTAGTTAAATCTAACTGTATCCCGACCGGGATACAAGTGCCCAAATTTTCTAAATTTTCTAAATTGACTTGTCTAAAATGATTAGCTATATAACAAAACGCTTAATGACTGATCCCTCGGGAAACCAGTTAGTTTTGTTGCCCTCGAATCTCAATGTTTCCCTCGGCCGGAGCCTCGGGAAACATTGAGATTCTCGGGAAACAAAACTAACTGTTTCCCTCGGGACCAGTCATTAAGTGTATATTATTAATCTAGCAACGAATAACGCCCAAGCATGCCAAGGTAAGAGATTACCATGGAAGTACTATATCATCAGGGATTGTATTCTAGATCAACCTTAATTAAATTGTGAAAGCTCAAATAGAGAAATCATGACAGATCTTTGAGCTTAAATCGCAGTCTACAATTTATAAGGAGAACAATAGTAATAGTAGTCTCACATGTCCTTGGTGTTTTCCAACATTGTGTAATGATATAATGTTCATATGGATTCTTACCATTAGAAACAGGCTGAGAAAAGTAGCTTTCTTCCTTCCAAAGTGGTCAGAAATCTTTCCAAACCCAACAGAACCAAAGAGATATCCAGCAACGTAAACAGACTGCGTCATGGCTCTCAAGTGAGCACGGTCACAGATAAGGTTCCACTGAAATGATTAAGATCAGGACCTACTTATGAAGCAAGCGAATGAAAATGTTCCCAGGAAGCATCGAGGCTAGTTTAGGTCGGTGACTGACTACTTATGATCGTTTAATTTGAGCCCACGATCTGCGCACAAAAAAACTGCTCACAACCGACTAATAACCTTCAAAATATTAGTGAGGAACCATACACGTTCTGAACTTCAAAGGGGCAAAACGCTAAAAATTTTAATTTTCTAAAACAACAGGTAAAAAGCAATCTTTTGAGAAAGTTTGGAAAAAACGTAATGATTAGAACTTATAAAAAAAGTATTGTATGTGTTTTTAGTTATGAAGTTTCTTGTGGAAAGCTTGGTTTCCACTATTTTTCTTTCGCAAGAAATTTTTTTGAAATAAAATTTGACGGCGGCTAGACTCTCGCACGATATCATTGCGATTCCATAAACTATCCATCCATAGTTTTGATATTTCTATAGATAATTTATTTTGATGTTGAATGAAATTTAGAAATATGACACCAAATATTTGCCTTTTATTTAGGTTTTTTCCAGCTATTGATTACACAAAATGAGGTAATATTTGTGTTTTAGGGAAATGTTCTTGTAGGCTTTGTGAGAAACTCTTTTGCTAAATATAACTTAAGCCAAAAAAAATCATAAACATTTTCAAAGGCCAATTACTGACAAAGAAAATTATTATTTTGCATTAATAAATCTTTATAAATATTGATAAACACTTTATAGTTTTCGAAAGCTTTTGTCGTGAAACCCTGTTCACTTTCAAAACCCGTTGATGGAATTCTTTCTTCTATACAGGAAATATTTCTTAATTTTTTTCTTCGAATTGGATAAATTTGCTGATGCTTTCTGTTTTTCTCTGCTTAAAAAAATCACAAGGAGAATTGGTCACACTGTTTCGTGACGTCACGTCACAGTTGTCACGCATTTAGCACACGATTTATACAATTACAGTCATGCTCGAAAAATTAAACTGGGTGCTTCGCTTTTGAGCAGTGCCTAAATTTATATATTATTCAAAATGCATTATCTTGTAAACGAGCTAGGGACACCCCATTTTTCTTTTCATTTTTGGAAAAAGTGTTAAATTCTGTTCTAATTACTCCTTGATAAAGTAGCCATTAAATTACACAACTTACCTGCGAGGCGGCACTGGAAAACTCATCTGTCATAAACACGTAGGTACAATTAACACATCCACACTGGTTGATCCGATAAGAACTGCTAACATTCAGCTCATTCGAGACGCATTGATAATTTGGCGGAGCACCGTAGTAAATTTGGATAAAATGTTGAAAGGCTGCCACGATAACCACATTGCACATGAAGGCAACGAGGAAAGCAGGGTATCGACCAAACCCACCGATCAGACTCCATAGATCTTCTTGTACTGCTTGGTGGGATCTTTTAGTCTCGAGTTCCTCAGCTCTCTTCATTTTGCTAACCTATTTCTGCCGCGAGTTGCTGTAATGATATTGACTGAATACTATGATAGTATATTAGAATAATACTGAAGACAGTGATGCACTTGTCCGTTTTCAATGGGCAGTTGAGTGTTTGCATTAATATCATTCCGTAAAACACGCAGATCGTCTCATCATCTCCATGGTAATGAAAATTACCAAAACACTATTCAAAGAGGTGTATCAGCACTTTTCAGGATACAACTGAGGAGTTGAGGAATTGCATAGGGGTTTTTATAACGATTATAAATATCAGGATCCTTCTTGGAGTTGTTTAGTTTGGTTTGTCTTTGCTGAAGATTTCGCCTTAGGCAGTGACAATGATGCTCAAATTTTCCATATTGAAGAATTGAAAAATGAAAGCATGAAAAATAGAACAATAAACGTTTTGAAATGGCCAAACAAAGTTAATTATGTCCTTTGTATTGGAGACGATGAGAATTTCAACCCAATCCACCTGTGCCAGGCCCCTGCTATTACTACCTCAGTGCTAGATGAGGCGAGGTCGTTTCTCGGGTTCTTTTGTTTTCGTGCGGCAGCACTGATATGATGAATAATCTATATATCCTGAGATCTTCATTAAAGACAAAAGATCTCTTATAGTTTTAGGACGATTCATTTTCAACGAATCCCACAGACACCACCATCTCCTTGACATTGAGAATATCAAGAGAGCTCTCTTGAGTAAATCTAAAAATAATATAATAGGAAACAAAGAGACGGAAACAAAGACGGAAAGAAAGAAAGAAAGGCTTTCTGGATCAAGGACGTCATATAAGTCAGCGGTTGTACTCTGCATGATTTCAGTTACTTTATTCAGTTGTTTTGTCAACACCATTCGTTCCCAGTGCTCCATGGTCTTGGACGACAATTTATTAAACATCAATAAAACAATTGCCTAAAACTACAAATGCTCTAAAAATTAAATTGAATGCTATGTAAATTACTTGTCAGTAGCTCTTGTGCCTCAATAGTTGTCCCTGCCAACTTAATTGATAGCGTTTCCCAAAAGGAATTATGGGTCAACTATTTTTGGTGCCGGTGCATGTTCCGAGCAGGGACATGAGAAATGCTAATCAAAATACGATGTCGATTTTTCGAATTTTTATGAAGAATCAAGGGTAGCGTAGCGATAGTGCACTCGCCTCTCATGTTTGGAGTCTCGGGTTCAATTCCTCATCGGACTCGTCTTCAAATATGTGTAGAGTTAGTTATGTCTCTCTCTTGATTTGAGTGATTTTCTCCGCGTTCTCCGGTTTTCCTCACTCCGCAAAACCTAACACACCAAATTCCAATTCTATCTGTAACAGTTAACCATGCCCTGACTTTGATTAGCCCAGACTGAGGTCGTTTCAGTTGTTTCGCCTTATAAAAATATTAAGTCTATTGGTGCTAATAAACTGATAAAATGTGAAGTGCGCAAAAGATTCAGTGATTTGTAGCGTGTCTCCACTGATCAATTCATGTTCCACGCTGTTAGCAGCATGGATAGTAGAAAGAAGAATCTACCAACATAGTTGGTATTAGCTGCACACTTGCAGGTATTCAGCATTGGAAAGATATCTTTGTAAGATGTTGTTACTTCCTCCCACGATGAATGCCAATCTTGGCATGACTCGGACTCCATTCTGTTTTGACCTTCGCGACGATCAACTGATCCTGTGGATTAAAAACATATACGTTTGTAATGTCTTTAAACCTAAATTCTTACATGAAGCATTATTATGATATTGGGGCAAGGATAAAACAATGGTCTGAAATAGGGACCCGACTTAATTGGTTTACGTTGCATGCATGGTGGGTACCGGTAAATGCCCCTAGCACGCGACACATTAGTAATACATTGTTTACTAAGAATACATGCAATCAGTTAGCACATTCATTTCTGCGATTGAACTTTAGATAAGTAGAGAGTAAACTAGTTCGATTTGACTTTCCTTTGTGGAGATATTTAAGACAGGATTCAGTTCATTTACAGAGGTGGTATAGGTACAAGGTAACCCCATTTCTCCTCTCCATATCTGTATTGTACATGTTTTAACCTTTTCCCTCAAAAAGAGAGAAAATATAATGTAGAATTAGTTTAGCTTGATCACCTCCATTCCTTTGATACTGTAGAATAGTACATGAGAGGAAATCCATCGATCGGTACAAAAGGGTACCAAAGTGTGACGTCTTTAAATTACACATTTTAAAATTCAGTTTTGAAGAGCACACCACATTAGCTACATTTTTGTCATTTTAAAGGTTGTTACGAGCTATAGAAGTGGAGATTTGGGCATATTCAAGCTTCAAAAACCAGGGACTACGGATACGAGGATACGATCAGGAGGATTATATGCATGTGGGGTTGCGCGGAGTTTCACTCTTCCTTCCCATTATTAATTTATACGCATTTGTATTTTCTATGGTGTGGGATAAAATGATTATACGATGGTTTCTCGTGGCATACCGGCCGTGGATATCCCACGAGTCACTTGTAGTTTCTAGTATACACATTCGCCTGAAGGCTCGTGTGTATACTCGTGTGTATACTAGAAACTACAAGTGACTCGTGGGATATTCAACGGTATGCCACTCGATCCGCGAAACCATTGTATAACTAGTATATATACAGATATATCATTATCAAGAGTAGTATTTATCAGTTCTAACTATTATAAATTACCTATTTTTCTTGTTCTTTGTGGGTTTTTTTAATTATGTAGTTACTAGCTTTTTCTTTTTCTTTTAGTACGTTACCGCGCATTTGCTCATTCATTGTTTAGCTATATGATATGACCCGGTATCCGTTCTTTACCAACAGATTTATTTTCTTAACGTACCTGAAAGGACAAAGCTCTGCTGATGCAGCCTGCTCAGGTAGATTCCACAAGACGTAGTGCTGGTGTATATTTGCACATATGAGGTATTATGATCTTTTGACATGTTCTTGATTCTCTCCAAACCTTTGAACACCTTTAAGACTTTAACAGTGTAGACCCTCTCTTCATGGTAGTGCAATTCACTGGTATTTCTTCGTACCAATCTTTCACCTTGCACTTCTCCATGTAATACTGAATATCAAAGCACAATAACTCCAGTATCAATAATAGTGAGAGAGTTTCAAGCAAATCTGATTATTAGTCGTTCCGATCCAAGGTTGTAGAAAAAACTGGGTCGAGTTGGCATTACATTGCATTGTTGGACTGTTTTAGGGGACATAATTCCAAGATTTGTCCCCTAAAACAGTTCCACGATGCACTGTGACATACACCAACTCGACCCCGGTTTTCGCTCAAACTCGGAACGGCTAATACTTAATCAAAATTTGCTGATTCAGGTTAATTCATTCCAGTATACTTTTCCTCGATTTTTTTATCAGCCCTCTAAAGGTCTCTGAAGTCCTTTGGCATTGACGAAACTGTCAGACTAGCTGTTATATATTGTAAACTTTATATATATATATATATATCAGTTTTTTTAACTTTTCCCTTTGGTTTATCAGTCCTTATCCAGTGGATAAGTTGATGCTGTTATACAACAAATTCATACAATAGATAAGGATTTATCCATTGGATAGCGCTATCCACCCTTCGTACAACCGAGCCATGGGGAATGAATGTCTGCCGGTTATCATTCTCGGGTCTAGACCCTTAGCTTGCACGTGACGTCAAAACAGCTCAATTTGTAGGACAAAACAAAAGAATTTTAGTCTCCTGAGAATCGGAACCTATTGTTTTGATCTGATATAATTTTTAGGGGACTGCGGGAGGGGGTATAAGCCTTTTTTTCCAATGCCCCAAAGTCCATAGAGCCAGCTTTCACAGGCCACTAGTGTGACAGACAGCTGTATAAATTATGCGCTTGTTAACGACACCAAGCGTAAAAAGTTCCTGTTTGATTTGCATGACATTGTTTTGCGAGAATCAACATGCATTTCATCTCGGTTTTAAGAGCAAAGAAAAAAAAAATTATTTCAAATAAAGTTAAGGAAAATTTATAGAGCAAAACAATCGACAAGAAAACTTTGATTAAAATACTCTGATACGGAGGAGACTGTGGGAAAATTCGTTAGCATTCAGTGTTTTCGTTCAAGGCCTTTCATTAAGAAGTCGTAGGAAAATTCGTTAGTATTCAGTGTTTCTGGGGATCAATGTTAACTTATTGCGCAATTTTGGCATCGGAAAGAAGTTGCAGAAAACAATAGCCCAGTTCATATGAGAGGGTTCCAAACTTTGTGTTAACAGTGCAATTTTTTTTAGCTTTTTAGCTTTTCGCATAATAATCTAATGCAACTATATATAAAACACGCTTGATCGGTTTGACAAATCTTTTTGAAACTAAAGCTACAAAATACCTACCTATATCTCTACAACACAAACGATGTGGAGTCCATTGACCAACACAAGAACAGGCATCACTTGATGGTGAAAAAACAAGCAAAAGTAGCAGCACTGTCAGTACGACCATGGGAAGTTTACTGTGAGTCATGTTTGATTCCCATTGAGCATATTATGTCAATACGGCTATCATGACGTCATCATTTTAAAGTCCTTGTTCCTACCCAGTCTCCTAGTCAGCTTCCTTTCTTACATCAAGGGGAGAGCAACTCCTTCCTCTTTTAAAAATACTTATCACTATAATCAAACCAGAAACCCATAAGGGGGTTGAAACGTGTAAGGGGGCTTTCATTTGTTAGTGCAGGGGGGGGGAGGCACCAAAATCATCTGTTAATATTACTCAACCCCCCCCCCCCCCCGCCCCCCCTTCCTGGTTGGCAAATATTTCGCCCAGTTTATTACTAAACCCCTATAAAGCTGCATACAATTAGTAACAACCCTCTCTATATAGCTCCCAAAAATGTGACCCCCCCCCCCCCAATATTGCCGACCTCCCATACAGTAATAAATGAAAGCCCCCTACAACCATACATTTGTTCGGTGAGATGCTCTAAAATATTCAGATTTTTCGTTGATGAATTTCATGAGCTAAAACTCATGCCCTGCAGTTCAATAGCCTGAGAAAACAGACGTCCTTTCGCTCCTCTTCCGACTCATACTATGATACCACTGTGAGTTTAACTAGCAAAAAATCAATTTGACAAATAAAGCAATCTGCACAGTTGTGGTAAATACTGCCTGTGTAAGGTCCATTTTTAATGCTCAATTTATGATTATAAATAAGATTTCTTTTAAAAATCTTGTGTTAACAATTTCTATGTGTTAAATACACTCTATATAAACAATGCCTACACCATTCAGGAACTCCCTTAGATGGCATTTTTTCATATTCATTTTTTAAGTACCTAAGCAGTTCTATCCATCACTGGCCATGGCTGAATGTGAAAATCTGTGAAATTAAAAAAATCACAGTTTTTTCCACATGATTTTTACAGGATTTTCACAGGTTCTCAGCCAGTAGTGATCTAAGGTCGTTGCAGAATAGTGCAGGCGTTATTAAATAGACGTTCAACCACGTTTATATTGATTTAATACCAAGCTTTCGCACCGCTGGTGCATCTTCAGGGCTGAATGATATTTTACAATATAAACGTGGTTGAACGTCTATTTAATCATGGTTAATCCCACGTACAATTACATATTGGACACTGTTAGTGCAGGCGTTGTTTAGGTATTCAAGAAATGAATATGAAGTATAGAGTTACCCACAGTTCCTTTTGGCTGCTAATCACTAATCATTGATCACCCTTCACCATTCTCCCCTTCAAACATTTTTGAAATAGATGAATAATGATTTTGAGTTGCATACCATATGTTTGTACCAAAGCTAGTCCACAATGCACCATGTTCCCTATCTTTGAAAGAGATAACCTACATAGCACTCCGTTGATGTAATGTATTCATAAAATATATTGTATTCTATTGTATTAGGTGTGATGCATTATACTTTTATAAATAAATTACATCAACTGCTTGCTAGGTAGGCTCTCCAATCTCAGAAAAGATCATTTGAAATAGTCATGGCCTTATGGGAAGGAACAGTGAATTACAGCTTTCCTGTATTCCAATTGGTTGTATTTTCCATGGTGTACATGTAGCATAAATCATTTTGTTTTGCTTATATATCCAACAACTGCCAAAATTCAATAAATGAAATGACCTGTAAGAACCAGAGTCAGTAGGAATATGAATTTTACAGCATACAACTGACTTGAACCACTTGAAGCAGTTGAAGCACTTGAAGCACTTGTAGCACTTGAACCACTACAATCCTTCAGTTTTGGAAAGTATTTTTTGAATGAATCTTTAATACTTCCCCATTCTTTGTTCCAACCACATGAACGAGCCCACAAGTTGTTTTGAGAAATGTATCCTGTTGAATAAGATGTCAAAACAGCAGATTAAAATACATCCTATGCAAAAAGAGTGAGACATTCAATGTGCTTTACAATATTGTAACCTGTGGAGGACTTTACTGGCTGCATTTTGAGGTGCTATTAGCAGCCGTGCAGCTTACAATCATGAGTGATTAGTGTTGTTAGTAATAGTGTTATGCCTCTAAATTGCTACTGGCCTGTTCCTTACTTCATAATGTGATGCACATGTTAGCTTGCTTAGATTGCCCGGTCTCACAGCCCTGGCCTGACAAGAATGATTCACTTGATTTGAGATTTATAATATACTTTTGATTGAGTCCTGAAAATGGGGACAATGGCCACTCCTTAATACACAGTTCTTATCATAAAGTAAGGGGCCTACAACATAATATCATTATTTTTCTTAATTATTTTATACTATCATTTTCTAATGTGATCTTTAAAGCATTAATAATATTAATATACCTGCAATCACATATTTCTTTTGCAGGATCAAGGTAATCCCACAAGAAGGGCCATAATAACTTGTGTGCAGCTCCACATATGAAGTATTATGATCCTTGGATACGTTCTTGATTCTTTCCAAACCCTTGAATATCTCTAAGACTGTAGCAGTGTAGACCCTCTCATGGTCCTTTACACTGGCATTACTTCCTATGGTTGTCTCCTTTATAACCTCTCCATGTAATACTAAATATGTATTAAAAACATTTAAAGTATTATGTTAAAACATGACAATTATTTCTGCAGTGGCCACATATATACTTTCTGTACATTGGGTCACTGGTAGGGGTGGCAGAAGTGGGGGGCTGGGGGGGGCATTGGCCCCTCCACAAATTTTTTTGGTTACCCACATGAGTTCACAGAGGGCTAGAGCCCCCACTTTTTAGGCAAATTTATATTCCCCTAATTGCAAATTACTGTTTTTTTTTGCTTCATGATTTTGGCAATTTCAGCCCCCTCACTATTTAGTTCCTTCCACTGCTCCCGACTGGTCAACTACGAAACATTCAGTCGAGGCTTCAAGGTTCAAATTTTAATACTGGTAATCCTTTTAAACTACCTTGCAGCCTCAATTGAATGCTTTGTCTGCATGTGACTGATGAGCTGCAGCAGTCATGTTGACTGGAGCAATCAATTCCCCTACAAGCCTCACATTCAAACTCTTCAGGATGAGGTTATGTATGGTTCTAAATAAAGGTTTTTATTCTCATGGGAATAAACATGGTTCTGTGTGATCAGGTGCAGGTTTAGAAAGGGAATAAAACCCTAATCTAAAAGAAAGTAATGGTTAAGCCTAAATACTACTTTGAATTTAGTATTATAAACAACTATATAACCCTCAAAATATAATCCCTACACAAAATGATCACCTTGTTAAAATAGTTAATATTTTCATTAGGGATTTATGTACTAGTCAAAGTAAACCCCCACAACTCTCCCCCCCAGCCCGGGACAGGGTGGGGGGGATGTGGGGCATAGAATCACATGAAGATTCACTTTCTTCAAGCTGGTGGACTTCTGAGGTAAGTTTTGTAATATTCCACAAGTATATCATACTTTTTCATATCTTGACATTTTTAGATTTAGATTAATCAAAAAACTGTTTCTCAACACAGAATGAACATCTTCTTCATTGTTTTTAATCAGCAGCCAAGCAAGCATCAAGTAAGGCAGCAGGGTAGTAGATCTTTCAAGGGGAAAATATCTATTGTACATGCAGAGTACCAGAGGAGGGGAACATGACAGCTTGTGATAACAGCGATTGTGCTATCTCCTGGTTTCACTTTAAATGTGTGGTGTTGACAGTAGCCCCACCAGGGGAATGCTTCTTCTCATTTATTTAGTTGAAGTTAACTGGCATTTATTATTTGACACTCAAATCTTAATTACTCACCATAATCGAAGGCACATAAGAATTCAGGAGTATCTCGACCACTAACGTCACACTTGCATCCATAGCTTGCCGGGATTAGCGTTAAAAGAGCTAAAAACGATACAAAGACAAGCAATCTTTCATAAAACATTGCGATTTAGAGGGGATTTTATGATATTTCGATTTTTTTCGTACTTATGACGTCTTTCGAATTCCTTCGCTTGGGCGTCCTGTTGTGCTGCTTATAATTCTCAGTCTCTCTCCAATATTTGCAACACAGGAAGACCAAAAAACCCTCAACATAATGTTACGAAGTATAGTTCAAATTACAGTCAAAACGGCTCAAGCGTACCCCCCAGGCTCCATTAATGATTTCATTATTTGAATATTGAGTTGATTATTCACTCTGAGTTTTCATTAAAAAATCCGGAAATCGAAACTTCACATTCATTTCACAACTAAAATTCTAAAGGACAGCCTTTCTGGGGTCGAGTTTTTCTACCTTGGCATGGTAGCAGTTGTTGAAGAATCCAATTAAAACTCAGGTAGATCATTTATTTTCAAGTTTGGAGTCGAAGTGAATAATGAATAAATTCCTTCCTTCCTTCCTTCCTTCCTTCCTTCCTTCCTTCCTTCATTTTTTCATTCATTCATTCATTCATTCATTCATTCATTCATTCATTCATTCATTCATTCATTCATTCATTCATTCATTCATTTTCTCTATCCTTTCGTCCTCCTTTTTGCAGTTTATCAGTTCTTCTTCCTGAATCGACAGTCGAAACCCTGCATGACTTTATCGATGTACGCATGCGTATTGCTCCCGGTCCTATCCAATACCTTCATGACGTCATCCCTTATGATCTGATGGTCACCACTACTTAGCTTATCAAGCAATAGACGAAAAGACGAAAAGACGAAAAGTGTGCACTTTTCCGTGGTTTTCTTATCCTAAACCCTCAAACTTCTCAAGTGTTGATTTGCTTGCCGTGAAACCACTGACTAAATAGTGGTTATCATTACTGAAAGCATATATTGAGATTGTGTCACAAGGCAATAAGAATAAAAAAAGTCTTAGAAGTGTATCCAGCCTTGTTTGTCTACCTGTAGAGGATAGGGTTGTCCTTCTCTCGGTACCCAAGATTTCGAAGGGTTCCAATTTTTGTTTTGTTTTGATCAGTACTGGCGCATTTTTTATTTATTTCTGCATCATTTCTGAATTGTTTTTGTTTTCTAGAAATTGCAAGAAATACATTTAGACCTGGAATTCCTTTTTTTGCGCTTTTTTGCGCTTGTAGACTGAACACCTACAACGCCTAAATTTAGCCCGCAGTCTCTTTTTATTTCCATGCCTGGAAAAGGTTTCTAAATTAAAACCCTACAAAATACTTTGATATCATAAACATCCTGAGGGAAAAAATATTTTTGTGAGACCAAAACATACTATTAACAGCCTTGGTTAGCTTTCCTTAAATTGATTGTATATCAATCAAATTTTGAATACAAAAAAAAAAAAAAAAAAAATACATGTATTATTCGTCAATGTTGTCCAGGACCACAAAACGACCCTTAGAATTTACCGGCAGAGCTGCCAGTTTTTCCTCAACAATCGCTTTAACTTTGAACATTATTCACCGATAGCTAGGCCGACGATGAAAACATGTACAAATCAGCGGATGCGCCCATGATTCTGATGAGCGGTTGATTTGCTATTTGCACGTACCATTTAAATTTTCATGTTTGCAAAATGCAAAAAAACCCAAATTTTGACAACACTTGTAAATTCTCTCAATGGCGAAGCACTCTAGCGGCCTTGGCCATGTATTTCTTGTAGGCCGACAAAGCTACATTCCCACATATTTTTCCATTCACGAATTTCAATTACTTCAAAACAAAAGCGATTCCGATTTTTTATCGGAAACACCTGCCTCAGTAGAAGACAACACTGAGTATGACTATGAAGATTATGCAGCGCTACTCCCAGACCGGGGGATTTTGGAATCACAATTGAGTACGTCAAGCGAATGCAGCCTTTCTTGGCTCCAAAATCTTGCTGAGTTAGAAATCCAGTCCTCAACTCCAACAACAAGGCTTCGTAGTTCTGGTTTAGCGAAGTTGTTTTCATGTAATGTTAGTAAGATGTCGTATGAAACTAAATCGAAGTTGGAATGCGATGGTTATTTTGGATGCCCGGAGGAAAGGCATCTCGCTAAAGAAAATGGTAAGTTATTGAGCCATTACTCTATTTACAAATTATAAACCTTATATACCCTGGCAGAGGTTTATTCATGTATTTTTTTTAGCTTTAATAAAGAATTATAGATATCATTTTTTTGAGAAACTGGAGCAAGAATGTTTTGTATGAATGTGTAAAAAGTGATCATAGTCTGGTTGAGGATCAGAAGCCGCTCAGCAAAGCGCCAGAGACAAGACTTATCAATAAAACATTAGCATCGTTTGCTCCCATCACATCAATTATGTACTTTGCGTGAATGAAATACTAAGCTTTTTTGCTTTACTCATTGTAATTTCTGTTTATGTTTTTATCTTTAAAATTTTCACGTTGAAAAATGACAAAACATTTCAACCATTTGAAATATCGTAACAGCCTATAACTAGTACTGTAAAATACCGCTTGATTCCATGAAAAACCTTTCTCAATTCCTTCGATTCTAAAAGTGAATTTCTGGGTAAATCAAATGATAACATCAAGAGAATTTTACCATATCGAATCGACTGACAAAACCAGTTTGATAAATACGACCACGGAAAATAAAATTTGCAGACTGAAACGATTCATAAACGATTGTGAATCAACTTATCCATCGATTGTCCGGCTGAAAACCAAGTTTTCAGTCGCTCCAATGTTTGTGTTACCGAGTGTGAATTAGATATTGGATGTTAATGAAAATATAAGGATCAAAGATTGACAGTTAAGCCCATTTTTTTTGCTCATGTAAAAGCGAATTCAATGGTATTTGTTTTTGATACTGAACATGTAATCTTTTGTATGGCTTTCTTACGAAAACAAATACATGCACAATTACCTCGACCTTACTTTCTAGCTAGTCATTATTTTACCTTAGTGAATAGAATGTTTTGGGTTTTTTTCTTAAAAACAATAAAATTTTTTTAAAAAATCTCGAAACATCAACAATTATCAACAATTAATCTAGATGAACATGATTCTGAAATGTCATTCTGTTCGTACATAGGCATGTAGAATAGTGAAATGGAATATGAGCTTGAACTATTTTAAGTATTTTTTACAGCTTCCTTGTCGTAATAGCACTCCATTAACGTAAGGACTTTAAGGTCTTATTTTGCGCTTTTGATGATATTTATTTTGACATCAGCTGCGTCATATCGGTACACCAACATTTTACAGCCACTTTAATTGGTCATTTAGTCGTTTGTGAATTGCGGGTTTTTAAAATACTTTTAAATCAAAAGTGCGGCATGTTTACGAGAAAAGAAAGACATTCCGAGACGATGTAGGATATCTTCTAGATTAATCTAATTTGCGCATTCTCAGGAAAATGTAAAAATACCCTGCAAGTAAGTGGGATCGTATCTAGATTAATCTTAAGTGCGTAAGCTCACGAGAAAAATTAATAATATTTGGCAAAATTTGGGATATTTTTATAGATTATAATAATGAAAATAATGAGATTTATTCCTTCTCGCAGCCAAGGGCTGAATTACAGATTAATCTACTGTGCTCATGCTCATGAGGAAAATATTCAGAAACCATCCATGTGGGATATTTTCTAATGATATAGTGGGCGCATGCTCACTTTCACTTTATTGAGTATTTGGCGGTATTCCACTGTTCCTTCCCATCGGGCATTGCAGCCTAAGTGTATTTTCAATGGTATAGGAAAAAAATATTTATACGATGTTTTCTCTTGGCACAACATGGAATACCTCACTTGTCACTTGTATTTTCTTGTATAGACCCCTTTCACGTGACATCAAAGCAGCTCAATTTAATTTGGAGGACAAAACAAAAAGAATTTCAATCTTCTGAGAAAAGCAACCTATTGTTTTGTCCTCCAAATTGAGCCGCATTCCGACGTGCTGCAAGGGGTCTATACTCACTCCCTTGAATTCTTATGTGTGATGCTAGAAAATACACATGCATCGTGTGATGTTCCATGCCGCTCATGCCCATTATATAAATACTATATAATATTGACCTCGTCACGTCAAAGCAGCTCAATTTGGGGTACAAGATATAAAAGCATTTCAATCTTCAGAGAATTGGAAACCTATTGTTTTGTCCTCGAAATTGAGCTGCATTCCGACGTCATGCAAAGGGTCTATTGCATAGTAATCACTGATTCAATTCTTTTTTCTGTTGCACATTAGCTACCTTCCCTAGACGACGACACCCAGTATGTATCATTCCCTGGAAGAAGCGTCAACCATCAGTAAAATCAAGCAAAAAGAAAAAAACAAGTACCAAACAAACCAAACCCAAACCACCCACAAGGTCCGACAGCATGGATGCGTATTACGTGACAAAAGTAGATTGCGTGACGTCGACTTTGGAAAAAAGCAAAGTAAATGGAATAAAGCTAAGAATTCGACCCAAGATTCCGTTACAGTCACAGAGCACTAAGTCTCACCCAGCCATGTTCTATAGTTACTTTGTATCTAAAGGATGTCAGTATCGCAAGGCGTGCGCTCCGAAAAGAAGATCATGTGATGGATTTTTTGGTTGTCACGATGGTGAAGATACGAAGGATTGTAAAGGAGATTGTAAAGGAAAGCGTAAAGGTATGTAGCGTGGAAGGAAAGTATTCATATGACTCCCCCCTTCGATCCCATGATTCCAATGTACGGTATAGTTGCCATGGCTTTATCTAATTTTTTTACCAGATTACACCTCATTGCGAGAATGTTGTCATATAAGAATAAAAAATAAAAAATAGGAATTATTATTATTTTTTTTTTGCAAAACAGACGTACTTATTTCACTGTTTTGAATCTTAGGTATAGAGCTTTACGTCACGTCACTCGTTTGGAAAAACGAATTTCGGCCGGTCCAAAACGGGAAGCGGTTTTATAAAGATTTTTCTTACTTCTTCTGTATGACAGGGTTTTCCCCAGAGTTCTAATTGTTTCAGGTGGAGGTTAAATTATTGAGTACGTTTTTCGCTTTATTTTAGCGGTATTTTTGAGCAGGAAAATACTTCACAACTTAAAAGCTCTATAGACTGACATTTTTTGAGATAACTGAACCTCGTTGGTACATTACTAGCTACTAGTAAAACAGTTATATTCTCATCAATCTAGGGGGCTTTAAATGTAATGAATTTTTGTTATCTTTTATTGTCATATGACAACGTTCTTGCAATAGACCTCATCGGCTTGGGTGTAATGTTGTCCCATTTCAGACCACGTGTCATTCTCTTGAGAATAAGATTCTTAGTTTGAGTTGTATCCATATTCATGTATCTTCTCATGTGCAACCGTTAAGAAATGAAATGATACTCTGGGGAATAACACGTGGTCTAAAATGGGACAACATTACATCCAAACCCATGAGGTCTATTATTTTCGAAATTCAATCATTTATGTAAAAGCTTTAGTGGTAAATGACCACGTGACCTGCTTAAACTTAAATATTATCAAGCTTCACTATTCCAATTATTGTATTGAAAGCCTGTGGCAAAATGTTGCATTGATCCGGAGCGAGTTGCATCTAGTCTTCCAAGCTTGCTTACGTCAAACGATTTATTACTAAAGTACATTTTTTTTTAAACAGGGAAAAAGAAGCAATCTACCAAGTAAACGAACTATAAATGACCAAGAGATAACTGATATCTGAATGAGTGTACTTCTAAATATTGTAGATATCAGGATATTATAAACGACCGAGTTCTGTAGGACGAAATTATCAAAAAGAAATTAATTTGACATTTAAAAAAAAGTGCAAATATTTTCGATTATAATTAGGTAGCAATTATTCTTACAATTTGTATTATTAACTATTAGTGAATTATCAATTTCAATTACAATTTTTATCATTATTGTTATTTTGGGTTTTATAAATATATTATTACCATCATTATCTATAGGTTTATTATTGCTATTTATTATTATCCCTGATTAATGGGGGTAATATCATAATTTATTATTAGTAGTATTGAAATGATGGATAATAATTTGTCACGAATTTGCGGAATTAAAAAAGCTCGAAAGAAAGACAAAAATGAAAAGATGATACTAGGGCGTAGCCAGGAGGAATGCTCAGGGGGCCCGACTCCCCCCCCCCCTCCTGTTATTTCTTTTTGTCCATTTTTTTAAAAACGGGTTTTGCCCCCCCCCCCCCCCCCCAAGCAAAATCCTGGCTACGCCGCTGGAAGAGTAGCCTGTAAAACAGACATGAAAGATAAACAACTTAATAACCTGTAATTCATTGAAACAACAAGGAAGCATTAAGAAAAACATATTGAGCTTCCTGTGTATTAACTAACATATACTCAACTCATAACGAACTCAAGCGCCGACTTGTACCTTATTAATAAATAAATATTATAACTGTGAACAATAAAGTAAAGTTTATGGAAAACGAAAACTAGTACTCTCATTGATTGAAAATTCTCCGCTTGATAGCCCATCTTACCAGTTAGATTGAGCGAACTCATTACTCATTCCAAGGTAAATATTATTCCGTCCTTTCAACAAGCCAGTAATAATAATAATAATGATAATAATAATTGATAATAATGATGATGATGATGATAGTGATGATAATTATGGTGATGATAGTGATGATGATTATGGTGATGATAGTGATGATAATTATGGTGATGATAGTGATGATAATTATGGTGATGATAGTGATGATAATTATGGTGATGATAGTGATGATAATTATGGTGATGATAGTGATGATAATTATGGTGATGATAGTGATGATGATTATGGTGATGATAGTGATGATGATTATGGTGATGATAGTGATGATGATTATGGTGATGATAGTGATGATAATTATGGTGATGATAGTGATGATGATTATGGTGATGATAGTGATGATGATTATGGTGATGATAGTGATGATGATTATGGTGATGATAGTGATGATGATTATGGTGATGATAGTGATGATGATTATGGTGATGATAGTGATGATAATTATGGTGATGATAGTGATGATGATTATGGTGATGATAGTGATGATAATTATGGTGATGATAGTGATGATGATTATGGTGATGATAGTGATGATGATTATGGTGATGATAGTGATGATGATTATGGTGATGATAGTGATGATAATTATGGTGATGATAGTGATGATGATTATGGTGATGATAGTGATGATAATTATGGTGATGATAGTGATGATGATTATGGTGATGATAGTGATGATAATTATGGTGATGATAGTGATGATGATTATGGTGATGATAGTGATGATGATTATGGTGATGATAGTGATGATGATTATGGTGATGATAGTGATGATGATTATGGTGATGATAGTGATGATAATTATGGTGATGATAGTGATGATGATTATGGTGATGATAGTGATGATGATTATGGTGATGATAGTGATGATGATTATGGTGATGATAGTGATGATGATTATGGTGATGATAGTGATGATGATTATGGTGATGATAGTGATGATGATTATGGTGATGATAGTGATGATAATTATGGTGATGATAGTGATGATAATTATGGTGATGATAGTGATGATGATTATGGTGATGATAGTGATGATGATTATGGTGATGATAGTGATGATGATTATGGTGATGATAGTGATGATGATTATGGTGATGATAGTGATGATAATTATGGTGATGATAGTGATGCATGATGATGGTGACTATGGTGATAATAATGTTGATGATGATAATACATAAGGATTATAGCACGTACTTCACAAAGTCTCAGTGCTACCCAATTTATTAGATAAACAGTTTACACATCGTAATGAATAATCCTCATGTCAATTGTCTGCTATCACCATTGAAATTAATTTTCTCCGTGACAGAATCAAGACTTTTCTTTCAGGTTTAGAACAAGTTCAAACAGGTTTTGCTGCACACCAAGTATTGAGGCTGATATTATTTTCGACTTCAATTGCAATGCGCGGATCAATCAACAACACACTCAAGGTGACAATTTAATCCTGACATATAAATAAATCTGTTGTCATGTTAATTTGCGCTGAACCGCATAAATAACCTATTTGTCATCTTTATTTTGTTTTGAAGAGCTCTCACCTTGGAAGTGTCCACTGTTCCTTGGACGGCCTTAGGGCTAAAGCTTAACCTAGATAACTTGAAGTTACAGTTTGTGCCAGAGAGTATTAATTGAGAATTAATCGTGCCAGTTAACGATCAACTGATCTTGTGGATGACACTTTTGAGTGGTAAGTAAAATTTGAATTATTTTCATAGGAAATAACCCGCTCAGGCTTCGCTCAGTTTATCAGAGCTACCACTGAGTAATAATTTAATCACATATACGACACAAGTTTTATTAGAACCGCGGATGACAGTATTTAACGTCTAATTGAAGTCTGTATCCTGCAAAAGAAAATCAGAAAAGCGGCACAGAAACTCAGTTCAAGCAAGGACCATCAGAACTGCAAAAACCTCATGATATATAAATAATAAGTCAACTTGAAGTATTGAAAGTTCATAGATTCAGTAATATTCATGATGTCATTTTTGCAAAACATTTTTAAATGTTCAATAAGAAATTTTAATATTAAAATATACCGCTGTACGTGGGCAACATCAGGAAATCTAGTGTTGTTTCCCAACCGTGCTTTGTTCATAAAGTACTTTGACTTGAAAACCAAATTAATTAAAATCTCATTTGAGTTTATTAATTTTTGTCCTTTTGTTAGCTTTTCTCACCAGCTTATCTTTCATCACTTTTTTTTTTTTTCTTTTTCTTTTCAACAACTTTTTTTTATGATCAAATTTAGAGACTTTGGAAACTAAGATCGCAGATCGCAGATAAATGATCTTCTGGCATTCATTGTATTTTATTCATTGATCTTCTTCAGTATTTAACTTTTGCATGTCTCATTCCCAGATCCAAATTATTCAGGATGAACAAGCACCAGGTGTTATTGACGACACGAATGCTGACTGTCCTGATAATCCTTGCATGTCAAGTCTGTGATGGTAAATAGAAAAGAAGAACAACGCTTCTCAGTTCACCTCTTCCCCCCCCCCCCCCTCCTCCCCCACATCCCCCTCCTCCCACACTCTATGTTTTTTGATTGTGAAGGCAGTGAACGTTGGCTTCTGTGTAACTTTCGACTTTTACATTGTTCTACATCTCTTTACGTCTCAACTCTTGACTTTGCCAGCGGTTCCTAGCGATTGTAGCGTTTCCTAGCGATTCCCAGCGGTTCACAACGGTTCATAAACTATGAATTAATAAATAAATAGGCTAAATATTTGTTCCAGATTTGAAGCAAGGCTAGAAAATAAGAAAAGCCTTACAAAGTGTAGGCCCTGTCCTGCTATCACATGTTCGTTTACGATTACACCTGACCATCTTCGCCCGCTCGGCCCAGTCCCTCCTGGTTCTCGCACAGGCTACTATGGCCGCGAGATTAATTTTGGTTTGTGGACTAGTTTTAAAATTTTATCTTTTCATTTTTAAGCAAGAAGGATCCAGATGCAAAACGTCTCATCTGAGTATAAACTTAGACAAGAGCTGCTGAACAACTATGACCGTCTTGTTCGTCCCGTGTTGTCACCTTTAGACGTAGTGAATGTGTCATTCTTCCTTAAAATTATCAGTATTGCTGATGTGGTAAGTGTCATAACTATACATTTTACACACTGATATCGAGTGAACTCGACATGATAAATATATTATCTGTAGGTTTTTCTTACAGATAATACATTTATCATGTCGAGTAAACATTCAAGGTCACAATGGAAATGGAAATAAGCTCGCTATTTTTTCGAAAGCAGAATTAAATCTTTATTCTTAGTTTACGAAATGAAAGGGGGTACAGGAGGAAAAGGGCTGGTCGCAGTCTAGCAATAATACTCAATAATAAATATCATATCATAGTAAATGTATGCGAAATATCAAATACCTGTCCTGAAAATCTAGATTTATCTCATCAAAGGCTTCACATCATGACACCTCAGTTTTATATATTAACTTGCAGTGACGTCATCCTACGTCACTATTTCAGTTCAGCTGGTTATAAAACGTAACTCAAAGAAAGATTACTAATGCTATGTTTATGATGGGTTTTTAGGACAGCAAAAAGGAAATTATAACTTCTAAAGTCCTGATAGAACAGGTACATGCATTATTTGTTCAATAATATGATATTATTGTGACTTTAAAATGAGTTTACCCTCTGAAAATTCTTTCAGATCTGGGAGAATCCCTATCTCCAATGGGACCAGGATCTCTATGACGGAATCAGCCGCGTTCGTATGAGCCGTGACAAAGTCTGGGTACCGGATATAAAGCTCCAAGAAAGGTAAGTCACGTGGTTGAGAATTTTGCATTATTGGGCAAAGCAGGGCAAAGCATTAAATTGCAGTTAAAATTAAAAATAAACTTTTTTTTGTTTTCTCGCAGCGCAAATAACCCATCACAGGACACCCAACATCTGCACGAGAGCTGGGTATATGTCCATAGCAATGGTACCAATGTCTGGGTGTCCATAGCTATGATCGACAGTAAATGCGACTTTGACATCAGCAGTTTTCCATTCGACGAACAAAAATGTAAAATTACCTTTGCATCTGAATCGTACGACAGGGAAGCACTTGATATCTACCTGAAACAGGGTAAGATACTGTACTCCACCCAATATCCTCACTTTGATGTTCGCTTATTTTAGAAATTCATTATTTTAGAAATTCATAAGGAGCGTTGAAACGGGTAACATCCATACATTCCTTTGGTGCGATGCTCCGGAATATTCAGATGTTTTGTCGATGAATTTCTTCACAGTAAATCACATTATTTTGCTTTAAGAACTCTCAAAACAGAACTTAAATACATATATTCAAAATATTCCACTGAGAGATTTAGTAAATTTCCTCTGAAAGCCCGTAAATTCAGCGAAAAGTTTGATATGCATATGTGATAAAAGCGGCCATCTTGAATCGGCAAGCTTAACATTTCAAATATGGTATCAAAAACTCCTAATTTGCATATCTGAATATTCTGGAGCACGTTCCAATCCCCTGATGAGTTATAATGCTTATTTAGATACCGCTGGGCCACGGGCTCAACTGAATCTATAAAATCTATAAAAACTGTCGTTTTTTAAGGTGTTCAACACAACTTTGAAAAAAGATCAGACAAGCAATGTAAGTATATTTTAGCTAAAATCTTTCTTCGTAGGTAGTCATTTTTGTCCAGTTTATCGATTAAATTGATATACAATACATGCATCTACCCAAACTTGTCACAAAGGGATGGTACGAAATCTCCAGGTCCTCCCCTTCTTCTAAAAATTGATGTTTCCATTTTAAAATTAGTTTCAGAAAAAAGGAGAAAAATTGTACCTTATTACGTGATATTTTCGCGACACTTTAATTTCGCGATTTTGAGAAAAATCATATTTTTGATCACTTCATTAATTTCGCGATTTCGTTTGTTAAATTCATTATTCATAATTTGTTTCCAAATACGCACAAGAAAACCAACTAGTTCCTTGATTTTCACTTTAGTATATTGAATACTGGCTCTAATCATTCATTGTTGAACAGTTTCAATAGGCGCTAGTACTTGGTTCTCAGTAACAACATCTTTTATCCATCTTAAATGGTCATTAAATTATCTACTTTCTCAAAAGCATCACTTTAATTTCGCGAAAATAAAGTGTCGCGAAAATTATATGTAATAAGGTACTTAGGAGTGCATGGTTTACACTATTTTTTTATTGATGGGGCTCCTGTGGTTTTGGCGGTAACATTCGTGTCCTAACGCGCGCGCTCGTCTCTCGGGGCTTGATGTAGAGGATCTCGCTTTGCTGCTGCTGGAAAGAGGTTTGTGGAATTACAATACCAATAATGTTCGGGATTTTGATAACAAAAATTGTTTTCATTTGCCTTTAACAGATCTCAAGTCCGCCAGTAATGGAGAATGGGAGGCTGGATCGATCAATGCTAGACGTGAGGTGAAGGAAAGCAGACGCTGTTCAACACCTTTTGTACACATCACACATAGACTCTACATAACACGCATCCCTACTTTTTACATTCTTTATCTTCTTTCTCCATTTGTAGTTCTTTCTCTGCTTGTCTTCTTCAGTTTTACTATCCCGCCTGATAGTGGCGAGAGGATAGGCTTTTGTTCTTCTCTCCTTCTTTCTCTGAGCGTTTACCTTCTTCTGTTCTCGGATCTCATGCCCAATAATTCTCGAAATCTGAATATTTTTGGTGTAGCCTTTGTGTTGATATTTCTTGAGTCAGCTGCGGTTCTTGTAGCGACAGTCTTTGTTCTTAAAGCGCATCACGCGACTAGGGAAATTCCTGCAGTTTTTAAGCTCTTGCAGTGCTCCTTTTTTCACTGTTCTAAAAAGAAGCGATACCCACTAAACCAAGCAATGAAAAGCCAGACATCTAATCCAACATTCACGCTGAATGAAGAAGAGTCATCCTTCAGTATCAAGTCCGAGACAGCAGCTGGTGATATTTCCCTAGCAAACATGAATCAGGGAACTCGAGTAAAACAACAAGAAATACCTGACAGCGAACCTGGAGATGAGTTGACCTGGCTTCAGGTCGCTCGCCACCTGGATCGCTTCTTTTTCTGGGTTTTCTTGTTTTTTTTCCTCGTTACCGTCAGCACAGTAGCACTCGTGAGCAGCGACTTAGGCAAAGTAGAAATTACTACTTAAGGTGACTGACTACTTTTGAACGTTCAACTTGAGCCCACGATGTGCGCGCGCATAAAAACTGCGCAAAATCGCATAATAAACTTCGGAATTTTATTGAGGAACCATACAGGTTTTGAACTTCAACAGGGAAACAACCCCAAATTTTGCACGGGACTCTATATTTTTCTTTCAATTTCCTGAAACAATAGGTAAAATAGGTAAAATCTTTTGAGAAAGTTTGAAAAAAACGTAATTATTATAACTTTTTTTGTTTTTGTTGTCATCATTTGAGTACAATTTTCGGTTTATTAGCTAAACAAGATGCCACATTTTGAGCTTATTTTTAAAACTTTCTTCAAATATTTTAAGTTAATCTTCGAAAACGATGTTTAAAGTAGATGTCCTGAGAAAATTGCTTCAATAGCTTGTATAATTTTTGAGTTATGATTTTTTTGTGCGAAGCTTGATTTCTTATATTCAAAACTTTGAAATCGTCCATCAGATACCACTGAGTCTTCTTTCGAAGGAGGACTAGAAACTAACGTGTCTTGTATGGAATTGTGGGACAACTGCGACGTAAATTCGCGATATCTTTTCCCGGGAATTCAGGTCCACAATCCTGTGCAGTGAAAAACGGTTTTGATGTTTTACAGTGAAAAGACTGGCTAAAAGATTTACGTAAATACAGAAGACGATTCAAATTGAAGGATGAAGTGTATAACGTCTGTGCATATCAATCAATAAAAGAATATTAATCGTAAAACTTGTATTTGAGTTTAATGAATTTGATGCAATATACCTGGAAGAAAAGAGACTGCCAGAGCATGAAAAAATTATAGTAGCCAAACAATTCAAGGACATCAAGAAGGTCTGAAGATAATTACTTTTAAAAAGGTGTCACTCATCACTGAACCTAGTACTAGGTGACCACGCATCCTTGATTGGATAGCTGAGCGATGGGTAGAGAGGAGAGCTTGTACTTGATCAGTGAACACCCAGGACAACGTATTGGCCCTTGCAAGGTGAGTCGGTGTTTGACGATGAATGTGTAAATCACACACAACCTCATTCATGATGCTGTTGAGGTTCGACATTGCTCGTAATTCCCTACAGCATTCATATTTTCAAAAACACTTTATTTCATGACTTATTTTGTTAATTCTAGAAAACTTTTTGTCGAGTTGCCTGTGATATGAGAATGAGTTTTTTACCTTGGCTTCCAATTTATTTCTATGTACTTTGGTTATCCCTGTTTTTGAAGTGGTTTTCGAAAATCTTTCCAGAACTAATAATTGTTTTAACGTACATAACAGCCATTATGTGGGGATAGCATACGCTAGCGCCGACAGCATATCTTGATTTTTGTCGAGTTGCCTGTGATATAAAAACGAGTTTTTTTTTGCCATGACTCAGTTCCAATATATTTTTATGTAATTTGATTCATTTGAAGTGGTTTTCGAAAAGCTTTCCAGAACTAATAGTTGTTTTAACGTACATACACCTACTTGCAAGAACGTTGTCAACAACATTTGAGCATTTGTAGTTTAGTGGATTAGGAATAAATTAAAAGTACGAAAGAAGATCATTGAAGCAGAACTCTTTCTTTTGTACTTTTAATTTATTCCTAATCTTGAAACTACAAATGTTAAAAAATGTCGTATGACAACGTTTTTGCAAGTAGGTGTAACAGTCATTATATAGAGATAGCATACACTAGCGCCGACAACATATCTTGATTTTTGTCGAGTTGCCGGTGATATGAAAATGAGGTTTTTTTTGCCATGACTCAGTTCCAATTTATTTTTATGTACTTTGATTACCCTTGTTTTTGAAGTGGTTTTCGAAAAGCTTTCCAGAACTAATAGTTGTTTTAACGTACATGTCATAACAGTCATTAGGTACTAACAGCGACTTCAACATATCTTGATTTTCATTACCATCGATTCTTCTCATGTTGGGAGACATCATATTCTCTATTTTAAGCAATGACCTACCGTGCTTATGGCTAAACATCGAAATCAAACGAATATTAAGAAGCAATTTTTGAGCGTAAAAAAATTAAAATCGAGTTTGCAGAGCAGGCTACAAGCACTGTCGCACCAGTTCTGTCAAAATATCTTGGCCTTTTCTCAGGTTTTTTGATTTCAGTACTTTTTCTTTTCTTTTTTTTTTTTATTTCCGAAAGATTATTATTCAATATATTTTTAGATTCAAAATAAAAATTAGATCACAAGTGATCGCAAATAAGAAAAAAAATAATTTGCCTTTTGACTATGTACATGTTTGATTTTTTCTGAAAAGACATTAATGATATCTGTCAAAGATTTTCAGGAAATTAAATCTTAAGTTAATGGCATATTAACAAATTGCAGACACAGGTTTAAAATGACAAAATTTTCAATTTTTTGTTAGTGAATTAGGATTTTGATGAACGACAATACTGCATCTGTCACACCTCTACCTCACTGTTTGAAATTGTTTGAATAACCATATTTTGATCTGATAAAAGCCCCGCAAATTATGCATAAAGTTACAGAGTTTTTGGTTCTGTTTGCTTGATTGCTAACATGTATTTTTATTCTAGTATTTTTATTTTAGTTCTTAAAAGATCTCTCAACGTTGATCTGGGAAAACTAAAATCAATGATAAAAAAAGTAAAAAGAAATAATGATGAAAATTTGTCACCAACTTGTTAATTTTTAATTACATCTGGCATTATTGATTATCAGTCTAGCTACCCTTTACATTTTTTAATTTTCTTTCAGTGCTCTATTCAAGTAAAGCATTAATTGATGCTGTATACACCGAATGCAATTATGGCAGCTATTGACTTTTAGAAATAAAATTTTTAAACTAATCTTAAAAAATGAGCACAAACAACAGAGCAACTGAGCAGAAATATGTATTTTTGGAAAATGTTATTGCTACCGAACACAGACAAGATTCCTATTTAATTAACAGTATTTTTTAATTTTTAATTTATTCTTTTCTTTTCATATCTTTGACCCAGGGTGAACAGAATCCAGATGTTTCTTTCAGGTTTGGTTGTGACTTCATTTGTGCTGACATCTCAATTCAGTGATGGTAAGCTATTTTATAATTAAATTTTCTTCGACAAACACTCTCATATGCTTGATTATTACCAGCAACATAATTATCACCCGTGATCATTAATAGCAATTTTCACGGATAACGTCACGATTAAATTGTGCATCATGAGATTCGAAATTCGTACAAGCCAAGCCCAGCGCACATGGAAATATGCTGCAACAATGTTTTGCTATTTTGTTATTTCGAAGTTCCAATTCGTGAAAAAAACTATAGTGTTTCGACTGACATTGATCTTTTTTTCCTTGCCTTTGTTTATGTAAAAGTTTGCCCGCATTTCGATCTCACAAGGCTTAGCTTTGTGGTATCTATTTTAAGTAACCGTGAAAAATGCTCTTATTATCATTATCATATTATTTCGACATTCCTCACCATCATTATCATTCTCGATACATAAGTACTAGTCTTCGTAAAATAACGTTTCTTTTCTTTTCTAAAATACGTCAGCAGTGAAAATGCCAAATGCATCATCTGAGCATACACTTAGAAAAGAGCTGCTGACCGGCTATGATCGATTTGTTCGTCCAGTCTCATTACCGCTGACCGTTATTAATGTCTCATTCTCGTTGAGACTCATTAGCCTCATCGACGTGGTAAGTATATCCAACATGACAACTAAAAGGGCAAAAGTGAAAGACATGGCCGCCATGTTGGATGACACAACAAAAGAAACCAAGACCAAATATTTTGTCCAAGTCATCCAACATGGCGGCTATGACGTCACAAATGACCAGGACAAAAGACATAACCGCCATGTTGGATGACACAACAAAAGACACCAAGACCAAATCTTTTGTTCAAGGTAACCAACATGGCGGCTATGACGTCACACGTAAACCAAGAACTTTGACTAAGATCTGTAGAGTTTAGGCAGCTTAGATGTCAGTTATGACGTCTAGCCAGGAACGACTGATCAGGTTTGTGATTCATTCACAGGACAACAAGAACAATAAGGTCACATCTAAACTGTTGATAAAACAGGTATTTATTAGAAATAATCAACCAGCTAAACCAGTATTAATCTTTTAAATTGCAACTCTTATGATAAACGTATGATGTCATATATGTTCTTCACTTTTATTGGAAGATCTGGTACAATCCATTTCTCACTTGGAACCAGTCCGAACACGGCGGCATCGGCCAAATACGTATGAGCAAAGATGAGATCTGGGTACCAGACATCACTCTACTTAACAGGTATGGTGAAAGTATCTCGCAGCTTAAGTCGTTTGAGGGAGTAAAGTACGCACCTTCGAACGCTTCATGCATGGGTTCTTGGCTCGAGAGAATTGGGCAGCTACTCCCCACGTTTCAAAGTAAAGTAAATTGTTTTTTTGGGGGAGGTGGGGTTGACCTTACTGCATGAAAGGTTGTATGGTAGGACACGAGACCTAACCTTATAGAACATTATAATGATGAGATAAAATGGGTTCAAATGGTGTACATTTATGCAGGGCTTTCTTATTTAATCCCCCCCGTGGGTTGTACCTACTGCACCTTTCCACTTCATTCTTATTTCTAGTTTTGTAATTCTTTGTTTTGTGTGTGTGTGTGGAAAAATAAAAACCTTTGAATTTTGAAACCGTAATGTTTGAGTTATTTTAGCGGGGAACAACCAACCAACCAACCATGTCAAAAAAAAATCTTATTTTTTTCTGTAGCGCTAACAACCCTTCACTTCAAACGAGTCATCGTTACAAGGGCTGGGTGACTGTCTACAATAATGGTACCAATGTCTGGTTGTCTTTAGCCATGCATGACAGTGAATGTGAGATAAAAGTCCACGAGTTTCCATTTGATAGTCAAAAATGCATTTTGGATTTTGCATCTGAATCTTACGATGCCAAGTCCTTAAACATCCATTTGTTATCAGGTACGTACTTCGTAAAGGATTGGTCATTATTTATCGCCTTAAGGATAAGGAAGGGGGGGGGGGGGGATTTTTGTTGCAGCATCATCACTGAAGATGTCTAAAGAATATGTGATCCCCATATATCGAAGCGCCTGCCTTCATAAACAACTCTATCAACAGCGCAGATCTAGACCGAATGCCAATATGGCCGCCATTGACTTTCAAAAATAAAAACCTAATCTAAAAAATTAAGCACCGCCATCAGAAAGAGCAAGCAGAAATATGTATTTTTGGAAAGTTTTATTGCTATAAATTTGGAATCAGAGATTTGTATGTGTGTTCAGTGAACTGTTTCCTGCTAGCCTCGTTGTGGTGTTTTTCATATTTTTAAAATCCTCATAATTCTCAAGAATTCAATATTTTTGTCTCAAACTTTCTAACTTTGTCGATGTCATTCTAATCTATAATTTTATGTAGTGGTCAACTAAAATATGAATTTAAAGAATCATGATAATGAAGTGGTGGCCATATTGGCATTAGGTCAATGGTCTCAATGTGATTCAAATTAGTCTAACCTCAGTTATTTCTACTTATTATGTTTCGCTTGTTCTTTCTTGAAAGGAATCCACACCGAGAAAACAAGTAAGTGGATACCATGATATTATCAGTACAGTCGCGACTGCTAGGTTTGATCGGGAAAAACCTTTCTGTAGTTATATCTGTAGAACTACTACTGCTACTAGAGGGGAAGAGCAGGGGAATGTAATAGCTATAGGATGAGGGAGCGAGCAGGAGGAGGAACCAAGAGAAAACTGTTTGGGTGCACATGCAAAGGCGTAGACCCACGATGCAACATTGTGCGCAATATTGCAGGCAATGTTGCTGAAGCATGATCGTTTTCTACATCTGCAACGTTGCATGCAACAAATTGCGTAGTGTCAACATGGCTCGCAACATTGATTGCCTGCAACATTGCGAAAAAAGTTGCAACGGGTGTTCGTAGGTTAAGGTATTAAAATAGTTATTGGTCACTGCGCATGGTCGAACGTAGATTTGAGTAGATGATCAACAACAGGAAATATACTGCTGGCCAAAAGAAATGCGGTTCTCGAGCTCCGGGTATGATATCTCGCCTTGATAGAGAGAAGAATCACACGAGGAGGGAAGGATATTGCCATACTGAAGTCAAAATTGTTTAATCAACGTTGATTACGGGAGATCGACCATTTCAGATCTCCCGCTATCAACGTTCATTGAAATAAGTTTGTAAAAGAATGTTGTGTAATCTAACTTCACAGATTCCAGTCAAATGAGTAGCGGGGAATGGAATATAATAAGAATAATACCACAGTTCAGCAAGGAGAAAGACGATTGTTGTTCAACACCCTTTGCCCACGTCAAACTCGACCTTAAAATCAAACGCATCCCTAATTTTTACATCCTTTATCTCCTCTGTCCTTGCGCAGTTCTTTCTCTACTTGTCTTCTTCAGTTTTATCATTCCGCCTGAGAATGGCGAGAGGATAGGCTTTTGCTCCTCTCTCCTTCTTGCTCTCAGTGTTTATCTTCTTCTCTTCTCGGATCTGTTGCCGCACAATTCGAGAAACGTATCCCTTCTTGGAGTAATGTTTGCTGTAATTTTTCTCGAAGCAGCATTTGCTGTTATCTCTACATTACTAGTTCTCAAAGTTTTTCACGCAAAGAGAGATGTCCCTGGTATTGTCAAACTTCTTTTTCTTTGTGAATGCGCCCCAAAGAATAAGAAAGTAAAGCCCCGAAATAAGGCGAAGTTAAAAGATGAGCCATCTTTGATCGTCATGTCCGAAGCGACTGCATCTCAAGCAGATTTTAGCTCCCCACCAGCCAGAGAGAAAGAGAAGACAGAAGAAGAGCAAGAGGGGAAAAATCAAATCCAATTAGAGGAGAATCAAAAGTCCTGGCTGATTGTTGCGCGTAAACTTGACCGATTGTTTTTCTGGCTTTTCTTCATCTGTTTGATCGCTTCTTTGGCTACTGTGCTTATATTCTCTGATAAACTGAACCAGCCATAGTAGATGTAGCCTTAAACAAGACCAGGCATCAAAAAGTTGTTGCTATAATGTTTGTGAAATAGGTTCATAGATCAATAGACCATGTAGATAAGAGTACTATAAGCTTTACTTGAACAGTGCAAAAGTAAGCAAGCAAAAAGCAAAACAAACAAAACAAAAAACAAAAAAAAAACAATAAAAAACCACACCTCTTTAGATTGTGACTATGATTTCGCATTTTAGAATGAGATTCTGTTCGAGTAGCATCTATGTACATGTCTTTTTATGCACGAATGTTGCAAGTACATTCAAGAAAGACATTTTACACAGAAATATATACAAATAAGTCATTTACTGGTGAAATGTTTGTAAGAAAACTGACTTTATATCATTGATGATTATTAACAGTGAAACGTTAGTAAATAACTTACTGTGCTTTTCGACATACCATGAACACTTCCACAAAATTTGTATTTCTTTTTTATTACTTTTTGACATCTTTGAATTGAAAACTTTACTGCTTACCAATTGGGCACATTTAATCATATTCACATGAGAATTTGCACCTTAGAAGTAATAAATTATTATTATTATTATTATTATTATTATTATTATTAGGTATTGGCACTTCACTTCAGTGATGTTTGTACATCAATGTAATGATGCTGTGTGGATCTAAATGTACCACTCTGCCTATCGAAACATCAAAGTGAAGTGCCAATACATAATAATAATCAATTATTGATTAGAGGTTAAGAGCGCCACTCAAAGATGTCAAAAAGAAATTTAAAAACTCATGGAAGTGGTCATGGTATGGTGCATAGCACAGTAAACACTTCAACATTATTACCATTTTAAAAGTATTTTAAAAAGTCTTTGTAATCACCCAGTGTAATCAAATGTCAAGAAGAATAAAAAGATTTAGATGATAAAGATTTACCACAGTTTACATGATACTGTATGTGATTACAAGTGGCCTGCCTCTATGCATACATATTCACAGCATTATTTCTGCATGTAATAAACATAATTTTCTTTCTTTTGTGCATTGTTTGCTCATTACAGATTTCCATACTGGTACATAATGTACATAATGATAATTCAGTAGAGTTTCTCTTCTCATCCGTAAGGCTCCTCCTGAGTAGCTGGTTGGGTATGTCAAAAGGTTGGAACTCCATCAAGCAGTGACCAGCTGCTTAGAAAACTATCTGTTTGTTTGGCAGATAATAATAATAATTATTATCATGGAATGTACTATGATTTTTCTGAACTCTCACTTGTAGAGCTTTCTTTACTGCTTGGGGTTTGTTGTGTCAATTCTTCATCTATACGTTCCTTTGCTCTTACCACCTTAACATAAAAATGATAAAAATGTTGGCACACCTTACTATTACAATTTCATACAATTCCCTATTT
Source organism: Anthopleura sola (assembly GCA_023349425.1). Classification (NCBI taxonomy): domain Eukaryota; kingdom Metazoa; phylum Cnidaria; class Anthozoa; order Actiniaria; family Actiniidae; genus Anthopleura; species Anthopleura sola. Next base: position 2,665,394 of record JALHLI010000018.1, on the reverse strand, counting down.
TACCACTGTTTTAATAGTCCATTTTCAATATTCTAGTTGAGTGACCATGCACTAAGAAATTCAAGACGAGGCTCCAGGGAAACAAAAGAATGTATTAGAATTACTCCATTGTTTCCTCGGAGCCTCGTCTTGAATTGGTTTGTGCATAATCACACAGCCAGAATATCAAAAGTGGGCTATTGCTTCATGCTGATCAAGACAACAGTCATGACAGAGAAGGGCAAAACACTGCTGTCAATCAGAGTATGTGAAGTTACTGAACAATTTGTTTGACTGATCACAGTGCCAAAATTGCCCAATTTGTTTCATTGACAGCAGCGTATTGCTGTGTATAGGCCTCAAGCATAATGGCGTTTTATACCTAAACCTCCAGAATCCCTTTTGGTAGCATTGTTTGTAGCACTAATTTTCACTATTGTCTTGGTATCCTCAAAGGAGTTTTAACATTTGAATATGAAAAGAGATTGTGAAAAGGATTGTGGTAGTTTAGGTATAAAAGGTCATGAGGTTAGAGATCCATTGCTGTGTATTGCTGGTGATTTCACTCTCACCTGAGTCTCACATCAGTGATAATTTATTCCTCATTGATAAATTTACTAATTTACTAAATTTATTTTTTAATTTCTATGACAATCTTTTTTGCAATTACATGTATGTGTATTTGTATATAAAATAACTTCAGTCTGTAAAGTTATGTAGCTACATGTAGTGAAACCTTTCAGTTTATTTTAGTCAAGAAGGGTATCAAGTAAAACAGTTTCACAGCCGTTCATGGGAGTTATAGTTGTATAATTTAAGGTTATTTGTTTCCTTGGCTCGAGCAAACAAAGGAAAACAGTATTGATTGGTAGGCAATGATTTTGTAAGCATACCTATCTTACTTATGGTACTAAGTTCTAATCCTAGACTATGTCTTCTTAAGGAAGAGAGAAGAGCAAAATGAATATAATAGCATTACCTTTGACTGTAAATAGAATGAGCCACCAGCTTTCTTGTCATTTATTTTAAATAAGTGGTCAAAATTCTGAAGAAAACAAACAATATCACAGAAATTAAAGTGGAAGTAATGTTAGTAATACCTTCATTAGACTATAGAATTTTCAAAGTTTTCTTCCCCTTACTTTTTGTACTGCTTCTTTATCCATTTCTTGAATATTAAGTATTTGCTTTGCTTCCTAAAAGGGAAAGAAATGAAATCAAATGAAACTTAACAAGTTTTACAAGCATCACTCTCCTTATGGGACTCTTCTGTGAGGTTCACTCTACATGCACTACCACTGATTTACTATTTACAACTTACAACTTACAACACTAAACTCACAATTACACAGAAGGGACACTAGAGAAAAACGTTTGCACATGCATGCCTTTCAGCATGCTTTCCAAGAAATTATAGAGTTTTAGTGAGAAAATAAATGCTTGTTTTCTCCGAGTATACAAAACATTTCGTGGGTATACTTTTGTGAGACCAAGATAATGTGTTAATAAAGACAATATGAAAGAATTAGCCTTAAGTTTCAAGAACTGACTTTAAGTTTTAACATTTTGTAAAGACTATTCTTCAGGCAAGTGTGAAAGTCAAATTTGAATATTTTTACAATAGCAAGAAGAAGCTTTCGACTAATTTGCATACGGACTTAGAGCATGCGCAGACGTTTTTCACGCGTGTCCACAGAAGGAGGAAAACTGGAGAACCCAGAGGTAAACCTTGTGCCAAGGGAGAGAACAACACATCAAATAAGCTGAATTCGCAAATGATCCAACCCAATCTGGGGCTTGAACCCAGACCACAGCAGTGAGAGGTGAGCAGTAAACCACTATGCCACCCATGCCACCCAACAAGCAATGGTAAATGAACAAGGATTGTAATATGAAAGTTAATACGGCTGTTACATCATCTGCACTTTTGCTAGTAACATTTTGTATTTATATTCATTGGATGTTGTGTATCTTTTTCACCTGTATTGTCATTCCCATCATACTATTGGTTGCGGCACGTTTTGCTCCTTCATTTGAACTACCTGCTGCTTGACGAGCTGCTGTGCCACCTAAAAGTGAATGAATAAATAAATGAACGAATGAATGGGACAGATGAATGCTCCATATGATGTCCAAAATGGTTAGTAGTAATTAACTGTCTTCAATTCAAACATGCAAAATTAAATTTTCAGCTACATTTAAAAAACTTGATCACAAGCTGCTCTCTTTTATTAAAACTTAAAAATAATTGTCAACATGAAGAGAATATGATAAGGTACAATGTGCAGTTAACGTCAACCCATGTAAGCTTACTAAGATTATGCAGAGTGAAACCAAGACAAACTTCAAAATTACATCATACCAAATCTGAAAATGTCCACAAACGTGGTTGATCAAGGAACCGTCAACCAACAGACCTATATATCGTACATTTTCACAAGGTTTCGATATTTTTCTGTCAGTATTGCATAAGATTTCAAAGTCTACTTACTTCGAAATTCTTGTTTTAAAGCCTGAGCAAAAGCTCTTCCGATGACTTGACCGCCAAGAATAATGATTTGAGCGATGAATTTCGCCTTAAAAAAAGAAATCAATAATTCCACATCAGTGTGTATTCCATATAGAGTACTAGTAAAAGTATAAAAGAGAAATCAGAGGTTAATACGGACCATTTTTTCAGCTATTTTCACGTCAACTTCTCCTCACATGTGTTCATTGGGAATTATTTCGTAGTAACTCTTTACCAGGCTTCTATAATGATATGTCCCAGAAGGCTTTTCGCACCCTTTATCATCCAGGAAAAGCAAAATGGGTTTCCTGTGTTATATCTAAGTCAGGCGCGTATTTCGGCACGTCTACGTTGATTTAGCCTGAGGAAACAGAAGTCCTTTCCCTCCGCGTTCCCCCGCGAAAATACCTCTTTTAATTTAAGTTACTTTCGCGGGGGACGAGGAGCGAAAGGACGTGAGTGTTTTCAGGCTATCCGCTGATATTTTTGTGACAAAAACATATCTAAAAGTTCTTTTTTATTTTAACGTTTTTTTATCCGAGTATGCATCTAGTTTCTGTTTTATTTCTGTATCTTTTCTTTTCTATTATTATTGCAGGCCTCGTTTCGCAACAGCGCTGGTTCAGGTGGTTTTGGGGCAGGTTAGCCAGTTCTAAGATAAGGCGAGTTAAAAAAGAATTTTTTTTACAAAGTATTTATCCTTACACAGGTGCGAGCTAGCTAGTTTAACTAATGAAAATGCTTTACGAAGCCAGTTGGCTCCCTTGAAGCCAGTTGGCGCCGTTGAACTTCAGTACCGCCGCAGAGTTTTTTTCTTCGGATCGTTGGACAGCTTTGAACTACTTGAAAAGGTTAATTTGAATTCGTATGGCAGAAGCATTTCAGTGAAAGTTATGGAATTGAAAAGGACATCTTGTATGCACGATTTTTAGAAATAATAAAATAATAGCTTTATTATATTACTTTTATTGCAATAAAAATTGAAAAACACAAGTTTGCATAAAATGAAGGAATAAGCGATATATATCTATAGGAGTACGCGCGATTCACCAATATATTATATTTACGAGAAGAAAATATTTTATTATTAGGAGTATTAAGATCAGGTCTTCTATTACCAAATCTCCTGGTACACCCGAAAAACTATTGAAAAGTTATTGAAAAGGGTATTGAAAAGGCGAAAAGAACGCCGCCCGGTCTTTTATGCATGATGCGCCAATAGATTTACGAGAAGAAAATCTTTTGAATATTTTTTTTTTTCAAGTCTTCTATTATCAAATCTCCTAGTACACCTGTGAAACGATGATTAATGATGAGAATTAAAGTCGGTTCGCAAGGAAAATATTTATTCACGATGATAAACTGCAGTAGACGATATTCACGATAGAACTAAGTTGCCATCAAACTGGCTGTTTAAGACATGTCAGGAGTCATGCCGAAAGGCAGAAATGTTCCTTGAGTTGACGTTAATGGGACAAACATCGATGACGTGAGGATGTAGTTCTGGCCTTGAAGGGAAAACATATCTATGTCTTTGAATCCTTATGCAAAATGACTCTCTAAGAATCTCGCTAATGGCCAGTCGTAGTTTCTTGTTCGTCAACCCAAAAACAAACGGGTTCAGAACACTATCCATGAAAATGGTAAAAATCCCAAATAAACGAGCTATCCTTGGGACCGGGATATCGTGCGATTCTAAAGAATCCATAACATAGGTTGGTATCCAACAGAACGAAAATACTCCCACAACAATTGATATTGATTTAGAAATACTAATCTCTTCTCCTCGGTGTTCTTGGAGAATACATCCATTATTTCTATTCCTTCTTCTGTTGATATTGTTTGAGTGTCTTCTCACAGCCTTGACTATTCGGATGTTGCAAATTGCAATAATTATCATAACGATGAACATTACTACATGGGAGATGAAACGAAAGATTTCATTTCCTCCACCAGTTGTACACAAAGCTGTGTTTGGATTGAAAGCATAACGCCCTAACCCCAAAAACGGACTCGTACTGGAAAGTACACAGGAGAACCATATTCCAGCTATGATGCCATAAACCCGCCTCCATCTAAAGATAGCAGTATAGCGAACAGGATATACTATACGAATGAACCGGTTAATACTTATTGCAGTTAAAGTGATTAAAGTCACTGAGAAAAGCGTAAAGTTTTGGAATCCTTGAACTATGCAGAAGGCATCACCAAACATCCATTTTCCACGTGTAAGAGTCCACACAAATACTGGTAGAATGGTTAATGCCATTAACAAGTCCGTTATGAAAAGGTTCAAGACGAAGGCGTTTGGTATTGTTCGAAGATTTTTATTCCTGTAGATAGTGAACATAACCAGACCATTCCCAAATACGGCAAGTACCATGATCAGTGCCGCAAAAAATGGCTCCAGCAACTTTTGTTCGCTTGATCTCTGTTGTAGTTTGAAGGGTGGCTGCTCCGACTGATAGTCCTCAGTGGTTAGACTACTTGATTGATTCATACTAAAGTCTGCCAAAAAAAGAAACCTAGGCTTTAAATGGTAGATAGAACTCTTTACTGAAAAGGGCAAGTGGACGCACTTTTATCCTCTTATGATGTAACTGTTTATCGACACTCCAGACCTTTGAGTTGACCGCCCAGCCATCTCCAGCTGAAAGTTTGCGCGCCACGAAAAGTACCCATTGGTTTAAAAAGTTCTATAGCTCTTTGTTTTTTTGTACGTAAAAAAACAATTGACGATCCGAGACAAAAGGTTAGGAAGTTGAATCAAATGTATTAAAAACAAATACAATAAAGATCGTTACTTGCCTCAGGCAATAACATGTACTTGTAATAACAAATAATGCGAACTGCATGTCACTAGCTGCTGTCATGTCCTCCCTCGTTTTTAACTCACATCCGTTGACAGAAAGAGTTAAAAACCTAGGCCTTTTAAAATAACATTCTTTGAGAATGATCTTCTTCGGTCAAGAAGCTATCTTAAGCATCGCTTTTTGAGATGGGTTTAGACGAGCTAGCCCTATTATATAATTAAAGGTTTAAATTGATCTTCTCCAACTCATCATAAAATCATTTCAGAGCTAGTAACTGTTCGACAACTCTTGACTGTCAAAGATGGAATTATTTGCCAGTACACAAATCAATAACTCTGTAGAATAATCCAAACCAGATTTCTTAGAATTATACTCAATCAATGGTCAAAAATGACTGAATTTCTGCATGGCGAAAAAAGAGAGCGAATGTCAGGTGGTTGCCTGGAAAACATACTAAAACCTTTCAAGATATGATACGAAATTAAAGCAAAAGGGTCAGGTTTATTCAATCAGTAATAAGTCTATAGCGAAGAAGCTATTGGTATTGACAACTCGAATCTTTGAGCATTCTGTCAATAGAATATCATGTAGTTTAGCGAGCTTTCGGTAAAAGCCAATCTAAACTCACTGAGAAGGCAATCATACTCACTGTCAGCGTTTCAATGGAACCCCAAATCATGCAACAAAGGTATGGCTATTTTACTACGATTATTTTGCAACAGATTAGTTTTTGATTCCAAGGCTACTGAGCTGCACTTCTCGAGTTTTCTTTAACCATCAGCTATCGGGTAACGTCTATAGTGTATTTATTTTATACATTTTAGAAAAGAGAACTAATTTCCGCTCAGGCAGTAACTAAGTGGTACTCATATTGAAGTACTTTTTAATTGCAATACCATTCACTATTGTATTCCCATCTTTGCTTCATAAGTTCACTCAAAGTCGACCAAAAGGCACTAGAGAATTGGTGAATAACCGTAATATCATTACTCAACGAGGATACCTAACGTTTATCCTGTCAAGAAAAGACGAAAGAAATGATGAAACTTTAAGTCAGCGACATGTAAGTCAATCAACTGCATCAGTTGTTTGAAGCGCTACTCAAATAAGTCGAACCAGTTAATAATCAGGCAAGCGAATTAAGACCGAAAGGTGTTTAGATATTTTTATTAAAATTCGTTCCTTTATTAGCTTCATGTATGCTTCCTTGCTTCATGTCCCTCATCATGTCCTCCTACGTCTGACATTCTGTGATGGAGGATTAATTTTGTAATCGGCTTCAGTGGATTTCCAGCAAACTATCGAATATGACCACAAAAAAAAGGCATTTTATTTTTATTTTATGAAACATTTTTCATTTCTCGATTTCCAAAGTTGGAGTTCCTAGGGCCCGCGTTCTTTTCTGTCTCCAAATGGCTTTGTGCTGTTCTAACTGTCGCGGTTTCTGATTGGCTAATACAACAATGTATTAGTCGACAGCCGATTGCCATGACTACATGATGATATCATGTGACTTCTCATAATCTTCCACTCTTTTTTCGAGTTGTTTTAGTATTAGCATTCCTTGCAAGTCCTACTATTGGCTCATTTCCCAGCCCAGTTGCCATGTCTACCAGATGGTATATTTCACCTGACTTGGTGATGATTTCCAACTTGTCCTTCAATTTCTTTCTTTTTTAATTCAAATGTCAAACTTGACGTACGAAGGGAGCGAGGATAATCCTCTTCTGTCTTTTTCAGTCTATTTTCGCCATTTGTTAGTTCCACAACGTGTTTTTTATTTAGTTGAGGCCATAAATCATCCCACTTCTTACTGGAGTCTTTTTGACTTCGTCCTGCGGTAGAAAAACAAGATTTGAGACCACGTGATTGAGGTAGATCATGTGACATGGTATTATTGATTGACAGCTTTGTTTTACTCACGTAAAGAGTAGAGTCTAACAGCTGGGGGAGAGGGATGCCTTTCATGTGGGTCGTCTTCTTTTCCAACCGGGCGAACTAAACAAAAAGAAATACTGATTCAATCATTTGCAATTGAACTATAGAGGGCTTTATGGCAGGTGTTTAGGGAATGCCTTTCGTACGTACGAGTCGTCTTTCTTTACGACCGGGCGAACTAGACACACAATACTGATTCAATTAATTGGACCATAGAGCTTAAGGGGTTTGTGGCAGGTGTATATGATGGCAGTCATTCAGTTTCTGGTCTTGCACACTGCTCACCTCTGGTTATTGACATTGGTATTGATCGTTTTCTTCTTTGGCTGCTATTTATGGCTTCTCGAACCTGTGGACAATATCAAAGTTTAGGGTGAGTAAGATGAGTAGAATTAGTAGGGTTACTGTTCATTGCTGACAATTTGAACAAAAGATACTCGTATTTCATTGTTGTTGAACAATAGTTGTAGTCAAGTCATAATTTCAGCATACGTAAGTGTTGTGCATTGGTATGGCCCGACTTATTGTTAATCACAACAATGAAATACAAGTATCTTTTGTTCAAATTCTAAAGATGTTCAAATTTCGTACAATCTTTGATGCACATATTGTTCTTAAAGCGCACGATGTAAAAATTCCGGAGCGTAGGACCCATTATGGCGACCATCACAAGCCAAGATAAAGAGTCAGAAGTGAATATATTCGATTGAAGAAAATATCTGCTAGCATTCACGTTTTAGAAAGAATGCTACTTTGAGCGAACTGGAGAGAAGCATTGGCATGTCTACTTTGATTCTGTCGCGAAATTATGGCCGTAGCTTATTTTTTCTTGAATTTATTGAGCTCCGAGTAGAGTTTGGTGTCGCCGTGAGTGTGCAGCCTTTGCATTTTCTTTAGCAGGGGAATCAAAATGACTACGACTCCGTAGAAACGCTCTCAAATGGCTTCAAAATGGACCAGACCTTAAAAAATTTACCAAGCTATCAAGGTAAGTCATTTTTATCCATAAAAGTACCAAGTTAAATATTACAAAATATTACCATAAACATTCATCACAACACTACAGAATAAGAGCTTGGGCTGCCTGTGGTTTGCGTGAGTAATGTTTCCCATCTCAGATCACGTGCCATTCTACAGATTATTATTTATTTGATTAATGGCTGCACATTAGAAGACATTTGAATTTATGAATATAACTCAAACAAAGAAGCTTAGGCTCCGTACTCACGTATACGTTTTTATTCGTAAACGCATACTTCAGTTTTGATGCGTTTAGCCCTTCCGACCACACGCAATTAACGATGAAAACGCTCGTCGTAAACGCATACTTTCGAAAACTCTTTCCAAAGTGGGTATTTTGAAAACGAAACGCCGTTTACGACTTCTCGTGGCAACGGCGTATTGTATTATCAAGAGAATGACACATCGCCTCAAACGGGAAAACCTTAAGCCCAATTACAAGCTAAAAAGGGTGTATTCTTACCTTGTTATCAAGAACACAGTGGAAGATAAAAATCATTACTCCTTGAAGAGAATTGAAGATTGCAAAAAGGTATTTGAATGCTATGGTGTCGGAGCTGAATGCAAGAAGCCCAAACACCCACGTGATACCAAGAAGGGGCAGAATTACGACCATTGCCCTCACACCCAACACAATACGTTGCGCTCGACGCTTGTTTTTGATTTGACGAATTCCGAGCATCCGTTTCATGATGGACACTAAGATAAAAGAATTGACCTGAAATTAAAGAAATAGATTGAATGTGATGAAACTGCAAGCTAGTGACCATGCGCAAAGAATTGATCTTGGTGTTGATTGATGGTAACTATATATGATGGTGATTATTGATTGATGAGTGTCATTTGATGATCAGAACATGTCGTATTGGCTGTGTAATACATCCTGATGATATGATGACTATACCTGAGGATAACTTCAAATGATGATGATGATACACAATGATTTTAATAATGATGCCTGGTTACGATGATGTTAATAATGCTAATGATGAGAATAAGGGTGCTCCCAAAAATACCTGGTGCAACAAAAGACACGATGGTAATGATACATGATGTTGATGACCATGTCTGATGATGATGAAGATACGTGATAATGATGATGAAGATACGTGACAATGATGATGATGGTGGTAATGACAATGATGAGAATAAGGGTGTTCCCAAAAATTACCTGGTGCAACAAAAAGACATGATGGTAATGATACATGATGTTGATGACCATGCCTGATGATGATGAAGATACATGATAATGATGATGATGGTGCTCACAAATGCTACAAAAATGCCTGCATGATGCTACAAAAGACATGATGATGATGATGATGATAAACAATGATGATAATAAAGATTATGCTGCTGATGATGATGTTGGTGTCAATGAGAAAAAAGGATGCTCACCAAAACTACACAAATTACTGGTGCTACAAAAGCCCACGAAAGACCATTACGAGTAGACAACCAACAAAGAACATGCAATTTTCCATATCCATCTAAACGTGTGACTCCTGCGCTTATGCCTACAATCAGCACTGGAAATCCTGAAGAAACAACAGGACATAAGTCAGTAATGGTAGGAAAGTTCATGCAATAATGAAGATTCTCATTCTGCAATAATACATGATCTTGCTCGGAAAGGAATCAGTTGGTAAACTGAAGGGCACATGTTATCAAATATAGTAATTGAAAGCACATGACGGGCAGGTAACAGGTTGTAGTAATTTTACTGACCCCATCCAAAGAAGTAGAAGTGTCTCATCTTGCTTCGCCCTGATCCAGTGATATCACTGATGAATACGATACGAAGTAAAACTCCCTCGCACAACATCCATGTGAAGACAGACAGAAGAAAGTAGTGGAGTAACGTTGCAACCAATATACACGATATCTGTAAGGTAAAATATTTCCTTTTTCAATTCTCTTGTTTAGCCTAAAGTTCCTGGAAAAGTTGGGCCCTTGCAACTGAGGCACCAGGAAGAGCAAGTAGAAAAATACACTGAAAAATGGTTTCAAGCAATGCTATGCCAACAAAAGAAAAGACATTTATCTAGAAGGCCGTACATCAAGCAGCTCTTAAGCTGCGCAAAGAAATAAAATATAAACCTCAAACTGAAAACTCTCATGCCATCACTCTCGCAGCTAGCTATACAAGTGCCTCGAGATGAGAGATGAACTTTGTTTATGAAAGCTGGGAACAAAAAAATATTTTTACATCGATAGAGTGCATGCAATCTGATAAAGCCATGAAAAAGCACTGAAACTAAATAGTGCAAAATCCATTGTTTTCTATTTTTTGAGCTGTATCTTTTAGCAATATTTAGTTAGTACTTTTTAATGGATAACAATATACCTGATTTTTCCTTGCAGGTCTCTCTACCAAGACAAGTGTACAGACAGCAGCGATGGCAAAACAGATGTTAAGTAGAATCTCCGATCTGGGGGACTTCAGTTTTCGCCAGTGGAAAAGAGTGATGACAAACGTAGCAACAATAGCAATTAAGGAGATTGAACAGCCAGCAAGTGAAATGATTTCAAGCCCTAAACTGTGTCCGTCAGAAACCTAGAAGTAAAGGTGTGGGTAATCAAAGCCGGTTTTAAAATGATGGTAGTCAGACAAGTAGACCATTTACGTTTAGGTGTAAAGTTTCCATTACCCTGATCATGACAATCATTTTCTAATTAGCAAATACATCAACAACAACAGCAACAACAATAACAGCAACAACGAACAAGACGAAAAGGAAACTGCTAGTAATGCAAGAGGTCAGAAGCTCCAAAAAAAAAAAAAAAAAAATAGGGACTCGATCCGAGCGGTATTTCTTGTTTTCCAGTAAAAACGGAAAAGGTACATCTATATTGATAAGTTAAACAAAGAATAGTATTCTTAGAATTAACATCTTACGTCGAAGCCAAAACGTTCTATAGCAGTTCTCCCATGCAGGAATATGTTGGTTAAGCACTTGCACCACCTCCCCTTTATGCAGCCATTAATGCACCGTTATAATAAGTATCTAAAGGTAGAAGCTAAGCAAAATACAGAGAAGTCGAAACAAGTACGAGGCTAGAAACCCACAGGGATCTAGTTTCGAACCTCTTGCGTTACTAGCAGTTTGCTTTTTGTCTTTTTATTGCTGTGTTTGCCAAAAAAAAAGTGGAAGTCGAAAAACCGCGTGGTTTAGCGTACACCAGTGTCTGACCAATTCCCCTCCCCTCAGAATAACTGCAGACCTTCATGTAACGCAAGCTAGCTCATTCATAATCCTCACGTACTCACGTCTTTTCCATAGGGATCCATGAGAGCAGCAAAGAGAGTCATGTGATCACAGATACAGGTAGTGGTCTCCATGTCAGATTCATTCTCGACCAGCTGACAACCATCTCTTGACCATGCGCTCTGAGAACTGCCCAGACTCCAGGAGACACAGGTAACTCTGGAGCTGTTTGGGAACTTAATTGATAAGCATATGACAGTCAGCAGGAAACTAATCCACCTCTTGGCTTTCGGGCTCGATTCTTGGATGTTGGTGTAACATTTTAATTAGTTGAGTTTGGTGGGGTCTCTCTTAGTTAATTTGAAAGATTTTCTCCGGGATTTCTCGGGTTTAATTAGGGACCAGGGATGAGTTGGGTTAGTTGCCGGGACGTGTGGGGTAGGCAAAAAAATAATTGTGTACAGAGACAGTTTAACTTCGTATGGTATTCATGCAAGCTTCATTTGGCAGTAGAGTGGAACAAATGAAGGAGGAATATCAGATTTAATCCTAACCTTGATATTCTTTAGTTTGATTTTGATCGGTGCTTTCAGAACTTTTCTCTTTGGAAGAATAGTGCTGGACACCACTGTTGTTCTAGATCTGTTGCTCTGCTTGTCTTCTGTGGTCAGCAGTTTCTCTTCATTCTGACGCTCTACAGCTAACACGTGACTAAGGGTAGGGAAGATGACTGTTACAGCCTTGGTTGTGACGTCATCCGAGAACAGCTCACCAGGCATGGAAATAGACGTATTCATGAACTGGAAATGGATTCCTTTTTCTCTAAGCTACCATGGTGACGCCAAAAGAATGAGAGGGGCAAGATAAATGAAAAATGAGAAATTAATGAGAGAGGTGATCAAGGATTAAAAATTCACGTGGACAATCAAACGTGATTGGTTCTTATATCGAACACGTGACCTGCTAGTACTAGTGTGCGCATGCGTCAACGTTTATCTGTTTACCTTTGTAGATGAATTTAATACATCGATTCTCATGGCGATGTTTACTGATGGTATGATGATTGTCTTACGGCTCGTGTTTTTCTCGATAGAGTCAGCCAACCGAAAACCAACACCTTCCAAGAGACTCACAACCTCCAGCGCCAGATTCTTATTTTCTTTCTGAAAAGATGACCATGAATGAGGTTTACAATAAGTAGAATCAGCTTTGGTAATAGGCCTCAAGCATGATGACGTTTTATACCTACACTCCCAGAATCCCTTTCGGTAGCATTGTTTGTTGCGCTAATTTTCACTATTGTCTTGGTATTCTCAAAGGAGTTTTAACATTTGACTATAAAAAGAGATTTCGAAAAGGATTGTGGTATTTAGGTATGAAACGTCTTGCTTTACAGTTGAATACTGTAGTGATGTTGGAAAACTGTCACTCATCTTACAACCGCTGACACAAAAGTATAACTTACCTGTTGTACTTGTTTCCAGGTCCTCGCATTATTGACTGTCATCAAGTTACTGGCTGTATCCACGTACTGTTTATTGATCTGCACGTTAATTACATTGGAATGGTTGTAAATGTTCTTCAAACTTTCCACTGCGATCACAAGATCTCCACCTTGCATGGGGGCTTGTTGACTGTTCTGGGCTGTTAAGTTCACCAGATCATGAAGGATTTCCTGGTAATCAGATGACGAGCAGTTGTTCCCTCCTACTGGAGTGCAAGTTTGTATCTGTTGAGCGATCAGCAGATATCAAGTTCAAACGCCAATGAAGAAAAACAGGAAGACTAATTAAAGAAAAACGTAAGAAAGAAAAGGTGCGTGACCTTGGATTTACCTTGGATTTTATTTTCATGAATTTTGAAGAGACGCAACCATTTAAATTCACTTCGCCCCAGACTCCTCTCCTTTTCTTCTTCCAACATGGACGAAAAGCCTTTCCTTGAATTGACAGAAAATAGATTGAATGAAAACCATGAAAACCTTGATAGCAATATCAAAGCAAACAGTATACAACCTATGCAAAATCCATATGTCTTTTCATTGCATTGCTAAAGTCATCATAGCCAGCATTTGAAAAAGCATGCTCTCATTAGTAATTGAGAAAAAGTCGTGGTGAATACCTGAATGCCTAGCACAAATACCTGAAAAGTTACAGCGTTTTTAAAATCGTGTGCACGTGTCCGTAGCTTTATGGGATTGAGATTGAATTCAGTTAAGTAAGTATATTCCATTTTACCTGTTGAATTTCCCGGGCATGGTTGAGTAGCTATTTGTCTTACAAGGGTGACTGGCCAGAATATTCCATGTTTTTCTTCACTTGAACAAACCTTCACACGTTTAACTCTGGTGGGAGTTGTTCTTCGTAAAGGTTTACCGGTAGGGTTGGTTTTCTTTGTCGGTCGTTTACTTTTACTTGGCTTGGTTGGTTTTCTAGTTTTAGCTGTTTGTAAAGAAGTAGGGCTGATTACATTCCGTACAGTGGTCGTTGTCATTGTTCTTTTTGAATCAGGTTGTGTTGTCTTGGATACAGGTGTGCTTGTCGATGGTTCATTTGATTCTACCACTGTATTCGGTTTAGTAGTCCTGAAGGCAGTTGTTTTAGCCGTTATTAGCGTAGTTGGGGCAGCCGTTTTTAGTGTAGTTGGCCTAGTCGTTTTAAGTGTAGTTGGTCTAGTCGTTTTTAGTGTAGTTGGTCTAGTCGTTTTTAGTGTAGTTGGTCTAGTCGTTTTTAGTGTAGTTGGTCTAGTCGTTTTTAGTGTAGTTGGTCTAGTCGTTTTTAGTGTAGTTGGTCTAGTCGTTTTTAGTGTAGTTGGTCTAGTCGTTTTTAGCGTAGTTGGTCTAGTCGTTTTTAGTGTAGTTGGTCTAGTCGTTTTTAGTGTAGTTGGTCTAGTCGTTTTTAGTGTAGTTGGTCTAGTCGTTTTTAGTGTAGTTGGTCTATTCGTTTTTAGTGTAGTTGGTCTAGTCGTTTTTAGTGTAGTTGGTCTAGTCGTTTTTAGTGTAGTTGGTCTAGTCGTTTTTAGTGTAGTTGGTCTAGTCGTTTTTAGTGTAGTTGGTCTAGTCGTTTTTAGTGTAGTTGGTCTAGTAGTTTGTGCCATAGTTGGTGGTAAAGCTGTTGTTTTCGAATTTTTAGGCTTTTTAGGCTTTTTAGGCTTTTTAGCCTTTTTACGATTTTTAAGTTTCTTAACCTTTCTAGGTTTTCTACCTTTTTTACCTTTTCTACCTTTTCTACGTCTTCTAGCCTTTCTACTTTTCCTAGAACCTCTAGCACGGCTATCCCGTTTTTCCCGGTTACCCCGCTTTTCCTTAGCTATTGACTTCATGCCACTACCTAGCGACTGCCATCTAGTGGGTTCTGGACTTGTATGGTCATCTTTTGACGCCTGTTCCATTATCGTTGGCTGTGCGTGAGATACATTTACAGCTGCATATCCTTGAGACCTTCGTGATCTCCCACACGATCCCATGATGCACCTGTTCACTTGAGTCTCTTTTAATAAGTTCGTATTGCATATCGGCACTACGCATGTGCGACTTCTGGTTTGAAAACCAACCCCACATGGAACAGAGCAGGTTGACCAATGACTCCAGCCAAGCTCTGGAATAAACATGTGAAAGAATGATCTAGTAATCGATAGACCCTTTTCGAATATGGCGTCTATGACGTCAAACGAGGAGTCCTAAAATGTCCCGGATGTTTTGAGTGATAATGATTGTGTTTTAAAATCCGGTGAATCCAAGTCCCGGATGTACCTAGTGGAAATCATTGGGTTTCGACATCCGGGACATTCTCATTCTCCTCGTTTGACGTCATAGACGCCATATTCGAAAAGGGTCTATTAGTGGATTATTGAAGTTCAGGTTTGGTTTTCATATCGTGTTCTTAGCATATTTACTGAAATATTCAATACCACAGTGATTTCAATTTTATTTGGCCTTTGAAAAAATAGTAATCATGATTTGTATAGTTGTAGACACTTATTCAATGGTTTTCTTCTGTCTTACTTTAACCTGATTATACTTACTAATTATGCTAATTGCCGAAAATTGTTTCACTTGCCAAATAAAATTGAATCACTCTAGCTTTAATTGGGGATTTGTTAGCTTGTCCTATCATATAAGCCCCTCTCCACAACCCAATAAATATAGCCGGAGCATCCAACCACTATCTAAAAAAATATGATTGAATAATCCTGTGCTATCCAGACACATTCTTCTTCTACTTAAATAATCAGTCATTTAAAATGTGGATGGATTGTCATTGAATAAGACAGTTTTATAAATAACGATCACTGATTTACAGTTTATTTCCAATCAACGCTACAATTAGTGTTTTCATGTGGGGGTCAGTTCTATATTGATTGCCTCTAATTTCATGAAAGGTTCAGACATATTTCTTGAACACACCAAATCACTAAATGTCTTGACAGGCAGTACTTAATATCGTTGCCATGGTGACAGTTTCGTTTTAATAGATGAGTAATCCAACACCAGATTTTCAAGGTTGATTCAAGTTCAATGGCACCAGCTGAATGGGTGTATTCTTAATGTTTACTTCGTTCTTGCTTTAATACGAACCACGCATAATGCATTACATTTTTTATACCTTTTTTGTGGCAAATTTGAGCTGCAGAGGTGTACGAGCCACAAATGATGGAAAACCTTGTGGGGAATTGGCTTATAGAGAAACTCTTTCAAGTGATTGTGAAAAAATAGGTGAAAAAGTACAACACATGAGTATTAACAGCGACACAACAGCAGCAACAATAACAACAATGATAATCTGAATAACTTAACTTTGTAAACAAATTACAAACTTAAGATTTCAATCTTTTGAGACGTACATCTGCCAAGGTTTCACATCTCGAAGCAACTCGAAACTCTTCTGCGTAATGCTTTCAATGATAAACAGGCTGGGTCGTACGTGGGAAGTGTATCCAATGAAAAACAAATCAATCCTAATCCAAATCTACGAAGACTTGGGAACCAATGAGGAGTTTTTTGATCGATAGAATCCTTCCATGGAGCAGACTTACGCTACAATGAATCCATTTTAATCATAATGACACACTTGGTTCGTCAAACCAGACAGCTACCACGTCATAGGTGTCTTTTTAAAACAGGCTTTTAGTTTTAAAATTTCGAAGGAATAAATATATCAGGTTGTGTTGATAGTAGGCACCGTTACCCTGAGAGATGGTATTGTGCAACTAGGATCAAATCTGAAACATTCGTAAAACAGTAAACATGCTTTTTCTTTCCTTTCATTAGCTAGTCAACAAAGAAGATCCTCTTAGATGAAACGTCTCTTCGTTCAAGCACTTGCAGTCTTCAAAAACACCCCTTTAATCAGGGGTCGCAGTCAAAATGAAATGGAAATTCGTGCTGAGTGGAAAGTGACAGCACAAACCAATCTCTTCTCATTTCTTTTTGCTATTAAGATTGCTTCTTTTCTATGAATGAGAGAGTATCATTGTCTTAAATCACCTGGAATACCCCCTCAAGCCATTTCCTCTAACCGAACAGACCTTCGTTCAAGAGTTTAAGTAATTAAGTATTGCAGGTACAGTCTTTGGTACCAGGAACTTGTTTCTATTTTTGTAATAAACCTCTTCAGTCGCATCTCTATCCCCCTCGGGCTATCTTGGATGTTTTCGGCTAAAGCTTTCGAGTAGGTTACATTATACTTTCTATAGCTAAGTACCTCAACTTTCTCATTATTATTCAATTCAGAACACAAGCTCAAGTTTTTTCTTAACAAAATATTTTACTCGTACATTACTAACTATGTAAAATTCAGCTCAGGAAAAGCAAAAGTTTATCTTAAATATCCGTTCCAATATGTCATATTAAATAGGAGTGAGTGAATCTTTTCTTTGATCTTATCAACCCCTAACTTCGTGATTAAACTTTCTAATCTGAAAAGCAATAAAATATTTTTTCTGTTATTAAAAAGAAATCACATACTATTAAAGTCTTGCAGAAGATTAATCCTTATTTGACTTCACCCTTAAGGTATACATCCATCTTAATGCGCCCTAAAAAAAGTCATCAATAAAAAGATTGACAACAATAATATTCGCCTTCGAGGCTTTTCTTTTCTTCGCCCTTCTTTTAATGACTTTCAAGATACTTTTCCGCTGTGTACACACGGACTTTTCTTAGTTTGAAATACTAGTTGTTTAACCATATATTTGTTAATTTTAGAGCAATATTCAACGGCTTTTCTTATGGAATTTCGATTCTTAGATCAATTAAATCAATCCTTGTTCATCAAGTATAGTCTCATGACCCTCCTCGCTCGTTGTGTCCATCCATCTCGCGTGCTCTCCTTTACAAAAACACCACACAATATTTTAATGGAACCACGAATCCCATTCAATTGTGCCAGGGATATTTTGAAAAGCATTTCCGATCTAACGAGAGATGTTTTTCTTCCACTTATTCATATCTCCTAACTTTTTTTTTCAAGCAACAATAAAATCATATTTCCATTCAACTTCTTGCTAAAGCATACCTTTCTTTGTATAATATCGATAAAGGAAATTGAAGAAACGTCAGGTGCTATATGATTACTAAATAAACGTGTGGCCTTCAATGACAATGACGAGAAATAGAGATGTCAGCGCAGAACGACAGGTCGCCTACATTAACATTATTGGAGTTAATGTCCTTAACTGACCTTCGAAATGAAACTCTTTCTGTCTCATTCAGTCATGTCTTATTTCTCGTTTTCAACTTCGGTTTTTAATTTCAAGAAATAAAAGTCTTTGAATTACTTTTATTCCTTTTCACATATTCACAGCCAGGAATGACTTACAGTCATTGTAACAGCTGTATCAAGAACTGAAAAAATATAGACACTTACCATAAGATGCTGCTCTCCCAGTCATAGAAGCAAAAAATATCCACAGAAATTGAAAGCTAACTGCCATTCCAGGGAGGATTTTTTAAACAATTTCTATCTTCAACCACGAGTCGGAAAGTCTGTAGATCTTCTTGTATAGCAAGTTGTATCTGCGCTTCAGCCTTCGTTCATTTCATTACGTGTTCCTTGCCTGCATTACGTCACCATGTCAGCGGCAGCCTGGTAAGGAGACTCGGTCTGAGTTCTCTGCGAGTGGTATAACATTAAACGTGCTATCTTGAGCATTATTCAGCGCTGATAAGTATTTTTTCCAAGCAGGATTTTTTATTATCATATATTGTAATCGAACGCAATCTACCAACAGCTTGAGACTAACTGAATTCCAATCAATGAACGCCGACCGTCGGGACGGTATTCTAAACAAGGCCAAATAGGGCACAGATAAGGCCAGATAACCGATGCTCTCTGCACCAGCTTTGATAAAATTCTGCGATAAGCTGTCGTTTTTTTTAAGAACCACATTACTATCAATCCAGGATTTTAAAATATTATTAAAAAGATTCAAGATTCAAATGAAAGCAGTTGACTTCTAAATCAAGGCTGTTGTTTCAGCTTCTTTAAATATCAACATTATTTTTTTTAACTCGTCAACAAGCGAGCAGCTGTTGATACTAACTTGACTAAGACAAGGAAAAATAATAGTGAAAACTACGTTAATAAATAAAGATTAACACTTGAAATATCGATCGATTTGAACAGTTGTCTTTCAATCGTTTCTTTTTAGTTTTTTATTGATGCAGGGATGTTTTTTGTGTGGTAAATATGAATAGAAGAATGTCACATTTACGGTTGGTATTTGATCGCTGTTTTAGTCCTTAAAAAACACTTCTGCTTTTATTCAGTCAGTTTTGTTGACCAAAACAGAGTGAATGTACAAAATCATTCTAACTACAGAGCGAATATTTACAAAACTTTGTCAAAACTGAAAAACAAAAGGCCGCCATGATGGTTGATGATAAATCCAAAATGGCGGCCATGGCTTCACAATGAATTCACGGGATGTCCACGGGATGTCCACGGGATGTCCACGGGATGCTACAACATTGAAAAAACACCCTTTGATAGATTGAGGTTGTTTACAATGTCCCCACGAATAATGAAACACCATGTACCTCGGCATGCGGCTCAAGAATCAATAGCTGCTAAGAAAATGAACATCTGTACTACTATAGCTTCAAGTAGTCTTGGATATGGGTATTTTTAGTTAGATTTAATCATTGTAAACCGCTGCTGTCTTCAATTCCTCGAGGGGGTGCCTGTTTTGAACAGAAGTTGGAATTTTAATGGCAATTCGAGGAATAGACCAGACAAACCTGGCAATCGTTGCAGACTGAAGAATTGAAAATAACTATGCGCATGCTCGGAAAGCATTTGAAAAATTCGCATTCTGCAGTTCGTGGGTTGTCTTCGTTCTGCTCAGAATGTACGTGCCGAATACCGAAGAGATGAGTGAGCGATAAATACCCGGAAATTAATGTGTTTTACGATTTCCGATTGATGCACGGTGTTTCCCGAAGATTTAACGAGTGGCCGAAGGCCGAGACATTTTGGCACTTACCTGAAGAGTGTATACTGAGAATCACTAGGTGTTTTAGAGCCAGACAGGGGGTTCTATATTTAGAACAAGCAAATTAACAGATCAAGAAGGTGCTTGTGTTTCATATTTCACATATTTTTAAAGGGGGAGGAAGGAAAGAAGCTTCAAAATTGATTACACTAATTTCGGCATTAACGCCAGGATCACGTTAGGCTCCCGATATTGTAAAAGCCTAAAAATAATGCCCTTTCAGGTTCCGGAGGAGCAATATTTAAAGTACGAGATGTGTTGGTTTGTATAAACATCGTATTGAGCCAACGGAGGAATTCTATTTCAGTTCATAAACTCATAAAAACAACTCCTTTTGTATAGCTTCCTTAGGCCTTGAATTTAAAGGTCATATCAAATTGAAATTAAAATATACAAAACACCAAGGCTATTTTAGCGGTTTGAACAACAAGGGAAAAAACCTCAATATCGTTGGAAATATCGTACAAAAAAAAAACAAAAAAACAAAAAAACAAACAAGGTCATTTTACATTTCTCTCACCTTGTATATTATATGTTTATAGGGAATAAATCCTCTCATACAATATTGAAAACTTTCCCTATTGTGTGGGATATATACAACTATTTATTTGCATTTGTTGTCTATCTATTTATACACTTTTGTCATCTTTCTGTATTTTTGACCCAGGTGTTGCTTTTTCAACGTTGCTTTTTCAACATTTATTTTGGGCGTAATGTTTTCCTATTTAAGACCACGTGTCATTCCCTTGAGTATCATTTCTTTGTTTAACTGTTAAACACGAGAAAACACAGCAATATGGATAAAACTCAAACATATAATCTTGTTCTCAAGTGGATGACACGTGGTTTGAATTTGGAAGACATAGAGGCCAAGGTTTTTCGTTTCCCAAAATAACCTCAGTTTCCTCCTACTTGTGTATATATAATGTATATATTCCACTCATTCAGCTGTCGTTTCCAGCACTTGTATTAATGTGCTGATAGTATATTGCCACTTACGGGTTGTTTTCTTACTTCTTGCCATCTGATAATTAGCTGGGATATCAGGAATCTTATCTTGCACTATAATGGGTCATTCTACTTGTCTTCTCAGCTCTCTTGATATGGAGGACGTGTTCCTGCCTCGGGTTTAGCATCGATGGGCTGTTTTTGATATTGGCAAAAGGGGTGTATTTTTAAAAGTTACAGGCGAGTTTTTCAAATATTAGATAAACGTCTATGTATTCAAGGTTCCTCGTGTTTATTCATAGTTTGATTAAATGACTCAATTCACTCAACCTGATATATAAACCTTTTGGACATGTATGCCGTGATAAAATCGACATTCTCAGTTTTTTTTAAATATAAATTTATAATAAACTTCAAGCTTTTATTACGATAGTTTTAGCTACTAAAAAATACATCTTTCTTTGCGTGATACCTCAAGGGCAGGGTGCGTACATTATATCGTTACTCTATCGATATGACGCAAACTCACTGACGTCATCGAACTGCACGCGCGTCAATAATTCGCGCGCTTTTTACACTGAGTACCAACTGCTAGTTTTATAGCTTAGCAATAGCTTTTTCTTTCTAGTTAATGTTATAAAAATGGTTCGATTCTTAAGATTCATTAATAGATAACAAGGTAGTTTAATATTACGAGTCAGTTAGTCTGCTGATTCTTTATTTGTTGTCAAAAATATTCGCTTTCTTTAGTATATCAATAAGTAAAAATAGTAATATCAGGAAATACCAGCATTGTTAATACAAGCTTTTCTTCTTTCCTTATAACGATTTGGTTCTGTGAATAACAAGAGAAGAAAACGCATTACGTCATCTTTAGGTGGGCATCACGTACGTCTGAGAATGCACATTACAAGATCAGTATTTCTCCATATACTGATAGATGTGTCTGTAGTCAAAGAATTGCCGAAAAGAGCGGTATTCCTTTTCATTTCTCCCCCCTAGCTAACCTTCTGGCGCGTCGATAACGTATGGTTCGTATGGTTTCATTTGAATCACGGGAGGTTGAGGTCGCGTGCGACGTTTTGACCGCCGAATAGATGACTTGAAAACCTTTCGAACCTAGAAATATTAAATGAATTATAAGAATCGATATAGGGGGGCAGTTAGCACTACTTAGCTTATATATTGTAACTTTTCACTTTTCAGTATTGACACCGAATAAATTGTCTTTTTTATTATGTCATTTTGGCCTCCCTTCGAGTTTCTGGTATAATATATTAATCAGGCCGGATTTTTTTTGCGTCGAAACCATTATTATAGGTTTATAAGTTTTCAAATGAAGCCCAGCCATAGCTTACCTTTTGATCTAAAAGACAGTGGAATATGAAGATAAAAACTCCTTGAAGTGAATTACAAATAGTAAATAAGTATTTGAAAACCGTAAGGTTGGTATGGAAGGTTAGCATGCCGAATAACCACGTGACTCCGAGTAACGGCATAGTGGCAGCAGTGGCCCGGGTACCAGACTTGACCTGTCTTTTCAGTGAATAGTTGCGCATTTTCTGAGAGTTTCGTAGACGACTAATGATCTTCATCAGCACTATCAGATTAGCCTGGTTATAGAAAGAAGCAAAGAACCTTACGGTTAGTGGCATACGATTAACACAGTTTTCAGTATTAAAGAAGCAGGAAACGCGCGCGCGTGTTGTGTGCGGTTACAAAGCACGCTGGGATTGGCATAACACGAGAGAAGTGTTAATAGAACATGAAAGGAAGCGGAATGTGCTTCTCAACACTTCTCTCGTGTTATGCCAATCCTCAAGTCGTTTATAATAGACCTCTTAAATAACTTGGGCGTAATATCTTAAACATTTCAGACCAACTTGTCATTCCCTTGAGTATCAATTTTTTGTGTGACGCAAATTAAACAAAGAATCCTATTTCTCAAAGGAATGACACGTGATCTAAAATGGGCAGAACAACGCCCAAGCTAAAGAGGTCTATTGATGGCGAAGCACATATTTAAGGGAAGCACAGGTGGTGTAGCGGTGAGAGCGCTCGCCTCTCGACAAGACGAACCGAGGAGTTGTAGAGTGATTAGAGTGAGAAGAGTTTCTAGTTGGTTCTCTTCTGTGCTTCGAGGGTTTTTCTTCGGGTTCTCTGGTTTTCCTCCCTCCACAAAAATCAACTCCAAAATTTCAATTTGATCATGGAACGAGGGCGACGGGTTTGGTAGCCACTAGTTATTAAGCGCTACCCTCGTAAAAACAAACCAGGACGGTTGTTTGCCTCTTAAAGCACGCGCTCTTAACCAATCAGAACGTGAGATATATATTAGCTTTTTTTTCTAATTGATCTTAAATCAGGATTCACGACTGAGAAGAGTTAATAGCTGCTATCTTACCACAATAACCACAAGAGCAGGAGCAATAAAAGCCCAGGTCACACCATTCTCAGCAGATAGCCAGCAGACGTAAGGTGAGTTGCCATAACCTTTCAGTTCGGTTGCCCATAGTGATATGAGGACGATTAGCAGTGGGAACCCTGTGGTAAATGAGTAGACGAAACGCTAGTTGACATAGTAACGAGTTGATGAACATTAAATAAAGGGATGGATGGCATGGGTAATAATAAGGGTGGATGTGGATGATTGGCTGGCTGGCTGGCTAGATGAGTGGGTGAATGGATAAGGTGGACGGGTGAATGGGGCTTTGAATGAATAAATGGCACAGGTGTATAAGTAATTACAGTGCGAATCGAAAAACCGTGGGCACCCAGAAATACTTAAGAAATCGTTTGTTCGTTGAACAATCTGAAACGACTTTCTAACTCCAAGAAGTTTATCTGACTACAAATCAGTCGATATTCTTGCAGTTAGAGAGTTGTTTCAGACTGGTCAACGAACGATAAACGATTTCTGAAATATTTCTGGGTGCCCACGGTTGTTCGATTCGCACTGTAAGTGGGTCTGAGTCTGAATAGATTGTTTAATAAGTTGGGTGGATGGATAAATCAGTGGTTGGAAAGGCGAAAATTTCTTACCCCATCCTAAAAAGTACAAAGGTTTCTTGCTGTGACGGGCAGCTGCACCAGTCATGTCCACCTTTATCAGCACAATATGCAGCAAAATCCCCTCACAGAACATCCAAGCAAAGGCAGTCAGTAAGAAGTAGTGTAGAAGCACAGCCATCACTTTGCACATTACCTGGAGAAGCGGCATTAATCACAGGTCAATATCATTCATTCAACTCACAAACTTTTTATTTCATGAGTCTGGGTTTAGCCACTCTTCAGATTACGTCAATTCCAAATGAATCATATGAAGTGAGTGCTGGTATGACAGCCGAGTGAATCTATAATCCCTCCAAGAATTGTCAGAACTGCTTGCCTTCTTAGACTATTAATGCGGTAAAATTTTATTCTACATTCTCAAGTTATAAGCGGATGATCTTTTATTTTCCCCTTGTGGTTCCTTCTCCTTCGTGAAGCAAGGGCTGTGTGCGCTGTAAGTCCGCCCACCCACCCGATCGCCCGCCCGCCTCTCACCGCTGTAGTTATGGGTTCAATCCTCAGTCCCACCATCACCTGTGAGTAGAGTTGCTTGTTGGTTCTCCCTGCTGCTTTGAGGGTTTTCTACCTGTTCTCTGGTTTTCCTCCCTCCTCAAAAACCAACTTCTAAATTCCAATTCGATGATGGAATGAGGGCCACAGGTTTGTTAGCAACTTACTGGATATTAGAGCAGATTTCGTATGAGTGTGAAAAGTCACGGTTACGGTGCAGCGCGGACACGGCACCGAATGTCGAATGTTTTCATACAAGGCACAGCCGTAACACGGTCACAGTAAGGCGTAGTCCTGTTTTTTTATATAGTCATACAAAAACTGCTCTAAGTGTTCCCTCGTCATTATAGAAAGGAATATATACACAAAGTTGAATTATTACCTTATTTTGTCTCACAGGGTGCTCAATTAGAACTAAGAAGCACACAATCCCAATGGACGCGCAGATGTTCAGCAACACTTCAATTCTTGGCGACTTGAGCCTCCTCCAGTTCGAGAGTATAACAGCCATGGTCGTGGCGATGGAGAAGAGAGAGATGGCACACCCAATAGTGGAGATAAAGTCTAAGATGAATCTGTTATCCTCTGAAAGCTAGAAAATAACATGAAAATAAGATGACTGTGAATAACCTTTAGTTAACGATAATGGTTAAAAAGACATAAACAGACTTGCAAATCCTTAGCACAGTTGTTAGTTACCGGTATCTGATGAGGATCCATGAACGTGGCAAATAAAGTAAGATGGCTGCAGGCACATGTTGTCTTCTCAGCATCCGACTCACCAGGGACCAGCTGACAACCATAGTCTGACCATGCGCCATGACTACTCTCAGGGCTCCAGGATACACAGATGGTTGACGAATCGTTCAACTAACAAGACAAAACAAACACTGTAAGTTTAATAGCCTGTGGGAGCGCGGGGTGCGTATAGGTAATGATGGCGTTATTTTACTACAATCCACCTTTTCGGCGATAGACTTTCACGTGGTGAATAGTGTTATGGTCACCAAAAAGTTTGGACATTGTTGTTGAACTGCCATACGATCGTACTAACTTTTGTACAATTTATTGACTTGATTTGTTTATTCTGTTCTCGTAGTTTTAGCGAAACTATCTAAATACTTTATTTTTAAAGAAGGTTTGCTAAAACTTTGAAGAAAAAACTTCACGAAGAAAAAAAGAAATATTGGGTTTCTCTAGCCCTATCATGCTGGTTAAGTGACAAGCATTTCATTTTTCTACTTTTATCAGTCATTATGTTCACATCTTGAATCGCAAGACATTATTGAGCGTCCAGGGGGCAAAAGAAAACAAAAATATCGGATAAAATAGAGACTTTCGTTTATTTGTCCATCTTCTTAATTCATCTCTTGTCAAGTTGTCTAAGGGTGAAACGTTAATTTCAATCGACGCCATAAGTGTAACAAGATTCGTATATTTGCCCCCTACCAAAATGGCCGCCGCATTGTCGAAGTAGTCATGACTGATGATAAGTGTTCGGTCCAGTTACCTTTAACAACGTTCTTGTATTCCTCAGAACAATTTTGACGACAGATTTCTTGATTTCCTTCCTTGGAGTAACGGTACTTGATACTATAGCAGTGCTAACATTCACTGCATTATTCCCCTTTTTACTGGGATCTGTGTACTCGATTGGAAGCTGTAAAATGTCTCCCAGCGTCATATAGATGATGTTAACTGATATGCTTTGCTCACTAGTATCAAAGAGTTCGGAAGGTAGTGAAATGGAGGACTGATTATAGGTGAAGTTGACGCCATCTACAGGAAACTATAATGAAGAACAAATATTTTCAAGGTTTGAAGACGCGCTACCAAAATGAATTCAAACTAACTAGGCTGAGCAGTTCACAATTAGTTTTCCAGCCTACCTCAGAGTTAGGGTCGATCTTCTTTGCTTCCATTGCCAGGTTTCTACCCACTATAACAGTGGTATTTGTGGCTGATGTGTTTGCTATGATGCTGCCAATGCTGTCCATAGCCCTCACCAAAGTTTCTACGGTATACACATTCTTGTCCTGCAAAGGAGATGATATATTTTCGTACGTAGATTTTATTGAATTATTAATAATAACCAGGAGCCCTTTGGATGGGCTCGAGTTATCGATATCTCGAGTTATCGTTTTCTCAGACTGGCTAATTTTAGATTCATATATTTCCCGCGTAAAATTAAGTGCCACAACAAAAGATTTACAATAGAACGAAGCCCACAAATATACAATAGGTTTTTATTGAATAATTACGCACGCTGTGTCCTCTATTGTCCTCTACGCGAAGTTATGCCCGTACTCGAGCTTTGTTGATTGGCTAAGGTGGCATTACTTGGCGGGAAAGCCGTTCTAAATATAGACGGTCTGGGAAAACGATAACTCTTAACTGAGGCGCGATTACACGAAGCAATTTGTTGCAAGAGGGTTTACACGGTGCAACAGAGATGCAATCGTGGCCAAAAGTAGAAACGCATTCTACTTTTCGCAACGATTGCTGCAACTTGTCTCGCAACATTTTTCAAATTGCGCTGTAGGTTACACGCCGCAATGCTCCATGCGACTTGTGTCGCAACGCTGTTGCAGCACAAGTTGCAGAGAAAATTGCTTCGTGTAATCGCGCCTTAAGGTAGATACGTGTGTTGTATGCTTCGGGTAATGGGCTCCTGAGCGCTTGACTGTATGTTGCCGGAAAGGTGTATTCTTTACACGCCCTTTGAACCCGACGAAGTTAATAAATCATACCTCTCGTAATTGTAGCCAAGATTTAGAGTTTCTTGGTTCAAGTAAGTTGCTCGCTGTATTGACAAACTTTTCACCGTTTTTCTTATCCATAAAATTTTGATGACTACTGTGTTTACTCATAGAAGCAATGACATCGAGAGCATAGACGGCCATTTTGAGGTCTTGGCTCTTCATCTCTTTCCTGGATTGTTTATGAAGATCATCAAGAAGAACTTTGGTTTTATTCCTGCAGGAACTAGTGAGGTTCTTCATCTTCGGGCATCTTTTTATTTTCTCAACCTTGAAATTAAATTGCTAATTGTTAGGGGTGAAGTTGGACTGTGCCACATGGAGCCCAACGTGATAAAAAGTACTTGGGTTGCCTACTAATACTTTGATCCCGAGATATGGTGGTCCCGTCTCTCCACACTGTGCAGGGTTAGGTAGTGACTACCTAACCCTGCATCGAAGGGACGTAAAAGAACACCACCGAGGACGTAAAAAAACCCTGGCAGTGTCCATCTTCAGTGTCTGGCCTTTACTAATGATTTCTTAATGGGTTGGTTGTGGGATGGGGATGGAAATTTTAAGGGGGTTGGGAATTGGTGCAATTGTACCTCGAAGGTAGAGTACCAGCCTGCGGGCAAAATGGAAGGAACACCAAATCATATTGCCTGAAATTATCTTTCTCTCATGCCTCTCATGTCTGCGATACTTTTGACAGCAGTCATTATCTAGATCTCGAATTTTTGTTGAAGATGGTTTTTACCTTGGTTCTCATGTATTCACTCGTGTTGTATTGACAGTCTGAGGTGTCCGTTTCTCCCCAAACAGGCTTTGTTTGGTTGTTTTTGGGATTGGAATTTAATGCACAATATCTTGTAGCATTTCCTATTATAAATATAAAAACATCAATGTATTTAGCACTGGTGAAACTGAGGGGGAGGAGAGGGGAAGGCCAAATTTGAGCTGAAACGATTCGTTCGTTCATAGTGCAATGGACCTATTTTCAGAAAAGATGTGCATAAAAATTGCTGTTATATTTCATATTGCAATTGCAGTAGCGTAACGAAGTTTGATCTCGCGCTCGGCATCAAAATTTTATTAAATCATGCAGGATTCCTGTGGACATAGCTCGGAATATTTGTAGATTGCCCTCCTCCATTATGATCGATATCTCGCTATACCTCTGATGTACTGCACATTTTTTTTCTGGATTAAGAATTAAGTTAAGGACTGACAATGATGCTAACGTACCTGGGGCTCCATCTGGGCATGGCATGATAGCTGTTTCACTAACATTAGTCCTTGGCCACTGGACAACTTGAAACTGTGGTGGACACGTTTCTGTAGAGAAATAATTAGATACGTCGTGTGCGTTAGATCAGTGAGAACTGCATGTGCTAAATATCAATGTGGAAAAAAAGTAACAACGCTTCTGTTATTTACCGCTAATGATATCTAAATATACCGATGCCCTAAAAAGTGTGTGTGTGTGTTCTCCGCATAACTTCTCAAGTGTTTGATATTTCTGCTTCAAACTTTCTAACTTTGTTGATATTATTCTTATCTATAATTTATTAATTTAAATATGAATTTGAGAAATTATGATAATGAAGTTGCGGCCATTATTGCACTCGGCGTATTACAAAAATATATATCGGGAAAAATATTTATCGTGTATTTACTTGCCTACAGAACTTCTCTTACAGTATTGTAAATTTCTTATTCATCGAACAGTCTGTAAATTTTGTATTTGAAAATAAACAAAACACTCACATAATTCTCTAACCCCCAATTAATGTTATCATTTATTAAAGAAGTCTAACCTTGACAGGGTCTTATCATGCAAGCCTTGGTTTTAGTTTCTTTTTGATGTTTACCGGCATTTTTACATTTGCTGTCTTTACAAATAGAATGTTTCTGCGTCGTTCCCGTTCCACAAGTTTTAGAACATGGCGTCCAAGGACTCCATTTATCTGAAAAAAGCATCACTGAATGAACTAGATATTTTGGGGTGATATCATTGGTTGAGAGAAACCGGCGGAATGTTCTATTGTTCTTTGGCCAATCAGAAATTACTCTCTAACCACAAGATGATGGAAAGATAAGAGTAACGCTTCTGATTGGTTAAGAAACATTCTTGAAACATTTCTAGGTGCCTACGGTTTTTAGATTCGCACTGTAATTGGACAGCAACGATTCCACCATCTTAACCATAATAGCCTAGGAGCCGAGAATTACTGCCAACTTTGCTTTTTCTCTTAGCACCGTTATAACTACTACGTGTAATCTAGCACAACTCAAGACTTGAATTTGGAGAGCGTAAAGTCATGTAGACTGACACTGTGTGTATCAGTTGGTTCACATCACGAGAGGTCTATTTCTTTCTTTCTTTTTTAATATAGATTTTATCTAAATGACGGATATGTAACTCTTACCTTTCTTGTTGTTATCACCATCGCCAAGTACCGGTGTTGTTATCAGTGATAGGAAGACAAAATAACATATTAACATTGCTGACATACTGAAGATGTTGCGAGGGCTTCCTCGAAGTCTTTCCTCTAGTAACTGGAAACATGTAAGAGAACATGCTGGTTAATGATAAAAACTAAAAATAGTTGTACCCCAAATCCGTGGCAAGAAGAAAAACTAGCCTGTATTAATCTGAGCTGACACAATTTCAAGAACACATTCATTTAAACAAAACACATCTCCTACCCCCTCCGGGATCCCACATGGCATTGGAGTAAGTGTGATTTTACTTCAGAGGTTGCTACATATAAAATATTGCACTACTAGATCTATTTTGGTTTTCTTTGCCAAATATTCACATAAATAATATGTTTTTGTTTGCGCAAGAAGTCTTAGTTAATCGGTGATTTCGTGGGAGAAAGACCAAAGGCGCAAAATTAAGCTCAAGGAATACGTGAAATATTGTATTTGAAGGTAATTTTTTTGAAAACGAAAATCCAGCGAAAAGAACAGATTCAAAGGAGATGAATGAATTAACGGTAAAACTGACCAGAAAAATACTAGGCTAAAACTCCGATTCCGTGACAAGAAGCACAAAAAACAGAGAATCCAGCAATCAAGATGTATACATAGAGGATTTGTATTTGAAGGTAAAATTAAAAAAAAAAACAATAAAATGTTATCCTGAGTAAAGAACAGGTGCAAAGGAAAAAGAGAGGAACCAAAAAGCACCGAGGAAAAAACGGAACGAAATAAAGAATAAGAGAAACAAAAATAGTGAAGTGATGAAAAATGATCTCAGTTCTCACCAGAACTTGTTCCTCCTAAAAGCATCAGTTACCGTTTTTGTGTTTTATTAGGTCCTTTGGTCCTGAGTTAGCTGTGTGAAGGTTGTTATGCGCGTTTCCATTAACTCATATACTGACATATTCAGCGGACCAAAAAAAGACAGAGGAATACGTTACTAGCTTGCAAAGTCACACTGATGTTTGAAAAACCCTCAAACCTTGTTATGGAAGCCCGCCAGATTTTGGATGAGCACGCATGCGCGATCATGATGAAAAAGAGCATGAAATATACTCTATGTATGGAACAGAAAAGTGATTACCATATATAACGAATGCTATGATTATAATGATACATAATACATGAAGTGTTTACCCGCTTGCAATATTCGTGATTTGAGCAGGAAGGCTAGCTAGTCGGTTCATCACTCAAGTTTCTAGAATGTACAGCACTATATCTTTTTTTCCATAACTTGAGATTTGTTATGATTTGTTAAAGAAATTTGGCAGATCAAAAACAAGCCCGCCTATTACAATTTTAACCAAACAAAAACGAGTCCTCATTATTCATCTCTTTTCTCCACTCGTCGAGACTTTGGCGTTTGGTTATTGAAAACAAGTGAATAAGCTATATTCAAATTAGCAAAACATTTTCTTTTTAGTATTGGTTGAAGAACTTAGTTCTCGATCGCCAAGTGTGTTATTCAAGTGTCTTATTGAAGTCCTGGCAGTCGTTTAAGATGTTACACAGAAACCAAACTTATAATAAAGGATTAAATCCGCATACTTCAATAAAACTTTTCTTAGCTCATGAGAAATGATCCAGCTGGTAAAATTCAGACACTTTTTTTTAAAGATTAATGTTGATAAAACTATTCAAATGAATAATTTCCAAGTATCTCTAATATTTTAACTTTTTTCTTTACTCTCATACTCAATATATGATTAAAGGAAAAACTCAAGAAACGAAAATAGCTGTTATGCTCCAGTGCCGCCTCTTTTCCGCTCTATGCGGAATATACTTAATATTTATTTAGCAATTGTGTACCACAATTGCGGTCCTCATTCGGATTGAATTAAAATTTAGCAGTTCATTTTTGCGAGCGGAGGGAGAAAACGAGAGAACCCGGAAAAAATCTTAATCGAAACACGTGAGAGAAAAAAGGAGAGCAAATCTACTCACGTATGATGACGGGTCTGAGGATAGAACCACAATCACAGCGGTGAGAGATCGAGGCAAAAACGCATCAACAGTGGGCACGTACATTGTAAATTCTTGCTATCAGTGCTACTCGTCAATGAATCCTTGCTGTTACTGGCGGCAGCAAGGCAAAACCCTCTTTTTATATCCATAACCCCAACGATTTCCATCAATATATTTAGGCGTTAAAATCTCCGAGCTGAACTGAGGCCGATACTTTTAGGCCTATAACGTTCAAAGCATTGTAGTTTTCGTTTCTTTTCTTTTCTTTTCTTTTCTATTATAACTGCTTTAATTGGACTTCAATGTCAATAAAACGATATACAATAGAGCAGTTAAGTTGTGACGTATTTCCGGGTCCAACTACTCAAAAATATTGTTAGTAAGAATAAAGCGAAAAACGTACTCAATGTTTTAACCTCCACATAAAACAACCACAACTTTGGACAACAAATCCTGTCACAAAGAGAAAGTAAGAAAATTCTCCCTACAACTGCTTTTCGTTTTGGACCCGGAAGTCGTTTTCCCATTCGATTGATGTCAGATTTAAAAGCTCTATAGGCGAATTTTTCTTTACAATAATATGGCAAGCTGAACGTAAAAGGTCTCATTGATATAATTAATCTACGATTATTTTTAGCTCATTACATGCAATACTTTCCGAGATATCATCTTCCAAAGTTACTGGGTGGCAAAAACACTAATGAGCTCATACATTCCCTGTAAAATTTAGAGATTTATAAACCCGTTTTACGCCAAATCTATTTCATGTGTCAAGCTAAAATTATAAAAAAAATAAGCCATTTTTATCATGCTCTTTTGATATTTAGACAGTAGAACAGTTTTGGTGTAAATTTGGCTAAAAAGTGAAATCATATACTAATGAAGCAAAATATAATCATTGACGCCAGCAAAGATTTCTACAAAAACACCAAATACATAAGAAAGCTAAGGCCATTATGTACACAAAAAGGTTAGGTGCGGAAGAGAGGAATATGAGAGAAATCCTTTCATTGAATTTATTAACCCTGAAGTTTATTATTGCAATTGAAAATTTCAGTAGTCAGTTCCACAGGCGCAAAAAACCAATATATTTGATTACGTCTTGAGATCATTTAGGTAGCTATTTAAAGCTATAAGACTGTTAGAAAAGAAATCAGTCAATCAGAAGCTCTTATTGTTCGTGAATGTACATCCTGAGTAAAGTCTTTGAATTTTTCCATTTCCAGATCAGACAGATGTTGTTTACAATATTTTCCTTAAAATGGTCAAAACACTCAAGGTTTTTTCACGAAAAAATCGTTCTTGTTGATAACACCGAGAGGCAGCTGCAACTCCGGCCTGCCTTCGAGGATATAATCATTAGATCCTGAAATGAATTCCCTGCGATTAAGAAGCTCTTCAGTTTAAGTTTATTTACCAGACTAAACGTCTTGTTTATTCTAACTTCTGCTGTTTTACTTCTGAAATTGTGATTGGACTGCGCATGCGCGAAATTTGGCGCGGTTTTTACCCTATATGTATATAGGCGAGCCTATATTAAGCTCTCTTCGTGCAGATTTTTTGTTTGGAAACCTAAGAAATTGGTTGGTTTGATTTTTCCACAATACCTGACAATACTTGTTTTGGCTAGCTCCAGAAGAACTTTCGCTTCTTCCGGCGGCTTTTAATAATGACAATCAAGGAAGCTATTTGAGGTATAATTTTTGGCTCAATAAAACACGAATTGGTACTTGATGAGCTCTTTTCTGTGAAAATACGATTGTTAAGACACTGAAGACATCCGTTGAGAACCAAGCAAACTGCTTGTACACGAACACAGAGGCAGATCTCGAGGATTTTGAAAGGGAAGGGCCTCATTGACCACTAAAGATTAAATATAACATCGTCCTTCTTGGATACAACTGTGGAAATATTTAACAAATATTTAACCAGCTAATTAACTATAGGATATGAAATTTAGGCAATCAAAATATTCTATTTTAATTAGGTATTAATTCATGGTTCATTGGAGTTAGCGTTCATATGTCCCACCAGTTAAAATTGATGATAAATTATTTCAATTATTTATTGTCCTGTGAAAGTAAAAGAAAATTGTCTCGTATTATATCCTTGTAGTACCACAGGGAGCCCAATCCTTGTAGTACTCTTTTAAAAAGATAACGTGTAAAAAATATTAAAACTTATACAAAAGTTTATATGTTCGACAACTGGAAATATAATTTGATTCAAGATTCGAAGATATATAACCGTTCAAGTTGATTTGGCTTGCTTGGTTTCCGTTGGCATATTTGTTTATCCTATTGACCAATTAGAGCTTGTTGCTATGTTATTGTCAACAGCCAATGAAATTCGATATATTTTTAGGGTTGCCCAGAGCATACGATTTTTCGTTAGAAAGCTGAGAAGGCCCTGGGTACGAGAATGATGCCCAGCCATTTAGCTCGATTAGCTCTGCTCTTTCTAAATGGCTGGGGCCCATCCACATATATTTTTTTCGTTTATCTTGTTGGTATCTATTAAAACAGTTATTTTCTCATCAACCTAGGTGGCTTAAGAATCAAATTACAAAAAATTCTAATGTCTATTTTTTTGTTATTCTAATTTTTATATGACAACATTCTTGCAATTTCTAGATGTAAATACTACATCAATATCTTGCAACAAATATTGTCTTTTGTCATGACTCTTTAAGCATATATATATCCTATTCAATTATATTAATCTCTATCATGTTACAAGGTTGCAAGAGCATTTTCTAACAAATAGGGTTTTTTTCTCTTTAGTCCTCGACATTTCATATTATTCTTGTAATATATATTTAATTTACTTTTTTCAGTCTTCTTTTGAGTGTGGAAAACGTGAACCTTATTTTCTATCTATCTATCCAGGTGATCTGGAATCTAGATGCGCAATGCATTGTTAGTCACAGCGAACATTTCCAAGTGTTTTCTATTATGTCTTGTCAAAATGAAATGTTTTCCACCAACAACGACGAAATGTGCTTTTTCTAAACGTTTTTTTGGCGAATCTTTGCAGGATGAGTTTTATTTTCATTGTTAAAAACCTTGAACGAGGAGACATTGAGCTACGAACAAAATGTTCGTTGATTGGCTAATCATTTCTTCGGCCTGAGAGAAGGGAGATCACCTGGATCCTAGGTCCTTTCGAGTTTTCGGCTTCCCTTTCAAGTTTTTGACTTTTGTCGATTTTGTCGGGTTTTCAAAATTTAAATTCAATAACCAGCAGCTGTCGGAGTGAAAATAAGACCAATGTAAGTATTTTAACTACTATTTCGGCTGGAGTCCATCTTTTTTGTTTTTTTTTTAAATAATGTCTATAACTCATGTGCCGCCGGATCGTTTTATTTTGAAAACAAAATATCCATATTAAAGGTCATAAATATCAACGAAAATAAGTTTTCAAAACAGTTTAAATTTTGAAAACCCGACAAAATTGAGCAGAGTTACAGGAAGTCGAAGTGATTTCTTTGCTGGGTTTGCCTAAATTCAAAATGGCTGCCGAAAACCGTGCAAGGGCCTTTTGTTTTTCTTATATCTTCCAAGTTAAGTATGCATTATATAACTTATCTTGATATTGATCTTCAATCTATCTAATAATCTAGAAGATATATTTTCAATTGATACATGGACTGAAAAATTCAATCCCATGATGCTGTAGAAAGTTGCTCTCATTTTGAAAATTAGAAAAACAATTGGGAAGAAGTCATGGAACATATACATATGTACTTACGGAAAATCTCTCTACACCTCTCTTCAAAACTGGAGATCCTCTTGTTCTGTTTTGATTCCCTTTGATAGCGTGTTTTGAACCACTTAGTGATTGCATCCTTTTTCCATGAAGCCAATTACCACTTAACTACTTCTAATGATTATTTCACAAAGTCCACCAAATTTGAAACGAGGTAATTTTGAACACCGATTCAGTTTTTCTAACTACAATTTAAATCATTAGAATTTCTTGTTGATAGTGATTAATGTGCGTACTCGACTAGTACAATACAATGAAAGCTGAATTACTTCCTAGCGACAACCAGGTAGCTGATAAATATAAGTGGATTAAGTCTTCTATCACGTCTTTGAAAAAGCAATTCGAATTTTCATTTTGGCAAATGAGAAAGATTTAATCCCCTACATGGATAAGACGATTAATTTCTTATTCATCGTAAATGTTTATGTAGAATGTCGGGTTTTTCTCGAGATAATTATTTAGAAAAACGACCTGTCTCTTAATTGCCTACCGATTTTTTTATGGCTCCTCCTACTTGTCAGATTATAATTTGAAACTTCAGATTCGTTTTATTATTGATGATTTGATGGATTTTAATTTCTATTTATGAGACTAGGTTGTTCTTTCAAGCTGGTGGAAGAATGATATAGAATAATTAAGGTTATGTTTGTCGACCGCGGAGAGGAAGTTACTAATAAAAAAAATATATAAAGAAAAATAGAGGAAAAAATTATGGAAAAAGGGGGAATAAAAAATAGGAAAGACAGAAAGAAAGATAAAAACGAAGAAACAAAAGAAGGAAAAAAAGAGAAAGAAAGAGAGAAAGAAAGAAAGAAAGAAATAAAGAAAGAAAGCAAGGGAGAAAGAAAGGAAGAAAGAAAGAAAGGAAGAAAGCAAGGGAGAAAGAAAGGAAGAAAGAAAGGAAGAAAGAAAGAAAGAAAGAAAGCAAGGGAGAAAGAAAGGAAGAAAGAAAGAAAGAAAGAAAGCAAGGGAGAAAGAAAGGAAGAAAGAAAGGAAGAAAGAAAGAAAGAAAGAAAACAAGGGAGAAAGAAAGGAAGAAAGAAAGAAAGAAAGAATACGCTAATAAAGCTTTACACGGGAATTAAAATAAATGCGAATTCTCGGAAAACATATGACACTATCTGTTAAAAAGATCGGTGAAACTTTGACGTCGAGTCGGGAATTCAATTAGAGCAGTTTCAGTTTAGTTTAGTCCATGCAAATTTGTTTAAGTGCGACGATTCTGTGCCCAGGATGAAAGTCATGTACTAGTACTTGATATTTTCCTACAAAGATACTATGATACTAATAGTATGAGGATCTTATTTCTGAAGAAACTTTGCGAGGATTTTGTACTTCCGGGAAGCAAAGCAAGCAAAAACAAAGAAAAAAAAAAAAAAAAAAAAAAAAAAAAAAGCAAAAATGAAAACGAAAATAAAATAGCTATCGATATATTGCGATAATGAAAAAGCCTAATCTAGAAGAAGCGGACGATGTTATTGTATTTAAACTTGTTTTGTGGAAATGGCAAATGATGGCGATCATTAAGATATATTGAAAGTAATAAATCATAAAAAGACACAGTTCATATTTTAAAAGTCTCTTTAGAAAATCACAATCATGAATGGCTTTCCTTCTGGTATCTGACAAGCGAAAACCTATTAAATAATGCAGAAATTATTTCTCTGGAATAACTTAAGGTTTCGTTTTTCAGCTTTCCTTTTGGTATCTGATAACAAGCGAAAACCTATCATAAATAATGCAGAAATTATTTCTCTGGGATGGTCTAAGATTTCGTTTTTTTTTTCGGCTTTCCTTCTGGTATCTGATAACAAGCGAAAACCTATTAAATAATGCAGAAATTATTTCTCTGGAATAATCTAAGGTTTCTTTTTTCTTTGCTGTGCTTTTGGAGAAAAAGTGTTAAGATAAAAAATAAATCTTCGATATAATGTTGAACGGGTTTCAGTGTTCAAGCAATTAATTGACGTACTTAACACTCGGTACAGACTATGAATTGTTT
This sequence comes from Anthopleura sola, assembly GCA_023349425.1. NCBI lineage: Eukaryota > Metazoa > Cnidaria > Anthozoa > Actiniaria > Actiniidae > Anthopleura > Anthopleura sola. Next base: position 2,627,961 of record JALHLI010000018.1, on the reverse strand, counting down.
GTTAAATGACAGGATTACTATGGTAGTTGAATTAATGGGTCTTTGCTAAGCATTAATAGAGCATTGTACACCATTTGTATACAAAAACGTATCGACTAATTTCAAATAAGTGAGATAGAAATCTGGTAAGTTTTATCTGGGATCATACTGGCTGGCTTAAACGGTAAGTCATTATTCGTAGAACAGCAACAGGATAATTTCATGAAGAATTCTGTTAGTTCTATTCTTTAATCATAGGGCTTAATGGACATCTTTTGTGGTTTCCTATGGGAAAATAGTACTGAAATGCGTCATAAATGAACCGAAGTTCACCGGCCAGCCGCTTTGTTGAAATAGCTATGATAGAAAGCGTATTTATCCACCTTAAGAGCAGAAAATCCAACGTCTGTTTCTGTATATTCTTATTTCTATCAGTTCGCGTATTATATAGAAGTGCAGCTGAAACACAATAAAACGCTAGCCAACTTCATTATTAGATATACTAATAGTTGTCACGTGATTAGCAGCCATTGATTACATGGAAAATGCACGTGTTTTCCTTGGTCTCTTATATTTCTCCTTTATTCATTCATTCATTCATTCATTCATTCATTCATTTATTCATCCATTCATTCATTCATTCATTCATTCATTCATTCATTCATTCATTCATTCATTCATTCATTCATTCATTCATTCATTCATTCATTCATTCATTCATTCATTCATTCATTCATTCATTTATTTATTTATTGTATTTTCATTTCATATTTCTACTTTATATGTACATGATAAATACAGCCATATAAGTAATTATGGGATAAGGTCTCTGATATTCGGTTTTCACATAGCATTATTTTCAATTGACAATGATTGAAAACCAGCACTAAACAAGACAACGAAAAGTTACGTAATCATGATTCGTATGAATTTTAGAAATAAGAGAGTGTATAATTGAACATCTCGTTTACGGCAAAAATCAATTTTTTTTCAGAATGAGTGTAAAAAAATCAAAAACATCTCCAAGTGGTAGATAGATAAAATAATCCTTTTCTTAGGAAAGAGGGTTTGCAAAAGGTAAAGCGAAATACAGGTAGACGATGGAAACGTGGTCATGTCTGCCACTCGTGGGAAGATAAAACGTGATGCTTTTAAAATCTATATTTTAACTGCGCACAGGACGCGGGAAACCTTTTCTAATCTGAACAACTATAGATATATTTTTAGGATACGTACATACGTACTGTGATGCCCTTCAGGCCCTTCAGTTATCAGATCTCTACTGATCAAGGAACTGTTCGATCCGTACGTGATATTTGGAACGTAAGGAACACAGCATGACACTAAGCGATTCCATTGAAAATTCCTTCCTAATGGTTTGCAATTACTGCGTTTACAAATACATTCTATTATGTTTTAAAATAAGAAACCCATTTGTACAAAAAACCGAGTTCCTGGCCACGAAGAAGCACAGCTTCTGTCAATAATGTTTTCCCTGTAAACAGTGTTTCCTCATGTTCACAAAACGAATTTTGGCATCGAAGCCAAAATGAACACTTTACGACCACGAAATTTGTACACGAAATTGTGTACCAGAGTTGATGGTTTATCACAGAACCTTTTGTGCGCACTTGGAACCGTCATAATTTAAAAGCCATATTAATTTGCATTATTGTTCAATGAAGAGTTCTATTGGGCTATATGTACCGGTTGCCGTGACACTCGAACAATTAATCATACAAAGCATTATTGATCAAAACTTGAGGCCCTTCACTCTTGTTTGAAAATCATTTCTCGAGTGGTTTCTAGATAAATCACAGATGAATTATCAATCTGTTTTTAAACAGAGTTAAAAAGAGTTTTGGACTTTTCTGAGACTTTAAACTGAACGTATTGGATTCAATTGTCAATAGTTTCTGGTAGAAAAACACAGGGTCGGCCATGAAAAATCACAATGAACCGTGATTGGCTAGAAAATCCAATGCCGCGCGCTCAGCTTGTAAGGAAACCCGCCAGTTCTTTAACATTTCTATAAGATGTAATAAAGTGTTCATTTTGGGCTACCTGTGTCATACACGAACGCGGGAAACTGTGACAGCGGTTACCGCCTCAACTACCACAGGCAGCCCAATTCTTGCACAAATGAGATTCACCAGCTGCTTTGCCTGAGGCGAATTTCAATAAATTGAGAAGCATGCCGTAAACTGAGAATCAAATTTGCAATCATCAACTCAACGATGTTATCTCTTTGCCTAACAGTTGGCTGTTCGAAGCACGACTAGGAGGCACGATCAGTCCGCGTTATATCCAGCTAACTTTCTTATTATAGCCATATCATGTTCATCTACCTAAACTCCTTGATGATAATCTAGTCACACTTAATTCTCGCCGGAAATATATCATGTCAAAATTAGTAGTTAATTCGAGTTTATATTTTGCTGAGAAACAAGGAAAATAATGAATGCTGGATGAACTCAGTAAACGCACGGCTCACCGGGTCAGTTTTTTCGCAACTGGCTCGGTACTTTTAGATAGTAGATGATCAGACCGTCAATCTGACCCTTCCTTTCAAAAATTGCTGTCATAGACAAATAACTTTATTCCCGATACTGTGTTCTGTGACCTAGAAGTAAAACCTGACATTTTTACCACTTGTACCGACGAATACTTCCGACTTTCTTTGACATCCTCAGTGAATTTTCAATCATCTCAATCAATTTTATTTCTTTTCTGTACGTTTTGCCTCGCCTTTTGCGTAGGTCCTGTGTTGAATAAACAAGTTGAACGAACTGAAATACTCCGCTTCAACAGGAAGTATTGGTCAAGATAATAAACGCCTAAAGCGAAATGAAAACTCCAAACCTTGGAAAATCTTTTCTCCCTTTTGATAACAATATATACTAACTCCACTGATGACATTTTGAGACACGAAAACTTCAAGTTATATTTCTGTGTGTGTTTAGGTGTCTCGAGTTTATACATGATTTATCTGGGTTTTTTTTCAAGTTCCAGTTAATGGTTTATGACATATGTTACTATTTTTCGAAATATAGTTCGCGTACAATGTTTATGCTAAAGTGAAGCGAGGACAACTCGAAGAAACTGAGAGAGAGCAATGTTTATGCTAAAGCGAAGCGAGGACAACTCGAAGAAACTGAGAGAGAGAGAGAGAGAGAGAGAGAGAGAGAGAGAGAGAGAGAGAGAGAGAGAGAGAGAGAGAGAGAGAGAGAGAGAATCAAACAAGAATATTGTTTTATAAAACATTTTGTTCAATGTTTCGTTTTTTGTCCACAGTAGCTAATATTTTCTAAAATGTTTTTCTTAATATTGAAGTGTTTGTTCAGCTATCTATTGGCAGGGTTCCTTTTACGGGAGATTTACTACTGGCCTTTTAGCCTAGATTAATATTCATTTCAATTACATTCACCTGTACTGAGTTTCAAAATGATTAGTGTATTACACTATCTGTATAAAGTGCCACTTCAGTTTACGGCCATATTGACTGAATTTAACGATCGGAATCTTCAAGCAGACGTTATTTATTCTGATTATTTGCAGTCCTTTCTTTGATCAAAGAAATGGGAAGGAAAGGAAATGAAAGGTTGCTAACTTAACTAGCTTTGTATCAGAAGCTAAATAGCGCTAGATTTAACCTGTATGCTGGGGGGAATGCTTTGAAAAGCGCTTAGAGCTGGCGAGCATTTCGCAGTATATTAAAGAGGGATTATTTAATTAAAGCTTTCGCGGTTATGTGGCCAAGAACGGGAACTGAGGATGATACAAAGTCACAGGCAAACGTCCTTAGCTGGAAAACTAGATTTAAAAAAACAAACAAAAAAAACCCGAAAATATAAAATATGTTGGTCAATCTTCCATTTATTCTATTTGTTATGGCTCTCTCCCTGTGTTTGAAGACTTACAGAAGTATTATGATTCAAGAAGTTCTTTGTAGTTTACCTTCAAACACCATATTCATCAACCCTGCCCGATGCACTTACCTGCGGCAAGATACAAGGAGATCACTTCTTATTCGTTTGCAGAGGTTTTAACTCAAGAGCACTTGTTGAATTGATATTCGAGTTGAATATTATAGGTCTTCGTCTCTTGATGATATCTTCCGTGAGCCTAGCCTTACATCTTCTCATCCACTTCGGCCAATCAGAATTTAGTTCATTTTGCTTGTTATTTGTTTTAAAGCCTGCCTTTTGTAGACGGTCTGCTGTATCATCCAGACTGTGTCAATATTACTTGTATGGCGTAGCGTACTATAGGCTGCCGCTCAGCTAATTGATTACAACGAGTGCAGCTACTCAAGAAAACCCTGGCGCCTTTAACGAATGATTAGCCAGTTCACACTGTTACTAGGGATCCGTAGTTCAAATGAAATATTTTAAGCTATTTCGTGCATTGTATACCAATGTTTATTTTGAGTAACCTATCACTAGGGATGGACTTCAGTTATTTCAACATCATAGCCAAGGGCTATCCATTAAAGCTGGAGATTTTGAAAAAGCGGCGAATACGAGGGCTGAATTTATTTGTTTTTGAAGATATTTTCAACAAGTCTTGATGGAAATCCTTAATCGTCATAATCCAGGCTATTCTTTAGACTACAATAAACAGAGCAAGAAAGGAAGTAAAAAAGAAAGAAAGAAAGAAAGAATAAAAGAATAGAAGAAAGAACTGAACAAAGAAAGAAAGAAAGAAAGAAAGAAAGAACAGCAACATTTTTCCCTTCATTGTCGAAAGTATATTGTAAGACGGCGCCTTACGAAATCCTGTAGGAAACGTAGTAAAATTCCCCGAGGCGATTGCAGTAAAATGAAAAAGATAAATAAAAACTCATCGGTCATCTCTGACTGCACTGATGTCGAGAACTTAATGTTTTACTTGTATATTGATCAAGTGCATTTTTACGCATATTTGGATTATTTTTATAGCGTTTTAGGATTCCAGTGGCAATAAATAAATATTATCTATTATATAGCTTTCACCTCCATCTTTAAGACCTAATTGATAAAAAGTACTGGACTTGAAAACCTATTTCCGTCTGGTATGTTTTGTCAAGATGCATTAATCTCTGGTTGCTAGGGAACATTTTGTAACCAAACGGCTTTTATCAGATACATTACTTAGCCAGTAGTACACTATCGAGACAGCACCAAGAGTATGATTGATGATGAGTGCGCGTAAGATATCTTAATCCAAAGAAGATCGGGCGCTCATTTGCATACAGGATTAAACTTAGAAACTCTAATCAATTGTGGACATCAACTCATATTGAGAATAGCGTAACCGTAAATATAAACGATTCAACTACTGTAACAGTAACACAATATCGAAAGTTCGTCATTCCACTACCAGGTGGAAATATCGTACGCACTTGATGTTGCCCTCAAGATATGCTGGGGGCACATTTCGTCTTTAAACTATCTGTATAGGAAGCCGTTCTTATGGCATACCGTTTGATACGCTTGATAATCGTGTTCAATTGCACGTACCGGGATAAAAAAAAAAAAAAAAAAAAAAAAAAAAAAGACAACAAAAAAAACCGGTGTAGGAAAAACGGTAGCTGGTTGCTGCGCCAACTGTAGCCCGGGCGTCGGTGTAGTATATATCCCTAGCTAAGTCTTCAGAGCCTCTATTGTTTACATTTTAGCTTAGAGTCTAGCACGGTTAATGATAAGACGTGGTTCGCTTAAGTGAAAGGCGAACTTCATCATTAATCCCAGCAATTCCACTAAAAATTTATTGATGTCAAATAAAATGAAAATGGACATATTACCGAGCAAACTGCGCATGAAAAAAGCCTTTCAACTAATGCACGAATGGAATGGTTATAAAACAGAGGTGTTAGCGAAAACAATCATGGGATACTGAAAATAAAACTTTAAAAGCACAGGAAAAAATAAATGTGAATAGCTTTTAATTTAAAAAATATTTTATTGCCGCAAAATTAGTCGATGCAAAAGTTGGTTTAATGAGACAAGTGTTCAAGCAAAAACAATTTCGGATGAAAAAAATATTTTAATTTTAATTTATCCAAAGCTTGCTTGAGGTTAATTGATCAAGAAAATAAAGTTGTCTCTCTTAATTTCTTGTTGTTTTAACTTAACAGGCAGGGTTTTTATAATATCTTAAAAATTAACTAATCATCTAGTGCTGCTGTGCTCTTGTTTTGACATCCGCAGAAAATCATCACTATATTTCAATTCCTTATTCATTTTTTCCCCATTTTGGATCATGAAATCGGTGGTAGATTTGAGAAAATGAAGAAAAAAAAAAAACAAAAAAAAAAAACAAAAAAAAAAAACGATGACAACACAAAATACCATAAACTGATAAAGCAATAAAATAGCTGAAATATGGTAAGTAAAAAATAATGAAAGTTTACTTACTGTGGCAATGATTGGCAATGTCAGGAAAGCCTCTATTGTGTCTCATATATTTTGGGATTTTTGAGCAAACATTCAGGATTACAGCCAATAGCAGTCTTTGTTCTTTTGCAAATGCTTCGTATGATCTTCTTCAAAGTCAACAGTGGTCTATCTTCCACAAGACACTACTGCTTTTTCCTCTCAATCGACCTCTGTGGTTCAGCAAAGTTGGATGAGTTGATGACAAAAGCAATATAGAGCTTTGAAAGGAAAGATAACTTTGTTTAGTCTATATCACGACAGAATCCAAAATCTATTGGACTAAGAGAAGAATATACTCGATAATCTTAAAGATATCTAAAATCAAGGTAAGAGTTTAGTACTTGAGTTCTATCCGTTTCATTCATAAGAAGAAGAAAAAATTATTTCTAAATTCCTCGACAAATCATGAGAACATCTTTTTTTCAAATAGATTTAAAAAAAATATTTCTAAGGGTAGTTTTCACATATTCATTGCTCCATAATCAAAACACCTTCAAAAACACTTTTAACACATTAAATAAAAGTTCACTAGGTATATCTTGAAATAAAAACACTCACATGAAGTAACAGAACTCATTTCCTCACAAGTTTCCACATCCACTAAGCTAGCCCGTGCTTTTATTCAGTTCACCTGCTTGCGCTTGCAATCTAAAGGCTATCGTTGTCATTGAACGCGCCCCACGAACAACGGAAAACTAGTATCAACAATTAGAGCCAAACCTCTTGAGATGAACTAATTGGAACCAAATTTTAACTCTAAAATTACCTTTTTGCTGACGTCTTTCAGCAGTGCTGCCGTTGTAGGCCAATATCACTATGGATACGGCAAGACCATCAACTATAATTGGCTTAAAATGACACGTATTTTCTTTCGCTTGATGTTGAGCGCTTTTTTAGTGTTATTGTTTTCCTGGAAACGATTTTTTGTGAAAACGATTAAAATCAAAAGATATTTTTTCTGCCACATTTCTGACAACTGAATATGTATATTGATTCTAATATTTTGCAGAATATCTTAATTTCAGTTATGAATGACTCGACGATTTGCAGTGACGAGTGGCCGCCCACTTTTCTGCCATACGTATCCATGGTAACGTCAATCATCCTCTCAATCGTGACCGTATCAGGAAACCTATTGGTTTGTCTGGCAGTGTTTAGGGATCCTAATAAGGATATCAAATCACCTTTTACTCTCCTGATTCTCAATCTGTCGACCGCTGACCTCATTGTGGGCGCAGTCACCGACTCCTTTTCAATCACTTTTCATTATAAAGAATCGCAGCATGACCCCAGTGCGCATCACCTCGAGCGTGTCACACACATGTGTTATTACATCTTCTGCACGGCGTCACTGCTGAGTCTTGCTGCTCTCACCCTTGACAGATACATAGCACTGACGTCATCCAACTGGTACAGGAGTCATGTGACAACCAAAGTAGCTGGGGTCATCTCTATTGGGATTTGGCTGATCTCCATCACACCCTCTTGGCTGTACTTGAACTCTGGATTTATTCGATATTCGTTCATATTTGCCAATACTTCTATATTACTCACTGTTATAATCTTGTTGTTAGCATATCTAGGAATCATTAGAAAGCTGCGCAAACAAGTTTTGGATCTAGAAATTATTCGCGCGCAAAATACTGGCGCGCGCGCAAAATGTCGCACAACATTGTGGGAAAAAAAACTGACTACAACTTACCTTGCGATGCTTGTGGTATTTTTAACTTGTTTTCTACCATCCATGGCTGCCATTTATGCCTTGAATTTCTGTCATTCTTGTATGCGCAATTGCGCTACTTACCACATATTAAGAGATGCCCATTTTCTATTAATCTTGTGCTCATCTTTATTCAACCCTGTTCTTTATGGATGGAGACTTCCTAACTTCAGGCGAGCATTTCTAAGTTTGATCAAATGTAAAGAAGGAGTTAGAGTAGACGTATCTCCACATAATGGCAACGTCGTTCTGCAAAATCAGACAAATATCCACATTGAGTTGGAACTTGCAACCTTTACAGAAAGCAAGCAAGCGTCAAACTTACTGAAATGATGAACATAAAGCTTAAAGCAAACAATGTATACGTAAAGAGAGGCTTCAAAAAATTATTCCAAAATGGATCCAAAATGGTTTTTAGGAAAATAAAAGAATACTTAAAGCAAACTGAGGGTTCTTTGAAACATTTCTCATTCGACTATTGCACATTTCTTTTGGGGCTAAGCATACTGCAATTGTCTATCACTGCAGACACTGCGCGAGTCTACAAATGTCACTTCCAGGCAACCTAGTGCACCCTGCTGCCAGGGTCTTGTTTCCCGGCCCTGTTTTGAAACTCCTGTCTTTTACCAAAGATTCCTCGCGACTTAATCTTTCCATTTCTATTTTGGTGGCTACTCATCTTTGGCTGTACATCAGTTGCAGTTAAAAATTAATGAGTTTATAGAACTTTGAACAGCGGGCATCCTTAGAATTCCACTACCACCCTACCCCTCCCCTCCTCTCCTTATTGTATGTTGAAGACCATGAAGCTTTGCGCACCATTAAATTACATTTTCCAACATGGCTGCCATCGAACATTGAAGTTCATCGAGAATGGTAAAAGTACTTGGTTATATTTTGTCTTTAAGGACTTATTATAGAGATTATTTGATTTTCCTATAATAATTCCAAAGCATGCTACTCATTCAATTGATATAAACCTTCCTGTTCACATGATTTCTAAAAACTTCGATTCGAATCGTAAAAAAGTTTAAAAACTCCTTAAAAAACTCTTGAAGTTTAAGCTTAAACATTTGTATAGGCTTACTTAGATTGTTAAGATTTATTAGTATAAGATTACTTGGTTTTACACCCATATGTGTTGTTTACGTTAGTACCTTCATAATTTAGCTTATAAGCTTACGAATAAGGCTTAAGTTTAAGGCTTATAATTTTAAAAAGTTTTGCAAGGACTACGTAACATGTAATTATGACCCAGCGGGATTTCATATCTCTAAGCTTAAAATTCTAAGCTTCTTAAAGCTTTTTTTATATTTATAAAACAGTATATTTAACAGTTTAGGTTAAATCTCAGGAGTTACTAAAATTGCCATGGCAGCTAGAAACTCCATAATTTTGGTATGGGAGGCCTAGAGGCCTAGGGAGTAGGGTGCAGATATGTTGATGAAGGGGTACGTTTATATGGTGGTAGTGCCTTGATACATTCTCAGTATTCTGATTATGGTTGGATGGGTTTCTTTTTTGGGAGGTGGGGGGAGGGATTTTAGCCACCAAAATAATAGTCCAGTTCGGAGATATGCCTCCCTTGTTGTGCACAAAGGTTTCAATATGAGGCTTTGTGCTAAATGATCAGTGATTTGTGACAGGAGAAAAGAATGAATTTGATTTAGCATGGAGCCTTGTACTAAAACCTATTTATTTATTTTATTTATCCGGCATAAAAAATGGATTAGATAGAGCATGAAGAACTACAGTGTATCTGGTGTTAACCCATCAATGATACAATGATGATGATAATAATAATAATAGTAATAATAGTAATAATAATAATAATAATAATAATAATATTAATAAATTAAAATTCTTTTTAAAGTCTTATCTTATTCTTATTTTTTTTTTTCAGCATTCCAATCATCATCCATGGCTTTGATACAGTTATCTTCATGTACTACAAAGTTATTAGTCATTAGCCTCTTTTGTATCTGGAATATTGGATGTACTTCAGATCAGGAAGACCTCAACTTTCCACCAGACCATCTACCATATCATTTGAGAGATAAAAATGAAAGTTATGGTGCATCAGGATTTCAGAATGCTGGGGAATTTTGCTATGATAAAGAATCCTGTGCTGTAAGTTAAAATATTAGTCACATTCTTTTGGATGAAAAATTCAAACTCCATGCAGCTGAATCATTAGTCTCCTTTGAATCACAGCTGTCTGTCTGTCTTTCTGTCCCAGATTTTCATTGGAAGATGTGGGACTGAAACTACAATGATGGCCAAACTACAATGAATTATGCCATCTGCATAATTTATGTTTATCCGTTTGATAGGGATTTATCAAGTCGATAGGGCTTACTGTACAGCTTTCATATACATCTATTTCAAAAAAGGTTGTCATAGCTGAAAGCAACAATCAACAACACAGCCAAGAACATCTGCATTTTACACCTTATTCATCATTTGGATGTGGTTATTTTAGTTGTTTTGTAATGGTAGGCTGCAATTATTTTTTTAAAAAGAGTTTTCCTGAATCTTCAGCTTATTAAGCATTGTTTGCATGTGGTCTTGGCTTGTTGCTTGTTGCTTGTTGCTTTCGGCTTTGATTGAAATAGGTGTATATACGTACAACTAGCTCCAGTAGTATTGTACACTATACATGTATGACAACTATTTGCAAGATTCTTAAACCAAAAAGTATATGAATGGCCTAATATTGAATGCAGTGTCTGCATAGCAGCTGCTAATCTTATTTCTTTTTCTGATTTGCAGAAATTAGATCCTAAGAGAAAACCATGCTGGGGCTATGAGGATGATTGTAAAGAGGAAGATAGATATAGCAATCCAATATGTACAACACATCATCCAATGTGGTATGTGATAATACTGATTGTAGATTCCTGTATATAATGATGCTGGGGTTACTATATGAGGATGATTGGAAAGAGGAAGATAGATATATAGCAATCCAACATGTACAACCCATCATCCAATGTGGTATGCCATAATACTTAAAATCACGAACTATAATCCCTGGGATGACATTTTTTCACAAAGGGTTTTTGGAGACCAGCTTATGGTGACCAGTGGTGTGGGGCAGAATGGAAAAACGAGTTTGGATTGAAGCCTCCTAAAGTGAGATGGAAGAGTAACTGTTAATGTTATTTTCTAAACTAAAGTTGTAATCAAAAATAATCAGGAGGAATCATTTGATAGTGGAGGTGATTAAAAAAAAATCCTCTCGATATCACCCTGTGGTGAATACAGCAACTTATACTAAAGACCATTGAGCTGTAGACATAAAAAATTGCAACAATCCATGTATGATTGTTTGTTAAACAGGGCAAAGTCTTTAGAAGATCAAAAGAACATGTTTTTTGAGCAAGGTGACTTTGGCTATGTCAAAAAAATCAAGAACCAAAAGCATAATCTTTGTATCCCAAAACAACCAGTAAGTACATGATTGAAATCAAATTACTGGGAAAAATAATAGAAAAATTGGAAATATTTTTAACACCTCAATGTATGGGTGTAGGGAATTGTCATCAAGTTAGGGGGTAGGTGTAGGAAGAATTTATCATCCCAGATATGGGTGGTATATTAAGGCTGTGGAAAGGAAGATTGAAAGGAATATTTTTTAGCAATAATTTTGTAGCATATTATCTTATACATAACCTTCAATATTTGACTATTTGGTTGTTAATTTTTGTGTTTTATGATTGTTAAGGGTGACTCATCACTGACTTGCTCCACAAACCTACAGTTCTGTCAAGCTACAAATCTGTACATAGATTTTAGGAGACTGAGGTCTAAAGACACCAATGATAGGTAACTGATCATGAATGTTGTATTTTGTTGAATTGTATGATACGCTGATAAAATTGATTTTTTCTTTTCTTTGAATTAGATTCCGTGAAGATGTCCTCAAAAAGGGTGAAGTAGGTGGACATTGTGAATTCAACAAGAAACTTCACCATAATCAGAATGCCCACAAAAGTCCTCTGCAATCATGGTACATGTAATTTAAATGAAATTTAAAGTTATAATACCCTTGCCCCCTGAGGGGGTCTCTCTGATTGGAAAAGGGTGGGGATGCTTGTCTTACTTTATACATCCCACCCTATTACACTATTATATATGGGCCCACCCCACCTGCCCATCCCTGACCAAAAGATATATTGAGGATATATAAGCCCAGAGCTTATTTTGGGAGGTTTATGTTATATGTGATACATATTCCAGTAAAGCTATTCATCTGAAACCAACAGTTGAGACTGGCAAGAGATCTTGGGTAGATAATCTCCCTAACTTTGTTGAACTAAGTACAACCCCCATATATGCCATTTTCCAAAATAATGTATTAAGTGTCATTTTTGTGGATCAAAGGTATGCAGAACTAGAACATTATACAGCACTTCCTTTCAAACCTATTGAAGATGGCAAGTGTGATGTCATTATTGAGAAACCAACTCTTCTAATCAAATTAGATGCAGGTGTGTAAATAGTACATTTATTAATGAAAAAATTAATTTACTAGGATATTATCACTGACTGTTTTCATTGCTATGCTCTGATTGAGACAAAATTCTTGAAAGGGAAATTGGGCAATACATTGCTGTAAATCAGAACAGTCATATAATTTAAGGTACCAAACAATTTATTTGATTGCCAGCAGTCATATATTGCTTGATTTCCCTATCCTGACTGTTGTTGCATTCAGTGTGTCTAGTAGCAATGAAAACATTGGTAAAAAATAATGGGGGTGGCAGGGGGGGGGGGGGGGGGTGTGAGGGGAGGTCTTGGCACAGTTCACAAAAATTAAAAAAGGAAGATCATACTTATGGAAATTATCAAATGTTCAAATTCAAGAAAATTCACGATTCACAATGTTTAGAACATGCTCATCACATATCAGAAAAATTAAAAAACCTGTTCATGATTTCACTCGAAAACTCCTTACTTCCCTGTTTTGATAATATTCTTTAATTTTTTTTCAGGCGTCAGTATGTACCACCATTTTTGTGATTTCATCAACATCTTTGCATCACAGCATGTGAATGGCAGTTTCTCTACAGATATTAATATTGTTATGTGGGACACTGTAAGTAATTTATACAAATTCAATGATAAGCTGTAATAGTTGTCTGTGCAAATAAAATGCTGACAGTGAAATACTTTTTTTGTTAGAGTTCACTGCCTTACCATGATTTCTTTTATGATACGTGGAAAGCCTTCACTCGTCATCCAATCATCAGACTTGACAAGTTTGATGGGAAAAGGGTGAGTTTAATTATGAAAAATATTTAATTGTGCATAGCATGAAATACATGCACTGTACAAATACAAGACTCACTGGTTGTCATGGTTTGGAGTCTTATCTGATTGTGTGTGTTTCATCAGGTTTGCTTCAAGCAGGCAGTTTTCTCTATCTTAGCAAGAATGGTGTTTGGTTTATACTTCAATATGCCATTGGTAAGAAAACCTTTATTTATGTACTTTCAATGATTGTAAGTTAATGTATGATAGTAATGACAATGATTTTCTCACTTTCCATAGACTATATCTCAACTGTACAATATCAAATGCTGCTTTCTTATTACCCATAAAGCATTTCAATTTGGCTCATTTGCATCAAATTAGAGGGGCACTTTGCATAATTATAAACACAATAATTATTATAGTTTCCATGTGCAGTGAAGGATTAAACAAGTAATTGTATTTATGTGAGGTGCCCATCAAAGTTGAGAATGAGAAACCAGTGAATACTGTAGTCTGTGACCACTGTATCTAGAGTCATATAACCATGAAATATTTCAGCTCCTGTTCAAGGTGGTTATTTAATTAATTAGTAATTTCTTTCAAGTTTCCTTTAATTCTCTTCCTCAGCTTATTGTCAGACACAATTTCAATTTTAAATGCTTAATTTAACCAATACTTTTAAAGCTGTAATCCCTTTTATTTTACTAGGTACCTGACTGTAAGGGAAGTGGATTATTTAAAGCATTCTCCCATCATGTTATCCATAGACTTGGTATAAAACATGTTGAGGTCAGTTTTAGTATAGGCATTAGTATTTCTAGTATTATATTTAGAACTGTATGGAATGTACCATTTATCTAAGTAACAATAATTATTAGTTTAGTACTCCAAGTTCTATATTGCAATATATATCTTGTCTGAGATAGTCATATTCTAAATAAATGTGATTTTAATGATCCTACAGGAAGAAGAAATCAGAATTACTCTTTTGATAAGAAAGACAAAATTTAGGAGAATTCTTAATGCAGATGAGGTAAGACAGTGGGTTCATTTCTTTGTTTTGGCAGTTAATGATGTTTACTAGTTTATAGCTTTAATGACTACAGCTGTACTTATTATAAATAGCCTACTTTCTATATTCTGGTTGAGTGATCATGCACAAAACAATTCAATGATATTTTGGCTTGATCATGAATTGCCTTGTGCTTGATCACTCAATCAGATTATTGAAAGTGGGATACTTTTATCTGTCTTTCTGGCTTCAAATATGTTCATTTCATAGTGAAAATAATGGAAAATGCTTGATATTTAAATGCTCAACCCCAAAGTAAAATCATAGTGTGCCTTATAAGTGAGGTTTTGGTTGAAACTTTTTTGGAGGAGGTGGTCATAAAATATTAAGCTCCATTTGTGGGTGTACCTTACCCTCGAGATCCGTCTTTAATACTTGAGGAAATATGGTAACTACTGAATTATAAAAGCTTAAAATTATATGAAATTGTTTTGATAACAAGTTGTTTGGCATAGTTTTATTTATTTTATTGTATGTTTATTTGTGTCTATTCAGCTTGCTAGAGCCATGGAGAGCATACCTGTATTTAAAGTTAAGATGGTTGATTTTAATCAGTAAGTAATGAGTGTCATTGTTCTGGTGTATTAATAAAATAAAAGATTATCTTAATATACCATTCTTATGTCTTTGCAGTAAGATGCCATTTCTAGAACAGTTAAAAGTAAGTAAATGATTCATTATTTACATCCCTTGGAAAATTTGATTTAACATCATGAAAATAACTAGATCATTTCTTGAGGCATAAATGAATGGTGGCAAAGTTTTTGTCCAAGAAATTTTGTATTTTTTACAATTTTATTTTTTTTGTCATTGATGATAAAATAACTTGTAATAGAAATTGTTGTAAGGAGCTTAAGAGTCATGGTGCTAAAATTCTCACCTCATTTCTGAGTTTTGGGGTTTGAATCCTATGTGAGCTCAGAGCAGGCTGGTTCTTTTTCTGACTCTGAAGCTTTTTCTGACCCCATTTTTTCTTCCTCTCAAATCAGTCCTAACTGATTCAAATTGGTTAGAGTTGTGCTCCAGGGTCATACATGGAGTCATGTATAATGGCTACCAGAGGTGCCTTCTTATGCTTCCAATTTTAC
This sequence comes from Anthopleura sola, assembly GCA_023349425.1. Classification (NCBI taxonomy): domain Eukaryota; kingdom Metazoa; phylum Cnidaria; class Anthozoa; order Actiniaria; family Actiniidae; genus Anthopleura; species Anthopleura sola. The sequence goes on along the minus strand of JALHLI010000018.1, from coordinate 2,612,424 downwards.
CCTGTTGAGCTGTGCCACTGCTGTACAAGTTTGCATTGGTGGTTAATTAGCAATTAAAAGGGTTGTTTGTTGTCACTTTGTCTAGATCACCCACAACACAGACATCTTTATTGGTATGCATGGTTCTGGTCTCACTCACATGATGTTTCTTCCTGACTGGGCTGTGGTCTTTGAACTGTAAGTTATCAGACTGAAGACATTTAAATCAGCACCAATGAATCTACTCTTTCTACCCCAAGAATAATGAAATGAAAAATGTTGGCCAATGCACGGCTGACAGTCAGGTGATTGTCCACTGACATGTGTCGGCTGGTCATAAAGTTAACTAATACTGTGTCATACATGTGCAGAAATAAAGCACAAAGGAATAAGCAGAATGTGAGAAACGTGTTAAGTAATGTTTACAACACAGCTGCAAAATAGCTTTTTTATAAGATTGAATGAAAAGGACTATTCCAATTACCTTTTACCCCTTGATAAGGTTGGAATATTTCTAGACCGACAAAACATATCCTCTTCACATCCTCCCATTCTTCCACCCTGAAATTTGATGAGCTGTTGCCTGGAACATAATTGAGTATTGCAAATTGAAGCCGAATGTCTAATTAAGAAGTTTTTCTTGTTCTAGCTATAATACAGAAGACCCAGATTGCTACAGAGATCTAGCAAACCTGAGGTAGGGAAATGGAATAAGTAATGCAAATATCTCTAGCAATAGGAAACTATTACAGATTAAAGATTTAGATTTAGATTTAGAAGGCTGCAAATAAATTTTTGAAAAGCAGTTCATTTGTCCGGCCAGAGGAATGTTTGAAATGTCAAACCCAAGTGTGGCTAGTCAGAAAATGGGAATCATTTACCAGTCAAGTGGTCATTTTTACTGGACATTTGTACGATGACCAGCGCTTGTTTGCTTGTTTGTGTAATGTTTCCTCGTTAGATCATCAGGAAACTCAATAATCTTTGTCCAGTTTTTATCATACAGAATAATATATTATTGTAATTATTTTCAGGGGAATGACGTATATGACATGGGAAAACAATGATAAACTATTTCAAGAGGATGAGGTAATAGAAAAAATATCATCATCATTCTCATTCTCATCATTATCATGTATCATCATGTATTATCATGTATCATCATCATCATGTATCATCATCATGTATCATCATGTATCATCATCATCATGATGTATCATCATCATGTATCATATATCATCATCATCATGTATCATCATCATGTATATATCATCATGTATCATCATCATGTATCATCATGTATCATGTATCATCATCATGTATCCTCATCATGTATCATCATCATGTATCATCATCATGTATCATCATGTATCATCATCATGTATCATCATCAAGTATCATAATCATCATCAATTATCATCTTCATCGTAATCATCATCATCAATAACATCTTAACATAAGAGACATCACTCTCCATTGTGTCAAATATTAATGAGTAAACTCTTCAATCATAATCAACAAATATTTGGTCTTCAACATGGAACTCTACTTCAGCTATCCATCTACAATCATGAAATACTTGCAAAATCATCATTATTCTAATACGCCATCAACGTTTATCACTTGTAACCAGTATTGAAACATTGAGTACCAATAGACCATTATTCACATCCTTACTGTATCTTTATGCAACAACAATTATGCCTCATTATTTGAATCTACTTCATCCAACCAAGCCAGATGTATTAGTGTTCATATATATAGTGATGCACTTCCTGCCTTATTTGTCTTGCAGGGCCATCATCCAACCATGGGAGCCCACCCCAAATTTACAAATTATGCATTCAATGTTGATGAGTTTATGAGAATGATCTACAAAGCAGCAGAATTAGTGAGAGAAAAGAAAAAGATCATCAAGAAATCAGTATGAGCTAGAAGATCCCCCTTGATGCACTTGAAGATGTAGTATCAGACATCAGACAGTTAGGTATCTTGTAGTATGTAGGTAGGTGAATTATTATTTAATCCATACACTCAGTGTTTTTAATGGTGAAACCAATTCATAAATCAAATCAAATTTTATTTCATTTTACTAAGGATCGATAATCTCTCCATAAGGTGGCTTTTGGCTTTTTGCAACTGGGACCGTAGGGGGTGGGGTGTGGGGATTGGGTATTGTAAAACAGTTCAAGGGACTAAAGCTTTCACAGCCCATCCCTAACATGTTCCGTTGATATTTTAAAATAACGGATTTTTACTCAGTGGTTACAGACTAATGATAAAATATTTGACGTTTTAAATGCTTTTTAAAATCAACAAAAGCTAATATTCAATGCAGCAAAAGCTTTTCATACATGGATCGTAACTGATAAGTTTATAAACTGAATAGGTAGTCAGTGGTGTTTTTAGATTTAGAAAATATAACTGTCAGACACATGTTATACTAATGATATACCTTAAACCATTTTTTCAATGAAATACAGTACTGAGTAAATGAAAATTTTATTTTGAATAGACACTGGTTGAATAGCATGAATAAATAAATGTAAGTTAAAACTACAAAAAAAAAAAAGAAAAAAAAGAAAGAATATATATTGTCCACAAAGGTTAAACGATGATAACGCAGCAGATTTTACATCAAAGTTTGTAAAACTGAAATGATAAAGACAAGACCAATGGAACAATTTTCATATACTGAACTCTTCTATACACTAAACTAGACAATAAATCCATTCTGCTAAACTGACGTATGAAGATTTTTATTCATTACTTTTCTACTGGGCACTTATTTTTAACTGATTTCAATTTTGAAAATGTTTTTAAACAGTAAAAATGTTATTATATGATTCCTTTTTAGAGATGTCATAGAAGACCATGGAATTATTGAATCTTATAGTAAAAAAGAGTCTTATCTTGCATGGTTTTCAAATCTTTGAACTGAAATTTTCGGCTGATCCTACAGCCTTCATTAGCAATTTGACACGTGATTGATTTTATAAGGCTTTTTAACTAGAAGTGGGGTGTAGGCTCGTTGAAATTCTGCTCTCTCATTGGTGGATAATTCCACGGTTGAATGCCATGATTCAAAGAAAAATTCTCTTTCTCCATTCATCCACACCACGTTCTATTATTTCTACATAATTTATGGTATCATGCCCTCGAGAATCAAATTGCTGATGAAGGCTGTAGGATCAGCCGAAAACTTCAAAGTTTTGAAAACCATGTCAGGGTAAAAATTTTTTTACTGTAATATTATGTCGACTGATTGCCCGTTTAGTATTTTGTATTCTTGAGTCTCAACTAAAACTTTGTGAATACGTTTTTTTAGTGATCATGTCCATCAACTTCCATGTTTTCTACACTAGTTTCTTGCAGCTGTTCGACATTAGAGTCGATATCCATTTTTTCTTCTGGAGTTTGTTCAATTACTTCGTCTGTCTTGTTCCTGGGCGTTGAAGCTTGCTCTTGTCCTGTGGATGACTCATCTGGTCGTTCATGTTCACCCATGGGTGTGGCTTGTTCTTGTCCTGTGGGTGGCTCATCTTGTTGAGGTTGGTCATGTTCACCTATTGGTTGGGCTTGTTCTTGTCCACTGGATGGCTCATCTTGGTGTTGTTGGTCATGTTCACCCGTTGGTGCGGCTTGTTTTTGTCCTATGGATGGGTCATCTTGTTGAGGTTGGTCATATTCACCTATTGGTGTGGCTTGTTCTTGTACTGTGGATGGGTCATCTTGTTGAGGTTGGTCATATTCACCTATTGGTGTGGCTTGTTCTTGTACTGTGGATGGGTCATCTTGTTGAGGTTGGTCATGTTCACCTATTGGTGTGGCTTGTTCTTGTACTGTGGATGGGTCATCTTGTTGAGGTTGGTCATATTCACCTATTGGTGTGGCTTGTTCTTGTACTGTGGATGGGTCATCTTGTTGAGGTTGGTCATATTCACCTATTGGTGTGGCTTGTTCTTGTACTGTGGATGGGTCATCTTGTTGAGGTTGGTCATATTCACCTATTGGTGTGGCTTGTTCTTGTACTGTGGATGGCTCATCTTGTTGAGGTTGGTCATGTTCACCCATTGGTGGGGCTCGTTTTTGTCCACTGGATGGGTCATCTTGGTGTTGTTGGTCATGTTCACCCATTGGTGCGGCTTGTTTTTGTCCTATGGGTGGGTCATCTTGTTGAGGTTGGTCATATTCACCTATTGGTGTGGCTTGTTCTTGTACTGTGGATGGGTCATCTTGGTGTTGTTTGTCATGTTCACCCGTTGGTGCGGCTTGTTTTTGTCCTGCGGATGGGTCATCTTGTTTGTCATGTTCACCCGTTGGTAAGACATGTTTTTGTCCTGCGGATGGGTCATCTTGTTGAGGTTGGTCATGTTCATCCGTTGGAGCGGTTTGTTTTTGTTCTGTGGATGGGTCATCTTGGTGTTGTTTGTCATATTCATACATTTGTGCTGAGGTTAGCTGCTTTGGTATTTGCACCTTTGCTTCTTTGGACGTATTCTTGTTTTTCTTTTTTTTTTCTTTTTTGTGGTTTTTGTTACTTTGGTTTTGCTCTTGCCTTTTCGTATTCTCCCCATTGGCCAAACTATTCAATAAAGTAGATAACAGTTTTGCAGCTTCCTCAGGTAGCATCTCTTTCTGATATTGAAGTTCCACCTCTGACCAGTTGTTCTGATCATCAAGACGCACTTTTGGATTTTGGTAAGGGAAATCGGGTGGAAAATGCACAATGATGTTCGTGCTATCTGCAGTAAGAGAAAGACTTATGTCTTCTGTGGCTTTGTCTCGACTCATGTTTAGGTCCGTGAGACCAGATTTTGGAAAGGTTTGGTAAATTTCCTGCAACAGCTTGACTCCTTCAGGTGCAGAGTACCATTGTTCTTTTGTCACTTCTGCTTCTTTGTGCTCATTTTCTTTGTCATATTCTTCTGTAGGTATCGGAGCCAGATCATCTAGATTCTTTGTTAATGGTTTATGTAATCGAAATGCACTCTGCCCTTTCAGAATGTCTGTCAAAGATTGAAAAAAGGGAGTTAATTTAAGATTTCTTATAGCAAAGAAAGTAGAAATAGAGAAATCAGTAAGGGTTGTATCATGGTAATCAACACTAGCATTTCACCTCTATTATCTCGGATTCCATTAAATGTGAGTTGAATTGGTTAAGTCTCTCCCTTGATTCGAGTTTTTCCCTCCCTCTGCATAATCAACACGCTGTCGTTTGAAATGAGCTTAAAATATTGAACTCGCTTATTGCATTACTTATTGCAAAGGCTTTATGGAACTTGATTTCCCAGGTTCTAGAACTAACTACTTATTACTAAAGATATGAATGTGCGTTATTTCTTTGAAAACCTAGGCAGTTTGAAAGCGTGACCTCTTAAAAGCCTTTTAAAATACTCACATGAAGTGTACGTCATGATACTTACCAGAGGTGGCCTTGTCTCCAAGATCATATGCAGTGATGAAAACCCCTTCATCACTAAAGACCAAAGTAACATCTTTTTGCGAAATACCTGTGATCAATAAATAAAACATGACTGAGGTACTAAAAAAACAACATATATATTTGTCATTATAAACTTTAAAATATTCTCATAACAACAGCAGCAAAAAGTTGTCTTACTAATCGGCCATGTTAGATAAGTTGATACTACGCTTATCACTTATCACAAAAGTACGATGTTGTTAGGGGCAACGGCATAAGGTGATCGGTAAGGCACGTGGGCATTTCGGTTATGAGCGTGGGAACCGAAGATTCTGATTGGTTGAGGCAAGTTTCACTTGCCGCTCTTTTATTGTTACCTTATGCCGTTGCCCCTAACAACATTGCACACACACACACACACACACACACACACACACACACACACACACACACACACACACACACACACACACACACACACACACACACACACACACACACACACACACACACACACACACACACACACACACACACACACACACACACACACACAAATGATTGCTGAGAAGTAGGCTCCCTGACATGCCGATCAATAGCGACAATGCTACAAACATATTTCAATGAAATTTCATTACTATTTCTTTCTGTAGCTTGGCGCATAGTTAAATTATAAAAAAAAAAACTTACTTTTCTCGGGAAGCGGCTGTACAACCCACTCCCCAAGCTTCCGCAGTCCATGACCATTCCGTAACATATCTGTCTGTGCTTTATCATTTTGGCCACAAACGAACTGTATGACTGGTTGTCGAGACTCGGTTCGTAGCCCATAGATATCTCCTCTTAGATCCCCTTTGCCTTTGCCTTTGTTTTTGCCTTTGCCTTTCTCGATCATTCTCTTGATCTGAAGGAGCTCACCTCGGTGTACTGTGATGATGGGTGCCATTCTTGCCTTTAGACTTCCTAGATAATATAATCTCGTAATATATATCAACTAAACCACGACAACGACCTGAATCAATAGTAAATTCCCCCTCTTCAGTCCTTCTGGTTGCTGGATAATCGTCTCGTATGCTTGGGTTTTAAGTGTTTGCAGAATTCAATCGGATTCTCGGAAATGAGTCCGATTTTGATTGACAGGTAAACTAGACAAACCGGTCTTACTTCCGTAATTCCTTCCTTCTTCCAGGAATCTGTGCTTGATAATGCATGCACCATCGAAAGTGAAAGTGCTACGTTAGCATGTTTAAAGAAAATACATTTAAAAAAATTGTAACACACACAACGGTTGTTCTTGTAATGTTTTTATTAATGCAACTAAGAGTAAGTTTTTCTTTATTGAGATTCCACATTTTCTTTTTTATTTATGTATTTTTGAAGGAATTATCTTATTGTGGAAGGTTATTGTGGGGTCTAGTTAGTCTATTCATGTCCTCATATTAAGATTCCTTGTCACGTAATAAATGAATTGAATATTATTTTCATTGATTCTTTAATTCAGATCGTCAAAAGCTATCTTCCTTATGTCATTACACCCAACTTAGCGGTTCTCGACTACAACACTTTTGACACTTACACATGTTAAAAAATTTCTCTCTTAACATATTCTTCGTGTTTGCTAAATTTGCTGTGTGTTGCTGCAATGGCGATACCTTTTCCTCGCTATCCCTAATCCTTCTCAGTATAACATTACCACTAGGAAATTCTGCAGGGAATTCAATGACCCAATAGAACTGAGAATGGATGAACTTGAAGGATATGTCTTCTGTTGAAGTGTTTCGAGACACTTCGACCATTCCATCATCTGGAAAGGTACTACGCACAAAATTAAAGGTGTTCTGGAAGGTTTCTCGATCAGTGTTGTACCACTGAGATGTGCGAGTACAGCACGATACATCAGTCCCATGTGGCTGATGTTCTGATGACATTTGTTTTCCTTCTATTTTTATTGGCGAGCTGTCTAAATTTGTTTTATCATGTAGGTACTTTGTTAGGCTCTGGCACTCACGAAAAGCACTTTGACCTTCAATAACATCTAAGAATAAAAAGTAAGAGTCTATCAGATTACTGACTATAATACTACTCCTCGAAAACCTGTACGATACTTTTTATCTACCTTTATTTAGATGCAAAATTAAGAAGCAAGAATAGGAGACTATATCCCAATCCCTTTTAGGTTCTTTTACTACGACGAAGGCCCCCACTAACGTCCGGAAAAGTGAGCATATAGGTAGTTGCGAACTTTTTTTTACACAGTGTTCCTTCTTTAATCACTTTATTTTATATGTATTCCATTTTCAGTGCTGCAAAAGTTGGGCACGATATCTCGTTGTCTTTCTGTTCATGGTCGAGATATTTCAATATTCAGCCTTACAGGCGTGACATAATGTAAACTCGTGACATACTGTATATGCATAGTCCCAACATGTTTAATACAAACTGTACTAATAAACTGTACCAAGAATCCGCCGTAACTACTCACCTAGATTAGCTTCCTTGCCTCTGAAATGTGCACTGACAACTTCCCCTTCATTGTCAAATGTCAAAGTATCGGTTTTCTTTGAATGTCTTTGATCTGCAAGTACAAATACAAATATAAAATGTTCGACTAAGAAGAAGAAGACTACGAAGAAAACCAGACCTTCGGTCGCACACTATAACACAGATAATAACCAGCATCCTGCAATATAGAAATACATAGCACCTGAACAGGTACAATGCTTCCAATTCTTATCCTTTAATAAAAAACAATTACCTTTCTTGGAATTTGGTACGATACTCACGATCCATTCCCCGAGTGGCAACAATTTATGCTTTTCCCATAAATAGTCGTCTAGTTTCTTCGTATCTTTAACTCCACCACATACTATCAGTACAACTGGCTGGTCTGATTCGGTGTAGAGTCCATATAATCTGCCCTTAAGATTCTTACTTTTCTTGTCCCTTGTTATTATTGTCTTGATCTGCAGTAGCTCTCCGCGATGAATGGTAATAGTCGTCACAGTTTTCGACATGTTTCAACCAGGTTTGCTGTTGAGCAAAGTTCCTCTGCCGACTTGTCTTTCCAAGAATTGATGAAAATGTAAAATTTACTCTTAAAATATCTCAGCAACGTCTTAAATTAAAATTTAAAAAATAGTAGAACAATAGTCGAGCTGTTGTGTTTATACGCCAAAGGAATTGGCTGATTGGTTTCCGGGAAATTCCCAATAATATTTTGATTGACAGCCCACTGCTACGCCGAACTTGTTAAACAGGTTTTTCTCTTCTAGGAACTTAAACGAATCTTCGAAAAACGCCCTCCTGTGCCAGAAATATTGTATTATGTATTATGATTGTATGAGGTTGATTTAGTATAGAATAGCAATGATATCTCGAGAGGCATGCGATTCATTACCTTTCTTTGATTATTTTAATTTTCAGTCAGCGAGCAATTGACTAAATACTTTCCTTCGTGATCTAGAAGAATCAACTCTACTGGTGTGAAGAGTTTATGTTTTATTTACAACTTTATTTTACAGCTTCATGTAATGCATATTTAAGTATAAAACATCAACTGACTTATTTACATGACAAGGACATCATTAAGAGATGTTTGTAACTGCAAAGGGATTTTAGTCAATCTATCTTGCTGATCTACGATCTATTCTATTACTTTTTTTTTTCCATAAATATCTTCTGTATTGTTTCATTTGTGTAGTTAGTTTGTTTTTCCCCCCTTCTCATCTTTAATTCGTTTGTTAGTTATGATATCATATAGTTTTTCTCCCCTCGACCTTATTTTATACTATTATAAATCAAATTTAGAAGCTATCTATCTTGGTTAACTTTTACAGTTATTATAGATAGCTTGTGTCTCAATTTAGGTTAAGTTATAATTCTTTGTAAATGTAATGTAATAACAAAAAATGACACTAATTGAATATATATCATATGTATGTATTTATGTATGTATAAAACGTCAAAAACCGATCACTACAGCTATTCTGATTTTACGTTAAGGTATAATCATAAAAGTTTTACTGGCAAAAATTAGACTGCTCAATGAAAAAAGCTATACCTTGCGTTACTCCTAGGAACACATCTTGTGCATTTCGTTTGAAGTGTGGATTCTAATTTAGTCTTGAAGCTATCAATGTCTCCTCGCCCTTCTACAGGGTAAATATCCTCATAAAACCCAAACCTCTTCTTAAGCTTTACAGATCCCCTTGGAAAGTCAGAGGGAAATTCAATTGACCATTTATAAATATGATGTGTAAATTCCATGGTCATGTTGAGTGTTGTCTTATTCCTCGATACGTTAACTGTCTCCTGGTCATCAGCCAGTGAGGTTACAAAATTGAAGGTGGTTCTTGTAATATCTGGTCGTGTTTCGTACCATTGGCTCGTGTAGCTGTTCCGCGATAAATCTTCATCAGTCTGTACCAGCTGGGATCTTTCTTGACGATTCGCGCTTGGGTTCCTCGCAGGGAGACTTTGGTGCCTAAACAAACATGTTGTGCATTCCTTTTCTAGTGTGGACTTTAATTTTGTTTTGAAACTCTCAATGTCCCCTCGCCCTTGTACAGGGTAAGTATCCTCATGAAACCCAAACCTCTTCTTAAGCTTTACAGATTCCCTGGGAAAGTCAGAGGGAAATTCAATTGACCATTTATAAATATGATGTGTAAATTCCATGGTCATGTTGAGTGTTGTCTTATTCCTCGATACGTTAACTGTCTCCTGGTCATCAGCCAGTGAAGATACGAAATCCAAGGTTGTTCTTAAGGCATCTGGTCGTGTTTCGTACCATTGGGTCGTGTAGCTGTTACGCGATATATCCTCATCAGTCTGTACCAGCTGGGATCTTTCTTGACGATTCGCGGTTTGGTTCCTCGCAGGGAGACTTTGGTGCCTATGCCAACATGTTGTGCATTCCTTTTCTAGTGTGGACTTTAATTTTGTTTTGAAACTCTCAATGTCCCCTCGCCCTTGTACAGGGTAAGTATCCTCATGAAACCCAAACCTCTTCTTAAGCTTTACAGATTCCCTGGGAAAGTCAGAGGGAAATTCAATTGACCATTTATAAATATGATGTGTAAATTCCATGGTCATGTTGAGTGTTGTCTTATTCCTCGATACGTTAACTGTCTCCTGGTCATCAGCCAGTGAAGATACGAAATCCAAGGTTGTTCTTAAGGCATCTGGTCGTGTTTCGTACCATTGGGTCGTGTAGCTGTTACGCGATATATCCTCATCAGTCTGTACCAGCTGGGATCTTTCTTGACGATTCGCGGTTTGGTTCCTCGCAGGGAGACTTTGGTGCCTATGCCAACATGTTGTGCATTCCTTTTCTAGTGTGGACTTTAATTTTGTTTTGAAACTCTCAATGTCCCCTCGTCCTTGTACAGGGTAAATATCCTCATAAAATCTCTTCTTAAGCTTTACAGATTCCCTGGGAAAGTCAGAGGGAAAGTCAATTAACCATTCATAGTTATGATGTGTAAACTCCATGGTCATGTTGAGTGTTGTCTTATTCCTTGACATGTTAACTGTTTCCTGGTCATCTGCCAGTGAAATTACGAAATCTAAGGTTGTTCTTAAGACATCTGGTCGTGTTTGGTACCACAATTGAGTCTGTATCTGGGTTCTTTCTTGTGGATTTGCGGTCGAATTTCTTGCAGAGGGACTTCTTCCTGCTTGTATGAATGACTTGTGTGAATGAGTAGTTTCTTGTAGCTTTTCTGTTTTGAATGGCAAAGTACTTTGTGATGATGGCACTATGGCACCGGAAATTCCACTAGCTCTCTTTGGGGACGGCTTAGACTCTTTTTTTCGCTGTGGAGTAGGGCGAGGAATATGTCTTGGTTGGTGTTCTTGTTCTGTAGGCTTCTGCCAACTGTGATATTTTTGTCCTTCAGGTGATAATGATCTCGCAGCCTTTTTGCTTGGAGTGCCCGATCGCCTAGTACTAGGAGGCCTAGGAAGATTATTTCTTTTTGAATTCATGTCCCGATAATCTTTTTTTCAGCTTGAAGACACGGATATTTCTCTGTCAGCGTTTCTGGCCAAAGCTGCTGTAATATATTTTTGATTGTAGTGCCCGATCGTCGAGTACTAGCGAGGATGATGATTTCTTCTTGCTTGGTTGAATGACCTTTAAGAATGGGTAGTTTCTTGTAACTTTTCTGTTTTGAATGCCATCCTTGTCTTTAATAATCTCGTTAATATATTTACCTTTAAAATGGATACGATCAACCACGACCTGAATCAATAGTGAATATCGTACCTCTTCAGCGGCCCTTCTGGTTGCTGGATAATCGTCTCGTATGCTTGGGTTTTAAGTGTTTGCAGAATTCAGTCAGATTCTCGGAAATGAGTCCGATTTTGATTGACAGGTCAACTTACTTCCGTCATTCCTTCCTTCTTCCAGGAATCCGTGCTTGATAATACATGCACCATCGAAAGTGAAAGTGCTACACGTTAGCATGTTTAAAGAAAATACATTTAAAAAAATTGTAACACACACAACGGTTGTTCTTGTAATGTTTTTATTAATGCAACTAAGAGTAAGTTTTTTTCTTTATTGAGATTCCACATTTTCTTTTTTATTTGTGTATTTTTGAAGGAAATACCTTATTGTGGAAGGTTATTGTGGGGTCTAGTCAGTCTATTCATGTCCTCATATTAAGATTCCTTGTCACGCAATAAATGAATTGAATATTATTTTCATTGATTCTTTAATTCAGATCGTCAAAAGCTATCTTCCTTATGTCATTACACCCAACTTTGCGGTTCTCGACTACAACACTTTTGACACTTACACATGTTAAAAAAATTCTCTCTTAACATATTCTTCGTGTTTGCTAAATTTGCTGTGTGTTGCTGCAATGGCGATACCTTTTCCTCGCTATCCCTAATCCTTCTCAGTATAACATTACCACTAGGAAATTCTGCAGGGAATTCAATGACCCAAGAGAACTGAGAATGGATGAACTTGAAGGATATGTCTTCTGTTGAAGTGTTTCGAGACACTTCGACCATTCCATCATCTGGAAAGGTACTACGCACAAAATTAAAGGTGTTCTGGAAGGTTTCTCGATCAGTGTTGTACCACTGAGATGTGCGAGTACAGCACGATACATCAGTCCCATGTGGCTGATGTTCTGATGGCATTTGTTTTTCTTCTATTGTTATTGGCGAGCTGTCTAAATTTGTTTTATCGTGTAGGTACTTTGTTAGGCTCTGGCACTCACGAAAAGCACTTTGACCTTCAATAACATCTAAGAATAAAAAGTAAAAGTCTATGAGATTACTGACTATAATACTACTCCTCGAAAACCTGTACGATACTTTTTATCTACCTTTATTTAGATGCGAAACTAAGAAGCAAGAATAGGAGACTATATCCCAATCCCTTTTAGGTTCTTTTACTACGACGAAGGCCCCCCCCCCCCCCCCCCCTAACGTCCGGAAAAGTGAGCATAGGTAGTTGCTTCAATGTTCCTTCTTTGATCACTTTATATACACATCCCATTTTCAGTGCTGCAAAAGTTGGGCATAATATCTCGTGGTCTTTCTCGGCTGTTCATGGTCGAGATATTTCAATATTCAGCCTTACAGGCGTGACATAATGCAAAGTCGTGACATACTGTATATGCATAGTCCCAACATGTTTCATGCAAACTGAGTAATAAGCTGTACCAAGAATCCGCCGTAACTACTCACCTAGATTAGCTTCCTTGCCTCTGAAATGTGCACTGACAACTTCCCCTTTATTGTCAAATGTCAAAGTATCGGTTTTCTTTGAACTGTTTGAATCTTTTTGATCTGCAAGTACAAATACAAATATAAAATGTTCGGCTTAAAGAAGAAGACTACGAAGAAAACCAGACCTTCGGTCGCACACTATAACACAGATAATAACCAGCATCCTGCAATATAGAAATACATAGCACCTGAACAGGTACAATGCATCCAATTCTTATCCTTTAATAAAAAAACAATTACCTTTCTTGGAATTTGGTACGATACTCACGATCCATTCCCCGAGTGGCAACAATTTATGCTTTTCCCATAAATAGTCGTCTATTTTCTTCGTATCTTTAACTCCGCCACATACTATCAGTACAACTGGCTGGTCTGATTCGGTGTAGAGTCCATATAATCTGCCCTTAAGATTTTTACTTTTCTTGTCTCTTATTATTATTGTCTTGATCTGCAGTAGCTCTCCGCGATGAATGGTAATAGTCGTCACAGTTTTCGACATGTTTCAACCAGGTTTGCTGTTGAGCAAAGTTCCTCTGCCGACTTGTCTTTCCCAGAATTGATGAAAATATAAAATCTACTCTTAAAATATGTCAGCAACGGTCTTAAAATAAAATAAAAAAATTGTAGAACAATACTCGAGCTGTTGTGTTTATACGCCAAAGGAATTGGCTGATTGGTTTCCGGGAAATTCCCAATAATATTTTGATTGACAGCCCACTGCTACGCCGAACTTGTTAAACAGGTTTTTTCTTTTTCTAGGAACTTAAAAACGCCCTCCTGTGCCAGAAATATTGTATTATATATTATGATTGCATGAGGTTGATTTAGTATAGAATAGCAATGATATCTCGAGGCATGCGATTCATTACCTTTCTTAGATTATTTTAAATTTCAGTCAGCGAGCAATTCACTAAATACTTTCCTTCGTGATCTAGAAGAATCAACTCTACTGGTGTGAAGAGTTTATGTTTTATTTTACAACTTTATTTTACAACTTTATTTTACAGCTTCATGTAATGCATATTTGATTATAAAACATCAACTGACTTATTTACATGACAAGGACATGTTTGTAACTGTAAGAGATAAAACGTCAAAAACTGATCACTACAGCTATTCTGTTTTTACGTTAAGATACAAGGTAATTATAAACGTTTTACTCGCAAAAATTAGACTGCTCAATGAAAAAAGCTATACCTTGCGTTACTCCTTAGTGAATACTACGACCTTTTTAGGTGCAAAACTAAGAAGCAAGAATAGGCGAGACTATATCCCAATCCCTTTTTTTATATTCTTTTACTACGACGACGCAGGGCCGTATCAGGGGGAGAGGCCTGGTGGGCGGCCTCCCCCCAATTTCTGATGTACTGTATATTATTAAACACAGAGTGTATCTGATAGATGGTAAGATTCTGAAACTTTCTGAAAAAATCGTACACGAGGGTGAGGAGAAAAAAAGCCAAAAACTAAAATTAACATTGTTTGAAATTCTGCCGTCATAACCCATCCACTTAGAAAATATGAAAATAAAGTATTCTATTGGAATTTACGTTTTTTCATGTCTGGATAATTTACAATTTCCTAATCATAGTTCACTTTACTACTTACATGCCGTTATGAGAAAGAAAGGGTGAAAAAGCAAGCAAGCCGTAATGGTGTATCTTAAGAGATGAACATGAACGAAAACAAACTTTTTCGCCAAGTCCGAAGAAGATTGCTGAATATTTAAATATTCCTAGCATATCTGTTATGCTGTTCATATTTTCTATCGTTTGTACATTTTGAACAGTTTTCACGTAGTACAGATTTTAGCTTCTCCATGAACGTCTTTAGATTTCCATGTGCTTCTACATTGTGGGACAAAGAAAAGTGAGTCGTATAAGAATAGGAAGTAGAATAAGCATAAGACCCAGAACTCATAACTTTTGTCTTCAGCCTTACATTTCCCGTTGGAAAATTAGGCGGGAATTCAATTGCCCAATCCTGATTATGATGCGTGAATTCCATGGCTGTGTTATTCGTGGATTGATCCCTAGATATTTTGGGTGTTCTCTTGCCATCAGCCAGTGAAGTCACGAAATCTACGGTTCTTGTCAAGGTAATTGGTTTTTTGTCATACCACTGAACCGTTACCGTCTCTCCTCTCGATCGATGATGACCTTCGGGTCTTTCTTGTCTACTTAGAGGTACATCTTTAGAGGAAACCATGTGCTTACATTTTGTACACTGAACGTGTAGCGCGTATTCTAGTTTTTTTTTAAAACTAGAAATGTTTCCTAGCCCTTCTACAGAGCTAGAGTAGGTCCTATCCAACCCAGAATTCTTCTTAAGCTTTACAGATCCCTTTGGAAAGTCAGAGGGAAAAATAATTGACCATTCATAGTTATGATGTGTAAAATTTATGGTCAGGTTAAATGTTGTCTTATCCCTCGCGATCGTCATTTTATTCATTGTTCTTTGGTCATCTGTCAGGGATCTCACAACATCCAATGTTCTTTTCAAGTTGCCGTTTTCTGTGTCATACCACTGATTCGTGAGGGTCCGTGTTGAGAACTTTTCCTGACCACTTAGTACAGTTGGACTTTGTTGTGGATTATCATAGGACCTACAACTCGGCGCAGCTGTTTCAGAGGTAGCTGGTCCTTGTCTGGAAAACCTCTTCGTTCTATTATCAATGTGTTCCTCTTCTGGTGACAAAGAGCCATTCTTTTTGATCGGAGAGCGCGATCGAGAGCGACTGTTTTGCTTGCGTTTGCGAAAAGAATCCTCTCTTTTCCCTCGCTTTTCCAAATCATTAGCCTGTGATTCAGAAATGTATGGAATTCTATCACCTTGACACTCTCTTTCTGTCACTGTTCCGGACAAATGTTGCTGTGGTGTCTCCTCTTTACCGTACTCAATAGCGCTGGTTATCTGCGTAACATTCATGAATGGATTTTTCACTCTTATAACTTCGATGTCTCCTTTTTTATAAGGAGATCTCTCGTCCGTAAATTTGTAAGGTGAAAGTTTTACTGTGCCGTTTTGATGGATATTTGCAATCATGAGAACAAATCCCTGAGATCCTGTTGGATAATTTCGTTGCACAGTATTACAATCCCCAAAGCTTGGCTGATAGAGCTGCATTTGGTGATGAGAGTGCCACTCGCCTATGTGGCACAACGGATATTCACCAGTGAGCAAATTACCGACTCGCTGCATGTACGGTATATCTTGGTAGAACGATGCAGAGCTTCGTTTACAGTTAATACCAGGTCCCGTAGCAACAAGAACAACAGCATTGCCTTGGTTTGTCCACAAGCCAAAAAGGTTCCCTCCAGTTTCCGCATACGGTATTCTGCTCACTAGCTCTTCAATACGAATGAGGTCCTCTTTAAAGATACATAGTGTGAAATCTGTACTTCGAGGTTGGAAGTTCGTAGTTCGGCCTCGTGGATGTAGAGTCATTGCTCTGTAGTACGGTGTAAAAGTTTTCAACCGCTAAAGAATATGCGACGCGGAACCAAACGACGAAAGCATAAAGATTGTTTGATCCCTATAGAAACCATGACAGCTGCGCAGGCGCGTATGCGAAATCTAATTCTAGGAAACAAAAGATGAGTTCTACGAAAAGGGGGTTTCCCCCATTTTTACAAGATTGTTTATATTTCAAAATGCAAAACGTCTGAGAGAATCAGAATATCATTATTGTGTTGTCTAGGTCAAGAAACTCTTGCCCCCTTACTGAATTTTAGAAGTTTGTTATTGTGTGACATGTATCTATGTAGTACTTTTACTACGCAGTCGCACCAGAGATGTTTCATTCTGGGAAAACACGGAAGCCACTTGTTCCAAGAAAAAGGGGTTTCCCCTAAATTTTAGAGGTTTGTTTATGCAAATATGATGTGTTATTGTGTGACATGGATATTACTAAGCAGCCGCGCCTGATCGAGAGATGTTTAATTCTGGGAATAGACGGAAGTTTATTGTTCCAAGAAAAAGGGGTTTCCCCTAAATTTTAGAGGTTTGTTTATTCATAAATGATGTGTTATTGTGTGACATGGATGATACGATGCAGTCGCGTTTGAGATGTTTCATTCTAAGAAAAGAAGGAAGCTACTTGTTCCAAGAAAAAGGGGTTTCCCCAAAATTTTCGAGGTTTGTTTATTCGTAAATGATGTGTTATTGTGTGACATGGATCTCATTATGCAGTCGCACTCGAGATGTTTCATTCTAAGAAAATGAGGAAGCTATTTGTTCCAAGAAAAAGGGGTTTCCCCCGAAATTTACTGTTTATCTATGTATCATACCTTGATCTGTATCGGTTTAGCCTTTTAAACAGTGCAGCTGCACAACAGATCTTTGATTCTCGGAAAAGACGGATTTCATTTATAGTTATGGAAATGTGTCAGTCATGATAGAGTGTGCTTTTCGGTCACAAACACTTCATCAAAAAGGACAGCAGCACATGAAATAAGTTCTCTATATAAACTTTTTGTTTTTCTAATCCGAGAAAGTGAGACAATCTGAAGCAGTGAAAATCTGCCATATAAATAGAGCTGAGATTCTTAAAAAATAAAAAAACCAGAATAAAAATAATTCGTTCGGATTTTAATAAGATTAAGCTCACAAACTTACAAGCTACATGTTATAGAATCTTTGATTATTTTTACGGTCAGGTACAAGCATCGGCGTGTTTTGTATTGTTAACTGGGGTAGCGATGTATAGCACATGCATGCTAGGATATCTACAAATTAAAGTATCAAAATGGCATATCTAACCGCTTACCAAATGCTTACAATGTCATACCCAAGATGTTTGGATTTATTCATCAAAGGTTGTACTATGTCCACATATGATCAATGATCTTACAATTTGTACTGTTTAGATTTACATTTCTCTTAGATAAGTAGCCAGTGATTTTCCCGTTCTCAGGTGTGATTCGTACGCTTCTAGCCACAGCAAACCTTTCAGGAAAACTTGGTACATCGTGAACTCAGCCGTCCATCTTTCGGGTACAAAATGGCATATTTTCATAAGTCCATTTTTTGTTCCTAAGGTATGATACATTGTTGAAGCAGAACCATTCAATACCGTTCCATTGAATCGTTTAAGTGTTTGTGGTGAAGAAACAGTCAGTTCAGGACACGAGTTCGGGTAGTCACCTGGAAGATAGATTCTCAATGTATAATGATGGTCATTGCTTGTAGTCATCTTGACTTCAACACTCGTGTCACTTGTCGGGTTATTCCAGCTTACTTTATCTCTAAAGTAGGATTCAAGAATTTCTTTCTCCATGGCTAGTCTTGCTCTCTGTGTTCCTGACCAAGGCATGATGCTCAGGGTTGTGTAGCATACAGCAGTATCCGTCCTAACGGTAGCTGTTTTGGCGCATGCGTTCAGTTGCTCAGTGTTCACAGAAACCAGCTAGACAGTTCTTGCTAGAGTATCTTTAGTCCCACAGGATTCCTTGTCTTAAGATTTGGACCAAGAAAAAGTCGTTGGTCTTGCGAAGAATTTATTTTCTGTCACTAAATGTGGGAGATTTTGAATTTTAACTAAATATGCTGAGTCATTGTCAAAAGGAAAGTGAAAGTAATTGAGGAAGAGAGGAAATAAGAATCCCTAGTGCCCAGGTAACCTCAGTCCAGTAATCTAACTTTTAGCTGGAGTTGAAGCATTAATGGAGCTAAACTTTTGAATTTTTTCTTCGTTTTAGAGCGTCCTAAGGGACTTTAAAGATCTAGAGGAATTGCCGTATTGTATTGTTTAAATATATTCTTAAGTGACATATATACTCTGTATACGAGGGAAACAAATCAGAGGACAGTTATTGGGCTACAAAGACAAATACACACCAAAGCTTGATTCGTCGATTGAATTACTAGAACAATAAAGAAGGCAACAAACGATTGGCAATGGAAAACAAGAAGGTCCCACCAGATTCTGGACGAAGTTTGAAAGTTGCTTACATTAGAAGAAACGAAGATAGAGAAGATGATACCAGATCAAATCATAGTGAAGAAGATATTGATTCGTTGGCCAGATTGCTGTCTTATGAATCACACGGTTCGACAGCAAATCAAGAGGAACTTGTCTTTGACATTAAGACTGGTAAACTTACTGTATCTAAGTCAAAGATTGCTGACACAGGAAACAGGAATCCAGTAATGACCAAGATGGCTGCACAGGGATATTTTTGATGTCAGTTCCGCATTATGTATGTGGTTTTCTCTGATACTTTAGTTGGAATATTTTGTATAGTATAGTATAGTTTGCTCATGGCCAAATAAAACTGCAACAAAACTGTAAGCTATAGCTAACTATAGCCAGGTCTGAATTGATGGGCATTTTGGGCTCATAAGACTCTTATAATACTGTTAGATTTAGGTATCGATTCCAATCAAAATTGTATATTAAAAAAAAAAATAAAATAACGTGGAAGAGATTACAATAATGACTGTTCTTTCCTTCTCAGTTAAAAACAAATCATATCCCGTTTATTCGATCCTTTAATTTTTAGGGAATAATTTGCATGTAATTCCGAAATTTGTACATTTTATAATTATCTCTTTTATTGGTCAGTAAAGCTTAACTTGTTTGCATTTTATAATTACATTTAATGACTTTCCAATTTCCAAGAATTTTATTTAAAAATGTGCCACATTGCAGATTGTAATGATGCGTTTCCAATTTCCAAGAATATCATTTTCGAGAAAAGTGCCACATTGCAGATTTTAATGACGCGTTTCCTATTTCCGAGAATTCACTCGAGGAAATCAGCCGCTTAACCCCCGTGACACAACAAAACTCTGATTCTCATCGCTTATAATTTTCATTGTTTGTTCGACTTCTAGCCATGTCTTTGACTAGTAGTAAAAAAAACACACGTTCGTTAGGAGAAGATGATGAATTTACTCTTTACATGTTCGAAGAGGACTTGGAGATGATTGAGAAGTGGGCTACAGAAGCGTCTTCTCTTAGCAAGCGACCAAGTGGAGGTTACATGTTGGGCCTTTTGACCAACACACTGAATCCTGTTTGCCACATTATTTGCGATGATGACATTCCTGCTGAATACCTTTTTCTCAAAAATCTCCAGTTTGAAAATTCAATAGAAAGTCATTTTTTCAATTTTTTTGGTTATTGGTCCTTCGAACAATTTACAGAAGACGGTTGGCAAGATATAAAGTCTAAGCAGAACACATCCACTTTACCGCAAAGGTTTGTTTTCCTCTCAGTGGAAAAGAATAATCAAGACCGCTTCGCCTATCATCCACTCCTTTTCATAAAGGAAGGACAAAAGGTTGAAAACGGAAGAATTGAACAACTGCAAGAGAAAAATCCATATAGATTGCCAAACATTTCACATAATGAAACAGCAAACCCACCAAAAGAAAGAACGACTAAAGGAAAGGTGTCATCACTGTGTAATAAATTTGAGGCAGTCAACAAAGCCGAGCCACAGATAAGCCCGACTTCGACAGCAACATGGAATCCACAAGAATCTACCAGTTATGCATCTGTTGCCAAGCAAGGCATCCAAGGCAATTGGTTAAAAGTAACTGATCAGACGTCAACTAAAGGCACCCTCATTACCTCTCACTGTGAAACATTTCCAAGTTCAAAAGAAAGATTCAAGGAACAAAAAAGCGAGAATGTTTCGGAACACAACTTGAAAGCTCAATGGTATGACACACGACCAGATGCTTTAAAAACAATCTATGATTTTGTACTGAATTCACTGGCAGATGACCAGAAAACAGTAAATATGTCAAGGGATAAGACAACACTGGATATGACCATAACATTCACACATCATAACTATAACTGGGCAATTTACTTTCCCTCTGACTTTCCAACAGGGACTGTTAAGCTAAAGAAGACGTTTGGGTCGGCGGAAAGGGCCTACTCTTACTCCGTAAAAGGGTCAGGGGACATTGATATTTTTAAGGCTGAACTGGAATCTACATTACAATGCCAATGTGGGTGTAAGATTTATAGTACCAGGTCCTATTATAGAAGTAGATAGAGTGCAAACAATATATCCATGAAATACAAATTATATACGAAATACTTAGTACAAAATAGTGCTAATTAAACAATAGAAAACAATAGAATTTGCACTAAATTGTACTATTTAGTATAACTAACGTTTCACGGATATACTGTTCCACTCTACTACTAAATAGTAGCGTATGCTCCGGTATGCTAAAAAAAAAAAAAAAATGCTTGAAGTAGTTTTTCTTTCTAATTAGAAATTCACCCTTTTAGGATAAAGCCACAAATATCACATAATTTATCTCTACAAAACGGTAATTATAATACAATTAACTATATCCATAACCAAAAGCATGCAAAAATTGTACACATTTTACAGTTGAACGTCTAATAAAGGAAATAAAACTTTGCTTTTTATTATGAAACTAGTTTGAATAAACCAAACAATCTGACAGAACATTGATTCTAGATTGATTGGATAAATAGGTAAAGCTTTTGCTTACTGAGTGAAGTGAATTAAACCAAGGCGGTAGAAAACACGCAGTAATCTGAACGACATGAAAAATGTCATACAATTCCATACATCAACTATATTACTATCGATTCTTTCAATTTTTGAGCAAACACGTTTGCAGGCTTGAGTTCCTCTGGTGTATTAAACAAACCATGCATAACTGGTCAAAAATTTCGAAAAAATTAGCCCTGAAACCCCAGTCATGTTTATCTTTATGTAAACCTATTTCATTCCCTCTACAATCTTCATACCAAATCCCGAAATTGTATTCCTGCATGCAGTTTTCATTTTGTTTTCATTAGGAAACAATGAAACTGATTTGAATCCAAAATGACCCTCGCTTATACTTGTCACGCAATTTTCTACGAAAAAGAACTGTTGTGATGCACTTAAAATAAATAGTCAGCTCGAAAGAATGTGCAAATCAGCACAAATAGTACACAATTGATCTCGGATTCATAAACGTTTCTTGGAATCGTAACCTCTTGTCACGCATGTGCAAATGAGAAAGACATCTTGGCTAGTCTGGTCTTCTCTCGCCAGTCTTACCGGTTCTTAATCAAGTACTGCTTGGCAATTTGAAAGTACAGAACAAGAAATGTCGAGTAAAGGGAACCATTTTGTCCTTTACATGTTCAAACAAGATCTAGATAACATGGAGCAATGGGTTTTACAGTATCCCAATAATGAGACTGGAGGTGACTTGTTTGGCTTGTGGTCCGGTGAAGGAGACAACGCAGTCATTCATGTTGTTCTTGGTCCTGGTCGAGACTGCACACACGGTGATTATCATTTCTACCAAGATGTAAACTATTTGGAGAAAGTAGGCAGCCTTCTAACAGAAAACTACATGCTTGGGCACATCGGTGAATGGCACTCGCACCATCAGCTGAAGCTTGATAGACCCAGCGATGGTGATTGTAGTACAATACAGAGAAACTTCCCAGAAGGTTCATGTGGCTTCTTCCTCATGATTGCAAATATTATCTGTAAAGAAGAAGTTAGTTTCTCTCCGTATATTTTCAAAGCTGGTTCACGTCGTGGGAAAGCGGGAAACGTCCAAGTTATTGCCGAAAGGAGTCCTTTTGCGATGGTGACCCCAATTTTTCAAATTATAAAAAAAGGAAAAGAAGCAGAACTAAGGAAAGGAAGGAAGAAAGAGGACGGAGAAGGGAACGAAATAAGTTTTCCCCTTCCCAATAATGTGACATCAATGACAATGGAAAGAGGAAACGGAGAATTATCTTCAGATGGTTTACAAGGGATGCAGAATAACAGAATGGGTCTCACGGGTGTAGACTCAGGGAGTACGAGGATGTCAACAGTGCAGAAATTTCCTGCAAACAGCCACTTACAGTGGTACACCAAAAAAGAGAATGGTGATATACCCGACAACATTTATCTCGGTTTACGTAATCTCGTTGGAGAAGTGGAAATAACGTTTGAGGAATATAGCAAAGACATGAATATGAAGTTTGACTATCAAGGTTTGAAAATGAGACTGTCTTTTCGTTTAGACTTTCCAGACACCGCCGCAAGATTATATGTTGACGATAGATACAAGAGTATTTTTCACCTGCGTATGAATTACAACTTTAAGTCACATGATTTAAGTAAATTCATAAAAGAAATACGCGACTTTCTTCAGCATTATACCCGTACTACACATATTACATAATGTATCAATGCCATTTTGTGTCTGGAAAAGCATAAACAATCATTCTGAAAATAGTACTAATTATATCATATTGTATCAGTCTTCCACGTTTAACGAGACTTTAAAATAGCTAGAAACAATTTTATGTACGATGGTGAGTTAAGATGAATATGGTTGCATTACAATTTTTATTCGTATCAGGCGATCCTTAAAAACTAATATTAATGAATAAAACTTTAATCTAAAAATTGTTTTGAAATTATTTGGAGAAACGCCTTGTTTGAGAGGTTGTTTTTTAGGAATCTCAATCAACAAATTAAAAATGTTTTCGTTATACTAATTTAGTACTCAGTGGCTGGTCCAAATCCTGGTGGGAGTAACGGTTGTAAGGGGTATAAGCTACTTGAAACAGATGATCTGACTAGGCGCGCAAACCATGATTTCCTGATCGAAAAAACAATTAATCCCATCATCCACCACACTTGAGTCTCATCTAGACAACATATTCTTTGAAGAAGAAACATTTTAACGTTTAAACCTTCGGCTAAAAGGACATTTCTCCTTGCCATTGTACTTGTATGCCATTTTGTTTTGTTTTGATTTCCCCCTGTTCAATAATGATTGGTCTCGAAAAGATGCATGGAAATGATTCGTTTATCGAAAAGTGATTCGCAGTCTGACTGGCTAATCGTTTTTCCTCAGATTACATGGAAGTTGTTCCAAGAAAAAGGGGCTCCCCGAAATAGTAGAAGTGACATGTATTGAAGTAGTGTTTTTAATACGCAGTCGCACCAGAGATGCCTAATTCTAAGAAAGGAAGGAAGCTACTTGCTCCAAGAAAAAGGGGTTTCCCCTAAAATCTATAGGTTTGTTTATATTTAAATCATGTGCTATTGCGTGACAGTGTATCGACGTATTGTTCATCATACTCAGCAGTCGCACCAGAGATTATTAATTCTAGGAAAAGAAGGACGCTAGTTCCAATGAAGAATAGGGGTTTCCTAAAATCTTAGAAGTTTGGGTTATACTGTATTAGAGCGTGATGATTATCATTGTAGTATTGCATTAGAAAATTAGAAGGGTAGTTGAAACAGATCTTTAGTTCTTGAATTGATTGGTTATTTTTGTTGATTTTTAAATGTTTTTCACTTTTCACCCATGATAGTGCGATGGGTCGGGGTCTATGACCCGAAAATCGCTCAAAAATATTTCTTAAATTGCTAAAGATCAACTTATGGAAGAACCTAATACCAAACAGTACATATGAAACCCACGTAAAACTAAATTCACCAAAAAAGTATATATTTATCTTGAAAGAATATACAAATCAGTGCCAAATAGAAAGATTTCCTTTCCATGAACATTTCTTGGAAGTGTACCATCTTGTCACGCCTGTACAAGTGATAACGATATCTTGCCTGGTCTGGTCTTCTTAACTGCTTCATACTGCTTTACACTAACTGCCAAGAAATGTCGAGTGGAAGAAATAATTTCGTCCTCTACATGTTCCAGCAAGATATAGAGAACATGGAGCAATGGGTTTTACAGTACCCAAATAATGAGACTGGAGGTGACTTGTTTGGCTTGTGGTCCGGAGAAGGAGACAGCGCAGTCATCCATGTTGTTCTTGGTCCTGGTCGAGACTGCACACACGGTGATTATCATTTCTACCAAGATGTAAACTACCTGAGAAAAGTAGGCAGCCTTCTAACAGAAAACTACATGCTTGGGCACATTGGTGAATGGCACTCGCACCATCAGCTGAAGCTTGATAGACCCAGCGATGGTGACTGTAGTACAATACAGAGAAATTTTCCACAAGGTTCATGTGGCTTCTTTCTCATGATTGCAAACATTATCTGTAAAGATGAAGTTAGTTTCTCTCCGTATATTTTCAAAGCTGGTTCACGTCGTGGAAAAGCGGGAAACGTCCAAGTTATTGCCGAAAGAAGTCCTTTCAGCCTTGTAGGGGACATTTCAGAAGCCTTACACAATGGGAAAGAAAATTATCAAGTGGAAAACGTTATCAGACAGGACAAAGTCAAATTGGAAAAGGCCAAGAAATCACGTTGCATGAGCATTATTAATTTTCTCTTTCTGTCGGATAACCAAGAAAATAGGAAATCTTTGTCTGTGGAAAGAAAACAGTCCACTTCAAAAAATGTGCACAGAACAGATGAAGTATGTGATCATACACGTTCAGAAACTATGAATGAGTCAAAAGTAGCTTCTAGCTTACAAGAAGTGTCCGAATGCGTTTTCCACTACCAGTGGTATACAAAGGACTCGGGTCAGGCAATTCTCAAACATATTCTTAATGAATTAGTAGCAGATATTACCGACAGCGTTAATATGCAGTGGGAGGAGGATAGTAGTCAAAACATGAGAATGACATTTCAGCATTGTAACTCGACTATTCAAATAATTTTTCCGTTCAATTTCCCAGTCTTGCAAGCAAAGATAAAATTAGATAACAGTCTTGAAGGAACCATATACTATTCCTGTAACGATGTCAAACGATTTCATTGCAAGCAATTTGTAACTGAAATACGAAAAATGCTAAAAAAAGCTAAAGAAATGTATAATCAAGCTCCTCAGACAAGCCTTTAGGAAAACAAATCGTCCTCCAACCAAAAACTTTTTAAGTTTGCATTTTCAAAGTTTCTGCATTTCAATTAATTCGGCCTACGACTAACCAACCGCGATGAACCTTAAATGACATTTTTGGATAAAAAACCCCTTATTTAGAAAGCTGTTTTTCAGAGGAGCCAACTCGATTTCCTGGAAGCCGAAATCACATTATGAATAACTTACAATTCGGGGAAACCCCTTGTTTTGAAACTCTTTTCTAAGAAATGATGCATGCTTGAACATGTAGAGAGATGATACCTAAAATATAGATACCTAAAATTTGTCTGTTGTATATATTGTAAAGAGTAAAAGCCTAATAAACGATAATGTTTAATTGTAGGTGATGAAGGTAACGAATAAATCTGTTTTAGAAAGCCTATCTTTTGTGTCTGAAAAATTGCAGCTGAGACAAGTATCGGGTGAAAATTAAAAAGCACTTTAAGCAGTTTTCGTTTTCTTGGAAATCATGTGACCTTTATTTCAAGAAACAGTTAGAGGCCATTCATTTCTTCCAAGAAGTCATTAAAACACTACAGCACCTTCAAGATGCATCAACCAGACGATCTCGTTGTGTGTTTGATTCAACCAGACTTCATTGAAATATTGAGAAAGACAGAAGATCAAGATTCAAAACATTTCTTTGTCAAGTCACTCGATGATGGCGATGCCTTGCATGTCACGGTGCGAGCTATTCCTGGAGGACAAGATGCATGCCAAAACCAAGTCGCCTACGATTTGATAGAAAGCTTTCCTAAGGAAGAGCAAGAAACGACTGAGCTCGTTCAAACAGCATTCAAGAAGCTAGAAGGGAGTAGCTCCGTTCAGATCGCGTTACTGATCACCTCTGACAACCAAATCAAGGCATATACAAGAAAGACGCCAAGTGACCTGCCGAGAGAAACCAAAGTACTACTTCAGCCCTCAAAAGACCTGCTGTACTCGAGAAGTAAAGGATTATTGGAGTCTGGTTTGCTAGAGAGTCGAAAGGTAGCTATTGTTGGACTCGGTAGCGGCGGATCTCACGTTGCAATCGAGTTGGCCAAAGCTGGAGTGGGCAACTTTGTTCTTGTTGACTATGATCGCATTGAACTGAACAACATTGTACGCCACACTTGTGGAGTAAGTGATCTTGGAAGATTGAAGACCAAAGCCATTCGTGACCGCATCTTGGACAAGAACCCATTCGCTAATGTTGAACTTCACAACTGTGACATCAATGACCAAGAGAAAGGAAGGGAAATTTTCAAAGAATGTAACCTGATTGTTGCAGCTACAGACAACATCCGTAGCCGACTCAACATCAACTCACTTTCCCTTGAGCTCAACATTCCTGTTTTGTATGGGAAATGTGCAGTACGAGCTGCCGGAGGAGAAGTGGTTGTAGTGCGTCCCAACCAGGGTCCGTGCTTCAGTTGTGTGTATCGAAATGCTCTTGTCGAAGCTGACAAGGAAGAGGTGTCCTCTTTCCGCCAAGCCCGAGAAGCTAACCCCAGCTATGTGCCAGATAGTGAGGTAGAAGCAACCATCCAAGTGGGACTCTCATCAGACATCATCCCTATCAGTAATATGATCGTGAAAATAGCTCTCGTGGAACTATGCAAGGGAAAAGACAGCGCCCTGGCCTCATTGGAGAAGGATTTTGAGAATGCATACTACATTTGGGCAAACCGAAGGGATGGACAGTATGCGGGATACCCAGAAGATGGTTTTAACAAGTTTAACACTCCGAGTATTCTGCGTTGGTATTCGATGGAAGTGAAGAGAGATGAAAAATGTAATGTTTGCCAACCAATCGAGACCAACTTAGAGAACACTTCCTTTTTTGGATAACTCACGAACATCCTAAACTATACAAAATATAGGTAGCTCGAATATCTCAACTGAGCCATAGAAAATATACACATGTATGCGATCTATATACACGGGGATCAAAACGTGGAAAATGAAATTTATTGCCGCAAATAGTTGAAAATGTAGCATTATAGCGTATGGAATTTATTCTTGATCAAATCTTTCACAAGACACGTGCACATGTAATAAAACAAATTAGTCGTTCTCAACTGAAATAAATGATACGAAAACACATTGCGCTGATTTGTTTATCAGGAATATAGTAGGTCCCTGAAGTTCCTAATCATTTCCAGACATACAAAATAAATTTAAAAACAAAAATGTGCTTTATTTTTTAATTTTTTAATTTATTTTAATTATGGCATTTACGGAGGATGGCAATCCGATTTACTTCAGTTAAATATCTACACAAAATTTTTTTTAGACACCTCTTGCTTATGTATAATATACTCTATGCTTTGTGAAAATTAATGAAATACTGAATACGTTTTTTAAAAAATTTGATACCAGTAAGTAAGTAAGTAATTTGAAAATAGCAGGTAATTTGGTACCAGTTATGCAAATACAATAACCATTCGGTTAACCTAAGGTCAGACATATAGTGCTATATATTTCAATTATTTGAAAAAATACACGTGAATTGTGACTATGAATTGAGCAGAAAAAAATAGTCAATTGTTCAATAAAGAAATAATGAAATTAGTGGTTCATCGATATAATCTTTAGGATTAAAAAATATTGAAAAATGCACAACAAAATTTACAAAAAGGAATATCAAATCTTTTCTTGCATGAAAAGTGTCCTTCCATTCAGCACCACCAGTGGATTTAATTGAATTTAGCCATTGTTTATTATAACTTCGTCCTGTCTTAGTCCTGTCTTAGTCCTGTCTCAGTGAAGCAATCTTCTACAGGTCTGGAATCTCACTTGATATGATGTATTAAATTCGCTGACGAAACATAAATGGCAAACTAAAAATGTCCTCCAGTTCTTCGACTCTTTCTTGGAACAGCTACTTTTTTGGCTGGTTGCGGTCTTACTACTTTTTCTTGTCTTGTCTTTTCCTCAGCCAGTCCTAATCTTCCTGTCGATGGATCGAAGATGAAATCCTTTTTTGTTTTTCCTCTCATCTCGTCATCGAACTCTTGTCTTGATTTAGCAATATTTTCTTGTGAACACATCTTCAAGTTTTGTTCGAAATTTCCTTCTTTATAACAACCCATTTTGTTATTTTCACGACAATAATAAGCTTCAGTGGAAAAATGGAACAGTTTGTTTGCTTCAAAAGAATAGCGTGCTTATAGATTCGTCGATAAACGCACTATGAATTGAAAGGCTGCGTGTAAGAATTTCTGCAAGTAATCACATTTCTAAAGGGAAAATCACTTCTTATTATGAACGCAATCTAAAATTCTGTAAAAATTTCTGCAAATCATCACATTTTTCTAAAGGGAAAATCCCTCCTAATCACGTCATCAGGGAATTGAGCACGCAGTAACAACTAAACGACAAACTTCAAACGTTAACATTCAATACGATTTTTATTCAAAAGGTGTACACATTTTCAAAAACAATTATTCAATTGAAACTAAGTACATTTCTGAAAATCTGTTCTATGTAATTTACTAAAATGCAACGTTTAAGAGTCCTCAATATTCTGGCATTTAAAACATTTGAAACAACTTTGTCTTTCCTTTCCCGCCATGTTTATCAGTTGGGTTGATCTTGCTTGTGTGAAGAAATTCTGTGTGAATAGACTTGTAAATCGTACATCAAATAAAGGAATAAGGTTTGTGGTTGCTGAGTATAGAAATTTCGTCTTTGTTTGCTTCAAACCATGTCAAATAGTATCGAGAAGAAACCTCCCGCTCCTGGTTTGTTCATGTCCAGCATCACCTTTCGATCAGCTCCTCTTTCTTGTTCTCTCTGCGCTGTAGATTTATTCTGTACCATAAGCCTCCCTGTAGCAGGATCGAAGACCATAGTCTCGCTATTATCAGGATTTTCCATATGTTTCTCAATTTTTTGTCGTTGAGAACTCATTTTGTATGTCTTTGCTGTTCGATGAAATTTCACTCCCTCGGCGTAGCTGGCTTGTTAATAATCTTGAACGGTTTTCTAAGAAATGGGGAAATTTCCCTTCAAGGTCCACGTGACTGCATGGCGTGATTCTCAGAAACGCTTGTAATGAATATTCAAACCGAACGTCTACTGAACTTGAGCTCAACATTTATGATGTAATTTGCATGAAATAGAGTTTGTTAATATTTCTGAAATATTTTCTAAAAGAAAAAAAAAACACCTAATAAAAAATTGTAGAGGGTTTAAAATGTGTTTAATTTCTTTTTTCAATATGTGAGGTGAAATCAGTGCCCAAAGTATCCCGGCCGGTATTAAAATATCTCATATTTATTTTTGCACGACAAGCAAAAACAGTTGATATTTACAAACAAGAAGCTTCATACTTTCCGTTTTTATTCAATATGCTGCCGATAATGATGTCTGAGTCGCTTGTACCATCGATTATCCGTATACCATGTACTCTGCGCCCCTTCCCTTTAAGTAATGTTCACAACAAGATTCTCAGTTCCTTTAACATTTATTTATCTTTATTAAGACCACTTTTAGTTATAATTACATTGATGGTAAATACTTTCTGCCGTGTTCTTTTCTTTTCTGTCAATACACAATTATAGGTTCAATACGTTTTACATTCTGTGTATTAAAGCTTCCTTATTTAATATACATGCAGTGGTAACCAGTGATGACAAATACTTTTTCCTTCCGAGAAAAAATTGCTTGAGGTTTAAGCAAAATCACATCATTCTAATAATTTACGAAGCAACAAAAACTCCTCGTAATACTTTTCGAATCATTGTCTTCAGTTTTCTCTTGTCACAACGAGATTAGTTCTCGCTACTGGTTCGTTACATTTTCCAAGTGATGGTAACTTAACTTTTGCCATGTCCTTTTCTCTTGTCACTACGTGATTAGTTCTCGTTACCGGTTCGTTACATTTCCCAAGTGATGGTAACTTAACTTTTGCCATGTCCTTTTCATATACTTCACGAATACAATTTATATATCATTTATTTGGCACTAAAAAAATCCTCCTGTTCCTCTTTTGTTCATATCGACCTTCACTTCTCTGTCCCTTCGTGGTTTGG
This sequence comes from Anthopleura sola, assembly GCA_023349425.1. NCBI lineage: Eukaryota > Metazoa > Cnidaria > Anthozoa > Actiniaria > Actiniidae > Anthopleura > Anthopleura sola. The sequence goes on along the minus strand of JALHLI010000018.1, from coordinate 2,581,470 downwards.
TTTCTTTCTCTACTTTTATACGTTTCTTTTTCTTATCGAACCCTAAATGTTTGTCCGATGATGGATTTCTCATCTGTTCTTCGACTTCGTGGATAGGTTCTTGCTTGAATAACAGACGACCGGAGGCCGGGTCGAAATCAAACTCCTGACCATTCTTGTAAGCTTGTTCGGCTGTTGAAGTGCAGCCATTTTGGTACCTTGATGTTTTTGCAACCAGCTTCGATTGTGATGGATCATATTCACGTTCTGCGCCAGATCCGTAGAGTTGTTCCGACGACATTCCAGAACCAGTTTCAAAAGATTTTGGTGAAAATTTTGCTTCTGCTGGATCGAAGTCAAACTGATCCATATTTTCATCATAACTGCCCATATTGTATCCAGATATATGTCCAGATATCAGTGCTCTGTTTCTTTGAAGAAATTGTAAAAGTATATATATCGCGAAAAGACAAAACTAGTAGTGCCGTCTCCTTTGTTGGCTGATGAATAAGCAGTATTTTCCGTAGTCGCAGAATATGAAGCCAAATATTGGCAATGGGAAATTTCCCTTAGCTAAGCAATATTTAGCTGTCAGATTTAATCCAATCAGGAAAAGACACGACCTGTTGTTTCGCAACTAGTCAACAGGAAATATCTCTATTGCGTTATAGAAATATACCTCTTATTAACTAAATTTTTTTTTTACTTAAGCTGCTAAGAAATTTTTTAGTATTTTCTTCTTTTTCTTAAGCATTATATGTTTTTCTTGATCATTTTTGTCGTATTCTATTATTCTAGGGGATTCCCCCATCTTTTGAAATTAAACAAACCAATAGGAATCTATATCAAGCGCTGGGGAAAAACCCCTGTTATTTCTGGAACATTCAATGACCTATTCTACTATTTTAGGGGATTACCCCATCTTTTGAAATTGAACAAACCAATAGGAATTTATATCAAACGTGGGGATAAACGTGGGGGTTATTTCTAGAACATTCAATGACCTACGACGTATTCTATTATTTTAGTCTCACTGAAAACGAGCCAATCCGAGCATCTGCCGAATAGTGGGGGAAATCCCCTTTTGATAAAATATTCGTAACTTTATCCTTGAGTAGATGCAACCAAACTGCTAATAAACATTTGAATTTTTCTCAAAGATGGTTCTACATCAAGCTGAAGATCTTGTTTTGCGTTTGTCGCAAACGGATTTTATTGAGATAATAAGAGAGAAAAATGACAGCAGAAAAGAGAGAAAGCATTTTACAGTCACGTCAATCGATGATGGAGATGTTTTAGATATTATTGTGTCATCATCATTATCATCTGAGCAACCCGACACAGAAGATAAGCAAGTCGTCTACGAGCTGATAGAAGGTTTTCCTAAGGAAGAACAGGGAACGACTGAGCTAGCGCTCGTTCAAACAGCATTCAAGAAGCTAGAAGAGAGTAGCTCCGTTCAGATCGCGTTACTGATCACCTCTGACAACCAAATCAAGGCATATACAAGAAAGACGTCAAGTGACCTGCCTAAAGAAACCAAAGTACTACTTCAGCCCTCAAAAGACCTGCTATACTCGAGAAGTAAAGGATTATTAGAGTCTGGTTTGCTAGAGAGTCGAAAGGTAGCTATTGTTGGACTCGGTAGCGGCGGATCTCACGTTGCAATCGAGTTGGCCAAAGCTGGAGTGGGCAACTTTGTTCTTGTTGACTATGATCGCATTGAACTGAACAACATTGTACGCCACACTTGTGGAGTAAGTGATCTTGGAAGATTGAAGACCAAAGCCATTCGTGACCGCATCTTGGACAAGAACCCATTCGCTAATGTTGAACTTCACAACTGTGACATCAACGACCCACAGAAAGGAATGGAAATATTGAAAGGATGTGATCTGATAGTCGCAGCAACAGATACGTCAGCTAGTCGTGGTACCATCAACATGATCTCTCTTGAGTTAAAAATAGTAACATTGTATGGGAAATGTGCAGTACGAGCTGCTGGAGGAGAGGTTATTGTTGTACGACCCAAACAAGGCCCGCCATGCTTCATGTGTGTCTGTGGAACAGGGACTAATAATGAAGAAATATCATCAATGCGTCAGGCTCGAGAAGGTGCGCCAAGCTATGTGACCGATAGCGAATTAGAGGCAACCATCCAAGTGGGACTCTCATCAGACATCATCCCTATCAGTAATATGATCGTGAAAATAGCTCTTGTGGAACTATGCAAGGGACAAGACAGCGCCCTGGCCTCATTGGAAAGTGATTTTCAATACCCGTACTACGTTTGGGCCAATCGCTGTGAAGCACCATACCTAGGCTATCAAGAAGGTGGTCTAAATCGTTTTGATGAGAGTTCGGTTCTTCGTTGGTATGCAGATCCATCATCAGATGCGAAATGTGAGGAATGCTTACGTGAGGAGACCGAAGAAGAGACAGACTCATCAGATGATGAGAAGTGAAAAATACTTGACATATAACATTTAATATTATTACCGAAGCAAATTAGTGAATTTATATGTGTGTGGTTGATCTTTCTTTTAAAAATCCACTAATGAAAATGTGTAAATACGTACTGTAGTAGAAATTAAGTTGATCTTTTGCAACTTTTAGGTATAACGTAGATTATACAATTATATATCATGGCAGAAGGATCACCGGATAATAATAATAAAAAAAAACTCGTGTTTATTATCATATATTATCTATTCATTGTTTAGTCATTGCTGTTCATTTGTAACACAAAATTCCTTTTGCCTTGGATAAATATGTTATTTCGTAACATTATGATCAAAGTGTTTATGTATGTACCTATGCAAGCTATGATTATCCATCAAACAAAAGTATTACTACTAGATATTACTACTTAACTACAATCTCACTGCAGTCAACCCTTTCCGAATATGGGGTCTATGACGTCAAACGAGGAGGATGAGAATGATCCCGTATGTCGAAACCCAATGATTTCCACTTGCAGCGTCGGGGACTAGAATGCCCCGGATTTCAAAACACAATCATTATCACTCATAACATCCCATGCCAAAAAATCCACATTGTCGGATAATTTTACATTTTTAATAATAATAATCTTTATTCAGGAAATGCCTACGTCACATAAGTGTTTTACAGTAGGGTCCTGCCAGATTTAAATAAATTAAATAATCAAAAGATAAAAATACATTTTAAAATTTGTGGTCTGTTTGCAACATAATTAATTTTTTGAATTTTTCCATTCATTTATAAACCCATCTAGAGATATTTTTTTCCAAATATACTAATACCAGTCCAGTTATATGCAATTCTAAAGGAAAAAGCCACCAGGGCCTTGTCTGTTCATATCCAACATGACTCTTCGGTCATCATCTCGTGTTCTCACAGTCGATTTCTGCCGCACCGTCATTTTTCCCATCACTGGATCAAACACCATTGTCTCACTGCTATTTGAATGCTCCAAGAATTTCTCTAAGTTTGGACTTTGTGATTTCAACACGAGTCGACTTGAAGCTCCATCAAACTCAAATTCCTCGCCATTCTTATAAGAGAATTCGCTGGTGTCATGAATTATGGCTCTCTTGTTAAAGGTTTTTGGAACAACCCTTGATTGGCCAGGGTCAAAGTCCATCTCAGGTAGTCTTTCCGTACTGAATAATCTTCACGATTCCATACTTTCCCTTCATCCCTCATCAAGTTTTTTGGTACAAGTTTACACGTTTCTGGGTCAAAATCAAAGTCGTCACTTGACATTTTTCACTTTTCGAATTCTTTCCACCACTGATTCAGAACAACTGATGTTTGAATGAAAGGAAGTCAGGTATATGACTATTGACTAGCTTGTGAATTGCTATATGGATTTTGCAAGTCATCGCTTTCGTTATTAAAAAAGGGAAAATTATATTAGGTCAGATTTTGGTATCCAATCATGAACCACAGCTACGTCGTGTGCTGTAATAAATTATCATAATACAAATGACTGTCAAAATATGCTAAAAAAAATTTAATTACACAAAATATTGCAATAAAAGCATTTTATTTTTCCAAAATTAATATATATCTTTATATTCAAAATTAATAACTTAAACTTAAATACAGAAACTCTTACACAAAAAAGCAAAAAACTGTAATTCAAAAGTGAACATCAGTGTTACTTGAGTACACGCATCACGCATTCCGCGCTACTGCTCTAAGCACATGCTCAGGTGATTAAAAAGTGAGATAATATTTTGTAAAACATGTTATATTTTAGTTGTATTTTTCTTGTCAAACACAATTTTCATTATATATTCAAGATCACGTACCGTTAAGCGAATTTTGAGTCAAATGTACCAAAAAATTGCATATTTTACAAAATATTATGCGCTTAGAGCAGTAGCGCGGAATGCTTAATGCGTGTATATACAGATAAAGATAACTATACATCGTGTCAGTGTGCTTTACGTACTTTACTCAATTATCGTTAATCAGGTACATAGTTATATTATATGTATATATATTCCAACACGGTGTACTAATAGTTTTGCTAAGTCTAGATTGTTTTGATTTTTAAGATACATGTATTTCATCTTTATAGTTCAGATAAGCTTCTCTGCCTTGAAGTCACACAGGATTCGGCGATTGGCAGCGTCAGTTTATTCCATATGTACAATTGGCCTCAGCTTTTCGATACGCTTGTTTTCTCCGGTTATTTATTTCCAAACAGCAAAAACATGAAGAAACCTCCGGCTCCTGGTTTGTTCATGTCCAGCATCACCTTTCGATCGGCTCCTCTTTCTTGTTCTCTCTGAGCTGCAGACTTGTTTTGTACCATAAGTTTGCCCGTAGTAGGATCAAACACCATAGTCTCGCTGTTACCAGGCTTTTCCATAAAATTTGCAATTTTTTCGCGTTGTGAACTCATTTTGTACTTCTCAGTTCTCTTCAGCCTCTTAAGGTATGGCAAACTTCAGCAAGTCAGTCACTTTCAGCTCGCAATTGCTTCGATTTGTTTATTGCTTGTTAGGAAATTCCATTTGTATCACGTGACACGATTCTGAGAAATATCAAAGATGCGTTTCAGCAGATTTTGCAAATGAGTCGATTTCCGAGAATTCATACTTAGATGGATCAGTTTGACTTGTAAATTGATCCTTATATAGGTATTATTTGCAAGCTAATAAACAACAACTCAAATTCTTTGAAACCCATTTATTTAATTTTCATTTAAGTGTCACATCTTTATATCTCGCTAGTTTTCGTTCTTAGTCACTACTAGAGAAAGTATAGAGTGAGGGATATGCAGTCTTTTCTAGCTAGTTTCTTAATCATGAGATTGTCACAATAATATTGTCTTTATTTGGTAGTCCTGAAAAGAATGCATGAACTATATATAATTTTTTACCGTGTAATAGTAAGATAGAGAGAGATATACAGTCTTTTCTAGCTTGTTTATCTTGAGATTGTCACAGTGATTGTCGTTGGTAGTCCTGAAGAAGAAGGAAGAACTTTATCGTAATGTTTAGTCTAAGTGTGGCCACGTTTTCTCATCTTGCCAGTTTTTGGTTTCGGCCACCACTTTCTTGCTATTAAGGGTCATGCCTTCCCCTCAGAAAGAAACCACCTCCGTCATCATCATGCATACCTAGTATCACTTGTCGACGACCGGCAGGTAGACTTTGATTTCTTTCAGCTGTCGCTTTCTCTACTACTTTGATCTTTCCTGTATAATCATCAAGTACTACGACTTGTTTTGTATCAGGGCTTAACAGATGCTGCTCAAGTGTTTCTTGTTCACTCGGCGCTGCAGATCTTTTTTGTACCACAAGTCTGCCTGTAGCAGGATCGAACACAATAGTCTCGCTGTTATCCGGGTTTTCCATATGTTTCACAACTTTTTCGCGTTGTGAAGTCATTTTGTACTTCTCAGTTTTGTTTATCTCTCACACGGAAATTCTGTTACGTGACTTGATTTCCAAGAAATGTTCGAGATGCGTTTCTGAAAATTTTTCAAATGATTCGATTTCTAAGAAATCATGCATATGCAAATTTATCAATACGTGGTCACTTGTTATACACTATATTATTTATTTTAACAGTAGTTGTTTATATCGGTAACAAAGAAAACAACTCAAATTCTTTTAATTGATATTTGTTTCATATTTCATCAACACAGAAAGAAGGAATATAATTGATGAAATTTAAGATACTCTTTTTACAATGCATTGTCAAAGTTATGTTATTCAAACTGGAATTATTTGAAAAAAAGTTGCTCTTAGCAGCTTCGAAAGAGAGCGATGGAAACCTTGCACTCTGATCTAGACCTTCAGAAACTGCTGCTGCTGAAAGTCAGGTACAGTCATTTGGTAAAGCTCTTGGTAGAATCTAATATCACCTCAACTCCTGTAACTAACTTTTTACTGAAACGTAAAAGGTTCGGCTATATTTGAAAAAAACATTTATGTGGAATGAAAAATGGCTAACTCACATAACACGAAGACTGCTACTTTTCAGAAAGGGTAATATGCTAATAAGTAAGTAATTGCTTTGTTTTTAACTTTCTTATTATTTTGTTAATGTATTTGTGCTTTCTTTTTATGTTCAGTTTTTCAATTAATTAATTAAATTAATTAATTAAACAATTACGCTGATGTTGTTATTAATTTGCTTTTTGAGATTGTTTTCTTCCTTTGTTCTTTGCTTTCTTGTCTTTTTCTTCTTTGTTCTTGTTTTCTCTTTTTCTCTTCTATTTCTTTTTTATTTCTCTTCTTTTCTATTTTCTCTTCCTTCTTCTTTTCTTTTCTCTCTTTCTTTTCTTTCTTCTTCTTTTCCTTCTCTTTGTTCTTCTTTTCTATTTTCTCTTTCTTTTCTCTCTTCTCTTCGGCTGTTTTTTCTTTTTTCGGAAAGCATCCCGATTTTGAGTATTTAACTGGATGTAATTTTCTCGTTTCATCAATTTTAGTTTCTTCCGTTGCACTTGACTGCTTTATGTAGTTTTGCTGGGCATATTTCAACTCATCTTCAGGACCTTTTTCACTTCCATCTTCTATTGTAGTGTTTTTATTTCGATCCAAAGCGTTGAAGGGCTGGCCTTGGTTTGTGTTGCTTTCTTTGCTTCCCGTCTTAACGTGAATATGAAAGACTTTAGAGTCCTGGATGATATTTTTGGAACTGTTTTCTTTGGTTGCTTGTCCATCTTTACATTCTTCGACATGCAAGGCTTCATGTTTCTCTTGGACTTGGGTATTCTTGAATCCTCCTCCCAAGTACGTCATTTTAGAGTTGGTCTTGGCACTAGAACTTGGATGTTTATTTTCTTCGGTTGTCGCTGGAGTTGAGTGTTGATTCTTCAGGGTTTCTGGTTTGTTATCGTCTTCTGTGAGATTAGACTGTTCGTCAACATGTAGACTGCAACCAAGTTCGTTCCCCTGATTCTCTACCTCTTGGCTCAATTTGGACTTCTCTGTGTCTTTATCCTTCATATCTTCTGATTTGTCTTCCTGGTGATGGTCGACCTTGTTAACGTTTGATTCTTCCATCACATGATCAGTGGTCATCACTGGTGTATGACTTTCAGCTGTGTTTTGTATCTTTGGCTTCTTGTGATCTTGTTCATCATAATCATGCGACACGCGTTTGTCTGTTGAAGCTCTTTCATGAGTTTTTATAACGTTTGATTGAAATTTCTTCAGAGATTGTGATGAGTTTTGGGACTCAGCTCCTTTAGCGAGATGATCTTTTACACTTTTACGGAAAAGACTTTCCTCATTCCCAAATAGATGAATTTCGCCTTTGAGAACTGGTTCTCTTCTCTTTGTCTTTGGATTGATTTCAAAAAGGAAGCAACCAACTTTTACATCATTATATGATGAACCGATGGTAGCAATGAACAGGAAAAATCGGTTGATACCATATCTATCCATGTTAGTCCAGACTGTATTCTCGTCTCCTCCGCTTGGCCTCGATAAACCGATTCTGTGATGGGAGTGCCATTCTCCAATACGATCCAAACCTTCCTCCGTCGTCAATATGTTACCCACTCGTTCAAGATAGCCTACGTCTTGGTAGAAGGATACTGATGATCGTCTGCAGTGTTTCCCTGGTCCAAGTACGAGTTGCACCACTGCAGTGTGATATTCTGCCCATAAACCAAACAGATCACCTCCAGTCTCAACGTGTTGGTGTTTAGCAACCCAACCTTGTATCTGACGGTACTCTGACTCGTACATCTGGACTACAAACTTTCGATTTTCACTCGGTTCCATCTCGTTTCTTCTTTGGTAAAATTTAATGAATTCTGTCTCGAGCACTTTGTGTTTCTATTCCTTTGAAAAGCTTATTGTGAAAGGCACTGATTCCAAGAATTGATCTTCATGCACGAATAAAAAAATTCTCTTCTTCCAGGAAAGCGTTTTCTAAGAAATATCTAATTTCTCGGCGGAAACTCTAGTCGTCACGTGTAACGCAATCTGCCCCAGTGACAAACCAAAGAATGTGCTTATTTGCAGTTTGTAAAACCTTTCTAATTCTTACTAATGTATTAGATATAAGAGAATTTTCCTTTCGTCGAAAATCACAGACAGAAATCACATCAAAAATGTATGGAGATTGAAGTGAATTAATAATTTATCAGGTATTTCTGAAGAGGCTTATTAGCTAGGTAAAATATTTGCGACCAGGCCTGCATGCAATCCCTCCAAAGTTGTTAGCCTTTTGTAAGCCTTTAGCCCGTGCATTTTTACAATGTATACTACTAACTATTTTGTACGGGGATGCTTCGCCCGGACTTTGGACCCCGGCATTTGCCTGTAGCAGGATCAAACACCATAGTCTCGCTGTTACCCGGGTTTTCCATAGATTGTACAATTTTTTCTCTTCGTGAACTCATGTTGTACTTCGTCTCTTGAGCGTGTGCGGGTATTACAAAGCTCAGCAATTAGGTTAGTTTCAGCTTACAATTACTTCGTTTTGTTCATCTCTCACTTGACACGGTAATTCCGTTACTTGACTTGATTTCCAAGAAATGTTCAAGATGCATTTCTGAAAATTTTGCAAATTTTGCAAATTGATCAATGCGCGGTCGTTTGTTATACACTATATTATCTATTTATAATAAAGAAAACAACTCAAATTCTTATAATTGATATTTGTTTCATATTTCATCAACACAGAAACGAAGAATTAATTGATGAAATTTAAGATACTCTTTTTACAATGCATTGTGAAAGTTATGTTATTCAAACTGAAATTATTTGAAAAAAGTTGCTCTTAGCAGCGAGTCGAAAGAGAGCGATGGAAACCTTGCACTCTAGATCTAGACCTTCAGAAACTGCTGCTGTTGAATGTCAGGTACAGTCATTTGGTAAAGCTCTTGGTAGAATCTAATATCACCTCAACTCCTGTAACTAACTTTTTACTGAAACGTAAAAGGTTCGGCTATATTTGAAAAAAACATTTGTGTGGAATGAAAAATGGCTAACTCATATAACACGAAGACTGCTACTTTTGAGAAAGGATAATATGCTAATAAGTAATTGCTTTGTTTTTAACCGGCTTTCTTACTGTTTTGTTAATGTATTTGTGCTTTCTTTTTATGTTCAGTTTTTCGAAATGATTCAATCATGGTAATGTAAACAATTACACTGACGTTATCATTAATGTGCTTTTGGAGGATTCTTTCTTTCCTTTGTTCTTTGCTTTCTTGTCTTTTTCTGCTTTGTTCTTGTTTTCTTTTTTCTTTTTCTTCTCATCCTCCTCTTTGTTCTTCTTTTCTGTTTTCTCTTCCATTTCTTTCTTCTTCTCTTCCTCCTCTTTGTTCTTCTTTTCTATTTTCTCTTGTATTTTTTTCTTCTTCTCTTCCTCCTCTTTGTTCTTCTTTTCTATTTTCTCTTCTATTTTTTTCTTCTTTTCTTCCTCCTCTTTGTTCTTCTTTTCTATTTTCTCTTCCCTTTTTTTCTTCTTCTTCTCTTCCTTCTTCTTTTCTTTTCTCTCTTTCTTTTCTTTCTTCTTCTCTTCCTTCTCCTTGTTCTTCTTTTCTATTTTCTCTTCTATTTTTTTCTTCTTCTCTTCCTTCTCCTTGTTCTTCTTTTCTTTTCTCTCTTTCTTTTCTTTCATCTCTTCGGCTTTTTTTTTCTTTTTCGGAAAGCGTCCCGATTTTGAGTCTTTAACTGGAAGTAATTTTCTCGTTTCATCAATTTTAGTTTCTTCCGTTGCACTTGACTGCTTTATGTAGTTTTGCTGGGCATCTTTCAACTCATCTTCAGGACCTTTCAGTTCACTTCCATCTTCTATTGTAGTGTTTTTATTTTGATCCAAAGCGTTGGAGGGCTGGCCTTGGTTTGTGTTGCTTTCTTCGCTTGCCGGCTTAACGTGAATAGTATTGGGTTTAGGGTGCTGGATGATATTTTTGGAACTGGTTTCTTCGGTTGCTTGTCCATCTTTAGATTCTTCGGCATGCAGGGCTTCATGTTTCTCTTGGACTTGGGAATTTTTGAATCCTCCTCCCAAGTACGTCACTTTAGAGTTGGTCTTGGCACTAGAACTTGGATGTTTATTTTTTTCAGTCACGGTCGCTGGAGACGAGGGTTGATTCTTCAGGGTTTCTGGTTTGTTATCGTCTTGTGTGAGATTAGACTGTTCGTCAACATGCAGACCAAGTTTGTTCCCCTGATTCTCTTCCTCTTGGCTCAATTTGCCGGACTTCTTTGTGTCTTTATCCTTCATATCTTCTGATTTGTCTTCCTGGTGATGATCGACCTTGTTAACGTTTGATTCTTCCATCACTTGATCAATGGTTATCACTGGTGTATGACATTCAGCTGTGTTGTGTATCTTTAGCTTCTTGTGATCTTGTTCATCATAATCACGCCACAGACGTGTGTCTGTTGAAGCTCTTTCATGAGTTTTTATAACGTTTGATTGAAATTTCTTCAGATATTGTGATGAGTTTTGGGACTCAGCTCCTTTAGCGAGATGATCTTTTACACTTTTACGGAAAGGACTTTCCTCATTCCCAAATAGATGAATTTCGCCTTTGAGAACTGGTTCTCTTCTCTTTGTGTTTTGATTGATTTCAAAAAGGAAGCAACCAACGTTCACATCATTATATGATGAACCGATGGTTGCAATGAACAGGAAAAATCGGTTGATACCATATCTATCCATGTTAGTCCAGACTGTATTCTCGTCTCCTCCGCTTGGCCTTGATAAACCGAGTTGGTGATGAGAATGCCATTCTCCAATATGACACAAACCTTCCTCCGTCGTCAATATGTTACCCACTCGTTCAAGATAGTCTACGTCTTGGTAGAAGGATACTGATGATCGTCTGCAGTGTTTCCCTGGTCCAAGTACGAGTTGCACCACTGTAGTGTTATCTTCTGCCCATAAACCAAACAGATCACCTCCAGTCTCAACGTGTTGGTGTTTAGCAACCCAACCTTGTATCTGTCGGTACTCTGACTCGTACATCTGGACTACAAACTTTCGATTTTTACTCGGTGCCATCTTGAATCTTTTCTCAATGAATTCAGCCTCGAATATTTTGTTTCTATGTCATTGGAAACCTTACTGTTCAAGGCATTGATTCCAAGAATTGATCTTTATGCATGAATAAAATATTCAGCCGGTTATCTTCTTCCAGGAAAGCGTTTTCTAAGAAATGTCTAATTTCTCGGAAACTCTAGTCGTCACGTGTAACGCAATTTGCTCCAGTGACAAACTAAAGAATGTGCTTATTTGCAGTTTGTAAAACCTTTCTAATCGTTACTAATGTATTAGGTATCAGGGGATTTCCCCTCCGTCGATGCATGGAAAATTCCCTGGCTTCTTTCATTTTCCATAGCTAGTATATATAGAAGTGTGTATTGTGGTGAATAACGAATATACCAGAGTGAAGTCATTTAATAAATAAAAATAAAAATTTCTTGCTAAAGTGTAATAATCAAATCGACACAAAAGAAAACAATAGGATTTTGGTCTACTAAGGGAGCATTCATTTTTTAGGAGGGGGGGGGGGGGGGGGGGCGGAGGAATTAGGGGGGGGGGGGGTCATTACTAGATAAAAAGGAGGGGTCACATTTTTTTAACGTTGAACCGGGGGGGGGGGGGGGGGGGGGGGGAGGGGGTCATGAATAAGAATACAGTGGTTTTTTTAGGCTTTTTCTGGAGGGGGGGGGGGGGGGGGGGGGCTAGAAAATTTTTATATTTGGAAGTGGGAGGGGGGGGGGGGGTTATCGAAATATTCAATTCCTTACCATGGGGGCTAGCATTTTTTTTCTATTTGATTCCTCTAATTCCTCCCCCCCTCCTAAAAAATGAATGCTCCCTAAAGTGTATTAATCTGATATCTATTTCACAGGTTTAGTGTTGTCACTCTATGAAACCAATAGGGCCTAATTTTAGTCAATCCGAGGTGACACAATTCTAGGAAAGAGCCCAATAAGCGTTTCAGCAAGTCTATCTAAATACACTGTTATTTTGTTCACTAGAATCAACCAACTCGAGTTCTTTTATATATCTTTATTTCTATCCCATCACCGTATATAAGAGAAGAAAATGTAGTCTAACACACCTAAGATACTTTCTTTACGATTACATGAATTTTTTTTATACATGCATGCATGTACCTTTTTTAAAACACAAATACTGTTTTACTATTTATTAGTACGATAGAAAGTTAGAGATATGTTGTCTTTTCTAGCTAGTTTCTTAATCATTAGATTTATTATTTAGCACAATGACTGTCTTTGGTAGTCCTGAGAGAGATATACAGTCTTTTCTAGCTTGTTTATCTTGAGATTGTCACAATGATTATCGTCGGTAGTCTTGAAGAAGAAGAAGGAACAATCTTATGGTAATGTTTAGTCCAAATGCCACGTTTTCATATTGGCCACCCACTTTCTTGCTATTGATATTCATGTATTCCCTTCACAAAGAAACCTCCTCCATCCATTTCGTGCATACCAACCATCACTTGTCGACGACCCGCGCATGGATTTTGATTTCTTTCAGCTGAGGCTCTCTCTACCACTTTGAGTTTCCCTTCATATTCATCAAATATTACAGCTTGCCTTTCATCAGGATTCTCTAGCTGCTGCGCGATTTTGTCTTGTTCTTTTTCAGAACTCATTTTTACTGGATTTCCTTTCTAGAAACTGTGAACCCAAGTGACCAAGATGCCGTCAAATAGTCGACCCCCAGTTCATATTCAGTTATATCTCCCATGTAAATTCATACTAAGTTATTTTAATTCTACATATTCTATTACTCAGGTCTTCTAACACAAATCAGTTAAATTCTAAGAAAAAATTAAAACGTCAATCAAATTTCTATTGTGTACTACTGCTAAGCTTTGATTGGCTAGTGGGTCAAGGTGATTTGTAATTTAATAATTCTATAGACCCATTCGAAAAATTGCCGCTTCTTATGTACATATTTTCTAAATTTAATTTAATTTAATGAAGAACAAAACATGTCAATGGAAAGAAGATAATATAAATAAGGATTCTGTAAAAAATCTGGGACAAAAAGTGATTATTTTAGGAGTCGAACTTTCCCTGTTCACTTAGTTTTGAACCTTCTTTCAGGTTAAAGTGATATACTGGTAAAATTGTTGATTGACAAAGTATAAATAGAGAAGTGAAGAATCGCCATTTTTATAATAGTCGTATTATATTTTAAAAATCGATTCGAGTAAAAATCTAAGGATTTAACGTAACTAGAACTAAAGGTTATATCTAAAACTGAGTAACATAAAGATCAAGTAAGATTATTAATACAACATTTATTCATAGGAAATAAAACAAGGATATCTAAGTATAGAGGGGGTAACAAGCAACAGGGTAGGGTGTGTCAACGTCAAACGGGACTGTATATTGATTATCGCTAGACTTTTGGTCACAACATTTTCGTGTTTTTAAAATAATATTTTCTATTTTTTTAAATATATACAGATATACATGATCATGCATCTTTCATTATAAAAAGTCCATGATACATTTTTCATTTTGAAAAAAAAAAACATGATATCAGTCCTTATTTTCTTCACTTCTGATCAAGTTATAGTTCAGTTCCTTCTGTTCCTTTAAGATCCTAAGTGTTTTTGAGATACTATTTTTTATTGTTTCCTCTTGCATTTTGGCGCCTTTTTTGGCGCATACGTGCGGATTTTTTTTTTGCTGTATTGAGTGTCTTCATTCCCTTGGGCATATTTTTGGCCATGGGTCTCTCTAAATTGATTTTTGAAATTATTTTCTGTATCAACTTGAGTGCTTGAATGATCTTGATCATCGTTGCTTGAGTCAATACCACTTGCTTGCTTTTCCTGGCTTTCTCTGTCCTCGTTGCTTTTCATCAGTGTTTTCTGATTTGAGAGTACGATAGAAAATCTACTTGTAAATGTCTTCTTGGATTCTTGTACCTCTTCATTAACTGGTGTTTCATTTGTGTTAAATATTTCTCTTCGGCTTTCAGTTTTCTTGGTTTGAAGTTCGTTTTGAGGCCGAGAATGACTATTATCCTTTCCTTTGTTCTCATTTCTCGTTGTTTCTTCGTATTCTCTACCTTTTATTTCAAACTTTTTCATATCTTTCAATAAGTTTCGACTTTCAGCTCCGTCTTCGAGGACTTTTGCTAGTTCTGTCTTTAATCGGAAAGGACTTTTTTGACTTTGGTCTGACAAAAACTTGATTTTGCCTTTCAGAACTGGTTTTCTTTTCCTGGTCGTTGAATCGATTTTAAAAGGGAAGCAACGAACCTCCACATCACAAAGCGACGAATTTTTGACTCCTCTTTTACGCCGGTGATCATATCCGCCTTCAATGGTTGCTATGAACAGGAAAAATCGGTTGATACCATATCTTTCCATGTTAGTCCAGACTGTATTCTCGTCTCCTCCGCTTGGCTCCTTTAAACCGATTCTGTGATGAGAGTGCCATTCTCCAATATGACACAAACCTTCCTCGTTCGTCAATCTGTTACCCACTCGTTCAAGATAGTCTATATCTTGGTAGAAAGATGCTCCAGTTCGTCTGCAATTTGTTCCTGGTCCAAGTACGAGCTGCACCAAAGCAGTTTGATCGTCTGCCCATAAACCAAACAGATCACCTCCAGTCTCAACGTGCTGGTGTTTATCAACCCAAGCTTGTATCTGTCGGTACTCTGACTCGTACATTTGGACCACAAAGTTGCTTTCCTTTTCTTTTTTCGAGTACATCGTGATTGTCTGGTAAACCTTAGTGCCAGAACCAGTGAACTTCCCTCAACATCTATTCGACATATGTAGATTTTTTCGTATATTGCTATTTAATGAATTCGCTTTGATTCCAAGAAACTTGTGCTGCAAACTATTCTGTTACCTTATGGATACTTATGAGTTAAGAGGTGTGACGACTTCAAGGAAACCATTTTCTCAGAAATCAATAAATCACAGCCAGATTCTTGGAATCCGCTGAAGTTCGCGTCACACATGTAAGGTCCTTAACAACTCAAAAAATGTGCTTATTTGCAGATTTTCGTGTTTGTGTAATTATATGATAAATACATCCAAGGTACAGTTTTCTCAGAAATCAATGATAATAAATCACACCCATATTCTTGGAATCGGCGCTGTATAGTAACGCGTTACTGACGTGCTAGCCCCTTAACGACTCAAAAAATCTGCTTATTTGCAGATTATCTTGTTTAAACGGACAATCCTATAACGTGGAATGGCGGAATGGCGGAATGGCGGAATATCCTAAAACGCGGAATGGCGGAATATTCTAAAACGCAGAATGGCGGAATATTCTAAAACGCCGAATTTACAAATATAAAGAATGTATAAGAATATATTTTCTCTCTCAATAATTGTAGTATTTGATTATGAATTCAAGTAATGATGGCCGGTATGCGTATGATCAAGGGAAAACTACTACTCAAATATTCTGCCGTGAATAACTTGCGTAAATTACTGAAGTTTCTATTAAAGTTTTTATTCAGATTGCTAGATTAGAAAGCCGTGCATGTAGTGAAGCACAAAACTTCCAGTAGTTTTCTCTTGATCATACGCATTTACTAACAAAGAGGATATCTGTTACGTTTCTGATTTTATCATCTACATCAACTCATCGGTGAATTCAGTATTCTAATAATAATAAGAAAATAAGAGTACGGAATAGCTACTGAATTTATTAATGCTTTATTGAACATCATACTTTTTCCTCGTTAACTTAACCTTCATCAAAATATGAGTTATACAGTGTACATATATATTTTTTTCACTTTCAGCTTCGATTTCAAGAGTTTTTCTAGCTCTGTCTTTAATCGGAAAGGAAAGTCTTGAAACTCGTCTGAGATAAACTAGATTTTTTTTTAGTTCTTCCCTGTTGCATGCTGAATCGATTTCAGTTTTAATTAGTTATTTAGTTATATGTAAAGGTCTCCATTTAAACTATACCACATGATTGCTACCAAACAGATAAATAAATAGAATATATATTATGACTGCCCTTGTCAACCTGTTAAGTTTAAACTCACAACATTTTTGTAGCATTTTAGTAACTAAAACCAATCATATTTTTCGTAAATCAAGAAAAATGAGTTGTATTAAAAAAAAATCATCCATTTTCATTTTTTTGATATATCAGTTTTTACTGCGCTCCAGCAGAGAATTTTTATTAAAAAAGGAACAAGTCAGTAAATGAAAAGATCATATCAATCATTTTCGTCAAGCAATAACAAAGAATTTAAAAAAATCATTAAAATACATACTTGCATTGTCACTTGTATGAAGTCAATAGAAATGATAATTGATGGCAAATTCAAGATTCATAGGCTTTTGATCCAATCAAATTTGAGATTACAGCATTGATAAAGAAATCATATTTCATTAATGTTATGGGAAAAAACAACAACAAAGAAATGAAAGCATTACTTATATTTGTGCCTCGCAACAACATCAAACACAGGAATTAAATCAGGGAGGACGGCTTTCAGTTGAGTTCAGTTTGGCGAAAAACACGAATGACATGGCTTCTTTACGTAAGGTAACAATTCTTATTCGAGTTGATGTAGAATTTTCTTCAAACAATACTTTAAATAGTACTTTTAAACTTAAGTTTTTTTTAAAAATAAATTCACTTCATCCTTCAAGGTCTAAGTCTTTCTCTTAGTGGTTTTATCATGGTAGGAAAGCTTATAATTAACGGCTATGTTGGAAATAGATCAGTATAATTCTTATTTTATTTATTATTATTTTTCTTACTCATCTTATAATTCTTATTTCAATTTTATCTATTCTTATCTTATTTTGTTTGTTGATTTAATTCTTCTTCTTTTTTTTTTAGATCTTTAAAAAAATTAACTATTTTGGACCTCTTATTTTTTCGTCAGCTTTTGTTTTCTGCAGCAATAGTTCTGTTAATTTTGCCTTCGAAAGTAGCAAGTTTCAATTGGACAACCTGCAAAACACGTGACTCCATGGTTTGTAATTGTACGAGTACAGTCTTGATCAACGTCATCACAAGATGTCAGTTTCTTCACGTGACCGACCTGAAATATGTTATTGTTACTTCCAAAGACGTCGCTCGATTGTAAGTACTTTTTACTATAAAATTCTGCTTCAATGTAATTGGTGCAGCGTTGACAATACGTTTCTTTTCATCTTGAGATATTATTAATCGTTATTAATGTTGTGATGACTGATTAAAAAATGATTTTTTTTCATTTAAGAAATCTTTCTTGGAACAACATTCAGTACATACCTCGTAACTCGTTTCAAAATTTTTCAAATTTGATTTATCTGTAAGTGCATAGATCAGTTTGTCCATTACTTTTCTGTTCCTGTATCTTTAATTTTGAGCTTAGCTAACTTATATGCATCTATATCTGTACAGATCACTGTCTTCTAACAACATTAGCACCATCAGTGAAGGAGCATTTACAGGACTTGCCAAACTACGAGAATTGTAAGTCAGTCATACTTAGAGTCATTCCAATAAACCTGGGCACTACTAATAAATCAAATAAAAAGTATTAGATGCCAAACGTTTTGTCTCCTTTTGTTCCATTGCGTCTAATAAACACTTACTAACTACTAGCAAGGGCGATCCAGGGGGAGGGTCATGGGTGTCAAGACCCCCTGTCATACCTAAGGTTCCATTGTTTGTTTGATTCTAAAATTTATTTTTCCCACACGTTTGATGTAAATTTTGTATGAAGTATAAATTTGGTCCCCCCCCCCCCCGTCAACGTTTGGACCCCCTCTCAACAAATTTCTGGATCCGCCATTGACTGGAATTTGAATTTGAATTAATCTATTACATCTGCCTTCATAATCATGCGAGACGCACATCCCGCTGTTTGAAGCTTCCGTTGAATCGTTTTTATTGCATTATTTTCACTTTCATTGTGACATTCGTTTCAAACAGGAGTCTCGAAGACAACATGATTAAACAGTGGGACACAACGTTGATTCAACAAGATCTACCAAACCTCGTGATGCTAAATATTGCACAAAATATTCATTGGAAACCAGACCAACAAATTCTGTCCTTACCAAACCTGAAGATTATCTATTTATTGATAACGTACAAGCCAAGAAGTTATTGGTCGCTATTTAAATGTTATTTGGTTAAAAGAGACATCGAAAAAATACTAGGAAACAAATCCATCTTCGCGGAAAAAATTCCATCCTCTATTAAACAGAGCGTTCCGCCAAATGTCCTATTATTAAAAGCGGATGACTGTTGGCGGAGTAAATTGTTTTTCCGTGATGCCAGTTTCTGGAATAATATAGATGAAGGTGGTTTTTATTTTCATTGTAAGAGACTTATACCTAGCTTTGTTTTAAAATCAATCCCAAAACGTCATTTTTCCCATTTGCAGCAACAAAACTCATGGTATTTCACCAGACAAGTAGAAACGTCGTATTGCTTTAACTCGATTGGACGAATTCATAGCATCACTTTGATTGAAGGGATTTGTGCTTTGGTTTTAAATCTGTTGGTTGTTATGACAACTTTGAGAAGCAGAGTACTACAAGAGTCTGTAGCACATATTCTCGTGGCTAATATTGCTGTAGGAGACCTGTTTATCGCAATATATATGATTACTACTACCTTGACGAGACAGATCATGGATGTAGATAAATATTCTTGGTTCTACATCACAGAATACTGCAAGATTGTTGGTCTCTTTTTCCTGATTGGACAAATTTCAAGCCCTTTAGTGTCGTTTATCATGACATTAGAAAGGTACTTAGCTGTTGTATACTGCATGAGACCACACATCAGGATCACTTGGAGAATGTGTTATGTTGCTATGGTAACTGTCTGGGGTTCGTCAATTTCACTGGCAGTCAGTTTTATGATTTCCCCGAATTTTTCGCATGAAACAGATAGCATGTGTATCCCGTTAGAAAATACTGACAAGGTAAACATACTCCAATATATTGGAGGTATTGGAGTGGGGTTGTATATCCTCTCTATGACTTTATATAGTCATTTATATTTGGATTTCCGAAAGACTAACCAGAAGACCGTGCAGCTGCAAAGAGAAAACCATGTAGCACGTAGGATTGCACTCATCATGTTCACCAATGTTCTCTTCTTTATCCTTCCTTTAATCTTTATTTTAATCATCTCGAGTCTTCGGGACTACATACCATACGTCAATAGATATATCTTTTCCAAAACGTTTGGAATCATTTTTCTCGGTATAAATTCTTGTTTAAATCCCATTTTATTTTCGTTTCGAAATGAAACATTTCGTACTGAGTTGAGAAGAAATTGTCTTGTCTGTCGAAGGTCTGTTGGTCCTCAACCTTAAACCGAAGACATCCCATATGTATGTTAAAATAAAGGAAGTATATTTGAGCGATTCGTACCAGTTACAGGTCGTAGCTAATGGCAAAAATTGTTTTTGCTGATCTTTGCAAGGAGCAAGGTCTACTAATTAGTCCGCGCAGGTTACTGATTAAAGTAAACGTAAAGAACCAAAACACTGTATGAGGGATATCGTGACATAATTAAGGTGTCCCAACCCCCCCTTCAGCCCCTCCCACTCCCATGAGTCCTCTGTAGTGCTTGCTAAACTGGATGTTCGTGGTTAGTGGTGACCGTGGTAAGTCGTCAGAAATACGTTGTATGAATACCTTGAAAACAACAGGACATTCATTAATGGGATTCGACTTTTTATTGTGGAAATATTTGAATAAAAATCTAGATTTGACTTTTTAATTTGGAAATATTTGAATAAAAATCTAGATTCAGTCTGATATGATGTCCCCACACAGGCCATCCACAAAACTCCCTTTTCTATATCTATGTTCTCTCCTGGAGTTCTTGCTCATGAACTCCTCGGTTCTCTACCTAACTAGCTATATAATTCGACAATGGTCTATTATAATTTTATTGTATATATTTTGAATATGAATTGTATATTTTTATTATAGTTTTACTATATTTTAAGTGAACTACCTGTAAGCTATAGTGTATGTTCCACTTTAAATAAAGAATTTCTATTTCCATTTTCTGAAATACATCTGACTTTGATTTAAATAATTGGTGCCCTGCATGATATTGCCATGGGATTCGTACTTTGTCAGAGTAGATTCTCTTTTTGTTGCGGCTTTCATTGGTTGATCTCGTTATCCCGACCGGGTCTCCGGCATCTTTGGGCACTATAGCAAGAGGACGTTTTTGGCGGCATAGGTTCCTTTTCTATTTTCATGAAGAATTTAATGCTATCACTATAATTGCATGACTAAGAGTTTTCTGTATAAAAGACGCTGCATCAGAGTAAATGACTCATATGTAAATCATTCATTTCTGTATTGACGGTAGGAACGTTGACATACAGTTGTTGGTCGTATTCCTTTAGATTTACGTATTTCTGTTAAACAAGTAGATAAATAATCTGAATCAAAGTCACAAAAAATGAAACCGAAATGAGCATTGTATATGAAATAATTACAAAACAACAAACCATACCTGGTGATCTTTAGCTAAGGCTGCGACAAGCTCACATAAAGCTGCAAAATCTGGACGATTGGAAGGAGTTTTTGCCCAACACTGTAGCATCAGGGAATATCTAGTCATAAGTAATTTTAAATTGACAAAAATTTAATAAAGACTATTTCATTATACTGCTTTTGAGGGCCTGTGATAAGACAGAAAAAAAATTGAATTATATTTGTGATTTTGCGGCATTACGTCATGATCAACACACCAATCTTTGTGTTTGCGCATGTGTGGTCTCAGCAGTATTGAACATAACAGCCAAGAAAAAGTACACTTACAGTTTGCTATAGATGTGAGGAGGCTTTGGTAGTCGTTTTCCACCTTTTACCATTTCTACGATTTCTATTCCAGCCATTCCCGCATATGGTTGACCACCTATAATTTTCCAGGAAACATGGCATTAATTGTCTCCTGTGTCAAATAGGAATCGCCGATTATATTTAAGCCCTATGTTTTTTTTGCATTAAAGCAATATTAATACGTATATAAAGTTTATTGAATGTTAATTACCTAATGTAAATATTTCGTACAAAACTACTCCGTAGCTCCAGCTAAAAAAGAAAAGTACAAGAACTATCAGTACACTTAAGAATCACCGGAGTCTTAAGTATTCATGAGATGCTGTTGTTCGTTGTTACTTAACAGGGCCCCCTTTTAAAAGATGTATTTTCTTTACACTTGGCAAAATAAAAAAAAATGTGGGAAAACGCTGTTGTTAACTAGTCTCTCCCTGCTAATTTAGGCGTAGCAACCCTTAGCCATAGCGTATGCTATAAAGTACGCCGGTATCTGATGTAATAAAAATGATATTATTTGATCGCCAAGAGTTCTACTCACACATCGCTGTACGTTGTGTACCTTTGGTACAAAAGAGATTCAAGCGCCATCCATTTTACCGGGAACAAGCCCTAAAAG
Organism: Anthopleura sola; assembly: GCA_023349425.1. Lineage (NCBI taxonomy): Eukaryota > Metazoa > Cnidaria > Anthozoa > Actiniaria > Actiniidae > Anthopleura > Anthopleura sola. The sequence goes on along the minus strand of JALHLI010000018.1, from coordinate 2,559,604 downwards.
TACAGGTCAAAAGAACTAGTATAAGTACACACGAATCAGTATATGCCATTCTTTACATTACATTTTTGGATCTTTGGCGTGAAATTTAAGAGGGACACTGACCGCATACTTATCATTTTCCGGTTTCATTTTTCACAGTTTAACTCATGAGCTAATATTGAAGGAAAAACTGATCGTGTAAATTAGTAACTATATTGCAATTTATCAGATCATAAGTATACCCGCGGCATTACTCACGTTTGATCTTTTCGTATACATGTCTTCATCACGAAGTGCCCTTGCCATACCAAAATCTGTAATTTTGCACCTCAGTCTGTCACCTATTAAGACATTCCTTGCAGCAAGATCACGATGAACGATCTAAATAACAAATATACATTAGTCAGAAGTATTTCTCAAAGCATAAAGAGTGACTATAAATGCATAAGCATTGACCGCGGAGCAGGGGGGGGGGGGGGGGGGCTGGGGGGCTATAGCCCCCCCAATAATGGGAGCATGCCCCCAAACCCCCTAGATCTTCCAGTGTTTGGTGGTCGTTAGCCCCCCAATAAAATTATTAGTCCCCCCCCCCCAATCAAAATTATGCCCCGCGGTCCCTGATAAGCCATAAGCATAAGTTAATAAGCCACGTAAGGTTACCTTGTTCTCTGCTAGGAAGGCCATCCCTTTCGCTACGTCGAGTGCAAAGCTAAAGAGATGTTGAGGATCTACTGCCTTAGGGTCCTTGAGGTCTTTATTCATGTAATAGGTGTCGTCTTCTCCTCGACTTTTCCGTAGGTAACCAAGAAGGTCTCCGTACGTAACCAGCTCAAGGAACACTAGGGGAGGATCTGTTTTTGTTTTGAAAGAAACGATCAGGCAATATGCTAATAATATTTACAAAACAGCGACAGAAAAAATTGAAAACTGAATTTCAAGATCTGCATTGGTGTGCATGATCCCACCTTTAAGGTGTAGTGGCTGTCGAGCTTCACCTCTTGTTTGTGTAATATGAGTGAATTGTGGATGAAATAATCTGCACTAAAAAATGATCCGGCAATCCTATTGTCATTCTTACTGCGATAAAGAACTAACTTCCAAAACCATTCATCAGCTTCATACACCGACGCAACTCGACTCTGCTCAAGCTAGTTTAGTCAATATATATATAGTTTTCTTGATTCTTGCTATCCTAACTACTTTTTCGGCACTTACTGAACTGTTTGCCTTTGCACATGACTTTTCCCTTGCTTAAACAGCCTTTGAACCTTACGACATTTGGGTGTGGTTGAAGAGTCTTCATGACCTCAAGCTCGGATAATAAGTCTTGCTTGTCCGTTGGAGATGCCCTTTCTGTTGATAAGGAATTCGAAATTACAATTTTTAATAAATCTTCTAAGCCGCCTTATCCTATCCGAATCCCTGGACCCCCACAGTTGCCACATATACAACATTGCCTGGCTGCGTAACCAGCGTGGTTGGTCCTTGTAGTGTAGTGGTTAACACGTCGGACTAGTATACCGAAACCGTGGGTTCGATTCCTGCCAAGGGCATATGATATTTTTCTCTTAATTCTTTATTCTATTATTCACACCGAATGCATTTCATTTCACTAGTTCTATCCGAATCCAATTCATTCTCGTACCCAGTCTAATTCATTTATTCTAATGCAAAGATATGGAGCAATTAAATTCAGTTTTTCTTTACCATTCAGCAATTTCACAGCAACTGGTTTGCCCTTAAGTGATCCCTTCCAAACCTGACCAAACGATCCAGCCCCAATTCTGTGGAATAGCTTTATATCCTTTGGGGAGACTTCCCAATCGGTTTCCGTCCTTTCCAAGTTTGCAGACATGCATGTATATTCTCCCTCTTTATTTCCTTGCTTGTTGTCATAGATGGGGCGGCCATGTGCTTGAGTCTCTGTTTGCCTAGTAAATAAATATTCTTTCTTGGATTCGTTGGTTTTGTGGTATGGATAACTAGATTCCAAATCATCGTTGATGCCATATGCCATTTTGTTCCCAGATGATAAGATGTGGTTCAAGTTCTTCTGTGGCTTAAGGTCGGTGCTTTGTAACGCGGAACTGCTTTTTGGCCATGATAAAACGCTTTCTTTATTGTAAGAATCCTTTCTGCTTTTCCCATTGCAAGAACCTTTGGTTTTTATTTTCTCTTCTAAGGTGTCGGTATTGATGCTTCCCACGGACAACAGCCGTTGTCCTCTTTTATTCATTTTATAAGAACCCCTCTTTTTCTTTGCCATCGGAATGTTTCGTGGTGGAAGCTCAGGAGGTTCCTCCCCATTGATGTGCTGGTATAGATGTAAATCACCTTCATTGCCAATACAGATAACTTCAAGTTGAGTACAATCATCTGACTGATTATAAGAACTATTTGATTCACAATTAGTCGATATAGAATTGGTACCAGTACTTTGCAATTGATGCCCAAATGTTTGCATGGCCGGAAATACGCGAGTACTTTTATGAAGGGTACAGGGAAACATTGAAAAGTGTTCTCTTTCGTTATGGATTTCATCATGCAACAGAATAGAGTTATTAGAATCTTCGTCTTCCTAAAACATGAAGTTTAAAAGTTATTACGACATTGTATTTCAATATTTGATCTCAATACTAAAAATGAGCTGTGTTTTCTCGTATTGAAATGCTCTCTGGAAACAGTTCATATACTGACAAAAAAAAACGTATCTACTTATATATAATAATAATAATAATAATAATAATAATAATAATAATAATAATAATAATAATAATAATAATAAATGATTAAATGGGAAAAATATTAGTCAATAAATGTACTTGTCAAAATGGGGTTGGATAGAATAATTATAATCTCCTATCTTTCCCCAGTTCCTACTTCCCTGATGTAGTAATACTGTTTTACCTTAAGTGAATCAAAGGAGACTTCTTCTGCTAACTCTTTAGTTTTCCTGCGAAGAAATACATCAACTCTCAGCTTGCTTCAGTCAGAAACATCAGAACCCAAAGCGATGACTATAAAGCCAAAATATAGGACTATATCATATAATAAACTTTACCTGGTCTTATCTTGAAGCTGTTGAAGGCTTGATCCTATAAAAGAATTCGAAGGTCAAATTGAGAACGAGTACAAAATAAGTTTCATATAGTACCTAATAATCGACACTGTCGAATATTGTCAATCACATATTGCAGAGTATAATTCCCATTTTTGTGGATGATGTTGTAACCATTACAAACTGGTTATTCGGCATATCTTGATCACCGCTCATGGGACACCCATAGCTAAACACTTAAACTAAAGCGCAAATAAATTTGTCCTAGACTACGAACAACATTGAGCGGAAGATGAAAAGACCCAGAGTGGAATTTCTAGCTATGTCCCGTTTATTTTTCAAAATGACACTCTATGTCCTGTTTGTTCCTATGTCCTATATGTCCTGTTTAAAATGACATTGACATCTTGACAGAATATATACTAAAAGATGGTTTACGGTACAAACCTTTCGATCTGGATTTATTATAGACTACCACGACGACAAGACATATTCCAACGGCGAAGACAAAAGCGGCAGCAGTTGAAACGATGATGTATATCATATACTTTGGCAATACAAAGTTCTTTGCGGGGCTTCTGCCGGAATCGGCACCGCCTTGTACCGTGACTGTTGTAGTTGCTGATGATGAAGAATATTGCACTAAAGAAAGAATAATGAAATGTGATTGTTTGCAAACAAAGCCTTGAAGCAATGAAATTATCTCCCTGCCTGATAAGACCAGTGGTAGTGGTGTTATGATTTATCAATCATGTAATATTAAAAAGTTTGAAACAACAAGAAACAGATAATTTCATTAGTGATTTTTGTACCAAAATTTGACAATTTAGGTTTCAGCGAAAGAAACTTGGATGGCTCCTGACCAGACTGAAGAACAATATTCATTAAGGGATGCATTTTCTACTTATAACACATAACTCACCTGGGACACTACGTCGCCCTTTCTTTGTGCGCGTAGTTGTAGACGTTGACGTAGAATTAGACGTAGACGTAGTCGTATGTATACCAATAGTGGTTGGAGTGACGTTTGCTAAAACCGTTACTGTATGATTGACTTTTAGTATACTCTGACCCCAGCGATTCCAACCAGTAATTCCAATATCATATGTCCCAGCCCCCCACAGTTGTAGAGTATGGTTTGTCAAAGAAGTATTCATTGTTCTCCACAGTGAATGGTTTTTCCTGATCCATACTGTGTACTGTGTGATTGGATAATGCAGCGTCAGCTGTTTTGGTGGTTGCCATCGTAAATACAAAGAACCATTGAAGATTTTCTTTTCCAAAATGACTGGATTTCGTGGAAGTGCTGTTGAAGGATTAAATTTTGACTAAGTTCAGTTAACAAAGATGAATCGGGGCCTCAAATGACTACTTTGCTAACTGAGGTTAATTATTATCAATTACTGTATTTATATGTAATTTCTATTAAAGTGCACCTAACCCCTGATACAATACTTTCAGTAGTGATTCTACATGAAATCCAGCAAATCCATCAATAATTAACTGGAAGCGCAAATCAATTTCCTGGGTCCACTCCTAGGAATTATTATCAGGGATTATACTACTTAAAGATGAAAAACCACTTACAGTAAACTACTAGAGAAAAACTGTCCTTCAATGGAGAGCAACAAAGTCCAATAAAGATTTCAAAGCCAAATTCTCTGTTATCTTGTAAGGTTACGTTATGCATCGTTATGGTCGCTGCTCCATTGCTTGACAAGTTACCTTCAAACTTGATTCTTCCTTTGATGATCTATTTTATGTAAAATAATAATGATAATACTAATGATAATAATAATAATAATAATAATATAATCATATTATATCAAGTTTTTCTGAGGTTAAAATAATAATAATAATAATAATAATAATAATATTAATAATGATAATAATAATAATAATGATGATAATAATAATAATAATGATGATGATGATAATAATAATAACGTGACCGGACTCACTTGAACATAACTTCTAGATCCAGGAGTATCTCTAAGTAATTTGTTCTTTATATAACCAGGATCTTCCCACGTGCCAAACAGAATCTCATTTGGTTTCCTGTTTAGTGACATCTTATATCTCCAAGTTAGACTTATATCTGACCCTTCTTTTGCAAAAGTCGTCTCATTAGGACGAGCGATCCAAATATTAGCTACAATTGGAATAATCGAAAAAATAAAGAAGAATTAATACATAATCACCTCTACTCTCATCCATCTCATCCAATGGCGTTGGGAGTGCGGCACGGGGGGAAGGGTGTGCTTCTGCGTGCCCCCCCCCCCCCCCCCCCACATCCTTTTCCTCGCTACGCCCCTGATCTAATCCCATTCAATGTAATCATAACATCCCGTCTCATTTCATTCTATTCATGTCATCGAAAAGTGAAATACAAAGGTGAAAAACAAACTAGTAAAGTTCACTTTCTTTTTGTACGACAAGACAGCTCAATCAATCAATCAATCAATCAATCAAATTTATTAATATTGCTCATTACATTAACAGGTTGACAATTTTAAAGTAAGAAAAAATACAATGAATTAGTTACCATGTATATATAAATAGTTTTTTTTACAATTGTATGTATATACTATAATAAGTTGAGCCTGAGGGCTAAATTAACTGGTAAGTTTTCTAGTTAGCTCCCAGTCTTTATGTTGCTAATTTATTGTATAAGCTAAGGAAATATATAAGTTAATTAAATAAGAAAAAAAATACAAAAATATCAGGTAGTGTTAATTTGTTTTTTTTTTAGAGAGTAAAAAGCTAGTATTTACTCAGAATGCTGTTTTAGGAGTAGAAACATTTTAAGTTCGATTTCGCTTTTCTGATTTCTCTTTGTTCTGATTTTAAATATGTTCAACATTTTTGAGACATTATCCTTTAATTTCCATTGTTTTGTACTGATCACAATTATAGTGTAATTTCATTCAAGAGCAATGATTGGTATCTATTCTGAAACGCGGAAATATAATGATATATATACCATAAAGTTAAGAGTGAGAGGCGATTGGGAACGAGGATAAAATGAAATTCCTGATGGCAAAAATTTAGGTTCTAATTCAATATGTTGTAATATTATTGGAATGAGATAAAAGTAATATATATAATAAAAGAAGACTCACTTTTATACTCTCGCCAGCGGATCCAAATTAGAAGAGATATAAATAAAAATTGTATGCGAGAAACAAGAACAAATTAAAGCAATATAATCTGGTTTCCGGCGTTATTCAGCATCCTCTACCACTTTGATTCGTATGTGAAAATAAAGTACATAAAAAGAAAGACCTGATATGTATATAAACCTTACCTGAAAAATTGTTTTGGAACTGTAAAGATAAAAAGATGATGAATTGATAGATTGATGTCCAGCAAGGCGTCCTGGAGTTCATCGTACCAGTCACGGTCGCTAACTCAGTCTTATATTTTATGTATATAAGTATAATTCAGTGGTTGTTTTTGTCGTAATTTGCGATAAATGCGGATGTTTGAATTAGTTGTTCGTGGTCTTGCAGGACTAGATCGTTTAGCCACAGCACTTTTCTAATTAATTAGTCTTAAATATCCTGAGTCTAAAGAGATATTTCAACCCCGGCACTCAAAGATAGTTTTCTTGTTCCTGAAACTGAAAAACATAGGCGTGGAAATGTTCTTTGAAGCGTCGTTGTTTTTCTTGGAAAGAGCCAAGTTCCCAGTTCTTCAGTCTGTCACTCTTATCGACTTTCCATATATTAGTGTTACAAAATATTTTTATAAGATGACTCATGGCTCATGCCATTCATCAACTAGTTCGAAGAGGGAGATAGGACAAATAGAGGCCGGCGAGGGGGTGGGATCCCTATCTCAGCAAAGTAACTATGTATAATTGTCTACTTAAACGAAAAAAGACGGGCCTGACCAGCTGATCTGAAATATTGACGTAGAAATGAATATTTTTTTCTCAGATTAGCTAGAGATATGGTAAGTTTATTACATGTACTGGAATGAAATAAATCTTTTCATTTTGATTTTCCCAAAATCCCATTTATTTCATCTTATTTCATCTTATCTCATCTTATTTCAACTTATTTCATCTTATTTCATCTTATCGCATCTTATCTCATCTTATTTCATCTTATTTCATCTTATTTCATCTTATTTCATCTTATTTCATCTTATTTCATCTTATCTCATCTTATTTCAACTTATTTCATCTTACCTCATCTTATTTCATCTTATTTCATCTCATTTCATCTTATTTCATCTTATTTCATCTTATTTCATTTTATCTCATCTTATCTCATCTTATTTCATCATATTTCATCTTACCTCATCTCACTTCATCTTATTTCATCTTATTTCATCTTATCTCATCTTATTTCATCTTATCTCATCTTATTTCATCTTATTTCATCTTATTTCATCTTATTTCATTTTATTTCATCTTATCTCATCTTATTTCATCTTATCTCGTCTTATCTCATCTTATTTCATCTTATTTCATTTTATTTCATCTTATCTCATCTTATTTCATCTTATTTCATTTTATTTCATCTTATTTCATCTTATTTCATCTTATTTCATCTTATTTCATCTTATTTCATCTTATTTCATCTTATGTCATCTTATTTCATCTTATGTCATCTTATTTCATCTTATTTCATCTTATTTCATTTTATTTCATCTTATCTCATCTTATTTCATTTCATTTCATCTTATTTCATCTTATTTCATCTTATTTCATCTTATGTCATCTTATTTCATCTTATGTCATCTTATTTCATCTTATTTCATCTTATTTCATCTTATTTCATCTTATGTCATCTTATTTCATCTTATGTCATCTTATTTCATCTTATTTCATCTTATTTCAATTTATTTCATCTTATCTCATCTTATTTCATCTTATTTCATCTTATTTCATTTTATTTCATCTTATTTCATCTTATTTCATCTTATTTCATCTTATTTCATCTTATTTCATCTTATTTCATCTTATTTCATCTTATTTCATTTTATTTCATCTTATTTCATCTTATTTCATCTTATTTCATCTTATTTCATCTTATTTCATCTTATTTCATCTCATTTCATCTCATTTCATCTTATTTCATCTTATCTCATTTTATTTCATCTCATTTCATCTTATTTCATCTTATTTCATCTTATTTCATTTTATTTCATTTTATTTCATTTTATTTCATCTTATCTCATCTTATCTCGTCTTATTTCATCTTATTTCATCTTATTTCATCTTATTTCATTTTATTTCATCTTATTTCATTTTATTTCATCTTATCTCATCTTATCTCATCTTATTTCATTTTATTTCATTTTATTTCATCTTATTTCATTTTATTTCATTTTATTTCACTTTATTTCATCTTATTTCATTTTATTTCATCTTATCTCATCTTATCTCATCTTATCTCGTCTTATTTCATCTTATTTCATTTTATTTCATCTTATTTCATCTTATCTCATCTTATCTCGTCTTATTTCATCTTATTTCATTTTATTTCATCTTATCTCATCTTATTTCATCTTATTTCATTTTATTTCATCTTATTTCATCTTATCTCATCTTATTTCATCTTATCTCATCTTATCTCGTCTTATTTCATCTTATTTCATCTTATTTCATCTTATTTCATCTTATTTCATCTTATCTCATCTTATTTCATCCTATTTCATCTTATTTCATCTTATTTCATCTTATTTCATTTTATTTCATTCTATTTTATTTTTATTTTATTTATATTTTCCACTATTTTTTTCTTCTACATTTACCTAAATTGTCCGGTTTACTTGTCGATTCGTGTTCCAGGCCTCCACAATTACTTGCATCTTAATTATTTATCTGATTCCAAGAATTTTGGGCGAGTTTATGTCACGCACTGAGTAATCGGTAACGCAACTGGGTCTTTGTTTATTTCAACTGGGTCTGATGTTTGATACAGGACTAGATGCTTATGAGTCTTCAGTATCCTCTCTAAGTCTTTAAAGAAACCAGTAATAAAAGTTGTTCGAAAATATGTCGGAGATTATAAGTAGGTCGTTTAAGTTTTTCATGTTCATGAGAATAAAAACTTTTCATAAACAAGCATCCTTCGACCTAGCTAGTTAATACTGGTCTTCGCTGCCTGTGCTTGTCCCTTCGTCGCTACATGGTCATGAGCTTGATAATACTATTTTGCCACTGTGAAGATCGTACGGTGTATTTTGCCATTTATCAAATTTATAAAAAATAAAAATTTAATAACTGTTTACAAGTTTTCCGAGAAAAGAAATTATATATGCAAACTTCCCGTTTTCTAGGAAACCCGAATTTCAAGATATCCGAATTCCAAGAAATCCGAATTCCAAGAACCGGTTGGAGTCTCAACTTTATCATCGTCTTCTTGGGGACTGTATCTAGTGATAGCCATACGAAGTATTTTTTAACCTAACGCTACCCAAAATAATATTCATTGGAGTATTGCTAGTGCTTTCCTCGGATGTATCCAAAACGTGTCTTCGTTCATGGTCTGACTCTTCTCATTTTGGTCACCTGCACATCAGGTATTGTATAATTACCGATCTGCTCAACAGTATCTCATATAGATATATGTCTTGCTTTCTGTGCTTTTGCATAAGTCTGTTTATATGTATGTGTTGGTGCATGCGTGTTGGCGTACTGGCCAATGAAATGAAAAGTATAGTAGTAGTGAGTAGTGACAAGTCCCTCATAACTGAGATTATAGAAATACGGCTTAGTAGCCCAATACGTACGGCGCAGTACTTAGACGTAAAAGAAGCATCATTACCATTTATAAGCATTTTTTTATAATCATTTATCGAGGATACTTTTTTTAGCTGAAAGTTATATCTTTTACTTGAAATATCTTCTAACCCTTGTAACTTAGGTCTACATACTCTAAACACTTTCTTTTTTGAAAACTTGCATCACAACGTACCAGTTTAACACTCATTCTCACTCAAAGAGGACTATGGCTGTCACGCTTGTTGTTCTCGATGGCACACTCAGCAGCACATATTCGTTGCCTTTATTAGTTTCCTAGGTGTTATCAGAGTTGACCCTGAAAAAAAATCGCGCGATTACAGTTTCTATAGGCGACTTAAAACAGCATCATCACTCCCATGTGAATCAGTCGATTTTCATTTTCATTTTCGTTATACCGTCATAGTTATAGAAATATTACAGTGATTATTCATTAACGATTTGGGGAGAGGTGAGGGTCTGGGTCTTCTTTCCTTGATCATACTCATTCAACTATACCCTGGATTCCAGAGGGGGTTGTCTTTCATGGGGAGTCATTAAACCGACGAGAAACGAGTCGCGAAGCGACAAGAGTCGATCGAGGAGCGGAAGCGTTAAACTCCTCTGGCCGTTCCACAGGGAGCCCAGCTTTCCTTTGCGCATTCAAGTTTTGAATTTTAATCTTATTAGCAAAAAAGGTTTTGTTATCTGATAAAGCATCTCAAGATTAGTATGGCAAATTTGAACATGATCGAATGAAAAGAACCAGAATTATTGGCATTCAAAAGTGTCAACAATTTACAAAGAATGTATGGTTACAGGGGACAAGCGTCCCCTGTAACCATACATTCTTTGTAAATTTTTAACACTTTTGAAGGCTTGTAACTCTGCTGCTTTTTAACGAAACACCTTCAAATTTGCCAGATTTACTAATCATGAGATGCTTCATCAGATAGTTTTTGCTAATAAGATTAACATTCAAAACCCGCCCCAGTCCCTTGCTCGTTACCAAAGTGGCTAATTGGCTTATGTCGTCATACTTTCATTTAAATTGCTTGTTGCCATGGAAACCATTTTTTTTTAAAACTCAGATATAAGACGTGCAAAGGAGGGGGGGATGTATATAGGTTTTTTCATCATCCTATTTTTAAAGTAAAATTCAATGTTTTATATATTTCGTCCTCAGCCAATCAGAAGACTAGTTTTCTTCACACCCCAAAACCAATACTGTATGAGGAAGAAGGAAGAGACGTCACAATGAATTGGCATTTTCACATAGAATCAAGGAGGCAGCAATCAGGAATCAAAGATTTCCTTTTTGGCGAGTGGGCCCATCCTGGATACGTCAAATACAAGATTCTGTATATGAATTCACAACACAGAGTACAACCAAGGCCAGAATATGTCAGGAAAGTTGCCTTTGGGGTTAACATCGCTGGGTGTGCAAACTGTTCAGCTAATGTTACTATACGTAATCTGACAGAAAGTGATTTTAAGCAGTATGGCATCGATATATTGGTGGGGTTGCACAGAAGTCCTCTTATAAACTTCTTCGAACTACGAGGTAAGATTTTAAGAAGTATCGCATCGATATATTGGTGGGGTTGCACAGAAGTCCTCTTATACACTTCTTCGAACTACGAGGTAAGATCTTAAGAAGTATTACGTCGATATATTGGTGGGGTTGCACAGAATTCCTCTTACAAACTTCTTCGAAATACGAGGTAAGATCTTAAAGAAGTATTACGTCGATATATTGGTGGGGTTGTACAGACGTCCTCTTACAAACTTCTTCGAACTACGAGGTAAGAAAATCAAGCGAAGTAAATGTTTGATTTGAAGAAATCGTAGAAAAAAAACCACTACTTTAACAAATCAAGAAGGCCAAGCAATAAAGTTTACTTTGCTCATATATACCTCAGTGTTTGCAATAAAGGCAAGCTAAATTATAAAGCAAGTGATCCTTCCTACTATGATATCGGGATGGGTGTACATTGCCTTTGACTTAACGTCCGGAGCCAGGTATAGTCCCCTCCACAGTTCCCTGCGCAATCTTGAAAGCTAAGGTAGCCGTGCCTTTGAATTGAAGCGAGATGAACGGTGAGCTGCTATGATAGAGACTTGTGAATAATTGTCGAAGGTGATAAAAAATGGTCTCTATCATTACAAGGTCACCGTTCGTCTCGCTTGGATGCAAAAACACGGCTACCTTTCAAGATGGCGCAGGGAACTGTGAAGGGGATTATTGACTTGTATGATCATGAGTACTAGTATTGGTTTTTTTTTTAACCAGTGATATTTACCTCAGTTACAGTAATTAACAGGACTGATGTAAAGGTATCAAAAGGAGGGATCACCCAGTAGCAACCTTTAATGGGGAGGGGGGGGGGGGGGGATAAAAAAATATAGTGCTTTTCGGGGTGGGTATAAAATAAACATTTTGCTCCAACAAAAATCCTTCGACCCCTTGGCAATATTTAATGAGCGTTCCCCTTAATGTTTTCTATTTAATTTTTTTCCAGCTCCGCCAAAAATAATCATGTTTTTGCGGAACCTTGTTGTGGGACGTGGCAATAGAACAACCATTGGATGCAAAGCAAAAGGAATTCCTGCGCCATTTGTAAAAATACAGAAAAACAATCAAACCCTCTGTAATGGTACACGTCATTGTCACTACATAATCGAAAACGTTGACACTGAAGACCAGGGAGAGTATGAGTGCATCGCTAAGCAAGGGGAAAAGTCAGACAACAGCTCCATGACACTCATGGTTCGTAAAGGTAATAAACATATATGGGTAGATAAGAGCGATAAAACGGTATGAGCAAAGAGAACGAGAAATACTAAACGGGTACCAAATGGTGCTGCAATCAAAAGGGAGAGCTGGGGCGTAGCCAGGATTTTGCCTTAGGGGGCCCAAAACCCCGTTTCTAGGACACAAACAAACAAACAAACAACAACAACAAAAAAAAAAAAAAAAACGGCCAACGCGATGGAGGAGGAGGGGCCGGGTCCCCTGGCCCCCTGGCTACGCCCCTGAAGAGAGAAAAGGAAAGATAAACAAATCAATGCTCTATTGTACATCAGTAAGACTACAAAGATGGAATTATAAAATATCATAAAAAATACTTTAAATCTTTGTCTAATTATTTATGGAATCTTTGCAAAGAGCCAAGAATAATTACGTGAATACCTTTTTGCACTGCTAACATTATTAAAGGAGCAAAATTTCAGTGTTCCAGCATCAAAATAAGTTACCGCGCGTTTTGAGATTACGAGGATTTGTTTTTAGAAGAAGAAAAAGACGACCAGCAACGCTAAATTTATTAATATTCGTAGAATACCGGCAAAATTTAAAAAAAGGTTTAATCTTTGTATTATTATTATTGCTATAAATGTGGACACATTTCTAATTCACCCATAATTTTTATCTGATTCAAAAAAATCTTGATTTATGCAAATTAGAAAAACAAAAACAACACGTTATTGACAATGTAATTTTGACTGTTCTTAGATGACATGCAGTCTACAACATCTACAGAGAAACCAAACACATTGGTGATAGTGTTGATCGTTATGGTTGCCATAATAGTTGTCATAATGGTTGCCATATTGTTTGGTATCCTTTATCGCAAAAGGAAAAATACGCCGTACGAGTTTGAAAAGGTTGAAGGGGGAGTACAAAAAATATAGTGTTTCAGATTAATCTGCGATTATACTAGTAGTATAATGAATTAAGCAGCAGTTCCTTTTCGGTTTATAGTCTATAAGGCTTTAAGTGGTAGTATATATTAGAGATGGAGACCCCTTGTATTAAAGCAAAACTAGTGCTGTGGTATATCATCCAAAACTTAGCCCCTGAGTATTACCTATTATCAACTTTCTCTATGGGGGAAAAAGGTGTGTGTGGGGGAGGGGGGGGGGGCTGAGGTAAAGGAGTGACAACCTGGAGGTATTCCGGGGTAAAAGGTATCGGGTATGCTCGTCGGAAATTTTCCCAAATTCCCCTAAAAGATACAAGTCTTTTTAAAAGGAAGCGGCTGGACGATATCTAACCCCTATGAGACACCACACAAAATCTATAAGGTGTTTTAAATATGACTAAAAATCAGCAGATTTACTACGAGTTTAATGAATAACACTAAACTTTTTCAGAATTTGGTTAAAGACATTTTTAATGTCATTAAAATGACTGTCTTCCAAGATCTGCGACAAAAGCTTTCTGACCATAAACGTATGCTATGCGTAATTATGTAATACAAAAAGCTGTTTGAAATACAAAAAAGCTTTTTCGATACTCTAAAAGATACCATGAAATGCAAAAAGTCTAAATTTCAATTTTACCCTATAAAAGATATAAAATTGCTAATTTTTACCCCTAAGAGTACGACGAGCATGCCCCGGAATTCCGCCCCCCCCCCCCCCTCTCCCGGATTGACTACAGCTTCAATCAGTGAAGCAATAGCTGCTTTTAGTCACTACTAAAGCGGTGGTAGCAAATAAGATAAATAGATGATCGGTTGCTTACGACACTGGCTCAGTTTTAAAGACAAGCTTAAGCACAGTCACACACTCTAGAACAAAAAAGAACATACCGTTTATTTTATGCCTATGCCACTAATGATTTTGAGCTTCTATGGGCGAGAAAATGGGACTTCAGTTGCACAAACATAATGAAAAAAATGTAAACAAAACTACTTCTGCTACATGACCCTATATAATACCTTAGTGATTCAGAAACTTGTAGAATTCAATTAAAACCCAATCCATTTAGCCACAGACTTTTGAGTTATTTTAGAGAGGATGTTTATGATGATGCTAGTTATTATTTTAAAAAAGTAATTTGCTAGAGGGGGGTAGCTTGTTGCGTGCTTTCTGCTTTCATAATCAAACTATCTCAGTCATTATTTACATTGCATCTGATGACAATACAATTCTTTCTCTTCCATACTTGAGCTTTTAACAATGTTAAAGAGAACTAGAGACGAGGCAGGGACAGGGGTCTTCTTAAGCACGATTAATGATGTACCACTTTTCATACCAATGTACCTTTAGATCAGCACCGGATAGTTTTCTCATCCCTGGAAGCTTCTTCGGGTCGATTTTAGGAAGCTTAACTCTTGTTCCTTCGGTTAATCCACTACTATTTACTTTTGAATATACGACCGGTTTCTTTTTGAGCGCTTGTCTTTCTTCTCTGCGCTTCTTTTCGTAGGTAGTCTTTGCTTTCTGTTGCATCATTTTATCGAGTTCTTCCCGTTTCCAAGCAGACATCTTGTCCCAAGCGATGATTCCACGGTTGGGATGATAAGCCGATATGTGTTGATTTGTTGTTGGGTCATACTCAAGATGGGTCATCCAGTCTGGTCTTTGTGGATACTTCATTGCTCTTGAATCTTTGTCCTCGGTGTTGTTATCATGATAAGGATAGTTATCATAGTACCACTCTGACACAGGATAAGGTACTGGTTCTTTTGCTTTCGATGGATTTTCGGTGAAGCTCAGTAAATGTTTCCTTCCACCAGCCTTTGCTAAACGAATGTACTTGGAATCATTAGGATTCACCGCTCCTCTGACGTGTGTACTACGGTCTTCTGGTCCGATATTGGAACTCTTTCTCCCTCGATTCAAGTCGGGGACTTGAGATAAAGGTTTAGTTATAGCACTCGGCTGACCTTGTCCTCTCGGCGGAAAAAAATAACAGAACCATGTATCTTCGCATTCTGGTCGGTCTACAGGCTTATAGCGGGGCTTCATTCTCTGCCTCTTTTTTAGTGTTAAAACACTAAGAACAAGGAGAAATCTTTAAGAATGTGTTAATATTCAGTATATCCTTAAATACTTGTCCAATATTTCCCATCGAGTTGATAACACAGCTTAGAGCTTGGCATGCAAAATTCATTATTTTTAAATCCCTTTGTAAACAGACAATTTGCTAATGCATAGCAACCAGTGGAGGTGTCAACGATAGACAAACTGAGCCATTTAGATCCGTGTTACTAAACCTTAAAGCCAAATTTGCATAAATACTACAACACATTTTGCGGGCAGGTGTCTAGGTCCAGCGATCACTGATGTCCCCTTAAGCATAAATAATCGTAGAGACTTTGCTATGTACCCACTGAAAGTGAAATGCTGAATACTTACGGAAAGAGTCAAGTAAACTACTGAGAATAACGTATCAGTTTTAAGGTCTTTAATGTAACCCTGTTTTACATTTTAGCCCTGAACACAGTCGTACCTATTATAGCCATATTGATAATGCTATTGTCTCAAGACTGGTTTGAAAAAAATACTTTTTGGCTAAAACGTGCTCTTCTAAACCAGAGGATCCAGGGTTATCCCATGCTGCATTGCGTTTTATAAAGTTATCAATTCTGTCGTGACGTCATTATTTTGTTTGAGCCGGCTCTGAGTGAAGATCAAAAATGGCCAGTTGCTGTTTACTCGGCATCTTTTCCAGAATTCTTATTTATTTTACATTCATTTTGTATTGAAAAAAGGGTTTTTTTCTGTTTCTATACCCGACTTGGAAGGAGTTGAAATTGTGTTTAGACTGCTTCGTAAGTTATCTGGATAAATTTGAGAGAGCGAGAGCTTTAGAGACGAGTGTCGTGACAGCTGTTCGATGAACTCGTTGTTCAACAAAGTGTGTATCCCAGGGCTTACTTGCCTTATTTCAGCATCTAGTAAACGAACAAGTTGTAAATTTATTACATTTCTTGTAGTTTGTGTAAAATATACCGCTTTTTTACTCAATGTTTGTTTATTATCTATGCATTTCCAATGTTCAATTCTTCGTGAATTGTCAAACAATGGCTATTTTCAGAGGTCCTAAACACATCTAAAACCTAGAATATTTTGGAGTACTTTCATATACAAGTATGAATTAGTCCTTAAACTAAAATATGATGGTATTAAAACGAAAAAAACCGTCATATCATTTATAAGAAATAACTGAGCGTTTTGCGTACGACATCTGACACTTGGATTTTCGAAGCGTGTAAAGTCGCCTTTCTAAAATATCAAAGTTTTCATGAACCTTTCCAAAAACATCATTGCTAATTGATTTAAACATAAGTAGGATTGTTAAAAAATCACACACATTAACCACACACAATTTTAAGTCCGAAGTCCGAAACGAATAGTTCAGTGACTGGAAAATGAGAGAGTAGTCTGTCTTTTATTGGAAGCCGTCATCTGTTAGTCGATTTGACAAAGTCCACACGAAACTTGTTCATGATTTAAATAAGGGACTTAGACGTTATATATCTTCGGAATGTGTATGCGCTGTAGCTAAAATATTACTTCTCGAGACTGAAAAAAAAAGTATTCCATAAAATGTTTGAGGTATTAAATTATTATTATAAAAAAGATTTTGATCATAGTCAAATCGAATTTCAAGGAATCTTTTTTCTTTTCTTCTCTTTTTCCTTTCTGCGGAAGGTGTGTAAAAAGACCAGTCGAAAACGTTAACGGTTTAAGGTAAAATATATCAAAACTGTAGGTTTCAGTCTGCCCCAAGTCGTTTAGTTAGCTTTATAACATATATTTTCTTCCTAAAAAAAATAAAAAAAATAAAAATATAATATAAAGATATGAAAATACGAGGAATTATTTTCAGTTCCCACACTTTTTGGTATATTTTACTGAATACTGCACAAAAGCCGGATATGTTTATAACTGAGGCGAATTTCCTCTGCTAAGTGCCGAAAACACGTAGAAGGGGAAAACAATGAAACTAAATTGAGTTGAACCAAACAAAACAAAACAAAGGTTTTGCGTAAAAAGGTTGATCCATTAAAAAAAAACTACTAATGAATGATTGCTTTTAAAGACTTTTTCCACTTGCTGGTCTTCAGATCTTTTGGTAATGAATGATTCTGTTAACCTTACGTATTCTGGTTTATGTCATGGCATCAACATCAAACCAAAATATTTCCAGTTTTCAGTGCCCGATAACTTTTGATTTTGATCCAACAAACATTACCGAACCGCTTCGAACATCGATCTTCCCAACGTGGATTTCTCTAGCTGCCATCAACGGTGTCACATCTCCGCCGACTGTCCTCATCAATTTGCTGGTGATCTGGACCGTGCTGGAAAACGAACAGCTCAGATCCAACAACTACTATCTTTTAGTAGCCATCCTTTCGTTCAGCGATCTTCTGGTAGGACTCGTTGTACAGCCGCTGCTTATTGCTTTATTAGTCGGTATAATAGTCCAGTATTCGCGTCTATGTGAGCTGATCATTGTATTTATGGCGTCTGCTTCACTTTGCTATGGATGGTCAGTTTTAACCATGACGATCGTGAGCCTTGAGAGATACCTTTTCATTGAGCATCCCCTGTACTATGAGGCTTCAGTCACATCCAAGAAACTAATGATATTGGCGGCAGCTAGCTGGGCTCTTGTAGGGGTTTTAAAATTGTTCATTAGGTTTCTAGTGAACAGCTCCTTCTGGGCGAGACAGCTTCCTATGATTCTAACGACTGGTCCAAGCCTTGTCATCATCTTCTTTTGCGTCACTAAAATCAATTTAACGGCCCGTCGACAGATGAGAGCCATTGCCGCCCAGCAAACGTCTGTAGCCCAGCATAGTAAGATCAAGGAATACAAGCGCACTTTCACTCTGGGTTTGATAGTGCTAGCATCCGTGGCGTGTTTTTGTCCAATGTTGATTTTGAAGATCGTAGGAGCTGTGAAGGGCAACTGGAGTGATGACTTCAGATATGAATCGCAAATTATTTATAGCACATGCTTAAACTTGCAGTCCATTATCAACCCCATCATCTATTCCCTTCGTCTTTCCGAAATCCGTTCAGGTGTAGCTAAAAAGCTCTTTTTGAATCGCTTATGAACAGGTTTGATCTACAGCAAAGACCACCGTTTATGTAATCAGTACTTGTGAGACAAAAACTGATTGGCTGGTCGCTGGTATATGTACTGTCCTAGAAGTGCCATATATCATCATACACTCAGTAGAAGTAGATTGATTCATGACCAAAGTGTATCACTCCAAATACTATTTCCTATAGCCTTTCGCCTGGCTATTGCGGTTATCCTGCTAATGTTCTCACTGCTTATTCGGCTCCAACGATGAAAGACAGTTGTGTATATACCTAAAGACATGAAAAGGCAAGGATAAAGTAGCATATATAATATCAGTCCCAAAAGGACGACGGAGGGGTGCTCCCCTCGAAATTTATCGGGGATGTTCGTAGTATCTATTTGGAGTTGAAATTATCGAGTTGGTATATCTTGGTCCTTCTTAGTTCGAAGAAAACAATCACACAGTTAATTGATATATTTTATCTTATCATACGACCAACCATATCCCGGACAAAAGCCTTCTATTTTTTTCCGCTAGCACGGTCCCAAATAAAAAAGGTCAAAAAAATAGCTATTTCTGCTCCCTTGTATTTATCATGCAGGTATGTGTTTGCATATAAGGTAGCTTCATTTTAATGCAAAATAAAAATTTTCCGCCTATTTTTAATCCGTACTCATTTAAACTGAGTTGATGCAAATTAATGGTGATGGTCGTTCATATCTCGTTTTGCGTTTTACTTATTAATTAGACGGCACATTTCCATAATCCAGGTGGTATTTCAAATCTCTCTCATTCAACTTTATTATTAATTGGTTTGGAGTTTTTTTTCTTACTAGGCCAATGATCATCACACTAAGGATAGCAACAAGAATGGTTTAATCGCAATGAGTGTTTTAAGTGCATTAACAATGCAAAGTTTTTGAATGAGAAGATATTTCCTTTCCCCGAGAAGAACAATTATGTTTTTGGATGTATATGGTTTCAACTAGTACGGTTTAATGAAACAAAACGACCAAGCTTTCGGACAAATTGTCCATCTTCAGGGTCACAATTTTAATTTATTGTTTTACCCTACAAGATGACTGCGTAAAACACCATATATCTATATGTTTATAATGTACTTTGATTAGTCTGTCCGACATCCGTTCAGGTTTGAAAACTCTGTTGCATGCAATCGTTGAAACACAAATTAAAACTTGAAAAGACGACCTTTAATATTTACCGTTAACTTGGAGATTCGAAAAAAGAAAAACGGCAAAAAAAATCAATAAATAAAATCAATAAATAAAAAGCAGCCATCTTGCATCTTCAGGGCCAACTCGATCAGTTTTTATCCAAGACGCACCCTGATAAAAATCTCACTTATCTATAAAAACGATAACCAAAAGGAAAGAAAAGAAAGAAAGAAACAAACAAAATGAAACTGAACCTGAACAAAAAATATGCTGTTAACTGCCTTAACGGGACACCGATAAAAATATCGACTATATCATCATTCAATTCTATCCAGTCGGTAATGCAAGCGACCGAGTGCAATATAGCTCTCACTTGTTTGTCAGTGGTTTTTTAAAGACTTGCTAATGCGAACTGTTGAAACATTGACACATGATAGAACAGCTGAGAAATATTATTGCTGTACATAAAATGAACAATATATATCTAGTACTGCTCTTTTAATTACTCTTTTTCTTTGGAACTAACTATTCAATGATATCGGTCTTTCAATTAATCATAATTCAATAAAGATATGGATATACAACCTTTTTCCCTCTTCAAATGTTATGATACTTTAATATGATTTTGTTATATGACGGTGATTTAACATTTTGAACCCCAGGACTAGTAAACTAACGAAGATATACACGACAGTACGTCATGTATATAATTGGCATCTTACGTCAAAACAGCCACACTAGTACTACCATGCACAATTCAATCCCCAATAAAATTTTGTTAGCATGCAAGATTACACACAAAAAAGGTCCTGAAGGGGGTCCTTATATCCCATTTCCCAGCGCCAAATATTTTGCAAAATCCCAGACCCACTCATGCTAAATTTCATTTCAAGTTATAGAGTTAGAGCTAGACTGAAAGAGAGTTAAAAAAATCCCAATCAAAGTAATGGATAAATCCCAGTCCCAGTGCATGAAATCCCATTTTCCCAGCCCAAAAAAAGATAAATCCCAGCTCCCATTTTACCCCTGCAGGACCATCAAAAAAGAATTAAACGAGGTCTTGTCTTCCTTCACTTAATCTGACGTCTGCCGAATTTAGAAACCTGAAGAACAAAAGAAGACATTGAGAATTTTATTGGATGTTTTGTCAATTGAATTATCAAGTACCGTATAATCCTAGTTATAAAGCTGAGCTTCTAAAACTTCATAAGGGTTTTTAGCTGGGCTTGTAATTGGGTAGGGGGAGGGGAGGGGAGGGTAAGGGAAGGGAGGGGGTAGGGCTTATGAAGGGGATAGGGCTTATGAAGGGGGCAGAAAAAAACGTTTTACAGCGCGACGCGCAAAAGTATGACCACTTTTAATGTATTCGCATACTTCTATGCACGGGCTTTTTGCTGCCAAACGAGCTTTATTTGGTAAATCCAGACAGCTCCTCATCAAAATCCCGTGCATAGAAGTATGCGAATACATTAAAAGTGGTCATACGTCGCGCTGTAATCTGTTATAAAAAATATATATATAATTGTTTCCATTTCATTTGCTCTATTTCATTATTAAGTCACAACTTTTTTTTGTAATGGTGTTGACACGACAAAACAAACCCCAGACTTCAAGTTTGACTATATCTTTATAGACCCCTCGTACGTAACGTCATAGCAGCTCAATTTGGAGAACAAAATAACATTTTTTCAACCTCCTGAGAACTGGATTCTATTGTTTTATACTCCTAATTGAGCTGCAATACGACATGCTGCAAGGGGTGTATTCCTCAAAATCAAGCCATGGCGGACACCAGGAAACAGAATGGTGAAGAAGAATAAGAATTGGACTAATTTTACTCTGCAGCTAAATTTATAGCTCTCTGATGATTGATGTGTTTGGCATTCAAAAAAGGACCAAAGCACAAACTAAATGAACAACAAATAATTTTATTGCCACGAGGGATACGAGCTATACAAAACTAAAGATGGCCGACTCGTAGGCCTAGTGTCACTTGACAAGTACTGATGCAGTATGAAATTCAAGAGCGAAAAAAAAAATCCCTATTTGTCTTTATTTCATACCTCATCTAAAGACGTCTTTATCTTAGTATATGATGGTGTTTCTCCTTTCTGGTGCACATATCCAATCACCTTGAAATAGTACATGGTGTCTTTCTCAAGGTTATGAATGACACATGAAGAACCATGGCAGACTTTCTTCATCTTCAACTCATCTTTCACTTTTCCGTAATCCACTTGCACTTTATTGGATTGGACCGAGTGCTCTGGTCTCACGAACTTCAGAAGTACTTCAGTCATACTGATAGCTTTACCTTGTACTTTGATAGGAAGCGAGGGAGCTATAGAAAACAAACCCGGAGTCATTTGAAAAATATTTGATTTTACATTAAGCATTTCAGTAATGACCGGCTCAGACGAGACAGGCGGGAGAATAAAAACTAACCGATCTCTAACAAAACAGTCATTATTAAGTGCTTTGACATGCTTCCCACTTGTCAAACAATCAACTATTTAGCTTTAACATATATGTACTTAAAAAAGATTGAATACATTTTTTTGAGCGGTTTCCTTCGCTTATCGCCCGGTATATTTTCATTGTACAACATAAACTCTATTTTACTTACTTTTAACTATTCTGCAGCGTTTTCTTTCCCAGTCAGGATACTCTCCTTTTCTGGTAAAGGCAGACATCTTAACACAGTACTCAGTGTATGGCCTCAGTCCAGTCACCATCGTAATGGTCACATCATCTGATCCGGTAACAATTAACACTTTCCATTTTTTTCTGGGATACAGCAACTCCTTGTAGTAGATTTTATAGCCTTTGATGATACCGTTCCGTTGATCTACTGGTATGGGTGACCACGTGACTTTCATGGTGTCATATCTGACTGGAGAGATGTCACTGATGGATGCTGCTGCGTCAGGTACTAAAGTAAAAAGGCGCAAAAAATAATTCAAATCAGAAATATATAAACAAAACCGGTCTGCAATATCAATGCAATATATGCTCCATTTATGTTATAAATCAAAAGTGATGTTTTTCTATTTAATGATTCATTGCTTTCGTGATGTACAGTAATATGTAATGTATATTAAGGAATACGGGATTAAATATAACATATTCTTCGCTGAATATACTGAGAATATGTTCCAAGTGTTTAGTAAATAGAAGAATACGTGTATATGTTATAAAAATGTGAATAACAAAGGTACACGTCGCTTACCATCTTCACCAGTCTTCGCCATAACTTCCGCCGTTTTTTCACCATTGGAGAACATCACAGTCAAGGCAACACGGTAATTTACGAACTTCTTCAAACCAGTTAATGTTTTGGTCGTGACAGTTTTTTGCAATCTTACTCTCCTTGTTCTTTTGTCTGTAGTATGACCATACTGGAATATGAAATATATTTTCTTATATGTTTGAAGGCTTAGCTTTAATGAGCTGGATTTAGTGGGTGATTGTGTGGCTGGTTTACCTTAATCAAATAATATTCCACAGAAACGTCTTTGGGTTTGATCCAATGCACTTGGAGTTTGGTTGATCCTATAGGTGTCACTGTGAGACCACGAGGACCTGAATATGATAGGCGATATAATTGAATAGAAAATATTTGAAGGAAGATAACCATGGTATGGTACTCACATGCAACCCCAGAGCATAATGTCAGGCACCGATCTCCACCTGTTCCACTGAGACACCGACATTGGTATAATCCAGATCCCCGTGGGTGGAAGGGGTGGGGTTCACATTTGCCACCATTCAGACACGGACATTGTATTATACGTACTGTCACGTGTATCCTATCAAACGCGCCACACTCGTCAGTCACTTGAAAGGTAAACTTCTGATTGGATGTCACCTTCCACGTCAATAAACCAGATGTAGTGAGTGTATAGCCAGTAGCTGTAGAACTGAGTACAGAGTATGTTATGGGACGGTTATCAGGGTCTGTTGCTTTCAGTTGTATCACGAGTCTCTCTCCTTGTAAGGCATAATACGTGGACTTTGAAGAAAACTTTGGTGCTTGATTATCTGTACGTGGTTGAGTGAAAGAGTATAATTTCATTACTTACATCAATCGTTGCCACTGTTTTTTTATTAGTTAACTTAGTAGTGCTTAATTGTTTTTCCTAATATTCCAAAATATTCCTAAATTAAAACATACTTTTTCTTCTTGTCCAAGCATTTTGGTCAACATCTGGTAAACACTGCTGGCACCAGTCAAGTGGGTTAGGTTCATTGGCAGCAAAGCAATGTCCGTTTATTAAACAGGAAGTACTCTAAAAAATATACACACAATATAATTAATTAAACGGGATATAAACCACAGGAACAAAGAAAAGTAACGTAGTATTCTTGTATTTTGACTATTTTCACAAAATTCATTACCATAATCAAAAATTATTTGAATCACGCTGGATACCGTGCTTCCTTAGCAGCTTTGAACTAAAGTGATCGATATGCTAATCAGTTTATCATATATTTGCGACAGTGATACCCCTGATTATAGCCCTAGATCATTCCTCTAGTTTTTTGCCTACAGCCGGCACGGCACTTACCTTAAACACACATCTTCCCGTTTTGCTGCAGTTCAGACACTTTGAGTCGTAGGTCACATGGCGCAGTCGTTGAATACTTGTATTGAATCCATCATTAGAAACTGAGATCAAAAGTCCCCCAGCAGGGGTACCCTCGTGTTCGTAGTCACCGAGTCTAGTCGGTGGCTCAGGCAGGGTGCACTGAACGCCAAACAGATCAGTCATTTTTCCTTGTGATGTGACAGGAATTCCACGAGGAGACCAGGTACCTGGGTAAACCTAGGATAATCATCGCACAGACGTGTTAGCTTCATATTCAACCAAGTATGCGTTATGATGTATCTATGCATTTCTATATGATTCACAAGAACTACCTTTACTTCCTGTACATGGCATGTTAGGTTCTCAGATTTGATAAAGTTCTGACCCAATAGATTTGTCCTTTTACATGGTCGTTCTCGTATATCACAGAGTCCACCATTGTAAATCCTAAATAAGTAGTGAAGAGAAAAATTAATTTGACCTCTTGAATTTCTATAATTTTGAATTAATTCCCAGATACTCTAGACTGACAGGGTTGCGGGCCCCCTTTTAGTTTGGAAATATTATATTGTTTTACCTATTTCGTCCAAAATACCACTAAAAGGAAGACTGAATAGCATTTCTGGAAATTTCATTTTGAACATATTCCATGGTGAATACCCCAGACTCCATATAAACCCGAATTTTTCCGTTTCAAATTTCTCAGATTCCGGGTTTCGCCCCATTACCGGGAATCTCCTACAAGTTGGAATCATTGAATTACATGTGTTTACTGAGAAAAACTAGAAAAGGGTTCGTACAAACACGGGGGAGGATTACAAACTTTTATGCAGGAAATTCTATTCATTATCATATGGAAGCAGCTGAAAGCTGGCTATACTATAAAATCAAAAACAATTCTTGCATGTAGTTACTTCGTAAGTATTGATTCTATTTTTCTTACCCCAACAACTCAGGAACTGAATTAATCTGCATAGAACAATCCAGTGCAGTAAAGCCTTCATCACATATACAGGTTCTGTTCTTACACTTGCCATGTCCACTACAGTCTGAAGGACACAAGTCTTTTACTACCTCTCTGGGAGGCATTAAGTCCCCACTTGCAGTATGAGTGTAGAGTGAGAGGTTCTTTAATGTGTTATCTTCACATATGTACTTCATGGTCTCAAATGCAAACACTGCAAATGTCTTGTCTCCTGTCAGCTAAAAGTGTCAATATAAAAACAAACATATTTGAATTTGAATACATCTAGTAATAATGCAGCATTTCCTGTTTTTGTGAACACCATAATATCACAGCGACTACCTCTATGACTTTACCTTCAGGTCGTTGACACACTGTATCATTGCATTTTTCAAGTTTGTTTCTGACATCTTCTTGCATGTCTGTCCTGCTTTTGTTTCTTCGATTTGTGTTTTACAATACTCGGTTGCTTCATCTTCTGGTATGACTTCTCTTGGTGATCTCTTGTTTCGTATTCGGTTTACAGCGAGTTGTACATGAGGATCATCCACAAGGTAGCCACGTTCCACGTGATCAATGATGTCATCACTATACCAGTGACTGTCTACAGATCTTTTCATGCCGAACTGTGATTGGCCATTTATTTGAGTTTGGAGTACCTCTATATCAGTAGCGTCGATTCTTGTGAAAAGGTTTGCGTTGTCATCACATTTTTCATCCTGTTTTGTTTCACCTTCGATGCCACAATAGCAGGATCTTCCTTGTTCAACTTCCTCTTCTTGTTCTTGCTCTGGTAAAATCTCAAAAAAGCTCTTCCCTTCTTTAAGGCTGTAAAGATGATAATTAAAAGCAAAATTGTTGTTATCTTTGTCTTTGTGCATGTCTCATCATTTTCTGTTTCATGGGGTTTTAAGTAATATAATACCAGAATTCTTATTAGAAAAAGTGTTTCATTGACTTACCGCCAGCTTGCTGCAAATTGTTTTTCATAATCATAAGCTTTACCATCGCCTCCCTGGTTAAAATCATCTCTCGGATCACCATTATAGTTACCACAAA
Source organism: Anthopleura sola (assembly GCA_023349425.1). Lineage (NCBI taxonomy): Eukaryota > Metazoa > Cnidaria > Anthozoa > Actiniaria > Actiniidae > Anthopleura > Anthopleura sola. The sequence continues at coordinate 2,533,210 of JALHLI010000018.1, read as the reverse complement.
GCCCCAAGACTTGTCCCTTGTCAGTTGATGGTGCGTTGATACGAACATCCAGTAACCTTCCAGAACGTTCTACTGAGACTCTGATGCCCGAAGACAGTATTAACTTCACATATTATAAAGAAACATGGTAAGAAAAATTAATAATTTTTCATTATTGTTTTCTTAGGATTTCAGTGATAAAAAATTACCTCTTGCTCTAATGATGCGCCACTGATCTTCTTGGTGATCTGTATTCCTTTCGATAGACTTCCAGGACTTCGTTTGATAGTCCTTAGTATTGTAGGCACTGAATCTTTCATTTTGTTACACATAGTTATCACTATGACGTCTTTTCCCTCTCGTATTGCTGCACCACATACACAGGTCATTTGTCCAGAACATATCCAAAGACGAACATGAACCTGTGGAGAAAAGGAATTCATGGGATATTATTAGTGAGGCACAGATGTCGTAGTGGTAAGAACTCTCATCAATACGACCCAGGTTCGAGTCCCGCCGAGCTCGGTATTGTATGTGATTACAGTTCAAGTATATTTTTGTTTCTTCTACGTTAATGTTAGTACTATAAAATCCTAAGTTTTCGGGTCATTGCCCCATCGTCAGGGGGAGTGAAAAAAGGTTAGAGCTGTTGGTTGGTTTTCTTCTACGTTTCGAGGGTTTTTCTCCGGGTTCTCCGGGTTCTCTGGGTGCTCCGGTTTTTCTCCATCCACAAAAATCAACTTCCAAATTAAATTCTAAGTTGATCTATCGGTTGCCTTGTAATTGGGTCCTGGACCTGTAAGGCTTTCCGTACACCTCAGACTGGTAAAGTTGAATAAAGAGTTTATAATGATAAAGACTTGTACTTAGGTTAAGGTTTAGGTTTAGAATCACCAATCACGTTTGCAGTACTCAATGCTCAATGTTTGGTCCACGTTTCAGTAGCTCATTATTATACCTGGACTTTCTTGGCTTGGTTGCTGTACATGACATAATCACCCAGGTCGTTAAAGAAAAAGAAGCTGATAAAATAATATGCAAATTAAATAGGTTCATATGTATAGAATCCAAAATCAAATTCATAAAAAGAAGTTTACCTGTTGTCAAATGTGAACATATTTGGATCAGTTGAAGTTGAGCATACCTTTGTTTCTGTGTTATCCACCGTTACCTTCAAAACAAATAGAAATATACGATTAGAAAATTAAAAAATAAATAAATAGTAACAAATGAATAATTGAGTGTGGAAAGTGTTTTTGTTTTTTTTTGTCTTTGCGGTTTTGGACAAAAAAAAAATTAACAAATCGAAGTGACTTTTCCATGGTCTGTACTCCTATCGAACATAGAAATGACGTCAGATATGATCCAAACTCAAGTGGAACCACGAGCGCAGCGAGGAAAAGTCACTTCGATTTGTTTTTTACCATAACAGGCAAAGAAAAGATCCAAAAACGAAGAAAAAGTTTGAAAGAAAAAACCGTTTCAAGCGCGCGCTAGCTACGTGCGCGAGCGATTCGTCATCTTATCGGTCTGTCCTCTTATCGAACATGGCTCTCAGCCAATCAGCGCGCGAGAAATTTACAAGTTATGGTAAAATCAATAATTGAGAAATTATTTGTCATTCAATATATATCGACCTTACAGAAGACCTTTTTGCGACAAATTGACAATAAATCCCGCGTACATGCTACCGGCCCTTCACTCTTCCCTTTCAACTGTGTAATTGTTGCTGCACAATCTAAAAAACGTTCGACTCATACAATACAAGATGACTCATTTTGTACCTTAACAGCTGCCATTTGATAGTTGTCCACATCTGACCAACTGGTGCTCATGGTTTGCGGTTTGAAACGAAATGATAAGCTTTGTCTTTGATCTTGTTGGTTGTCACAGATTCCTCTAATTGTGATTGTTTTACCACGAGTTATGTCTTGTGTCTTGAGTTCAACTTGACATTTGTCAACTGCAGCTTGTCGTCTTTGTGCTTTGTACTTTTGGGGTATCAACACAGACACCACTACACTGTCAGATCCAGGGACATTCATGGCGGGTAAAATAGGAACAGTTGGTCTTAAGGTAACTGTTATGTTCTCTGCTACGTTACATTCTTTGACGATCACGATACATGGAGAAACCTGGAAACAAATAAATAATCTTTCAAATCATAAATGCCCATCGATCTTGTTATTTTTAAAGATTTTCACAACATTTACAGTGTTATAACCTAGTGAGAAAAGAGTACGATTATCAATGCAATTATTTATTTTCTTACTAATATTTTTAATAAACGTTAGTCATTAAAATGAAATGGTTTAAAAGTTTAAAATATTTGGGGGACAAGCACAAACGTCAGACAGACAAATAGTAATGCAAACAACGAACGACCAAAAAAAAGCAAACAAACCAAGCATCAATAACTCTTTTATATATAGTAATTCTATTTTATCTACTTTAATGTTTATTATTATATCTTATTTGTAAAGTTTTACACAATTCAGTTTTTTGACTGCAAATGTTAGACTAATAAACTATCTATCTATCTACCCATCTGATCCCATGAAACAAGGAAACAAACAACAATTGAAGGAAGAAACTACGAGTTGCAGCTTACCTCGATTCCCACGTAGTACTGATTACTATCTTCTCCTGATGCTGTCCATTTATTTGTCTTATTTGTCGAGAATTTCATGAATAGTCTGCACCATACCTGTTTTTTAAATGAGATGAATAGCAATACTTGTCAAAAATTGCCCATGATGTATATTCTATTTAATTATATCCATTTTGAAATATTAATGTAAGTAAATTCAAAAGAAACTGAAAAGATTGAAAAATGATGGAACATGCTCGAAAAAATAAGATAATTCTTTTGGCGCATAAGGGATACCGGCTTGGATAACGGCTGCATAGAATGGACGTTAACTGTCATCTTAAATTCTGCAACAAATCCTGAAGGGGAGGGGGGGGGGGGAAGATTTGATGGGCCTTATTAACACCCATTACGAAATTAATATCACAAGCTATTTGTTATGTTTAGATTTCTTAGTACCTTACAATTACACAGTGAGCATGAGTGTTTTGAAGTGTTTAGCAACTGACCGTGTCACCTAATGCAAAGTGATCTGGAAGTACAATGGAACTTTGCCTTCGATTACAATCATTCTGAGCATCTGCTGGCTGGTCTGCAACACACCACGTGTCTTTCTTGACAGGTTTAGTTGATCTTCCATACCATTCAACCAGGTAAGAGACGTTCTTCCACACAGGAAAGTCAAAACTGCAAACCATCTCCACCTTGGGCACAGCAGGATCATTACGGTATGACACAGTTGGCTTAGGAACGTAGCTGATTGGGAAATCTACAATGGTACATTATTAAAACATTAATAAAGGAAATCATACGGTTTCGAGTGAATTTTCGAATAAATTTGCACGAGTGGGTTTTCAAAGAGTTGAAAATAGAATGAGCCCGACAGGGCGAAAACCATATGATTTCTTGTTAATAATACAGATGTAAAAATTGCGAACGAACTTTATTAAAAAATTAGCATATTTTATTATTAATGAGTTGAAATGGTAAACACGCGCAAACCGCCGAGTTTGCACGTTTGCACCTTTGGTTAACATGATGCAGGCTTCGTGCAGTTGACAAACCAAAATTTATTCCATATTACAAGAATTTTTTTAGAGAAAATACAATAAGGATTGATATCTAAAGGAGGATTGGAACAGCACACGTAAAACATACTCAGCTGAAGCTACATTATTCAAGCATATGAAAATTTAAAACATTGGTCGCTCGATCGAGACTCGTTTTCTTTAGTTGAATGCTAAATAGAAGATGTTTATTCTGTGAAGTGTGAACAGTTTTTCACTTAAATTTAAAGTAACTGGTGTATCCCAAGAACATATACTTCTGACTTGAATTAATTCCAGTGTTTTCAAAACGACAAGTTATCTTCTTGACAACTAAAATGAATAAAGAACAGTAGGATTTTCAAAAACTTCAAAAACTTTCAACCTAAAGCTGGGAAAAAAATCAGTAAGTTAAATATTGGAATCATTATTTACGAATGAAAGGAAAATGTTTTAAGAAAGATGACAACAGTCAAGCAGCTTGGAATAGAAATAGAAAAATGCTAAACAGGAATACAACTACTACGAGCTGCATGAGCATCGCAGAGAAAGATAGCAAATAAAAGGTCAAAAGTAGGTAAAAAAAACGTTCTCTTCTTTATAAGTTTGAATCGTCAAATAATAAATGTTATATGCTTTTGGGGACTATAATTACGGAAGAAAGATCAATATTTTTACAGTTTAAATCACCTTTTCTCGAGGAACAGTTTCTACACAAGGTATCAATATTTTATCTTCTTTTGGCAGCCTACACACATTTAAAATTGTGAAAAAGAAAATGCCTTTAAATTTTGTAGTTTTTCTTCGCGATGACAGTTTCAAATTTTCAACTTCGTTTCGATGTACAATGCTATGTTCTGATTGGCTAGTTTTATTTTCTTTTGTCTTTTTAGCCAATCACAGGAAGGTATTTTAACTTTTTGCACTCACTGGTATTTCATATTTTTGCACTGGTATTTCAATGACATTGCACTGCTTTTAACCAATCAGAAGTGCGAAATTTTTGCATCTGTATTATTTGAAAAATTAACATCATAGGTTTGCATTATAGTTTATACCTATTTCAAACAAGGTTGTTGGAGCAAAAGGTGATGGGTTATGAGCAAACATATAAACGCGAATAATCGAGGTTTTTTAAATGGCTTCGTCCTCTACAAGACACTTTCAGGTGAGAATAACACATTTACAAACGACCCATGTCAGTTGATTCCTAATATTCTTTAGGGCTTCAATAGGATTTTAGTATCATTTGCATATACCGGTGCAATATTCTCTTCCTCTCGGGCAAGGCTGGTCACCTGTAAGAAAAAAAAGAGAAGAATAAGAATGGCAATTATAAACATACTTAGTTATTAATAAAAGCAATTAAGCATTCCCCTTATTGCCTCTTGATACCACATCCACCAGAATCTTCTTCGAATTTTTTTTCATATTCAAATGTTTGAACTCCTTTGGAAGTCGCAAGAAGTTGATTGATTAGGAGCTAATTAGGGAAGGGAACAACAAAAAGGATTATTATATATCCTAGTCAAACTCGTTTTCTTATTGGTCGAGAGTACATCACGTGGAGGGAAATAAATCTCAATAACTCCCGCGCGGGTAATAAATGCACGTGATCAAAGCGTGAGAGGGGAATAAATCCACGTGATCAGGTCAAAGTCCATCGAAAGTTCGTGTTTTGTAAATAAAAAATGTTCAAAATGGAAAGAAAATTTTTCTTCGTTTGACTAGAGTATAATAAAACACTTAATGACTGATCCCTCGGGAAATCAGTTAGTTTCGTTTCCCTCGAATCTCAATGTTGAGATTCTCGGGAAACAAAACTAACTGTTTCCCTCGGGACCAGTCATTAAGTGCTAAATATTCGATCTTGTAGTAGTGGAATCAAGGTGGTGGTAATAAGGGGAATCGAAAATTACGTAAGGTTTTTTTCTCTCATTCAAATCAGTAGGCGCTCCAGCATGCGTCATAATTGCTTAAAATACACATATTACAATTTATCCCACACCATAGAAATTACAGCCGATCAGAAAGCAGAAAACTGAACCGATGTATATTTGTCGGTATTTCACTTGTCCTTCCCATCATGCATTGCGCGTTGAATCTGCGCATTTGTGTTTTCTATGGTGTGTGATAAAATGGTTATAGAATGGTTTCTCGTGGCACACCGTTCATATCTCAATAGTCACTTGTACTTTCTTTGTATACACACTCGCCTAAAGGCTTGTGTATATCCTAGAAACTACAAGTGACTCGTGGGATATTCCACGGTATGCCACTCGAAACCGTATAACTAGTTTATACATTCTCTATATATTCAACATCATCATAACACATTACGTATTGAGCAGTAACGTCCTCTTCTTAACCATCCTGGGCAACAGTAGTAGTAGTGAGTCCCTGATGCTTCAAAATTGCCGCTTCCAATCCCTCCTCCGCTAAAATATAAAATATAAATGAAAAATCGATAAAATATTCAAAATTACATAATAGAAGTATATTTAAGAAATAACCATAGAAGAGAAGAGAACAATTGTCCCTTAATTAAAATTCAGTGCTTGTAGCACATAATTGAGTTTAGTCAATTCTTTTTATGTAGTTGAGTTCAGAGTTGTTCGGAGAGTTGCTGATATGCAGTTGAAGACCAATAAAGAAGTGAGCGAACAAACCAAGATGTGAGAGAAAAATCAATTTGTCCTGACGGAACGAGGAGCTAGTCGTCCTCCAAAAAACCCATCGTGGCACGTTGCTTATAAATCATACACATAAACGGTCGTTCTTTACTCGCCGTACCTCTCCTTCTCCGCCTGAGCGAGTTTTAAATAACTTTGAACAGTAAAAACACTTTACGAAACGAAATGAAATGTTTCTGTCTTGTATCTAGGTACTAGAGAAAGGTGATACTATAGGAATGCATTTGATTGACGTCCACAAGGTGCAAATGGCAAAAAAAATTATCTTGGAAAGTGTGAAAATAGCTAGTCTTTTCCCGAACTCGTAAAACATATCAATCAAATACCCTATATAGATTGATATCAGATACATAAATATTCTTACCTGCTTTCGCACGAGAAGTCGTCACAATCGTCGTCTCCTTGGGAATCTGTTTTAGTCCCAGAGCAAACGTGATCTCTATGAGAAGAGGAGGAAGCAAAACTGTAAGAGGTTTGCTGGGATGAACCCTCACGTTTAGCCAATTCGAGAAAAATTGGAAAACTGAAGTTTCACCCTCAGTATTCTACTCAGTCACTAGCTACGTTAGTCTCCTTTGCAGCCGTTTTTAGTGTCGGTCTCGATTTCGAATCCCTCCCTTGAGACCGACACTAAAACGGCTGCAAAGGAGACTATAGCTACGTACACTTCGATAAGAAAACACTGCATATTTTGTTTAGGAATTGTATAGAGCTGTTAAGTTGTGACGTATTTCCGGGTCCGACCGCTCACAAAAACCGATAAAATAGAGCGAAACATGTTCTCAATGAATTAACCGGCTTTACCTGAAACAGTTAGGACTTTGGAAAAAAAATCCTGTCACGAAGAAAAATGAAGAAAAATGTTTATAAAACTGCTTTTCGTTTTGGACCCGGAAGTTGTTTTTCTATACGAGTCACGTCACACTTAACAGTCTTATAGATTTTGTGCTCCAGATGTTTTCTGTTGTGTAGGTATAAGTTTGACATTTCTGAATAAGTAACGCTGGAGCAAAGTTTTTCATTGTCGTCATTTCTACGTCCCTAGTTAAAATCAGCTGGTCACTTTTAAAAAACACAATATTCTGTATTTAATTTTAACTTCATGTATTTAATTTTAACTTCAGTACAGAAAATTGACGAAACTTACCCCAAGGGGTCTAGTTCACTTTCTTTGCTTTCTTTCAGAACCAAGAATACAATTACAACTGCAGCCCATGTCTGAACGATGAACTTGTGGTTCATGTCTATAGAGCGGATATGCAGATCTACTAGTCCCTGCTTACAAATCAAATAGTATGGTGTTTTTAGCGCTCGCGCACACGTCCACGCCATCAAAAGATTAAAAACCAAACGACTTTGGATGCTATAAATAGCCCAACCGGGAATTCACAAGGCGCACGCGGTATTATGAAGTTTCCCTCTCTTTTTATGCTCTCTTTCTACAACTGAAATGATAGCTCTGATGCCTGGTTTTCAAAAAATTTATAAAGAAGTATTTAACCTACAATATATATGATATTTGGCCTAGTTGTCTTGGTTCTCTAAACTCTAAAAGATATAATTTTTCAAGTTTTCTTTGTGTAGTTGAGAGTAAATGGTTTGAACCCAGGAGTAGTAGTTGAGTGTATTCTGTGTACTCTGGAGATGACTTCCGCTCAGGTTGTCGAAACGTCAGTCTCTACCAACAACAGTCTTTCTCAAGACTACACTCAACCAGACGATCACATTACTCACTCAGTATGTGTAGTTGCTTTATATATCCAATGAACCATGAATCTCAACTTTAAAAGTAAAGATTATTCTCATGTGACGACACACTAAGATAGGACAATTGCATTTTGAATTTACTTCAAATGGATTTTTTAACAGGAATATCCGATAAGATGGCTACCGAAATGAGGATAAGAATCGTATATATCAGCTATAAACTGCATAAACTAAACTAATAACTTAAAGAGAAAAATGAATGAATATATTAATCAGGAAATTAATCCGTCACTATATGAGAAACGGCAAAAGAGCGCCAAAAGTGGACCTACTTACGCCCCAGTAGCTTGAATATCTTTGTTAACTCGTGTAGTGTCTGTATGGAGAGAAAGTCATTCAATGGAAGTCTGAGCCCATGTAATAGTACAGCTCAAATTATTTGAATTATGGTATGTGCTAGGGCTTGACCGAGCAGAATTGGCAAAAGATCTTCAGTGGTCAATAAATAATGCATTCTTGTTCAAGTGTTTATTCGTTGGTCTCAATAGCAAATCATACAATAAGGTTGCTTAATTAGGGTATCAGGATATGATAAGGACCCGGCCGTATACGCGCTACCTCAAATTTCGCACATAAAAGTATACATTTTCTGAAGGCTAAATAAATGTAGTTTTCGAATATCTATTTATAATATATTAAAAAAAAAGTTATTGGGTTCAAAGTGACATTATACCTCACTTCATTCGACGACTTCCCGCAGGATCAGAATTTCCGCTATGCCGATTAAAATTACATTTAGCATTCTCTGTAAATAATGAACTTCAAAGCGGTGTCTCAGAATATTTTTTTTGATAGATCGTGCTCAAGTTGTTTATTCGTTGTTCATTCGTTGGTCTCAATAGCAAATCATATAACAAGGATGCTTAATTAATTGGTGAGTTCAAGTTTTAAAGAGTTAAATTTCATATTTTTCTAAAGAAATTTGGTGACAATGAGTTACTATTATTTTTCTAATCAATAAATCAAGAATTTCGCTCATTTCTAATTGTTCCAATTCTGCTCTCATAAGTTCGGTATGAATCAAGAATACGATAGCATCGTCGGTCAATAACAATGCAGGTCAAACCAAGGATTACTCCCGCATTGCAATGACGTATCTTTGGCAGAATGGTACTGATATGTTAAAACACAGCATTGGTTTGTTGCTGCATGAATAAGATTACGGTCAATGTAGTTTGGCCATTAATCTCAGACAAATCAGTAAAGCATGTCAGTGAAGTTGCATCAGAGCTAAACGGCGACGTGGAAAGAATCTTAAACTTATATTTCTTTTTCATCTTTGGACTATTTGAATGATATTTGTGCTAGTGCCAGAATTACCGATTCACGATAAAGAATGTTATAATATTTTGATATCATTTTGTTATACGATCTTGTTTATATAATACTTTAAACACCGGGACTAATTATAACTATTGAAGATACACCATATACTGGCATGTATATATAATATATATTTTATAATACATTTTAATGTCAAAACAGCCACACTACCATGCACAATTCAATCCCTAATAAAATTACGTTAGCATGCAAGATTACACAAAGAGAGGGTCCTGAAGGGGGATTTGTCTTGCTTCATTTAATCTGACGTCTGAACCTGAAAAAAGAATAAAAGGCATTTAGACATCAAGTCATTCATGGATCCATCTCACCTTAGCTACAGTTTTTTGTGCCGATAAGAAATCGTAAGTGATTAACGTTTGCAAGTGATTGCACATATCCCTTGGATGATTATTGATGTTTATTGAGCTGGTACCGCTCCAGTTGGCTGAAAAACTTGTGACCCCTCTAAATCCTCCGAAACCTCGACCCTCAGGCGATAAAAGTAAGTGTTGTTACTGTGAGTAATACCGGGCCATTTGACATTTTTAATTGTTTAGCGGTTCCCACCTAAAACTTAACGTTCACCACAACTCATGTAACTCCATTAAATGCTCTAAAATCCACACCCTCCTCCCCCTCCAAGCATAGTTTCTTTCACTCAACGGTGAACCAATAATCATGGCCGAGGTTTTCGGCTCGATTTACAACAACTTTTGCTCGAAATAAAGAAAATAAAACTCATCAAAATAAAACAATGCATTGCGCGTCTAGATTCCAGATCACCTGGAGGCAGCTACAAAGGCAGTCAGTATTACATACCTCAACCAAGGATGTCTTTATCTTAGTATATGATGGCGTTTCTCCTTTCTGGTACACATATCCAATCACCTTGAAGTAGTACATGGTGTCTTTCTCAAGGTTATCAATGACACATGAAGAACCGCCGCATACTTTCTTCATCTTTAACTCATCTTTCACTTTTCCGTAATCCACTTGCACTTTATTGGATTGGACCGAGTGCTCTGGTCTCACGAACTTCAGAAGTACTTCAGTCATACTTATGACTTTAGCTTGTACTTTGATAGGAAGCGAGGGAGCTGTAGAAAACAACCCCGAAGTCATTTAGAAAGTAATTGGTTTTACATTAAGGGTAAGCACTTATTCTCAAATGACCGCATCTGAGGTGAACACGGATAAAATAAACGAAACAGTCATTATTAAGTGCTTTAAAATACCTTTATATATTATATTTAATAACAAATTAATGACTAAGATTATCGGTTGGGAAAACGTAGTACGTAGCTCACAAGGAGTGTGATCCATAAAAGAACTTTCGTTTATATTTTTCTTTATTTCATTTGACTCACTAAGGGAGGAGGGACGGACGGTATAAGAAGGTTTATTTAAGTTTCCTTCGCTTAATCAATCTTTATTTTTATTGCACAATTACGTTCATTAACTATATTTCTTACTTTTGACTATTTTGCAGCGTTTTCTTCCCCAGTCAGGATACTCTCCTTTACTGGTAAAGGCAGACATCTTAACACAGTACTCAGTGTATGACCTCAGTCCAGTCACCATCGTACTGGTCACATCACCTCCGGTAACAATAAACACTTCCCATTTATTTCTGGGATACAGCAACTCCTTGTAGTAGATTTTATAGCCTTTGATGATACCGTTCCGTTGATCTACTGGTATGGGTGACCATGTGACCTTCATAGTGTCATATCTGACTGGAGAAATGTCAGTGATGAATGGTGCTGCGTCAGGTACTAATGACAAAATGAGAAATACAAAATTTGTTAAAATCTGTTATTTTTGCATCTGCTCCAACATATCCTCATTGCAATACCTGTTTGATATTTCTTTCCATTTACTGTTTTTAATCAAAATTGAAGCTTATTCTTACTCAATGACTCCAATTTCTTGCGCATAGCTAAATGGATAGCTAAAAGAAGGAATTAAACACTAAAAAAACCCTGCGCCGGATAAAATTAGAACCTGTTTCAAATGGGGTCATATAGACCCCTTGCAGCACGTCGAAATGCAGTTCAATTTGTAGAGCAAAACAATAGTTTCCAATTCTCAGGATCTTGAAATTCTTTTGTTTTGCCCTCCAAATTGACCTGCATTCCGATGTGCTGCAAGGGGTCTATTGGAAACAAGCCCTTGAATGCTGTATTATTTGTTATCCACATTAAATATATATATTTATTTGTTAGCAACATTAATTACATAATTTATTTGTATCATTATGCAATATTTTACAAGTCACTTACCATCTTCACCAGTCTTCGCCATAGCTTCCGCCGTTTTTTCACCATTGGAGAACATCACAGTCAAAGCAACACGGTAATTTACGAACTTCTTCAAACCAGTAAAAGTCTTTGTTGTGACAGTTTTTGGCACTTTTACTCTCCTGGTTCTTTTGTCTGTATGGCCATACTAAAGTGTGATAGGAAATGTATTTTCTTATATTGTTTGAAGGCCAGTGTCTTTACATAGGATTTCGGTTAGCGCTTGTTTGGTTGAAATTTAGAACATGCATTTAAAAACGAAAAACCTATTTTTTTGTTTAATTCGAAGATCTAGTTTTTAGCTCTCTCTCTCTCTCTCTCTCTCTCTCTCTCTCTCTCTTCGTCATTTCTTCTTTTGTTTAAAACCTTAAACGTACCTTTAGCAAATAATAATCCACAGAAACGTCTCTAGGTTTTAGCCAATGTACTTCAAGTTTGGTTGATCCTATAGGTGTCAATGTGAGACCACGAGGACCTGAATACAACAAGCGGGCAATAGCTAAATAGAAAATCTTTAAAGAAAAATTAGGAGGACATGGTACTCACATTCAGGACCAGAACAAACTTTCAGGCACCGATCTCCACCTGTTCCACTGAGACACCGACATTGGTATAATCCAGATCCCCGTGGGTGGTAGGGGTGGGGTACACAATTGCCACCATTGAGACACGGACATTGTACTATACGTACTGTCACGTGTTTCCTATCAAACGCGCCACATTCGTCATTGACTTGAAAGGTAAACTTTTTATTCTTATTGGATGTCACCTTCCATGTCAATAAACCAGATGAAGTGAGTGTATAGCTAGTAGCTGTAGAACTGAGTACAGAGTATGTTATGGGACGGTTATCAGGGTCTGTTGCTTTCAGTTGTATCACGAGTCTCTCTCCTTGTAAGGCATAATACGTGGACTCTGAAGAAAACTTTGGTGCTTGATTATCTGTGTAGTTAAGAAAAAGTTACGATGTTAGCGTCGATGTTGTATTAGTAAAAGGTTTCTTTGATCGAGCATACTTTTTCTACTTGTCCAAGTATTTTGGTCAACATCTGGTAAGCACTGCGTACACCAGTCACGTGGGTTTGGTTCATTGGCAGCAAAGCAATGTCCTCTTATTAAACAGGAATCGTTCTAAAATAAAATCACGTACAGTTACATTATTTATTGAACGGTAGAATACTAACTGTAGTATACTTTCTCTTCTAAAAATCTCAACAATCTTAGAAGTTTGCCAGTTGAGGATACAACTGTGTACCAAAATACTTTTTCTGTGAACTTGAACTAAAAAATCGGATTGTGGGAAAGTTTGTTTGGATTTCCCTTAAGGGAAACAAGCGTGCATTTGGTCGGATTGACTCACAAATAAGTGAAATCATAGCTGACATGAATTGAAGCAAAGTTAAGCATTATTTTTGAAAACGGTGAAAAGGCCAGGCTACCAAGCCATGTTGAAATTTTTAAATCTAAATATTTTCCCACTCTCTTAACGTAGAGTAAAATCCATGCTTAACTTTGTTTCAATTCATGTCAGCAATAATTTCGTTTATTTTGGGGTCAAACTGACTAATTGCACGCTTGTTTTTTAACTTTTTATGAAATATGACGTCATGAATGACGCAAGAGTGATGACGTCATCACACATATCAAAATGTAGTCCATTTCAAAACTTGGTTTTATTTATGAAGTTATAATATAAGAAAAACCTGTTAGACATTTTTAAATCCTTTCCTTAGTAATTGTGGCTGGTAAATAGGTAAGTCCCCCCTTAAGCACGACTTTGAAACTTGTAGAATATAGCACTTTCAGATTTCTTAAGCATAAATGTATTCATGTTACTCAATGCATAATAGGAAAGCCCTGGGGTTCTTCATTGTTATTTTGCTTCAAAGTCGGGTTTTAACGGCCTCAATAAGCTAGATACTAACCTTAAATTCACATGTCCCTGATTTACTGCAGTTGATGCACTTTGGGTCGTAGGTCACATGGCGCAGTCGTTGAACACTTGTATTGAATCCATCATTAGAAACTGAGATCAAAAGTCCCCCAGCAGGGGTACCCTCGTGTTCGTAGTCACCGAGTCTAGTCGGTGGCTCAGGCAGGTTGCACTGAACACCAAACAGATCAGTCATTTTTCCTTGTGATGTGACAGGAATTCCACGAGGAGACCAGGTACCTGGGTAAACCTATGGTAACCATCACACAGACGTGTTAGCTTCATATTCAGCCAAACATGCTTTATGATATATCTATGAATTCCTATATGATTCACAAGAACTACCTTTACTTCCTGTACATGACATGTTAGGTTCTCAGATTTGATAAAGTTCTGACCCAATAGATTTGTCCTTTTACATGGCCGTTCTCGTATATCACAGAGTCCACCATTGTAAATCCTAAACAAGTAGTGAAGAGAAAAATTAATTTGACTCTGCTGGCTTAAGAAGAAATTGGACGGTACCGGTGCTCTTGCCAAGGGATCACCTAAAAAGTTGGAATTTTTTCAGGTATGGATTGCATTTTACTTACCCCAACAACTCAGGAACTGAATTAACCTGCATGGAACAATCCCGTGCAGTAAAGCCTTCATCACATATACAGGTTCTGTTCTTGCACTTGCCATGTCCACTACAGTCTGAGGGACACAAGTCTTTAACTACCTCTCTGGGAGGCATTAAGTCACCACTTGCAGTATGAGTGTAGAGTGAGAGGTTCTTTAATGTGTTATCTTCACATATGTACTTCATGGTCTCAAATGCCAACACTGCAAATGTCTTGTCTCCTGTCAGCTAAGGGTGTCAAAATACAGGCAGATGTTTGAATTTTAATTCTTTTAATAACACATCTCGTAATAATGCACCCTTTCCTGTTTTTATGAACACCATAATATCACAGCAACTACCTCTATGACTTTACCTTCAGGTCGTTTACACACTGTATCATTGCATTTTTCAAGTTTGTTCCTGACATCTTCTTGCATGTCTGTCCTGCTTTTGTTTCTTCGATTTGTGTTTTACAATACTCGGTTGCTTCATCTTCTGGTATGACTTCTCTTGGTGATCTCTTGTTTCGTATTCGGTTTACAGCGAGTTGTACATGAGGATCATCCACAAGGTAGCTACGTTCCACGTGATCAATGATGTCATCACTATACCAGTGACTGTCTACAGATCTTTTCATGCCGAACTGTGATTGGTCATTTATTTGAGTGTTGAGTACTTCTATCTGAGTAGCGTCGATTCTTGTGAAAAGGTTTGCGTTGTCATCACATCTTTCATCCTGTTTTGTTTCACCTTCGATACCACAATAGCAGGATCTTCCTTGTTCAACTTCTTCTTCGACGTCTTGTTCAGATAGGGCCTCAAAAAAACTCTTGCCTTCCTTAAGGCTGTAAAAGCAATGAAACTAATTTCATCTTTGAGCATGTCTTTTCATTTCTATTTTTAGGGTTGTAATGATATAATGTTATAATACACAATTATTGGAGGAGGTTGAGCATGGATCGTAAATTATCAAGACGAAGGTCGTGTTATCTGTCCATGTCATATAGGCTGAGGGAAAAAAACGGCCGAGGTCTTGATAATGTACGACATTATGCATGTGAAAACCGAATTTTATAATTTTGTAAACTAAGAATAAAGATAGAATTTTACTTTTTTTTAAAAAAAGCAAACGTATTTCCTTTTTCATTTTGACCTTGAATTAACTCGATATGATAAATGTATTATCTGTAGGTAAAACCTACAGATAATACATTTATCATGTCGAGTTCGTTCGATATCGATGATTGGCCGTGGGCTCTTGACCAATCATAACTGAGATAACGAGTTAAATGTGTAATAAGAATTCTTATGAGAAACACTGAATCATTGACTTACCGCCAACTTGCTGCAAATTTTTTTTCATCAACATGAGCTTTACCATCGCCTCCCTTGTTAAAATCATCTTCCGGATCACCATTATAGTTACCACAAAGCCCCAAGACTTGTCCCTTGTCAGTTGATGGTGCGTT